>JASAUF010000320.1:2400000-3110000 GCA_030180095.1 Magnolia changhungtana
GCACTACCGGATTGGGCTGATGGTGGACTCGACTGATTCCGGTTAGTCTAGGGCATGCAAGCTTTCGAATGTACTGTGCTTGTTTCTTCCCTTCACTGTAAAGGAGGCCTGCCTAGGGACGGTTATAGTGATTGTTTTGCTGCGATAATCCATCACTACTCGAACTTGAGAAAGTCAATCCATACCGAGGATGACATCGAATCACTTTATAGGCATAATGATTAGGTCCACGGCTACTTCGTGGTTTGCGAGAGTGAGTGGACAAGCTTTACATAATTTATCTGTTTCAATGAATTTACCCATGGGGGATGCTATGACTAAGGGAGCATGCATTCGGGTTGTGTTCAATTCCAGTTTGATTGCAATAAAAGAATCCATGAAAGATAAAGTTGCGTCAGAATCAAATAAGAGGAGTACAGGGGTACCGTTGATGTGTGTTGTATCATGGATCATCTGATGAGGGTCTTCCTTAGCCTCAGTAGTGATTACTGCAAACATGCAAGCAGGGGGAATCCTCTACTGAACTGGAGGTCCTGATCTAGGTGGCTGCAGCCTAGGTGCTGCTCTAGCTGCTGCTGGGTTTGGGTGGGGGCTATTTGCTGGAGGGGAGATGCCCTCGTCCCTCATTCCCTTGAAGCAGTCCTGAAATCCCAAGTGTATAAATGTGACTGAATTCCCGGCCTGAGCCCCTCCTTGAACTTTTGTAGTTTGTACTCCGTATCTTCTAGGGCCTTGGGCATAAATCAAGAGAGCTCATTAAATCGGGCCTCATACTAGGCAACGGTCATGCTGCCCTATTCCAATTTTAAAAACTAGGCTATCTTCTCATTCCTCCATAACCAGGGGAAGTGCTTCTCTAGGAACTTCGTCCTGAACCCTGCCCATGTCCATGCATATGTGGTTGGAACGCCCCGCTGTAAGCTCTACCACCAGTTTTTTTGCTTTGCCCTCCAACAAGTATGTGGCCAAATTCACCATCTGAGTGTTGAAACACTCCAGTGGCCTCATCATCTTGGTAATCATTGTTAGCCAGTGTTCTGTCTATACTAGATCTGGCGCCTCTTCGAACGTTGGCAGTCGGAGCCTCTAGAACCATTCGAAAATGTCAGCAACCCTGCCATCTCTGTCTCGCGATGTCTCCCTGCGGTCCCTATTTCATAGGGTCTCTATCATAAGCGCATGCACATCCTATTATGGCCAGATGAATGTATCATGCTACTGTTGCATGGCTGCAACCATCTGCCGAATAGCTGCAAAAGCTGCGACCCCTGTTCGCGCGTCCACGGATGGCTCAGCGGTAGGCGTCCTCTGTTTGAAGTATTCCGAAGGCAATCTTGACGGGATAACCTAGGGGGAAGGACAGTCCCCCATGGCTTCAGATCTTATATCTAGATTTGCTACTCCAGGCGAAAGGCCTGGCGTATATATGGGGTTGCGCTCTCACTGGCACTCTAGCGGTGGAAGGGGATGTATATTGACCATACGGGACCACTGTGATCGTAACACGGGTAGCATGGCTCCCTGTGAGGTCAAAATTTTCATGGTTTAGGTAATAGGGAAAAGCGATCTTAGTCATTTAATGATGCAACACAAGGGTTAGATATCCGTCATCGGTCTTACCGCATACGTCATGGTGAGTCTTTGCCCTCACGTGATACACGAATCGAGTTCCTATTCTAATCAATACCCTTAGTAGTATTCCAAGGCGATTGAGGTTTATGTTTCTAGATTCAAAAGACTAACCTAATATTTTCTAAGGGATTATAAGTTTATTTCTAGCCTTAGCATCATTTAAAAAATCTTTTTAGGAAACCTAAGATTCCAATTCATATTCTAAATTCCTCCTAGGTACTGGAGATTTATTTGTAGCTTCAAGTGTTTACACTACTAACATCTGGGGGGAGCCTAAGTGTTTTGTTTCTATGTTTGTTCATCCTAACTACTTCCTAAGGAGAATTTCCTAAGTTTCACATAAGTTATTTCCTTATAAATTTTGTATATTAATCCTACAGCCCGGATATCTCAGACTCTGTTCTAATACCAACTTGTAACGACCCAGTTTCCAGAACCCGAGTACGAGACCCATTTCAGAAACCCGAGTGTTAATAATTCAGATAAATACCAAAATACCAAAATTAGAGTTCGATAGCATAAGCAAGCAAGGATAGTATCATATAATCTGAATATTTGGCCCACTCAGCCAGGGGCCTTAATTACAAAATTTATAAGTTTCAAAGTACCAAACATCTATAAAGAAATACTGTGTCTACTGGTTAAGTCCGAAGTATTCAACCTCTTCCTGCTGCGGCTCATCTTCATAATATCTATCTGTAGGTTCTGCCATCGCGGCCTCAAGGCCGATGCTACCATCACCTCCATCTACAACTGCATACTCTGTACGGTTGGATATTTGATGAATGAGTGACTAGCTTAGTGTGAATTCCCCTCAATATTACACACTGTCGCCTTAGCAAAATAGTTTAAAGAAAAAGCAATCAAACATTCCAAAACAGATAAGATGCAATCTTATTAAAATGCATGGATATATGAATGCTCATCTAGTCAGACTTGGGCTCGTCACCCATGCATAAGACCGGTCATTAGCATAGCATAACTCGTACAGCATAGTGACCAAGTCATCATGTAGGTCGATAGTCGGTGGTTTAGGAGCTAGTGAAATGATACCCTGATAAATCTAAGGCACGTGCTATAACATCCAGAATTAGCCACCCGTCATCGCCAATATGCTATGAATGCATGATTAGCCAGATAGTTATTATTCCAATTACAATCAGCTGGTTTGGAGAACTCAATGGTCACTACGGGGGGCTCGTCACCCAGAGTACGTTGACAGCTCGGGCATAGTGTCCCATAACCACCATCCCCGGTTCATGAGGTTTTCCACCTTAGGATGTTTAATAGAACCCCTCCACAAGTGGTCAATCAAAGATAACTTCAAGTCGAGGGTCCCATTTCCCACAATCATCTGTCTAGTTACAACCCAAGTATGGCTCACATGCAATAGTGGAATTTTTTCACGTATAATGTTGTGAATTGAATCTTATGGGTGACTCACAACAATTCAATTAACATGCAGAGGTATGTAAAATTAAATAATGGCAATAGAATTTGTAACGAGGCATCATGCAATTAAAGTACGAACTATTAAGTAATGCGATGTTAAAACATGGAAATCAATGATCATTGCATGTGAACAATATTTATGAATTATCAACTAGTTTGTGAACCTAGCATGTGACCATTATTTCATGTGAATGTGATTTATCAATCATAGATCAAGATAGGCCTGCTAATAGAATTTTTAACACAAATAATCAGAACCTTAAACTAGCGATTATGATCTAGATGGATAATATGTTTAGACTAACTTAGAGATGGAAAGCCCAAGGGGAAAAGTCATCACCTAGTGGTTCGTAGCTCCTTCCTTAATTCGGATTTCTGCGGTTAACTAACGGTCTAACACCATATGATTGATTACTTAGAATTATTTTCAACCCAAGAGTTTATATTAGATAGTGCTCTCAAGACCACTAATTTGTCTGAGCCATAACAAGTAAGTTGGTAAGGGCCTGTTAACATGTGAATTGGGCTAGATTTGGACCAACAATTAAGGCTCGAACTGGGCCTGGTTTGGCCCAGTCAGTGTCATACCATCAAGGCCCATT
The DNA here is from genome assembly GCA_030180095.1 of Magnolia changhungtana. Lineage (NCBI taxonomy): Eukaryota > Viridiplantae > Streptophyta > Magnoliopsida > Magnoliales > Magnoliaceae > Magnolia > Magnolia changhungtana. Next base: position 2,403,687 of record JASAUF010000320.1, read on the forward strand.
CTGTTCTGCCTAAATGGATATGGGTTTATTGGACTGGCCCTATTGTATGGCCCCAATGGGACTGGGCCGACTAGCCTGGCCCATTTGTGTGGGTGGCTTGGCACAAGCCCCCTATTACTTTGGCCTAGGTTTGGGCTAATTTCAGCCCGTTTCTAAGACTAATTTCGGCCCGGTTCCAACGCTGATTTCAACCTAGCACATGGCCCAAGCTAGTGACTGCCCTTGGCTAACACCGCGGCCAAACTTGGGCTGATCACGGCCCACCCTTTTGGCTGGAACTCGGTTTGATGTCAGCCCAGTTCTGAGGCTGGTTTCGGCCCACTTAACGCACTAACTGAAGGCCAGTTTCACGGCCCAGCTAACGGTCATTCTTAGTCTTTATCACAGCCCAACTGAAGGCCATTTTTTGCCCAGGTCTGGGACTATTCTTAGCTCTCAACATAGCTTGGTTTGGTGGCTAGGACCTAGAAAATGAATGGTAAAAAATGAGCTTGGTTACTCCAGCCTCTTTTGCATATCAGAAGATGGTAACAACACCCATCGTCGCAATAATGTAAATGTTATTCACAGCTCATTGAGTTGGATCTGAGCCAGCCCAGCACATCTTCTGCTCGACCCACATCTTAGCTGAAAGTCTTACTCGGTCCAGAGCTTCTGTTGGAAGTCTGGATCGGCCTAGGACATCGCCTTATGAATGGGCTGGATGACATATAAATATCACGGTGGGCCAGGAACATTTCGATGGCGGTGTTTCCATTCCCATTGCTTCCTTCAGTTCTCATTTTTAGGCTCTCATGACCTTGATTTGGTGAAACTATGGATGTCTGGCTCGGCCTAGAACGTCTGATGGACGTCCCTCATATGATTCTATCCATCTGATGAAATGGACACTGATGACCAGTGATCCATTGTCATTTATTTTCATTGACTGTGTACCAAATGGAGATGGGGTGCTCGGCCTTACCTGAACCTTGAGCTTGTTGGGTCGGACCAGCAAGTAACCCAGTTGCTGTAATGGCTTAGGATCAGCCTACACAGTGAGTTAACTCAGATTACATCGAGTCTGAGAGACTACCCGAGTCTACTCGAGCTCGGGCTGACCCGGCTACTGGTGCGACCACACTCCTTCGTCCCTCTTACACTCTTTCTTAGCTCTCCCTCTCTTTCTATGTAGTGCTTTTGGTCTGCAGTGACTGTAACGCCCCATACTTTTCAGTACACGGGTGTTACGGTGGATGTCTAAATCTGTTTACACGTGTGTGGAAACACATGTGACTTACCTTACACATCATCATCTAGTGACTCACAACTATGCATCTCGGCCGTCTAGTATAATCTCCATCGATATTTTAAGTCATCTAGCCGTTGGGGGCAGAATTCACCCATAAATCGAACTTTTCATTCGATTGATCCTTGAGATGGACCATCACATGATTTTAAGAACTTACTTTAGGAAACCAGTGCGCTTGATAGCTAAAATCTAACCATCCATCTTAAAATTTGAAGCCTGAACCACGAGACCTACCATTCAGTAGATCCACAACGTGTCATCGATCACACTAACAAGTAATTTCCCTAATCTAACCACCGGGTTATAAAATAAACTTATATTATCTTTATTGAAACCCAGACTGCTAGGTCCTCCATGTTACATCACTTAATGTTGAAATCCACTACACAATTAGACAATCCAACCATTTGATTGTAGTAGAGACCATTAGATTCCTACTAGGTCCAATTAAGAGCCACTAGAAACCCTGAGGGACAGACCTGAAGATGATCTGACCATCGGATTAGTGGAAATCATTAGTTGTCCGTGAGATCACAAATATGGCCCACCTAAAGCTTTAGATTTTCTCATCTCCGATCAGATGACCTTGATTTAGACCCTTTAAATCAAATGGTAGGTCCTACAAATAAATAAAGTAAATAGATAACGTAATACTATAAATAATACCATTGAAGGGATGCTAATAGAAAAAAATGGAGTCATCAAACACAAAGAAAGTAGGCTCGAACACACTTCAATGATCCTTAGGGTCTTTTTGATCGTTAACACTCGAAACAGGATAAATCCAACCGTTAGATCAGTAAAAGCCAATGGAATAACCCAAAAATTTAGTCATGGAGCCCACCTAAAGCTTAAATTTTCCTGACCTTCAACCTAGGGCCCTGATTTGGGACCCCGGGATCGAATGGACGGGGTGGATTTCCTATAAACATCACTATGGACCCCACACCTATTATGTGTGTGCACCAAGAGTGGTGCACAGCAGGTGCACCAGACCAGGGGCCTGGTCAAATGAGGTTTGACCTGTGTTTAGCTGAAAAAGGTAAAAGCCTCTTCTGCTTTTCTCCCACCTATAGAATTTTCAAATCGGATGATCGTCCATGTATCTAGATTGTGGCCCACCATTCATTGATCGAGTGATTCAGACTGTTCACCGGGTGTGGCCCTCATCTATACCAAAACCAAACACTCTGACGTGATGAAACCACAGACGTACGCACAACGAGACTGACATGAGGACGAAAGTGTGTTTCTTGCCCCATCAAAACTGATCCACTGGGAATAATGGGGGCCACCTTAAGCCATCCAAACCGTCCATCTCGTAGATCTGGTGGGCATGAACAAACCTACGTCGTCCATACACGCTCATGCACACGTGTGTGTGCACAATCTGGGCCCAAATAGAGCCGCATGTGGCACTTCCAAAAATGGAAAAAGTTTCATTTCCATTTTTGATTGCCAGACGGGCGATCCGCGTGAAGGAGAGCCTCTTAATCCCAGCCTTCTATTCAAGCACATCTCGACCCTCCATTGGTGTCACACAGATCGTGGTTTTCAAAGAAAACCAGAGGTTGAAACCACTCCTCTTAGCTATTTTTAGAAGCCAGAAGCTGGGATTAAATCCCAGCTGTTCATTCACATCCAACGGCCCTTGGGGCATTGGAATCCCTACAAAAGAGAGAGATAGCGTCCGTTCTCTTATTTCTACAGCTGCACTCGAAAACGGTAGTCGTACTTGAGAAGAAAGAGAGGGAGAGAGAGAAAATAGGGGAGTGATCGGTCGGGCCGTGGTGTCGCACCACACAAGACCGATCCGATGGTCCAGTCACTGCTGGAAGTAGTAGAGAGAGAGAGAGAGAAGGAAAGTAGGGAAAGAAGAAGAAACAGAGGGAGAAAGAAAATAGAAATGAAGAGGAAGGAGGAGAAGAAAAGGAAAGAGAAAGAAAGGAAAAGAAAGAATAGAGGAAGAGGATTGGTGCATTGTTACACCAGCTCGAACTGAGCCCAGTTAGAGTTCGAGATCGGGTCAGGTCCACTTCAGGTCCAGCTGGAGTTCTAGTGAGAAGAAAAGAAAGATGAAGAAGAGAAGAGAGAGTGGAGAGGGGATGCGTTGTTACACCGCACCACTTCTACCTGACTCAACCAGGCTTGAGTTGAGTCTGGGCCAAGTTAGGCTAGACTTGGTGTCCATTGATGAACGTTTTTAGCAGGGAGAAAGGAAGCTTGAGTCTCAAGTGGTTGCTGCCCCAACTCGACTCAATAAAGTCTAACATGACTCAAATGCTGATATGATCTATGGGCTACTGGGCCTGTTTGAGGAAGACATGAAGAAACAGAAGAAGGAAGAGAAGGAATCGGATGGTGACACCGAGTTTACTACAACCCAACCGAGTCGCGGTTCGGAGTGGTGCGTGTAGGCACTTCTAGTCCAGCAGGAAAAATAGAAGGTGAAGATAGAAAGAAAGAAAAGGAAGAAAAGAAAAATAGAGAGAAGAAGAGGAATAAAATGAGCATTGGTGGTCATTGGGCTAACTCGGCTGAAGCTGAGTTGACTTGGCTAATGACCCAAGACCAAGGTTATGATTGAGCCGATGGACTTGTCATTCATAGAAAAAAGGGGGGGAGAGGAAAGAAGATGAGAGAGACAAGCGACGGTGAGTCGAGTTGACTTAACCGAGTCAACTAGGTGAGCCACATTTCCCTTCCATATAAAGATTATTTCGATTATATTGTTATCATTACAATTGTCATTAGATTTGTTAATACTAAACATGATTAACCCTTAATAAACTACCTATACTAATGTTAGTTATTACCGGCAAATTTCAATGGTTGAATATAAGTGCTCCATTTGTCACTCTAAACATTTTCATGATAGTTACTAATCATGAATAGCCATCACCACACCATCTATGTTAATATTAGAAATTACTATTAAATGATATTAGTATGACACCCATCACTTAAAATATATTACCATTAATAATAGATTTTAATATTTGTTACCATTGTAATACTTGTTCCTACCATGATCGTAAGTGTTAGTCATAAATATCATCAACGATGAATGGTGACTAACCATATTATTACATTTTGCTAAAATTACACACATATTATAGTTCAACCCCTAGGACTAAACCCTAAAAGCCTAAGCAATCCAAACCTTAGGTTAAGACCCTAACCCTAAATAGCGTGTAAGCTTGGATCTAATTATATAACTTTACGATTGATAGTAGGAATTGATTCTAAGGGAACACACACTTCTTAGTGATGGTGCAGACGGTTCAAACATAAGGTGATGATTTATTCCCCTTGAGCTTTCCATTTTCCCATTAGCTTAAGTTATAGTTTTTATTTTAATTTGTAATTGATATCTCTATTTCAAAGTCATATATGTTAATTGTTGGAATTGAGTTGCCACATCACATGCTTAATGTTTATCCTGTATATTTAATTCATGCTATTGGATTACTTGTGGATTACTTCTAGGATTTAAACTGGTACATTAGTGAAAAACCCCCACTTATAAATGTACACCCATACTTGGGATGTAACTCGATTAATAGTGATTGCAATGGACCTTCGATTTAGTGGTTATTGAGTGCTAGTCTAGATAGATCATTGATGTGGGCCTACTATCCAGGGTTATTGTGTCTAAGTAGTTTTCAAGGATGGTCCTTTATCGCATGGTTTTAATACTCGCCTATGTGGCTTATTTTGATATTCCCTTATGTAGCTTGTTTCGATATCGCCTTATGTGGCTTTATTTTGGTATTTGCCCTATATGGGTTTGATGTTTTATATCGTGCAACCATGCGATGGTAAACCCCATATACTATAATATGATTAACCACTAGTCGACGGGTTTCCATTAAACATCCTAAGATGGTAGTCTCATGAGCCTGGGATGGTGGTATGGGACCTATGCCCGAGATGTCGGCCTACACTGGTGACGAGCTCCTGTAGTGAGCTTGAGCTTATTTAAAACTGGCTGATTGTAATTGGACTAATAATGGTTTGGCTAATCATCCATATATGGCACAGACCAACATCTAACGCTAACGTACGTGATGTATGATAGGCAGTCGTTACGCCGCACTTAATATGCTTTCGCTGACAAGTAGCCTCTGTCCGACTAGATGTTTTTGTTACATCAATGATTGCATAGGTGACGAGCCCAACTTTCGCACAGATGTGCATCCCTGGGGCGATGACTGCATTCACGCATCCATGCATCTAAGAAGCCCTGCATCATGTATTGTTTTGTATACTTTATTTTATAACTATACTTACCTAATTCGGCGTTGTGTAATCTTGAGGGGAATTCACACTGAGTTGGCCACTCATCCATCAAATATATAACCGTATAGGTAGCACAGGTGACTCAATTGATTTTCAGGTTTAGACTGATGAGGAGCCGGGTACAAGTGTCAGGGATGCATGGCTATATTGCCAAGAGGAGCTGCGTGATCTTGCGGCTCGTATTTTATATACATTTTGTTATCTCACTTGTATAAATTGTGAAATTCATGTATTTGTTATTTCGTAGACACTAGTTTGTATAAGTCATCATGGGTAACCTCTTGTACATTCTAAACGTAAATGAAATTATACATTATGTATGATTTGTCCATTCTATGCTCATCTGCCTACTCTAATAGTTCAAAAAATATATACTCGAATTTGACCAACCTTTAAGGTTAACACTCAGGTTTTTGGGAAACGAGTCATATACTCGGGTCCTAAAAAGTGAGGCATTACAGTTGGTATTAGAGCATAGTTTCAACAAACTAGGCCCTGGGGAATGATCTTATACAAACTTTAAATGTCTCAAGTTAGGACGCTTGAAATTGGAAATTTGAACTTAGGTGAATTTCCCCTAGACTTAGAAGAATGGTTGAGAATGTAGAGATCCAAACTTAGGCTCCCCCATAAATTGATAAGGTAGCCATTTGAATTGATGTGAAATTCCCTTGTAACTAGGAGAAATTGAGAACAGAGGTACTTCAACCTTAGGTTCCCTTGAAACTTTTAAGATAGATTCTTAGACCTTAGACTTATATGGAATTCCCTTAGAGTAAAAAAAACAATAATAATTAAAAAAAAAAAAAACAATAACTTAAGAACATAGATATCCAAAACCTTAGCCCTTTGAAATTCTTAGGATGAGTCATTTAAACTCAAGGATAAAGACTTTGGTTCCTATGAAAATTGACAAGACGACCATTTGAACTTAGAAACAAGAACTTTAGTCCCTTGTAAGCTGCCACATGGTTGTTTGAACTTAGAAGTTAACTATGTGCATACCCACTATGATGTATTTGAAATCGAATGAGAACATTCATTGAACTTGACTCTCAATGAATAATCCTTAGAGATCCATGACATGAACTTTCCCAAAAATTTCTTACTTAGAAATAATATCGTTATAACGTTCAACCAAGGAAACGAACTAAGGATTGTAAGAATTTTTCTTACCCACCATATTTTGTGCATTAGATTAACCATACGCACTTCCTAAACCTAAGGAATCCTTCTAAGAAACTGAAATTTGAATTTCCTAATACATCTCCTTGCCTAGAAATAATATTTTCCCACAAGTTCCAACACGTAAAATAATTAGAGGAAGATTTGTATAATTTTTGGGTAAGATTTCAACCTTAGGCTGAGCATATTGAGGCCAAATTTACAGTTCTAGATAAAAATTAACAAAATATTAAACTCAGATTTCACATTGAAAGTCTTGATCCTGAAATTTTCACGTAGCGCATTAGGTGACCAGAGTGCGCATTAGAAGTGTGATGATCATTCACGTCCATTCATGTAAATTTCAGGCACTCTCGTTATCGGTTTAGAAGGTCACATGATATTCCCCAAGAGTCTAAAATAATCAGGATCACGGACTGATGGAATCATAATCATGCGAAGTGCACGCGGTTTGGCTCAAAATCTAAGTCCTAACAAATTTCAATGATCTCAATGCCCTGATCAGGCAGAAGATCATGATTTACCAGGATTAGGAAATGATACGGTAAGTCCTTTGTTCTGCGTAGACAAAGGACCCATGCATCAAGCTCAAACCCACTACAACCATCTGTTCATGTTAACTCGAGCACTGGTAATGAAAATTTGTATTATACTCTAGTGGGGAACTATCACCCAAAGTAAAGGAAAATAAGAAGAAAGATAAAATAACATTATTAGCCACCTAAACGAGCTTGAAATTTTAGAAAATCTTAAAATAAATTCTGATGTTGATAGGCATCAGGATAATTCCCTAGTTTTGGTTGGTACTAGAGTAACTCTTGACCTTTAGTGAAATTCATACGCGTCGCTTAACCTGCTAGACCATACACTTGAGGATTGTCGCAAATTTAGTTATAGCCCATTGCGATTTGACACATAGACGTATATGAGATAATGTACACCCCTAGGATAATCATCCTACTGGTAATAGTAATAACTAGAATGAGTGTTAACAAATCCCAATGGTAAAACCTTCTTTAAGGGGGGTAGATCATCATGATCGTGTTCTTATGGTCGGATGTGAGCACTTGCGCACACAAGCAACCCTAGTGGGAGGACTAGTGAATGTGCAGAAGCACCGCAAATTAAACTGTCGTTCCCATTCATAATAAAAATGATAAATTTCATGGACAAAATTCTCTTTAAGGGGGGTAGATTGTAACGCCCCGTACCTTTCAGTACACGGGTGTTACAGTGGAAGTCTAAATCTGTTTACATGTGTGTGAAAAGACACGTGACTTACCTTACACATCATCATCTAGTGACCCACAATCTATGCATATTGGCCATCTAGTATAATCTCCATCGATATATTAAGTCATCTGGTTGTTGGGGGTAGAATTCACCCATAAATCGAGCTTTCCATTTGATTGATCCTTGAGATGGACCATCACATGATTTCAAGAACTTACTTTAGGATACCAGTGCACTTGATAGTTAAAATCCAACCATCCATCTTGAAATTTGAAGCCTGAACCGTAAGACCTACCATTCAGTAGATCCACAACATGTCGTCGATCACTCCAACACGTAATTTCCCTAATCTAACCACCGAGTTATAAAATGAACTTGTATTATCTTATATTGAAACCCAGACTACTAGGTCCTCCAAGTCATGTCACTTAATATTGAAATCCACTATACAATTAGACAATCCAACCATTTGATTATAGTAGAGACCATTATATTCCTACTAGGTCCAACTAAGAGCCACTAGAAACCCTGAGGGACAAACCTGAAGATGATCTGACTGTCGGATTAGCGAAAATCATTAGTTGTCTGTGAGATCACAAATATGGCCCACCTAAAGCTTTGGATTTTCTCATCTCCAATCAGATGGCCTTGATTTGGACCCTTCAAATCAGATGACAGGTCCTACAAATAAATAAAGTAAATAGATAACATAATAATATAAATAATACCATTGAAGGGATGCTAATAGAAAAAAAATGGAGTCATCAAACATAAAGAAAGTAGGCCCGAACACACTTAAATTATCCTTAAGGTCTTTTTGATTGTTAACATTCAAAACAAGATAAATCCAACTGTTAGATTAGTAAAAGCCAATGGTAAAAACCAAAAAATTTGGTCATGGGGCCCACCTAAAGCTTAGATTTGCCTGACCTTCAACCTAGGGCCCCGATTTGGGACCCGGGGATCGATTAGAAGGGGTGGATTTCCTATAAACATCATTGTGGATCCCACACCTATTATGTGTGTGCACCAAGAGTGGTGCACCAGACCAGGGGACTGATCAAATGAGATCTGACTTGTGTTTAGCTAAAAAAGGCAAAAGCCTCTTCCGCTTTTCTCCCGCCTATAGAATTTTCAAATCGGACGATCGTCCGTGTATCTAGATTGTGGCCCACCATTCATTGATCAAGTGATCCAGACCGTTCACCGGGTGTGGCCCTCATATTATACCAAACTCAACACTCTGATGTGATGAAACCCACAGACGTATGCACAACGAGACTGACGTGTGGACGGAAGTGTGTTTCCTGCCCCATCAAAACCGATCCACTGTGAATAATGGGGGCCACCTTAAGCCAACCCGAACCCTTCATCTCGTAGATCTGGTGGGCCTGAACAAACCTACGCCATCCGTACACACTCGTGCACACGAGCGTGTGCACAATCTGGGCCCAAATAGAGTCGCGTGTGATACTTCCAAAAATGGAAAAAGTTCCATTTCCATTTTTGTTAGCCAGACGGGAGATCCGGGGAAGGGGAGACTCTCAATCCCAGCCTTCTAATCAAGCACATCTCGACCCTCCATTGCTGCCACACAGATCGTGGTTTTCAGAGAAAACTAGTGGCTGCAACCACTCCTCTTAGCTGTTTTTAGAAGTCGGACACTGGGATTAAATCCCCGCTGTTCATTCACATCCAACAGCCCTTGGGGCGTTGAAATCCCTATAAAAGAGAGGGATAGCGTCCCTTCTCCTATTTTTGTTGCCGCACTTGAAAATGGTAGCGGCACTTAAAGAAGAAATAGAGGGAGGGAGAGAAAACAGGGGAGTGATCGGTCGGGCAGTGGTGTCACACCATGCAAGACCGATCCGATCGTCCAATCGCTGCTGGAAGCAGTAGAGAAAGAGAAGGAAAGCAGGGAAAGAAGAAGAAACAGAGGGAGAAAGAAAAGATAAATGAAGAGGAAGGAGGAGAAGAAAAGGAAAGAAAAAGAAAGGAAAAGGAAGAAGAGAGGGAGAGGATTGGTACGTTGCTGCACCAGCTCGAACCGAGACCAGTTCGAGTTTGAGATCGAGTCAGGTCCACTCCAGGTCCAACTGGAGTTCTAGTGAGAAGAAAAGAAAGATGAAGAAGAGAAGAGAGAGCAAAGAGGGGATGCATTGTTGCACTGCACCACCTGTAACGCCCTGAAAATCGGGGGTCGAGCATAAACTCAACTCCCGAGTTCCAACGCATCACTTTTGCAACATAAAGAATGATGATTGAATGTTGTTCGAATTAGTGCATTAAAGATGAATGGGATTAAGCCAAAACAACATATCATACCCCAGAGACAGTTAAATTATGCAAGACTGTGATAGATATATAAACTATAGAAACTATAGCGAGTCTCCAGAGTGTGATAATGACAGCAGGTTAATTAATTACAAGTACAATTCTAAAATATACCAAATTGTGTAAGATCATCTAGTCGACATCCCTGTAACCTCGTCAATCAAGACACGGCTCACATGAAGCCACCAAAATACAACATATATGAACAAGCATCATCGTCATCACAAAGGTCCGGCTCCGCCTCATAAGCATCGCCAACACCTGAAATTCAAACAAGTTTGGTTGGTGTGTACAACACCGTCCCGTAACGTGGGAGTGAGTGATCAACTTAGTGGAACAATAGAGCATAGGTTTACATGTTATCAAATCAATCAAGCAATAATGATAAAGCAAGCAAATCAAACATTCCTAAGTACTGTAATTAATGCAAGGATGAAATGCAATAACGATACATGCCCTCACCAACATACTCCCTCGTGCGACACCATCTCACGTCCATGGCATGCTTTCATCCCTCAGTGCTCCACATCTTCCAGGCACATGCAGTGTGATATGAACATGATTACCGAGTTGTTATTAGTCCTTTTTCATACAACCGGATTGGGAAACTAAGGTACCTCCCTTATATCATCCCCAAACAAGGATCCATTCTAGGGTCGTCAGTCCTAGATAATCTCATACGATGATGCGTTCTAGGTCATTTGTAAAAAGGGTCGGGGGATGTTACACGCACTCGTTGCACCGTACCCCCATCACCTTATCAATACAGGCCTAGTTTATACTCTGTTTACTACAGGAAGGCTCGTCGCCTCACCACAGGTTTAGAGTATGCTCGAGGTCACTACACCAGGTATGGTTAGGGCTGTCAGGGCTGTTACACGGAATCGTTACACCACTCCCCCATCACCCATCAAAACAGTGTAGGCCGACAGCTCGAATACAGTGTCCCATACCACCATATTCGGCTCACGAGTCTAGGTTGGTCACTGGTCATTATGGGGAGGCACATTGCCCCAGCGTAGCCCGACAGCTCGACTATGGTGTCCCATATCACCATGCCCAGCTCATGAGTCTTAGCGGATTGAGGTACCAAGGTTAACGGGGTTGCACTGGTAAGTTTGGTATCTTAGGATCAAGCAGTAGCGTCCAAACATGGTGAACATACAATGGCCAATCGGGTTACTTTGGATCGACATGAAGTACGTAAGCACTCCGTGTGGCCTAACCACTACCGACAATCGACGTACGGCTCGGATTCGTCAAACACGTCCTTCGTGGCGAATGAATCTCAGCCACGAACTCAAGGCCTGTTACCGATTGCGTGGACTATACAATAGCCACAATCACATTCAAGTATAGATAGTCAAAGTAATAATGGATCAAGATTTCAAATCACACAATGAAAGTCTGATATTGTCCGCTTAGTGCTGCCAGGGATGTTGCACGGAATCGTTATACCACTCCCCCATCACCCATAACGGATTTTATGGAATACAACTTAAACATGGATTTAAATATATGCATTACATAGAGAAACAGACATTATAATAGACGGTACATGGATGAAAACATACACATAGTTAAACGAATTAAGAATCATATCTCAACACCCTTATACATTACAATTTACTAACTACTACTCATTTAGACATTCCAACAAACATTTTAGATTACATACATCAACATACCTGATGTATGTTGATCACATAGGTATTAGGTCAAATCCTTTCACTAGGGAGCTGCCCCATGGATAGCACGCGTGCACCCACGATGGATAATCATGGCAAGCATGAATCCAAGTACCATATTCATTTAAACATTTTCACAAACACTTGGACTACTCAATTTAACATATATAGCTTATCTTGGCCATGGCGTGATTTAGGGCAAATCCTTTCGTCAAAGGGATATCGCCTATACAACAATCATATATCTATGACAATTAGTCACGGCGAGCACGAATGCGAATTCCATACTCATTCGGTCATTTTCACAAACACTTAGAATATACTCTTTTAACATACAAAGCGTATACTAGCAAAAACATGTATTAGGGCAAATCCTTTCGCTGAGTGAGTATTATACATATATATAGCATGTTCATACAGTAATTAATCATGGCTAACATACTTTCAAAATTTGTATGTATACGGTATTTTCTACAATTATACAGAATACACAATATACCATAATTTGTATACGCAATTGAAACGCAAAACGAATATCGGTTTGTGCATGTATAATCACACTCAGATCATGAATCTATCATTATCTGACATTGAAAGCATTGAAAACCATAACCTATACGTCTAAAGTCCACACCTTTTGTCGGTAAACTTGAACCGAAACCAGTTTGAACCCAACCCCTTTGTCTACGGCACAACGACAACCTGATTCATGAAACAGGTCAGCTATTTCATCACCTACACTCATGAAAACCCTAAAACAGCTTAGGGTTAGGTTTTCTTACCTACGAATGAAGCTGGAATCGCCAGAAAAGCGATTAGATAGAGATAGTTAAACACGTATAGCAGGGGGATGGAGTATCAGGAAGATGCTCCCACTTCTCTCACACTTTCTCTCTCTTTTCTCTCTTCTCTCTCCTAGGTTTTCTCAAATTCGTATGGAGTGAGAGAGTGAGGGTTTAAGGTCCTTATATAGGCCCAGAACTCACCAAATTAGACCTAGGGCCAAGGTATACTTAGGTTATGTCCAAATACGGACTGTTCCGTCTCAACGGAGCACTTCTGGAGCCCCCCCTTGAGCCAAAGGTCGGACTTAAGCTCACAGACTATGGATCTAGGTCAAGTTAAGTTTTCAGTCCAATCGAGTTCCCACATCACACGTGGCGGACCAGTTTCAGTTCAACGGTCACCGAAACTTGATCGGGGTTATAAGTACACTGACCTGTGTATGAAATTTCTCCTGATCCGAGGGTGTATTTGGGTCAGATTCTGACGGTCTGATTGCTTATATCAGGCCCGCAAGTGACAAGTCTCAGATTACTTAAATTAGATTTAATTTCTAAAGAAACCTACGTTTTCTCACACTCTTCACTCCGCGCTCAAGCAAATAGCCGTGGGACATTATCTGGATTTGATTTTCAAGATGGTTGTCAAGCCCAGCAAGGTGGTCCTAATTCTATAACTTCATATTATTTAGACTTTCGATGTGTGGTCCAAATCTGATATGGAGTTTCAATGTGCTCTCGAGAGCAACTGGGTAATGAGATTGATCCCAATTATAGTGTAATATAGCGTCGATGATTCTGCAAGTTTTGAATCTTGCAGATCATATTTAAAGCGGTTCAAGCTAATTCTACTGAGTATTCAGTTTAGTACTTAACTAAATTATGACTTAATTACGACATAATATGGTCCTAGGGCAGTTCTACGTCCCTTTTTGGTAATTTTATTTAGCATATTAATTTAATTATTTTTATAGTAGTTCATCATTAAGTTTACTTCGTCTCTACCAAATTTCATTAGATTTCGTGTTGTATAAAAATTCTAAAAATTCTATAAGTAACCATTGTCCAAATTAATAACTTTTGAATAGTTGTCACATCAACCTAGATTAAACTATATTAACATTTTTATTATATTTTTTCTTATTTTTATATGAAACTAGACTTATCAAGCTTCAATCTGGCTTTGGAATCACCTAAATCGAAGTTATAACGAGGGAGATATGACTTTTCAAAGTTGGGTGAAAATTTACAGAAAATGGGGCATCAAATGGGCCACCCGGCCCGCTGGACCGCGGTCGACCGCGGTAGGCACAGTGCCATCGCGGTTCACTGGACTGTCTGGTGGTGGTTTCCGCCACGTGATTTTTGAAACGGGTATATCTTATCCACCGGGATGAGTTATTCGACGTGCAATATATGATTTTGGGTAAGAGAATCTGATCTATTCAAATAACCTATTTATTTCTTGAGATTCTAAAAGTTTAATGGTAAAAAACCCATGTTATTTATTTATTTATTTACTATTTATAGTAATTTTTAGTTTAAGTATTGTTCTTCATCACCTAAACTTTAAGATTAGTGTCTAATGTACAATTACTTAGAAAAATTTTAAGAACAAGGTGGTGAAAGGTGAGAATTTGAATGAAATGGATTAAAAAGGGATTTTAGACTTTGGGATTGAGTTTTGAGAAGTTAATCAGGTGTTAGGATCGACCCATCATCTAAGGACGTCTATCTCCAGGTTGGAAAAAATTCGCGATGTTACAATCTACCCCCCTTAAAAACCAATTTCATCCCCAAAATTGCCTAAGAGGAATAAATAACGATTTGATTATTTCATTTGCCTAAGTTTTATTTATTTCAAGTTTATAAGTGTGGTAGGGTGTATATTTTTCATGCTAGTCTGGTGCATTTTAGTCTCTACCCCCCTTAAAAATTATTTCTTTATCTCTTACTTATGTCCTGATGGTTTGCTACAATGGATTTCTTCATCTATTTGGAGTCTTGACGACGATTCCCAATAATTTAGAGTAAGATAGTTGTTTTCAATGTTTGACCAACACGAAGAGACGGTTATAGTGGGCTTGATCCCGATATATTGATCATCTACCTGACCAGGGTAGAAGGCTCATCGTATCCCTTGCTAGTCCTGGTGGCTCCTGGTCTTCTGCTCGGTCAAGCAGTGAGTCCATTAGTAGTCGCCCAGGATTGAGAATTGGGTCAAGCCGCGAATGTTTCACAGTTGTATATTTCAGTAACTTCGTAGTCTGATCACTCTAAAAAAAAATAGAGAATGCCCATCATTGAAAGGGTCAAATTGCCTCTTTCTAAGGTTGCCCTTTAGGTCTTGGTCTAAGAGAGTCCTCGTTATAATCTATGTCCGAGATAGGGGTGAATCAACACCTTACTAGATCATCCTAAAATGATTTCTCATAGTATAACTTGCTAAGGCTTCTATTATGTTCGTATTCAACAAGCACAATTTTAAATATGTTGACCTTGGCTATTGTAATTCAGTTCGTACCCATTATTAGGCCTATCCTGTAATATGAATTGGTTTACTACTTAAACCCTAATTGCTTTCCTTCGATGACTTCCTTACTGACATTCTAAGGGAGATTCAGATCCTATTTAGTGACCTATCCTTATGTATAGTCTGGGTCAATTCCCATTCGATCCTGGGCCAGTGGCCTATCGGCCCACTAAGTTTCCGTTGTGCCTATGAGTGGGTAGACGAGTATACCTGCCTAACTCGACTGCATTCATAACCTTTCTACTCCCCTTAAAATTGTTTCTACTTTTAGCATTCAAGAATTTGTACATCGATCTGTATGTCAGAACCAGTTGAAATTTGAGACCTGTCCTTGACATAAAATGGGAATTACATTGGTCTGCCTTTCATCAATGATGTATACTATGACATTGAAACCTATGGTCATAGAAAGGAGCTAAAAATGATGGGTGTTGTGGTTGATTTCAGGGACGGGTGTGAATTTGTGGTAAGGTGCCTAATTCTACCAAGGAGTTTTGTCACAGTCCAGACTTATCCTATTTAATCATGTCTAGCTTAACAGGCAGGCTATCTTTCTACATTCATATGCACATTATGCATGCCGGAATGGTCTGTGGTTCGAGACCTAATTCCTAACTGTCTGTTGCCCATTTGAGAAGGCATATATACCTAACACTTCTCAAGGATGAAATAATAAACTTTTAGTTGCAAGTGGTCGGGCCAACATGGAAGAAAAATTATGTAGTGGGTCTGAGTCGGATACATGGACCTTCTGCCTAGCTATGACAGAAAATTTGTCGTATCAGTTCTTAATCCTAGTTGATCCTGACCTTCTGCTTGATCAGAGCATAGAGTTCATTGGTCACTACCAAGATTGAGAATTCGATTCAAACCGCGAATACCTCGCTTATATATAGTTCTCTACTATGTGTTCCCGATTGTAATAAGTCTTTGGGAAGGCAATTCTAAGGGATGTATTGATTTGACTTAACATTAAAGTTTTCTCTGAGCGTGAATAGTTTCTACGTCAAACAATTTTTCTAAGAGTTATTAAATAAGCATATGAGTACTGAGGGGATTCAACAAAGGAACAGGGTCTCGCTCCAACCTAATCAAGCCAACTAACGAAATTTATCTTTCAGTTATCTTAGCATAATGAATCTTTTACATTCCTTAGTCTAACCAGTAGTCTAGTCGCAACGTATGAGTAGCGGTAATCCACTAGTTGTGATCCAAAGTCTATGCTTCTACACTAGATGATTTTATACCATTTTTAATATAGGAAATTATTTTATCGCTTAGGGTCAAAAGTTTTTTGATTGGAATGGAGTTGCCCGAACTTGAATTTAACTACACTTGAGCACTACACACATGCTCATACTAGTTAAGAAGGTCCTAGAGTTCACATTATCAATCTATTGGATTTCCCATACTGTTAGGTCGTTCGACTCTAGGAATACCACTCTAGGTCCAAAACTCCAAGGGCCTATTTGACCAGTGATCATAAGTTGTATTAAATAGGACTGCATTGCTAATCCCACCACGGGATTGGGAGTGGCATGGTTGGTAGGAGGGTGGGAGGGGATTAAAATTAATTTCATAGGCTTTGGAAAATGAGTCTTATGTTGGAAAGTGTGAGATGGGATTTCCAAATCCCATGATAATGAATCTCTAAGTGTACTTGGAAAGGAAAATTTCAGAATTTACTCTTAATTGCATACACTCTAAACATGGTATTGGAAAACATGGGATACACCCAATCTAGGGACAAAACCTTACACATGCATTTATTGTTACTTTGACAATTTTATTCACCTTAAACTCACCTAATGCAGTTGGTCGAACGGGCCCTAAATGTCCCAACCTTTGGAGGTTGTGAAGGTTATGAGACACAAAAATGTAGGTTAGTGGGTTTACACGAATTTAAGCCTCAAATGGGGGATTCAAGAGCTCAAATCGGAGAGAAGGGAGAGGGTAGGTAACAATGGAGACGAGTTTTCGAATGTGTGGTGAAGGTGGTACATGAAAATGAAGAAAGAAGAGGTTGGAGGGGCGATTTCGACGAAAAATCAAAAGTTTGGGAGAGAAACGAGAGCTTAGAAGGGTGCATCAAGGAAGAGGGGGGTAAATGAGCAGGAAAAGGGGGTCCCCACTTAATTTGGTGGGCCCCACACGTGTCTAGGGGTCCGCCCGACGCTGGCCCGCAGTGGCCCGACAGGCCCGGCCGAACTCGACCGCAGTCCACCGCGGTAGGTGCGGCGCCGCCGCGGTCCTCTAGACCGGGCGCGGTGCCGCCACGGTAGGGCAATGGCCACTCCCCTCCCGGGGTGCTAATGATACCTCGGGTCCACCGTGGGTCCCCCCTGATTGCATCTCATAGCCCACGACTCCGTTTCGAGTCGTTTCGAGCCCCAACTCATATATATTTGCATGTTTCAGGTCGTTTGAGGTTGGAATGGGTCAATTCTTCACCTAATCCCGTCGATTGACGATCTAGAAGTGATCTGGGATCATTTCATGCAATCATTGAGGCTTATGGGTCCAATCTCTACGGTTGATCTCAACCAATTGTGTTATTTAGCGAAATTTGAGAACTTAAGTCTTTTTCTACATTCCGTCGCTCCCTCCTAAGTCAGAGTGCGTCACTGTACGTCGTGTTATCATAACCCAGGTCTAGTTTAATCCAAACATGCTTTGATACCATCTTGTAACGACCTGAAAATCGGGGGTCAAGCATAAACTCAACTCACAAGTTCCAACGCATCACTTACGCAATATAAAGAATGATGATTGAATGTTGTTCATATTAGTGCATTAAAGATGAATGGGATTAAGCCAAAACAACATATCATACCCCAGAGACAGTTAAATTATGCAAGCGGAAGACTGTGATAGATATATAAACTATAGAAACTATGGCGAGTCTCTAGAGTGTGATAATGTCACCAGGTTAACTAATTACAAGTACAATTCCAAAATATACCAAATTGTGTAAGATCATCTAGTTGACATCCCCGTAACCCCGTCGATCAAGACACGGCTCACATGAAGCCGCCAGAATACAAGATATATGAACAAGCATCATCGTCATCACGAAGGTCCGGCTCTGCCTCATAAGCATTGCCAACACCTGAAACTTAAACAGGTTTGGTTGGTGTGTACAACACGGTCCCGTAACGTGGGAGTGAGTGATCAACTTAGTGGAACAATAGAGCATAGGTTTACATGTTATCAAATCAATCAAGAGATAATAATAAAGCAAGCAAATCAAACATTCCTAAGTACTGTAATTAATGCAAGGATGAGATACAATAATGATGCATGCCCTCACCAACATACTCCCTCGTGCGACACCATCTTACATCCGCGGCATGCTTTCATCTCTTAGTGCTCCACATCTTCCAGGCACATGCAGTGCGATATGAACATGATTACCGAGTTGTTATTAGTCCTTTTTCATACAGCTGAATTGGGAAACTAAGGTACCTCCCTTATATCATCCCTAAACAAGGATCCATTCTAGGGTCGTCAGTCCTAGATAATCTCATACGATGATGCGGTTCTAAGTTGTTGTAAAGGGCTGTCAGGGCTGTTACACGCACTCATTGTACCGCTCCTCCATCACCTTATCAATACAGGCCTAGTTTATACTCTGTTTACTACGGGATGGCTCGTCGCCTCACCATAGGTTTAGAGTATGCTCGAGGTCACTACACCAGGTATGGTTAGGGTTGTCAGGGCTGTTACATGGAATCGTTACACCACTCCCCCATCACCCATCAAAATAGTGTAAGCCGACAGCTTGAATACAATGTCCCATACCACCGTATTCAGCTCACGAGTCTGGGTTACTCACTGGTCACTACGGGGAGGCACATTGCCCCAGCGTAGCCCGACAGCTCGACCACGGTGTCCCATACCACCATGCCCAGCTCATGAGTCTTAGCGGATTGAGGTACCAAGGTTAATGGGGTTGCACTGGTAAGTTTGGTACCTTAGGTTCAAGCAGTAACGTCCAAACATGGTGAACATACAATGGCCAATCGGGTTACTTGACGAGCTCGACTAGCACGAGCGCACATCACGGATCGACATGAAGTGCATAAGCACTCCGTGTGGCCTAACCACTGCCGACAACCGACGTACGGCTCAGATTTGTCAAACACGTCCTTCGTGGTGAATGAATCTCAGCCACGAACTCAAGGCCTGTTACCGATTACCTGAACTATATAATAGCCCCAATCACATTCAAGTATAGATAGTCAAAGCAATAATGGATCAAGATTTCAAATCACACAATCAAAGTCTGATATTGTCCACTTAGGGCTGTCAGGGCTGTTGCACAGAATCGTTACACCACTCCCCTATCACCCATAGCGGGTTTTATGAAATACAAATTAAACATGGATTTGAACATATGCATTACATAGAGAAACAAACATTATAATAGACGGTACGTGAAGGAAAACATACACATAGTTAAAGGAATTAAGAATCATATCTCAACACCCTTATACATTACAATTTACTAACTACTACTCATTCAGACATTCCAACAAACATTTTAGATTACATACATCAATATACCTGACGTATGTTGATCACATAGGTATTAGGTCAAATCCTTTCACTAGGGAGCTGCCCCATGAATAGCATGTGTGCACCCACGATAGATAATCATGGCAAGCATGAATCCAAGTTTCATATTCATTTGAATATTTTCACAAACACTTAGACTACACAATTTAACATATATAGCGTATCTTGGCCATGGCGTGATTTAGGGCAAATCCTTTCATCAAAGGGGTATCGCCTATACAACAATCATATATCCATGACAATTAGTCATAGTGAGCACGAATGCGAATTCTATACTCCTTCGGTCATTTTCACAAACACTTATAACACACTCTTTTAACATACAAAGCGTATACTAGCAAAAACATGTATTAGGGTGAATCCTTTCGCCAAGTGAGTATTATACATATATATAGCATGTTCATACAGTAATTAATCATGGCTAACATACTTTCAAAATTTGTACGTATATGGTATTTTCTACAATTATACAGAATATACAATATACCATAATTTGTATACAAAATCGAAACGCAAAACGAATATCAATTTGTAAATGTACAATCACACTCAGATCATGAATCTATCATTATCTGACATTGAAAGCGTTGAAAACCATAACCTATACGTCTAAAGTCCGCACCTTTTGTCGGTAAACTTGAACCGAAACCAGTTTGAACCCAACGCCTTTATCTACGGCACAACGATAACCTGATTCATGAAACAGGTCAGCTATTTCATCACCTACACTCATGAAAACCCTAAAACAGCTTAGGGTTAGGTTTTCTTACCTACGAACGAAGCTAGAATCATCGAAAAAGCAATTAGATAGCGATGGTTAAACACGTATAGCAGGAGGATGGAGTATCAGGAAGATGCTCCCACTTCTCTCACACTTTCTTCCTCTTTTCTCTCTTCTCTCTCCTAGGTTTTCTCAAATTCGTATGGAATGAGAGAGTGAGGGTTTAAGGTCCTTATATAGGCCCAGAACTCACCAAATTAGACCCAGGGCCAAGGTATACTTAGGTTATGTCCAAATACAGACTGTTCCATCTCAATGGAGCACTTCTGAAGCCCCCCCTTGAGCCAAAGGTCGGGCTTAAGCTCACAGACTATGGATCTAGGTCGAGTTAAGTTTTCAGTCCAATCGAGTTCCCAGATCACACGTGGCAAACCAGTTTCTGTTCAATGGTCACCGAAACTCGATCAGGGTTACAAGTACACTGACCTGTGTATGAAATTTCTCCTGATCCGAGGGTGTATTTGGGTCAGATTCTGATGGTCTGATTGCTTATATCAGGCTCGCAAGTGATAAGTCTCAGATTACTTAAATTAGATTTAATTTCTAAAGAAACCTACATTTTCTCACACTCTTCACTCCGCGCTCAAGCGAATAGGCGTGGGACACTATCTAGATTTGATTTTCAAGATGGTTGTCAAGCTCAGCAAGGTGGTCCTAATTCTATAACTTCGTATTATTCGGACTTTCGATGTGCGGTCCAGATCCGATACGGAGTTTCAATGTGCTCCCGAGAGCAACTGGGTAATGAGATTGATCCTAGATTATAGGATAATATAGCATCGATGATTTTATAAGTTTTGGGTCTTGCAGATCATATTTAAAGTGGTTCAAGCTAATTCTACTGAGTATTCAGTTTAGTACTTAACTAAATTATAACTTAATTACGACAGAATATAGTCCTAGGGCAGTTCTACGTCCCTTTTTGGAAGTTTTAGTTAGCATATTAATTTAATTATTTATATAGTAGTTCATCATTAAGTTTACTTCATCTCCACCAAATTTCATTAGATTCGTGTTGTAGAAATATTCTAAAAATTCTAGAAGTAACCGTTGTCTAAATTATAACTTTTGAATAATTGTCACATCAACCTGGATTAAACTATATTAACATTTTTATTATATTTTTTTCTTATTTTTATATAAAACTAGATTTATCAAGATTCAATCTGGTTATTGAATCACCTAAATCGGAGTTATAACGAGGGAGATATGACTTTTCAAAGTTGGGTAAAAAATTATAGAAAATGCGGCATCAAACGGGCCGCCCGGCTGCTTATTGTGGTTCGCCCGGCTCATTGATACGGCCGACATGCAGAGACGCTGCCAGGCATCAGCGGTTCGTTGGACTGTCTGGTGGTGGTTTCGCCACGTGATTTTTGAAATGGGCGTATCTTGTGCACTAGGATGAGTTATTCGACGTGTAATAAATGATTTTGGGGTAGGAGAATCTGATCTATTCAAATAAACTATTTATTTCTTGAGATTCTAAAAGTTTAATGGTAAAAAACCCATGTTATTTATTTATTTACTATTTATAGTAATTTTTAGTTTAAGTATTGTTCTTCATCACCTAAACTTTAAGATTAGTGTCTAATGTACAATTACTTAGAAAAATTTTAAGGACAAGGTGGTGAAAGGTGAGAATTTGAATGAAATGGATTAAAAAGGGATTTTAGACTTTGGGATTGAGTTTTGAGAAGTTAATCAGGTGTTAGGATCGACCCATCACCTAAGGACGTCTATCTCCAGGTTGGGAAAAATCTAGGATGTTACACCACCTCTACCTGACTCAACCGGGCTTGAGTCAGGCCGAGTTGAGTTGAGTCTGGGCTAAGTTAGGCCAGGCTTGGTGTCCATTGATGGACATTTTCAGCAGGGAGAAAGGAAGATTGAGTCTTAAGTGGTTGCTGCCCCAACTCGACTCAATAAAGTCTAACATGACTCAAATGCTGATATGATGCAGGGGTTGCTGGGCCTGTTTGAGGAAGAGATGAAGAAGAAACGGAAGAAGGAAGAGAAGGAATCGGATGGTGACACCGAGTTTGTTATAACCCGACCGAGTCACGGTTGGGGTGGTGCATCTAGGCACTTCTAGTCCAGCAGGAAAAATAGAAGGTGAAGATAGAAAGAAGGAAAAGGAAGAAAAGAAAAATAGAGAGAAGAAGAGGAATAAGATGAGCATTGGTGGCCGTTGGGCAGACTCAGCTGAAGCTAAGTTGACTCAGCTGATGACCCGGGACCAGGGTTGTGATTGAGCCGATGGACTTGTCATTCAAAAAAAAAAAAAAAAAAAAAAAAAAAAAAAAAAAAAGTGGGGGGAGAGGAAAGTAGATGAGAGAGACAAGTGATGGTGAGTCGAGTTGACTCAACCAAGTCGAGTAGATGAGCCACATTTCCCTTCCATATAAAGATTATTTCAATTATATTGTTATCATTACAATTGTCATTAGATTTATTAATACTAAACATGATTAACCATTAATATACTACCTATACTAATGTTAGTTATTATCGGCAAATTTCAATGGTTGAATATAAGTGCTCCATTTGTCACTCCTAAACATTGTCATGATAGTTACTAATCATGAATAGTCATCACCACACCATCTATGTTAATATTAGAAACTACTATTAAATGATATTAGTATGGCACCCATCACTTGAAATATATTACCATTAATAATAGATTTTAATATTTGTTACCATTGTAATACTTGTTATTACCATGATCATAAGTGTTAGTCATATATATCATCAACGATGGATGTTGACTAACTATATTATTGCATTTTGCTAAAATTACACACCTATTATAGGTCAACCCCTATGACTAAACCCTAAAAGCCTAAGCAATCCAAACCCTAGGTTAAGACCCTAACCCTAAATAGCGTGTAAGCTTGGATCTAATTGTACAACTTTACGATTGATGGTAGGAATTAATTCCAAGGGAACATACACTTCTTAGCAATGGTGCAGACGGTTCAAACATAAGGTGATGATTCCTTCCCCTTGAGCTTTCCATTTTACCATTAGCTTAAGTTATAGTTTTTATTTTTATTTATAGTTGATATCTCCATTTCATAGTCACATATGTTAATTATTGGAATTGAGTTGCCACATCATATGCTTAATGTTTATCCTATATATTTAATTCATGCTATTGGATTACTTGTGGATTGCTTCTGGGATTTAAACTAGTACATTATTCGGAAACCCCTACTTATAAATGTACACCCATACTTGGGATGTAACTCGATCGATGGTCATTGCAATGAACCTTTGATCTAGTGGTTATTGAGTGGTGGTCTAGATGGATCATTGATGTGG
The DNA here is from genome assembly GCA_030180095.1 of Magnolia changhungtana. Classification (NCBI taxonomy): domain Eukaryota; kingdom Viridiplantae; phylum Streptophyta; class Magnoliopsida; order Magnoliales; family Magnoliaceae; genus Magnolia; species Magnolia changhungtana. The sequence goes on from JASAUF010000320.1 coordinate 2,427,721, forward strand.
GCCTACGATCTAAGGTTGTTGTGTCTAAGTGGTTTTCAAGGATGGTCCTTTATCGTATAGTTTTCATACTTGCCCTATGCGGCTTATTTTGATATTCCCTTATGTGGCTTGTTTCGATATCGTACTATGTGGCTTTGTTTTGGTATTTGCCTTATATGGGTTCGATGTTTTATATCATGCAATGATGTGATGGTAAGCCCCATATATTGTAATATGATTGGCCACTAGTCGATGGGTTTCCATTAAACATCCTAAGATGGTAGTCTTATGAGCCGGGGATGGTGGTATGGAACCTATGCTCGAGCTGTCGGCCTACGCTGGTGACGAGCCCCCATTGTGACATCAAGCTTATTTAAAACTCATTGATTGTAATTGGACTAAGAATGTTTTGGCTAATCATGTATACATGGCACAGACCAGCGTCTATCGCTAACGTACGTGATGTACGATAGGCAGTCGTTACGCCACACTTAGTATGCTTTCGTTGTTGACTAGCCTTTATCCAACTAAATGTTTTTCCTAAGTCGATGATTGCATGGGTGACGAGCCCAACTTCCACATAGATGTGCATCCCTGGGGCGATGACTGCATTCACGCATCCATGCATATAATATGCCCTATATCATGTATTGTTTTGTATGCTTTGTTTTATAACTATGCTTACCTAATGCGGCGGTGTGTAATCTTTAGGAGAATTTACACTGAGTTGGCCACTCATCCATCAAATATATAATCGTACAGGTAACACAGGTGGCTCAATTGATTTTCAGGTTCAGACTGATGAGGAGCCAAGTACAAGTGCTAGGGATGTAAGGCTGTATTGGTAAGAGGAGCTGCGAGATCTTGCGGCTCAGATTTTATATACATTTTGTGTAACGCCCCGGATTTTTGCCAACCTGGGATTAGATGACCTTAGGCAATGGGTCGATCGTAATACCTCATTAACTTGTCAGAACTGAATCCCAAAGTCTAAAGCCGCCTTTGAACTCATTTCCTTCACAAACCTCACCCTTCATCACCTTGATCTTCCAATTTTTCTAATAACTTTCACCCTAGACACTATCTTAAACTAGCTAAGTAGTATAACTTGGATCACTTTATATACAAACTCCAAAGGCCTGAGTACCACCTCGACGTAATTCACTTAGGACTAAATCCTTTAGAAATGAGACAAAGTAACTAGGTGTGAAACCGATTAGCTACGAAACTGCCTCGAATCGTTTTAAATACGTTTCCGCAAGACCCAAAACTTGTAGAATCATTGGCGCTAGTTACCCTAAAGTTTAGAACCAAACTCATTTCCCGTCCGCTCTCTCGGGAATGAAACGAAACAGTATTAGGTCTAGATCGCACACGGGAGTCCGATTAACCCGAAGCTAAGGAACTAGGACCGCCCCCACCGGGCTTAACAATCATCTCAAAATCAGCTCCATCCGATGTTCCATGGCCATTCGTTTCGATTCGAGCGAGGGAGTGTGAAAAACACTATTCCCATCCAAAATAAATATCCGGAATAGTGATCGCATCATTCGTTGACGCGTCAAGATTAAGCAACCCGACCGTCGTAATCGACCAAATTACACCCTCGGATTAAGAAAATTTCAGAACATTTACATGTACTTGGAATTTTTCGATCGTGGCCCACCGACCGTCGAACTGAAAGTGGTCCGCCACGTGTGATGGGAATCCGATCGAGTCAAAAACGTAATCCCACGTAGATCCATTGATGGTGAGCTTAAGTTTGACGTTTGGTTCAAGGAGGGCCACCGTAACTTCCCTTGAGAAAGTGGAAAAGCGACGAATATCCTATATTAACAATACCCCTTGAACCTGAGTCTAATTTCGGAATGTTTTTGGCTATAAAAGGAGCTTAGAACAGCCCCTCTCACAGCCATACGAATTTTGGAGAAAACCCTAGAGGGAGAGAGAGAAAAGAGAGAGAAGAGCTTGGGTTTTGTGGGAGATCTTCCTCCATTGCTTTGGATGTTACACGGCCTACACCGCTTCATTCCAGGTGTTTTTCCGGCGGTTTCCATCCCATTTGAAGGTAAGAAACCCTAACCCTAGGTCTGATTTGAGGTGGGATCGATGTGGGTTGTGTAACGACTAACCGATTCCGCTCTTTAGGCTAGAAATCTCCCGTATACGGAAGTTCTACTACCCTTGCTGATTCGTTTCGTTTCCAAAGGCAAAGGTGAGGACTTTAAGTGTATAAGTTGCGGTTTTCAACGCTTTCAATGTCAGATAATGGTAGATTCATGATCTGCATGCAATTGCACATGTACAAAGTGCTTTCTGTTTTCTGTTTCGATTAGAATTGTAGAATTTGGAATTTCACATACTCTAGGTATTTGTATAAAATACCGTATACGTATTTTTTATGGAAATGTGTTTGGCATGTTTATTTGTCGTATGGATATATGACGTATGGATAAAATACTTATTTGGCGAAAGGATTCGCCTAAATACATGTTTACTAATAAACACTATGTATGTAGAAATACGGTATTGTAAGAAGTACCGTATACATGTATATTTTAGCGATGTGTTTGTCATGATTAATTGTCGTATAAATATTATGTGCGTATAAAATATTTTCTTGGCGAAGGGAATCGCCGTAATACATGTTTGCTTGTACACACTATGTATGTTGAAAATGCGTATTCTAGAAAATACTGTATACGTATAAATTTTGGAGATGTATTTATCATGATTATTTGTTGTAGTAATATATTATACATGGATAAAATACTCACTTGGCTAAAGGATAGCCCTAATACATGTTTTGCTAACATACACCATGTATGTTGTACTAGTGTACTTAAGTGTTTGTGAAAATGCTTGTGTGAGCAAGTGTTTGGATGTAGATGCCTTAGGAGGGTGTTGAGATTGGATTCTCAACTATCCTAGCGACGTGTATGATTACCTCCATGAGGTTGATCACCTAAACCACTTACTTACAATACATGTGTTTGTATTCCTATTAATGTAGTGTTTTACAAAATGCTTTATATCATGCTTTATAATATGCCTATAACATGCATACTAGCATGTTTGAATTACTTTATTTATCATGCTTGAATTACTTTGTTTATCATGCTTTACTCCACATGCTATGGATGACAATTGATTGTGCTTGGGGCTATGATTATAGTCCAGACAATCGGTACTAGATTGGAGATCGTGGTTGAGTTTCATGTCACCACGTGAGATGTGTTCGACGAACTCGAGTCGTACTTCGGTTGGCGATAGTGGTTGGCCACGCGAAGTGCTTATGCACTTCATGTCGTTCAACTTGTTGTGCGCTCGAGCTAGCCGAGCTCATCATGTAACCCGATTTGTCTAATGTATGTTCACCATGTTTGGTCGCTACTGCTTGAACCTAGGGTACCAAACTTACCAGTGAAAACCCTATTAACCATGGTACCTCGATCCACTAAGACTCATGAGTCGGGCATGGTGGTATGGGACACCGTGGTTGAGCTGTCGGCCTACACTGGGGCTACGTGCCTCCCCGTAGTGACCAGTGAGCAACCAAACTCGTGAGCCAATTATGGTGGTATGGGACACTATATTCGCGCTGTCGGCCTACATTGATAAGGTAATGGGGGAGTGGTGCAACCTTTGTGCGTAATGTTCAGCGGCCTTTGTAGTGACCGCGAGCATATTCTCGAAGTCGCAGTGCGCCTCGTGGTTCGCCGCGATATATAGAGTATGAACTAGGCTCTGTTTCTCGTATAGTGATAAATCGTTTAAGGGGTGATGGGGAGTGGTGCAACCTTTTGTGCGCACTCGGGCGACTCCGCAGGTGACCTAGAAAACACACCATCGTCTCGATATTAACTAGGGACCGACGACCCTAGAATGGATCATGTCCGGGAATGATACAAGGGAGGTACCTTAGTTTCCCAATCCCGCTTTGTTTGAAATGGACTAATTAAAAACTCGGTAATCATGCTCATCATGCATCGCATGTGCCGGAAGATGTGGAGCACCTTTGTGTGATGTAAGCATGCCGCGAACGTGAGATGGTGTCGCATGAGGAGTATGTCGGTGAGGGCATCCATCATACCGCATTCATACTTGCATTAATCGAGTAACTAGGAGTGTTTGATTTTCTTGCTTTATCATCGCTTGACCGCATCGATAACATGTTAACCTATGCCTTATTGTTCCACCGAGTTAGCTACTCACTCCCACGTTATGACTGTTGTACACACCAACCAGATTTGTTGAGTTTCAGATGATGGCGATGCTTATGAAGCAGAGCCGGACTACTTCTGTGGTGATGAGGAGGAGTTCTCCTATCATGAAATTCTCTGGCGGGTCTCTGAAGACCTGGTACTGTATTGTCGGGGTTATGGTACTGGGGATAGAAGACATTAAACTTACACATTTGGTATATTTTAGAACTGTACTTGTATTTATTTAACCTGGTAATGTTATCACACTCTGGAGACTCATCATAGTTTGTATATTTTATCTATCTATCATAGTCTTCCGCTTGCAAAATTAACTGTCTCTCGGAGTATGATATGTCTTTGTTTTGGCTTAATCTCACTCATGTTCAATGCACGAATACAGTCAACATTCAATCATCATTCATTTTGTTGCATAAGTGATGTTCTGGAACTCGGGAGTTGAGTTTATGCTTGACCCCCGATTTTCAGGGCGTTACAAGATGGTATCAGAGCATGATTTGGATTAAACCGGACCTGGGTTATGGTCACACGACGCACACTGACGCACTCTGACTTAGGAGGGAGCGACGGAATGTAGAAACAGTCTTAGACATCCCTCGTTCGTCTAGCGGCTAGTTCACTGAAAACGAACGCCGAAATCGAGTCTGTATTCAACCATGGTCGCACAAGTCGACCCTAAAATGTTCCTAGGCCGTCTATAGATAATTCTAGATTACAACCCACCTCATCCCAACAGTTGAAAATCGGTAGAATAAGGGATGAATGTGATGAGGATAACTACTCCGAATCCCCGGAGCTTCTCTGGACTCCTCACAGAGACTTCTCGAATTCATGAGGAAAGAAAAGTAGAAAGTAGAAATAAATTCTAATAAATTCGAATTGATTAATGAATGATTACAAAAAAATTTGAGTTCACAACCCTTTAAATGGGAATACCAAGTAATAGGAAGGAAATCAGAAACAAACTACAACTAAAACTCCTAGGTTGTGATGTCTACTAGTGCGCAAGGCTTTCAGCCAAAAATAGTAAGTGTCCTATTTGACTTCACCAAACCATTCTCTTAATTATTCTAAGCTCTTTACGCGATGAGCGCAACTCCTAAAGCCCAGCAGATGAAGAGTAATCAAACAAAAATTACTATTTTGGTAAAACAAAATTAAAACGGGAAAATGGCCGCCAATTGGAGGGTTTTCTCGCAATTCCGGGCTGCACAACCCGGCATAGCAGGTTGGTTGGCTTCATTAGCTCGTTCTACCCTAAATTCATATATTTTACATCAGATAACTCATTCCGGATTGCAAGTTACGTCCGATTATCCCGAAAACTACCCGAAATAGAGCGAATCGGAGTCGGGGGCCTGCCCACGCTAATCCAGGGGTACCCAAGGTGGGACCCAGATATTTTGGGGCCTGTGGGATCAGACGAATGTGGCCACAGAGGCCCTTTTGAAAATTCAAAATTTTTTTTTGGCGAGGCCCTCGCCAACTTTTGGTTGGGCAGCCCGCGCTCCGGCCGACCGAGTTGGGGTCTTGGGACCTCCCGATGTGTGGGCCGTCCATCGAAACACCCCGATACCATACCTCCTTCACAAACTCCCCTCCAAGCTCCCTTGTCCCTCCAAGTTCTTTGCCCTCTCTCTTAAAACTCCCCTCCGATCGTCCCATCTCCTATTTTCGACCACAACCTACCCACTTCCATCATGCATTGCAGGTCCTCTTCTCCATTTCTCTCCGTTTCTCTCATTTGGATGCCTACACGCCCCCCTTGAAGCTCTAAAATCGTGCAAGCTCCCTAAGTCATCCTATTTTTTTTATTTTTTTATTTTTTTATTTTTTTTTCTTTTCTTTTTCTTTTCCTTCTCCATTCGTTGTCTTTGGGGCCTTTACAACATCTGTTGAAGCTCACATCTGTGGAGAACCAAACCTCCAGCCCTTTCTCTCTCTCTCCATCACTTTTCATTCACTTTTCCATGGCTCTATCCGAGCTTAGTTCGGCCAACTTCGCGGATGTCTAGCTATCCACACTATTGTTTGAAGTTTGCATGAGTTACCGTCTTTGGATGTTTATGATTTCATGATTGATGGGTGTAGTAGTTAGTGCGATGTTCTAGATGTGTGAGGACGTTTAGGTCTGTTCGACCAACTGCATTAGGTGAGTTTCAGGTGGATAGAATTGTATAAGTAATAATAAATGTACGTGTAGGGTATGGTTCCTAGATTGGTGTATCCCATGTTTTCCAATACCATGTTTGAAGTGTGTGCAATTAAAAGTAAATTCCGAGATTTCCTTTCAAATAACACTTAGAGATTCCGATTCCTGGGATTTGGAAATCCCATCTCATGCTTTCCCACACGAGGCTCATTTTTCAAAGCCTATACCATTAATTTTAATCCCCTCCCACCCTCCTACCAACCATGTCACTCCCAATCCCGAGGTAGGATTAGTAATGCGGTCCCATTTAATACAATTTAAGGCCACTGGCTAAATTGTGTTGAAGTGATAAAGTCCCTTGATATACATTAACCCACCGCACTCTGATAGCTTAAGCTTTTGGAGTAAATGGTTGTTTGATAGATAGGCCCATAGAGTTTGGACCTAGAGCGATACTCCTAGTCTTGACAGACCTGACCATATAGGAAATCCAACAAATTAATAATACAAACTCCAGGATCTTCTTAGCCGGTGTGAGCATGTGTGAAAGGCTCGAGCGTCAAATGCATAACTCAATTCCACTTAGACAACGTTTGACCCTACACGATGAATAATTTCTTGTATTAGAAATGATCCGAAATCATCTAGTGTGTAAGTATAGACTAATAGATTATCACTATTCATAAATTGAGAGACTAGGCTACTGGTTCTACTACGGAACGTAAAAGACCGATTATGCTAAGATAATTGCAAGATAGTTGAAAGATGGACTTAATTAATGGGCTGGATTAGGTTGGAGTGAGACCTCACTCCTTCGTCGAACCCCTTAATACTCATAGGCTCCTTTAATAACTCATGGGAAGGTTGTATGACATAGAAACTATTCACGCTCATAGAAAACTTATATATCCTTTGGATTTAATGTTAGATCAAATCAATACACCTCTAATTGCCTTCTCAAGGACTTAGTACAATCGGGGACACGGGCGAGAAACTACACATTAGCGAGGTATTTGCGGTTTGAATCGAATTCTCAATCCTGGTAGTGACCAATGAACCCTATGCTCTGATCAAGCAGAAGGTCGGGATCAGCTAGGATTAAGGACTGATACGATGATTTTTTGTCTTCGCGAGGCAGAAGGTCTATGTATCTGGCTCAGACCCACTACGCAACTTTCTTCCGTGTTGGCTTGACCACTTACAACCAAAAGTTTATAACTTTATCTTTAAGAAGTGTGAGAATATATAGCCAATAGAAATATTTCCTTTTAGGCTTAAGGAATTTCCCAAGTGAGCAACAGACAGTTAAGAATCAGGTCCTAAATCACATGCCATGTCGGCATACATATTGTGCTTATGAACGCAAAAACATAGCCTCATTTATTAAGCTAGACATGATTAAATAGGATAAGTCTGGACCGCGACAAAATTTCTTGGTAGAATTAGGCATCTCGCTACAAACTCACACCTGACCCCGAATCAACCACAATACCCTTCATCTTTAGCTCCTTTCTATGACCATAGGTATCAATGCCATAATACACAACATTGATGAAAAGAAGACCAATGTAGTGGGAGATCGCATCCCATTTCATGTCAAGGATAGATCCTAAACTACACCTTGTTCCGATATACGGAGCAGGACATAAATCTTGAGCCTTGAGGGCGAAAATAAATTTTAAGGGGGGTAGAACATGATGAACCCGCTCTAGTTAGGTCACCTAATACACCTCTTTGACCTGGGTGGCGCAGCAGAAATGTGGTGGACCCTACCCCACTGGCCCAGGATCGAAACGGTGCTCGATAAATACGAACATTATAGAAGCCCTAGTAAGTCCTACTATGAGAAACCGTTTTAAGATGATTTAGTAAGACTTGATTCACCCTTTCCTTGGACATAGATAATATCGAGGACTCTCTTAGACTAAGACCTAAAGGACAACCTTAGAATAAACAATTTGAGCCTTTCAATGATGGACATTCCCTACTCTTAGAGAGTGATCGGACTACGGAGTTACTGACATCTACAACTGCGAAGTTTTCGCGGCTTGACCCAATTCCCAATCCTGGGTGACTACCGATGGACTCTCTGCTGACGAGCGGACGACCAGGATCCACCAGGATTCGGAAGGGATACGATGAGCTTCCTACCCTGGCCCGGTGGATGATCGATGTATCGGGATCGAGCCCACTATTACCGTCTCTCCGTGTTGGTCAAACAATGAAAACAACTATCTTACTCTAAATTGTGGGAATTGTCGTCGAGACTCCAAATAGGTAAAGAAATAAATGGTAGCAAACCATCAGGGTATGAGAAATGGATGAAGAATTAAGTTTTAAGGGGGGTAGACTAAAAGGAACCAGACTAGTATATACCCTACCACGCGTAGGAACTCGAAATCAATAAGTCTTAGGCAAATGAAATAATAGAATCTTTCCTTATTACCCTTAGGCAATTTCGGGGACGAAATTTTATTTTAAGGGGGGTAGATTGTAACGCCCCGAATTTTTGCCAACCTGGGATTAGATGACCTTAGGCAATGGGTCGATCGTAATACCTCATTAACTTGTCAGAACTGAATCCCAAAGTCTAAAGCCGCCTTTGAACTCATTTCCTTCACAAACCTCACCCTTCATCACCTTGATCTTCCAATTTTTCTAATAACTTTCACCCTAGACACTATCTTAAACTAGCTAAGTAGTATAACTTGGATCACTTTATATACAAACTCCAAAGGCCTGAGTACCACCTCGACCAGAATTCACTTAGGACTAAATCCTTTAGAAATGAGACAAAGTAACTAGGTGTGAAACCAGATTAGCTACGAAATCCGTTCGAATCGCTTTAAATACGTTCGCAAGACCCAAAACTTGTAGAATCATTGGCGCTAGGTTACCCTAAAGTTTAGAACCAAACTCATTTCCCGTCTTCTCTAGAATGAAACGAAACTTCAGACAGGTCTAGATCACACATCGGGAGTCCGATTAACCCGAAGCTAAGGAACTAGGACCGCCCACTGGGCTTAACAATCATCTCAAAAATCAGCTCCATCCGATGTTCCATGGCCATTCGTTTCGATTCGGAGCGAGGAGTGTGAAAACACTATTCCCATCCAAAATAAATATCGGAATAGTGATCTCGCATCATTCGTTGACGCGTCAAGATTAAGCAACCCGACCGTCGAATCGACCAAATTACACCCTCGGATTAAGAAAATTTCAGAACATTTACATGTACTTGGAATTTCGATCGTGGCCCACTGACCGTCGAACTGAAAGTGGTCCGCCACGTGTGATCTGGGAATCCGATCGAGTCAAAAACGTAATCCCACGTAGATCCATTGATGGTGAGCTTAAGTTTGACGTTTGGTTCAAGGAGGGCCACCAGAACTTCCCTTTTGAGCTGGAAAAGCGACGAATATCCTATATTAGTAGTACCCCTTGAACCTAAGTCTAATTTCGAAATGTTTTTGGCTATAAAAGGAGCTTAGAACAGCCCCTCTCACAGCCATACGAATTTTGGAGAAAAACCCTAGAGGGAGAGAGAGAAAAGAGAGAGAAGAGCTTGAGTTTTGTGGGAGATCTTCCTCCTACTGCTTTGGACTATTACACGGCCTACACCGCTTCATTCCAGGTGTTTTCCCGGCGGTTTCCATCCCATTTGAAGGTAAGAAACCCTAACCCTAGGTCTGATTTGAGGTGGGATCGATGTGGGTTGTGTAACGACTAACCGATTCCGCTCTTTAGGCTAGAAATCTCCGTATACTGAAGTTCTACTACCCTTGCTTGATTCGTTTAGTTTCCAAAGGCAAAGGTGAGGACTTTAAGTGTATAAGTTGCGGTTTTCAACGCTTTCAATGTCGATAATGGTAGATTCATGATCTCGCATGCATTGCACATGTACAAAGTGCTTTCCGTTTTGTTTCGATTAGAATTGTAGAATTTGGAATTTCACATACTCTAGGTATTCGTATAAAATACCGTATACGTTTTTTTATGGAAATGTGTTTGGCATGTTTATTTGTCGTATGGATATATGACGTATGGATAAAATACTTATTTGGCGAAAGGATTCGCCTAAATACATGTTTACTAATAAACACTATGTATGTAGAAATACTATATTGTAAGAAGTACCGTATACATGTATATTTTAGCGATGTGTTTGTCATGATTAATTGTCGTATAAATATTATGTGCGTATAAAATATTTTCTTGGCGAAGGGAATCGCCGTAATACATGTTTGCTTGTACACACTATGTATGTTGAAAATGCGTATTCTAGAAAATACTGTATACGTATAAATTTTGGAGATGTATTTATCATGATTATTTGTTGTAGTAATATATTATACATGGATAAAATACTCACTTGGCTAAAGGATAGCCCTAATACATGTTTTGCTAACATACACCATGTATGTTGTACTAGTGTACTTAAGTGTTTGTGAAAATGCTTGTGTGAGCAAGTGTTTGGATGTAGATGCCTTAGGAGGGTGTTGAGATTGGATTCTCAACTATCCTAGCGACGTGTATGATTACCTCCATGAGGTTGATCACCTAAACCACTTACTTACAATACATGTGTTTGTATTCCTATTAATGTAGTGTTTTACAACATGCTTTATATCATGCTTTATAATATGCCTATAACATGCCTACTAGCATGTTTGAATTACTTTATTTATCATGCTTGAATTACTTTGTTTATCATGCTTTACTCCACATGCTATGGATGACAATTGATTGTGCTTGGGGCTATGATTATAGTCCAGACAATCGGTACTAGATTGGAGATCGTGGTTGAGTTTCATGTCACCACGTGAGATGTGTTCGACGAACTCGAGTCGTACTTCGGTTGGCGATAGTGGTTGGCCACGCGAAGTGCTTATGCACTTCATGTCGTTCAACTTGTTGTGCGTTCGAGCTAGCCGAGCTCGTCATGTAACCCGATTTGTCTAATGTATGTTCACCATGTTTGGTCAACTGCTTGAACCTAGGGTACCAAACTTACCAGTGAAAACCCTATTAACCATGGTACCTCGATCCACTAAGACTCATGAGCTGGGCATGGTGGTGTGGGACACCGTGGTTGAGCTGTCGGCCTACGCTGGGGCTACGTGCCTCCCCGTAGTGACCAGTGAGCAACCAAACTCGTGAGCCGATTATGGTGGTATGGGACACTATATTCGCGCTGTCGGCCTACATTGATAAGGTGATGGGGGAGTGGTGCAACCTTTGTGCGTAATACCCCGGCAGCCTTTGTAGTGACCGCGAGCATATTCTCAAGTCGCAAAGTGCGCCTTAGGGTTCGCCGCGATATATAGAGTATGAACTAGGCTGTTTCTCGTATAGTGATGAATCGTTTAAGGGGTGATGGGGAGTGGTGCAACCTTTTGTGTGTAATCACTGCGCCTCTGCAGTGACCTAGAAAACACACCATCGTTCGATATTAACTAGGACCGACGACCCTAGAATGGATCATGTCTGGGAATGATACAAGGAGGTACCTTAGTTTCCCAATCCCTGCTGTTTGAAATGGACTAATTAAAAACTCGGTAATCATGCTCATCATGCATCGCATGTGCCTGGAAGATGTGGAGCACTGTGGGATGTAAGCATGCCGCGAACGTGAGATGGTGTCGCATGAGGGAGTATGTCGGTGAGGGCATCCATCATACCTGCATTCATACTTGCATTAATCAGAGTAACTAGGAGTGTTTGATTTACTGCTTTATCATTACTGCTTGACTGCATCGATAACATGTTAACCTATGCCTTATTGTTCCACTGAGTTAGCTACTCACTCCCACGTTACGGGACGGTGTTGTACACACCAACCAGATTTGTTGAGTTTCAGATGATGGCGATGCTTATAGCATGAAGCGCAGGACTACTCGTGGTGATGAGGAGGAGTTCTCCTATCATGAAATTCTCTGGCGGGTCTCTGAAGACCTGGTACTGTATTGTCGGGGTTGTGGTACTGGGGATAGAAGTCATTAAACTTACACATTTGGTATATTTTAGAATTGTACTTGTATTTATTTAACCTGGTAATGTTATCACACTCTGGAGACTCATCATAGTTTGTATATTTTATCTATCTATCATAGTCTTCCGCTTGCAAAATTAACTGTCTCTGGAGTATGATATGCTGTTTTGGCTTAATCTCACTCATGTTCAATGCACGAATACAGTCAACATTCAATCATCATTCATTTTGTTGCATAAGTGATGTTCTGGAACTCGGGAGTTGAGTTTATGCTTGACCCCCGATTTTCAGGGCATTACATTTTGTTATCTCACTTGTATAAATTGTGAAATTCATGTATTTGTTATTTCGTAGACACTAGTTTGTATAAGTCATCATGGGCAACCTCTTGTACATTTTAAATGTAAATGAAATTTTCCATTATGTATGATTTGTCCATTCTACTCTCCTCTGCTTACTCTAATAGTTAAAAAAATATATACTCAAATTTGACCATCCTTTAAGGTTAACACTTGAGTTTTTGGGAAATAAGTTATATACTCGGGTCCTAAAAAGTTGGGGCATTACAGTGACCAAACTCGGTCTAAGCTAGAACGGTCTGGGTTGGTGCAGTGCGGCACCGAGTCACACTCCGCCTCCTCTCTCTCTCTCTCTCTCTCTCTCTCTCTCTCTCTCTCTCTCTCTCTCTCTCTCTCTCTGGCTCTCTCCTACCTCCTCTATCTCCTTCCCTCTCTTGAATCTCTCCTACTCTCCCTCCTACAATGGCTAAACTGGACTACACTGGTTCGACTCAACCCTCAAAGACCGGTCGACTCAGTGCAACATCGAGTTCGCTCTCCTCAAGCCTCTCTCTTTCTATCTTTCTCACTCTCTCTATCTCTTACTCTCAGTGAACTCGAGGTGAGAATCCCGAGACAAATGGCACGTGTGAACGGCCCATCCAACGGCCATGATTCGATGGCCAATTGCATGCATTTTTCTCAGGTTTTTGCATGTATGAGATCCATCCATCACCAGGGATGGGTTCTTGCTGCTATGGTCCACAGGAAAAGCATATTTTTGTCTTTAGTGGGGCCCAAATCACGATGGTGGGTTTTTGGCTCAACGAGGAGAGATACGGCCGATCATGGCCGATTTTTATTCACGGTGTATTTCCGTGATATGGTCTATTTGAATAGATCAGATGGGACCCTTTTTTACCACCCACCTTCGTCGTTTGCTCACACTCGACGATATTTTCTGCCCCATCTAAATTTCTCACGAGATGAGACGTCTCTAACGAGAGAGCAGTTGCAGCCCTAGAGGGGATGGATGAGATCCATTCACAGAGCCCAGAGGACTACTTGGATCACACCAGCTGGGATTTCTAAAGAAGGAAATGTCTCCCGCGTAGACTGATACTACATGTAGTTTCCTGTCTCCATTTCTGGCAGTGAATGGAAAAGCATGGATTTCTACTCCAAGGGACGGCTGGGATCGAGGGAGAGCTATTGACGTGGATTGCTTACTTGGAGGACTCCACAACTGCTAGATTTTGGAGGATGTTGCTGCCCTTCCGGGACTGCTTGTTGTACGTACATATGCACATATGCATGGGGCATTTCAGACGACATGATTTTGGTCGTGCGGATCTCACCAACGTGATGAACAACCTGGATTCCTCGGATAGTGATCGAAGGTGGCCACAATTCGCTCGAATGGTCATCGCCCGGTCCTACTCACTGTAGCAGGAGGATGGGAGGAAATCCCACTTTTTCGAAAGCTCATCGAGTTAGCGTCTATTTGACCGACCCGACGGCCTAGTGTACATCGTGCACATAGGCCCATGGTTCATGTGCACGCTGTGTGGACCCCATTGTGGCGGGATCTTGCAATCCACACTGACCATCCTCCTTGGCGGTCCCACTTGAGGTGTTTGGCCATTAATCAGGACGATCCAATGCTTAGGTGTTTCTCAAACTGTGATTTATGTAGTATTTAGGATTTTCAAACAATCTAAGGGCCAGATTGCTCTGAGTTTGAGTATTAACTGTCCAAAGAGAGTCTTGGCCCTCTTAGGGGACTCTCGTGTCAAGTCTTAGGTGTTGATGAGTAGTTTGATATGTAGGTCTACCCTTGTCTTAGTTTTGGTTTGAACCTAGGCTTACCATTATATTAGTAACACCTGTGTACTAAAGATGTGGGGTGTTACATCTTATGCAAGGTTCTTGGTTATGAAGCCGAGCCAATAGGTAAATCCAAGCTACGCGATCGGGGGAGCATCGGGGAGCTGATTTAAGCACAGAAGTACGAAGATCAAGTAACCCAAGACAAGCTATAAAAGAAAACTCTATCCAACAAGTAAGTGTCATAGTTAAAGAGTTCAATGTTTAGTCTCTTTCCTTGTGTAGGATTGAGACTAAGAGTTGCAATCAATAAACTCGATTAGGTTCCTAGTGTGGGACCTTGGCCGGTGGGCCTAAAGGTAGGTGTCGTGTGTGGGACCTTGGCCAGTGGGCCTAAATGGAGGTGTCTTGTGTGGGACCTTGGCCGGTGGGCCTAAATGTAGGTGCCTTGTGTGGAACCTTGGCCGATGGGCCTAAATATGGGTCCTAGGTGTAGGACCTTTGCTCTTGCGGAGAGCATAAATTGTTTCCTTAATGTAGGACTATAAAGGTTCTTGGTGAACCTGTTTTAAAACAATCGATAGTGAAATCCGGTGCACTCTGGGATTAAGTGTGGATGATGGGAGTGGAGTAGGCACATAACCGAACCATTATAAATGCTTGTGTCTGGAATTATCATTTGCGTATCTGTTTAATCATGCTTATATATGCTTGAATGTTTAAATTTGTATACATGATTAAATGAATGTTATTAATAGATAGGAACCACATTCCACACACAAGCTCACAACACTAGGCTAGATATTATATCTGCATATTTTTAATAGCCTTTGTGATTAGATCCTCTAACTAGCTTGGAAGCCGTTAGAGTTATATTGCCTTGCTTTAAATTAAATGATCATTTAAGTTAGGCAATCATGTTTTTAAATAGGCAAAAATAATTGAAAAGTCATATTCACCCCCTCTAGGACATTGCCTCATAGTCATTCTTCAGTATCAGCAGTGTAAACCTTAATTTCAAAGCCATGTATCGATTGATGGCGATGATGGCTGAATGAATGCCAATGGCAGTGCAATATAATGGTGGGGGAAGTTCAATTAGTAATGTGGCTCAACCACCATATGTGCCTCCTCAGATGAATCTGCCACCAATTCCAATTCATGAAACACGGAATGCTCCGCCTCCTCCTGAGTTTAGACAATCAGAGTGGTAGGCTACGAATTTCATTCCTAGAATTCGACATCGAGGTGTACCGGGAGGATGTAACCCCCAACAATTCCTTGGGAATTCATTATTCCAAGAGGGTCCAAACCGATTCGATCCCGATCCACCACTAGTAGTTGAACCCCGGCGAGTGGATTGCGATCAAATCATGCAAATGGTCCAAGAAGTTGCAAGCCAAGTACTCAGCCGTAATACTATTCTGGTTTACCATAAGCTATATCCTGAATGGATCAAACCGCAACATCTGTTGTCAGAAAATCATTATCTAGATTTTTCCTTATTTTTAGGCGATCTCGGTCAGTCGACCATCAAGCATGTTGGTCGATTCAATATGCAATGTGGCAAGTTAGTGAACAATGACTATCGCAAACAATAATTATTCAGTCATTCGCTAATGGTCGAAGCTTTCACTTAGTATTCCAATCTATTGCTAACATGATAGTCATTATCTAGATTTTTCCTTATTTTTAGGCGATCTTGGTCAGTCGACCATCAAGCACATTGGTCGATTCACTATGCAGTGTGGCAAGTTAGTGAACAATGACTATCACAAACTGTAATTATTCGGTCATTCGCTAATGGCCGTAGCTTTCACTTGGTATTCCAATCTATTGCCAAATTCAATTCATACTTGGCAAGAAATGAAAGAAAAATTTTATGCACTATTTTTCTATAAGAATAAGTAAATAATCATGGTCGATCTTGCTGTTTCCGACAGCTACTAGAAGAAACCTGCAAGAGCTATATTACTTGGTTTAAAAGGGCAAAAAGTCGATATAAGGTTATTATGACCGAAGTTGAATTTTTGTAGCTTGCATAAGATGGGCTCAAGTATAAACTTCATAAGAAGTTCATTAGGACATAGTTTATAGACTTGTATGACCTGACTAGTGTGATGCCCCATCACTATTGCACATGTGGGCGGGCGCAAGTGGGTGGGCGTACATGTGGGCGGGCCCAAGGTTGCTGGCAGGCTACTGTGAACACAGTGAAGGAAGAACGTTGTCCCATAGTGAAAGCACTATCCAAAGTTGTCATGGTTATATGTGGAGTTCACACCTTCACAGTATGAGGCCTTTTAGGGGAAACCCTAAGAACAAAACCATGCAAACGTGAGCCCAGAGCAGACAATATCATATTGTGCTAGTCAGGCTGTTACAAACTGTAAGGCCCGTCCTCACAGCACAAGATATTATTTGATATGGAACCCACTTATAGCCACCACAACTTCAGACAGTGCCTCCGATGTGGGACATGTGCCCGCCGATGTGTGACCACAGTGACAGGGCGTCACAATATCCCCTACCGAGGGCAGAGCCGTCCTCGTCTCTGATACCATTTGTAAGGCCCGACCCAACAACACAAGATATTGTCTGCTTAAGGAGCCCACTTATAGCCACCAGAACTCCAGACAACGTTTCTGATGTGGGACAGAGTTCAGCCTCTACTATATACATAGCAGCCTTCTAACCACTGGTAGCTCACCCAGGCCCTTAAGCCTCGCCCACATCAACGTCCAATCACGTGTGACCATAGTGACGAGGCGTCACAACTAGGAAGGTCTCCAGGTACGAAGAACTCTTGCAAGAAGGTGCTAAGTGGAAGAACTCATTAATTGCAACATATTATCATGACCTATATTACAAGGTTGCAATTGCCGAAGTGGTAGCTAAGAAGCCACTCATATGTTCGGCGTTGGTTAAGGTGGAATTGACTATATCAACCGCACAAAAGGCCTAAAAAGTTTACACTTTTGATATCACACGGATCGATGAGATTTTTGAAATTCTGTTGGCTGGAAAGTCTATTAAGATTCCTACAAATTATAAGATATATTAGGCCAAAAAATTACAGAAAATGGAATACTAAAAATGGCATGAAACTTGTTCCCATTCAACTAACATATGTGTCATATTCAGGAACATGGTCCAGGACCAACCACGGGCTGCTAAAATTCCCTAAGAAGGGTGAGGAAGTGATGTTGATCATTACAAATCCATTCCCGTCTAGTCTTGAAGTCAATATGGTAATGACAAACCTGAGGAGCGCTAATCAACCATGACCAAGGGTTGATCATGGCTCAACCAGCCGAAAAAGCATACGACAACGACCAAGGCAAGGGCAATGTCTGCCTTCTCGCCTAGTCACCACTTGGACGAATGCAATTTGACAAAATAGTTGGGGCTCACAATTTTGCAATCAATGTGCCAAGAGGACCATTTCAGGATGGGGAGACCCACCTCAACTAAGGTTACAAGGCCGATACATGGCTTAACGAATTAAGCTAACAGTCAACATTAGCCACAGACGTGCCCCTCAAGTATAAGCATTGACTCGAACTCAAAAAATGTCGTTGGTAAACTTCTAGAGTGACCATGATGAGGGAATTGACAAAAGATGAAGATGTACCCCGATTGAGAATATTACACCCATGATTGTTTTGGAGAATCCCTTTCACTGAAGAACAATTGGTTGTTAATACGGTCGAAGTTATTCTACCTCCTATTTTGTGTGAACAAGACGCCAACATTTTTTACCAACCCCTGTGAATCAACAGGACGAAAAAAAAGATGACTGCAATAATCTATCTAATTATCTCAACGATGAATGTTTCCCAGGGATGAGTGGTTGGTGAACGAATTAGTAGCAACCGCCGAAGCATTGCAAGTAGTCTCACCAACAACCACATCGCCTAGCATTGTGGCCGACAAGAGCACTGAGCATATTTGAAATCATAATACTCAAGAGAGCTCAAAAACACTAGGGGGCAATGTCCGAGTACAGAGATTGTGTTTGCGACATTGACACCCATCGTGTTCCATGGTATTCACTTTGCCTTTCAGTTTCCAAGCTAAACTAGACCAACCAAGTAACATGGCGGGCGATGTGGAGGAATTTAACCCTCTTATAGTGATACAACATGCTTTTATTCTATCAAAGGAAGTAATTAAAGGAAAACCTGGATTAGTGAAAACACCACATGTGAACATAATTACAGCGGAATCAGGAACCATGTCAGAAAGGGTAATCATAGCAAGACCTACTCATGGAATGATGCAACATCTCAAGCTGTTGTATATATCTACCCACATCGAAAGTTGCCCAATCATCAGGATTTTGGTCAACAGTGAAGCTGTTGTTAATCTCCTACCATTGAGAATGATGTCAAAATTGAGGAAGATAGTGGCCGATTTGATCCCCTTTAAGGTCATGGTCAGTAATTTCGCAGGCCACATTACAAATACTCATGGGGTCCTGCCAGTCAACCTGACTGTCGGGACTAAGACAATATTGGCCCCATTTTTGTGGTTGATGCCTTATTTAGCTATAATGCTCTACTCGATGGAGATTGGATCCACTCATTTGCAAGTATTCCATCATCTCTACACCGATTCATAATTTTCTGGAATTAGAATAAAGTTGAATTGGTTTTGGCCAATTATAAACCCTTCTTGGCCATGTCGAATGCAAAGGAATCATACTACTATGACAAAGAAGTAGGGCCAATTCAATTCACTGGGAGAAATAAGTATGGCTGACTAATTGAAATATCTGTAAAAAACATTCCAGACAATATTGTGTAAGATATTACAGAAGTGATCTGTCCGGTCGATGACCTGCAGAAGGATATTATTCCTTCTCGGTCGGCTCCACCTTGTACCATCGAAGAAATCTCATGATTGGTACACCAAAAGATAGCTAGCATTAGGCCAATTTCACGACCATAATAAGAAGGCTTGAAGAAAGCCTGAAAGATGCCAACGATAGTTTTCTAGTGAATATTGATGATGTACATGCCTTAGTCGAGGCAGCGAACATGGAGCTTAGGGAGGCTCCTGATAAGCTGGAGGACTCTTGGGCCCAAGTTCAAGATCACCTAGTGGAGGTCAATTTAGGGACCGAACATGACCTAAATCCCACATTCATCAGCGATTTACTTAAACCCCAAGGTAAAGTGCAACTGACCAATCTGTTTAAAGAATTTGCTGATTACTTCGTATGGAATTACCATGAGATGTCAGGTCTTGATTGGGGTTTAGTCGAACATATACTACCTATAAAAGAAGGATACAACTGCATAAACAACCACCTAGACGGATGACAACGGAAATGGCCTAAAAAATAAAGAAAGAGATTGAACGGCTATTGAAGGATGGATTCATCAGGTCTATTGAGTATGACGACTAAATCTCAAATGTAGTCTTAGTCATAAAAAAGAATGGCAAATTGCAGGTATGCATTAATTTCCAAAATTTAAACTCGGCAATGCCAAAGGACGAATATCCAATGTCGGTGGCCGATCAACTAATTAATAGAGCATTAGACATCGAGTTGTGTCCTTCATGGGCAACCATTCTAGATATAATCAGATTTACATCACACTGGATGATGTGCCGAAAACAACATTTAAGTGCCCAGGCCCTTTAGGGACCTACTACTATGTGGTAATGCCTTTTGGGTTTAAAAATGCAAGGGCCACATATCAAAGGGCAATGAATGTCATATTCCACGATATGATTAGTTGGTTTATGGAGGTTTACGTTGAAAACATTGTAGTAAAGTTGGTTGACGTAGAGATCCATGTTGCTCAATTGTACAAATCACTCGAACGGATGAGACTCCGTAAGTTGAAGATGAATCCCCTCAAGTATGCTTTTAAAGTCTCGGCCAACAATTTCCTGAGATTCTTGGTACATCAATGAGGAATCGAGGTAGATCAGAATAAGGCTCGAGCGATTATAAATGCTCACCCGACGAGGAACAAACCAAAGTTGCAATGGTTCTCGGGCCAAGTTAATTTCATGCGAAGATTCATATCCAACTGTGCAAGAAAGAACAATATATTTTCTTTATTGGTAAAGTTGAAGAAATTGTTTGAATTTAAATGAGATGCAGTGTATCAACAAGCTTTCGAGAAGATCAAAGAGTATCTAATAAGGCTGCTAGTGTTGATGCCGCCAATTGAAGGTCGACCACTTAAGCAGTATGTTGCAGCATCAGAAGAATCAGTCAGAGCCCTCCTAACATAGGATGATGATGACCAGAAAGAGCATGTAGTTTATTATTTGAGCCAAATACTGAAATAGTAGTGAAGACTGCTTGAGTAGAAGTTGGAATATGTCAATATGTCCTAGAGGGGGGTGAATAGGACTTTTTAAAGATTTATGAGTTATTAAAAATCCTATCACTGTAATCCTATTATGTATGCAATTTTCAGGATTACACAAATGTAAACTATACTGGCTTCCAAGCCAAGTAGAGGATCTAATCACAAACTAATCAAGATATAATAATAAGTAACTTAGTCTATGTTGGATGTGACTGTGTGTGTGTGTGAGATGTGTTCAGATATATGAATATGAATGCATTGTCATGAATCACACATATAGAAAAGCAATCACAAACATAGTTATTTTTATAGTGGTTCGACTACTTATCTACTCCACTCCCGGCTGTCGCACTCAACCCTTGAATGTACCGGATTTCACTAAGGAGGTTTCTCAGGGTAACCTAAGGTTTTAAATCAGGTTCACCTTCAACCTTTACAAAGGTTTTACGCGGTTCACCTCAAATCTAGAGTTTTGCTGGTTCACTCCTAACTAGATGTTTATGCTCTCCATAGAGCAAGGGTCCACACAACGCACCCGGATTTTAGACCACACAGGTCAAGGACCTACACAAGGACCAAACAGTTTATGCCCTACACAAGAGTAAGGGTCCACACTATGCACCCACATGTACACTCCTGCCGGAGGCCTCCTACAAGGGCTTCAAAGGGTGAGAACCACTTAAGACTAAGACCCAGAAAGGAATGATCACACGTATCCTCTGGACTCTAGATACTTACTGATAAGTTGATGAGTCCCGTTAAGCACAACGTCGAAGATCTCCTCCTCCTTGTTGATGAAGAGTCTTCTGCTCCCTTGATCCGCAACACAAGATGATATACTAATGCTTGGCTTCGGGTTGGGTCAAGGGTGAGAAGGAATCCTACTCTCTAAAGATTTTCCTATAAGGAAGATAGAGTAGATCCTCTCTTATGCATTCAAGGCATCCCAGCATAATGATTTGCCATTAAGGTAGTAGCTGGAGGATCCTTGAACGCAGAAGTTCATTCCCCAATCCACTCTATTGAATATCAATGGTGAGGGTGGATTGGAGGATGAACTCCCTTGAGAGAAAGGGCTTTAGGTATAGGATATAAGTTAAAACACACAAAAGCTCTCTCCACTTTCTCTCATAGCAACAAAAGACAAGTCCTCTATAAATAGGCAAAAAGTTCCAACGGATATAAAACGGTCACATTTATGACAGAGTTCGATATCATCGAGCAGGTTCGATATTATCGAGCGTATACTCTCGATAGAATCGATGGTCCGCTCGATGACTCGAACTCGATGTCATACGCTTTTGAAACTCTTTGCCAATAGGTCGATGAATCGAAGCTATTGTCAATGTCATCGAATTTTGAACTCCGATTCCATCGAAGACAGATTCGATCCATCGACACATTGAAAATTGAGAGAGACTTGACTTAGATATTCCAGGTTTTCATGAATGATCGGGGGAACCGTCGAGGTCATCGGAATTTGAATGTCGATGACATCGAGATCAGAGTCGAGGCATCGATAAATCCAGCTAATTTATCATTGAACTTGCTAGACAGATTATGACATAATTCGATGCAATCGATCTGGTGTCGATATCATCGATATTTAAATATCGATTAAATCGAAGGGCCCCCGATCATAGTTAAGACCAACCTGAAATAAATGCTGTAAAGAATGCGTGCCCACTGTCGATATCATTGATGGACCTCCAATCTTATCGATATTTGAGTTCAGATCATATCGGACGGTCATCGATATATTGAAGATTTTTGAGATTTTCATTAAAAAACAGGGGTGCCAAAAATCTGCCTGTCAATCTTATCGAGCCACTCTCGATGGGTTCAAGTTTTGAATATCGATGATATCGATATGAGTATCGATATATCGATAATTCATCCAGATATATTGTGAAGTTGCTGGACATATTGTGCTTATATCGATGATATCGATAGGTGTATCGATACATCGATAAATCCGTCCAGATGAGTTTTTAGTTACTGGACATTTTTGGTCCTCTTATCGATAATATCGTTAAGGTATCGAGGACATCGACAGTGCAGGTCGATCATATCGAGGGTACTCCGATAGAATTAACAGGGTGAGAAAAACTTAGAGAATTTCCTATTTTGAAAAAGTTTTCTCACCACAAAAACCTTAAGATGTCTATCTTGTTTTAAGGGTTCTAATCACCTGGTATTTTGGAACATGGGATTTGAGACTATGATTTACCTATTATGAGCTTCCACACATCTCGTTGAGGTAGATGCTTGAAATAATCTTTCTATCGAGTTCTGCAGCCAGTCTGACTCACCATACATGTAACTTGACAAACCAGGGCACTAGCAGGTGCACTTTCAATCTCCCCCTTTGTCAATTACATGACAAAATACCCAAAACACCCTAAAATACTTCTAGACACGCCCTAAATTGTGTGTACATTCATTTACACAATTTTACAATTTATTCAAACCCATGTACACTTTCTAGAAGTATCCGCTCCCCCTTACTTCAAAACTCTCCTTTTCCTAGTGCAGCTGCTCCCCCTAACACCTGCAACACATTAGATATATAATTTTCTGCTCGGGGTGTTTTGAATTGTTTTCCCCCTTTTTGTAAGTCATTGGCAAAGGTATAGCAGGTGATATTGACTGAAGAATGAATTTCATGGGAGAACCAACAGATATAGATGTGTAAACATGAAATCATTTTAAAACAAACATCAATTTCAGAAGTCATGAATGCATATTAGACAAGATAAAGCAATTGAAATATTCATTGAAAACATCATATGCATTCCAGAACTTGCATAAACCAGGGGAACAAAATATGGCATTAATGATAAGAATTCGATTCAGCCATACTCAAGATGCAACCAACATATCCATATTTTCAAAGAAAAATGTAGAGCTACAGACAGCAGTAATCAACCAATTATCCAAAATATTATAACCAGTATTTTGAGTCAAACCGTGGACGTTCTTCAACAAAAATATTTTTAGCCTAGCTAGTTAGAGGACTATCACATACACTCAAGAGAGCATAGAACATTCAAAAAGATATTAATGTTCGTACGCAGAGTTAAAGGAGTGAGAGTGTGTGACAGTATTCAGAGATTAGTACTACGGAGCAGAGTGAGATGGAGTTGTGTCATCCCGACGACAGGTCATTAGATCAACAAATTGCTGAACAGTCTGTTGTATTCCCTGTACAAGCCTTTCCAGAACAGTCAGCCTTTCTTTGATGGAATGAATGTCCTGCTAAATCGCCCCAATTCTATCCAACTTGAACCTTTTCCCATATCCAGCTGATGACGTGTACGGAGCTGGATCAGGTCCAGGAGGGGCATCTTCAGCCAATGCAGTACTTCCATGGGATCGTCGTCTTCTCCTCCTACATGTTCTGCCTGGATTCCTCCCACGGTTTCCTCCTTGGACTCGTGAAATTCCAAATCCATTTTTCGGATGTTCTTGACATTGAAGGTATGAATTGGAAGAACCGGGTCAGTGGTGGTAGGAAAACCGATGACTTGACATATCCTGCTTATGATTCAGGGATATGGTAGGTGTAGATCCCTAGATGTATGTATATAATTTACCAACTGATTGACAAGCAGTGTTGGAAGGCACACCTTCGTCCCTTTTGCAACAGAGTAAACGATCATGATCATAAGACTCGTGAGGTCAGATCGATTTATACTCCTTGGATACAGATTTGTAGTGAAGATTCCGTGCATAATCCGAAAATGAGGTTCCATGTAGCTAGATTTTAAGGCATTCCCTTGATGCCAGGGAATGTCTCTATTATGGCATAAGTATTTGGTAACCACAGAACGGTTGTCAGGATGATCAAGATCCCGGTTCGGGATGCCTTCTGGAGCCATTTGCAGATTGAGAATATAAGCTAATGTGGCAGGAGTAATAAACGCATCATCACCATCTAGAGAGACCATGAACGATGGAGGATCAGACACCGGAGAGTGACATGCCGAAAGAAAGTTGGGTGTCTGTTCAAGTTGGCAAGGTCCTCCAAAATCTAGGATGGGCAGCCACCCGATTTCAGTAAATAGAGGTTCCAGATTGTAAGGTGTCAAGCATCCTCTATCAATTCTTCATTCATGGATCAATTTTCGACCGGTGAATTTTGCTGGGTGTTGACTGGCCAGAGGCGGAGGAGGAGATGCCTGTGGAGATAGATGTGCCTCAGACGGGGGCCCACGTGATCTTGTGCGCTGCCTAATGGGGGTCCCACGATCTGAGGCCTTTGCTCTTTCTTTAGAGCAAGTACTTTTTGTCGGGACGATCGTAACGATTCGTCAAGGCCTGACACTTTCCCTTTGTCTTTTCCCATAACGACAAAAAAAATGGTTTTACGAATTTGGAAAGAAGAGACGACCGGAATAGAACGCAGCAATACCAAAAAAAGACTCACACAAATTAGTAGGGTATTACCGATTTTATTGTGTGATTTGGGTAGTCCTTCTAAGGCTTCAGTGGTTTGGTCGAACGAATCGAGCAGAGGCGGGAACAAAAAGAACTTTGGGACAGAAATCCCTTTTTGCGCTCTGCAGACTTGTATCGGGCGGCAATCGTCGATATGATCGATACTCTTTTCGATGATATCGAGAGTTCTTTATCGAGTTCATCGATCCTGCCTTCTATACCATTCCCGATCACGCACCTTTTCAACTTATGAAGTGATATCGATGATATCGACTGATTATCGATTTGATCAAAAATTCATATAACAGTCAACATAAGATTTTTCAACACTTATACTTCAGACATACCTTCATGTATACTTATCAATGATAGTTAGTATACAATAAAATTTTGTACAGTTTATGTACAATACAAAAAAAAATTATAAACATGGTAATGTTTATATTTAAAAGGTTCGAGGTGTGTAACCTCAGATGTGACATTGATGGCTCAGCAAAATTTGCATCATTTTAGCAAATATCCAGGTCAGATGCATGACTTGGACATGTCCTTCCACACTTGGAATTTCCAAGGTATGTGAAGATTAGTCATAAGACAATTTTGTTTTTCTTTTTCTACCCATTTTGAAATAAACTTCTTTCTCCTGTCTTGCATCTTAGGTGGTGATAGATGAGTGTTTTCCCTAGATGGACTCTTGACATTCTGTGTTTCTCTGATCAGTTTGAATTTTCCAATGTGATTTTGTCCAGAGTTATGTGAAGTCCGTCTAGGTGTTAGGCATTCAACCTCATAATGGCCCGTATCACTACATAAATGACAAACAGGAGAGATTCTTATATTGCTTCCTGAAGCAGCTGATGATTTAGTTGTTGGTGCTGTATTTCTTGTTTTCTTCTTAGTTTTCTCATACTCTAGGCCACTCTTGTCTTTTCCGGGCCTTCCCATCCCTAACATCCTTTCAAGCTTTTCACCACTCTGAGAAAATTTATAGTTTATTTCAGCGAATTTCCTAGATTTCTCTAAGTCATAGCGGAGTGTGTGATTCTCATTCTTGAGATGCCTATTCTCATCTTCTAACAATTCAATTTGTTTGGCAAGCTTAGATGATTAAGTTTCTAGGGATAGGTTGATTCTTTCTAACTTGTCATTATCTGCATAATGTTGTTGTAGATCATTAATTAGGTGTGAATTGATCTCCAGTGTTCTATCCAGATCTTTTTGTAGCAGTATCTTCTTATTTTCCGAGATTCTAAGTCTCTTAAGAATGTTGATGCTATGAGTATAGAGTTGATTGTAAGCATCATGCAACTTATCTTTTTCTATTTCCTCTTCAGTTTCTTCATTATCAGATGGAAGTGATTCCATGGCTTGCTGTTCTTTTTCGTTCTCAGATTCAGTTGGAATGATCGAAGCAGTGGAGACCATGAGAATTTTCAATGATTTCTGATCTTCATTGCTTTCTGAGTCACTAGATTCTGAATTTGACTCTTCTGTATCATCCCAAGTGGTGGCCATTGCTTTCCCTTTAGTTTTTCTGTTTGGGCATTCAGTAGATAGGTGTCCATACCCTTGACAGGTTTAACATTGTGATTTTTTGGTCTTTTTACCAAATTTGTCTGCAAAAGGTTTGTTATCAACCTTTTTACCTTTAGAGGGATGGCCGCAATTCTTTTAAAAGAATCTCCTAAATTTTTATGCCAGCAGAGCCACTTCCTTATCATCATCCTCTCTTTCACTTTCACTGTCCTCTTTTAGTGTTTTCTTGGAGGCTTTTAGGACAGTTGTTTTGGATTTAGGGGTTTGAGTAAAGTGTAGTTCAAAAGTTTGTAGGGAACCTACTAGTTCTTCTACTTTCATCTCGTCTATATTTCTACACTCCTCAATTGTTGTTACTTTGGGATTAAACCGTTCCGGTAGGGATCTTAGAATTTTCTTACAAATTTTTGGTACTGGAACATTTTCTCCCAATCCACCCATGGAGTTACAAATGATATCCAGTTTTGTAAAGAACTTCATAAATGTCTCATGCTCCTCCATTCTGAGATTTTCAAACTGTGAAGTTAGGAGTTGAAGTTTGGATCACTTCACAGTGCTTATGCCTTCATGGGTTATTTCCAATAAATCCCATGCTTCTTTGGATGTCCCACACATGCTGATTTGATTAAAAATATCCTGGGACACGGTACAGTAGATGCCATTCATAGCCTTGGCTTCAGATGTTTGTTTTCCTTTGTCGAATGCTGTCCACTTTTCTTTGGATTTGGGCTTTGTGATTCTTTGTACCCTTCATGTGCCAAGTACGATTTGTTCCATTGGTGGCACATCCATTCTCAACTATATCCCAAACGTCATGATCCAAAGATCTCAGAAAGTAGTGCATCCTAGCCTTCCAGTATGCATAATTTGATCCATCAAATACTGGAGGTCTAGTGACCGATGAGCCCTCACCTTTGGCCATATTCTCAACTTCAGTCAAGATGACTCTCTAGGCGGTGAAGACCTTAAAGAGAGACCTGGCTTTGATACCAATTAAAATAGTGGTGAAGACCGCTTGAGTAGAAGTTGGAATATGTCAATATGTCCTAGAGGGGGGTGAATAAGACTTTTTAAAGATTTATGAGTTATCAAAAATCCTATCACTGTAATCCTATTATGTATGCAATTTTTAAGATTACACAAATGTAACTCTACAGGTTTCCAAGCCAAGTAGACGATCCAATCACAAACTAATCAAGATATAATAATAAGTAACTTAGTCTATGTTGGATGTGACTATGTGTGTGTGAGATGTGTTCAGATATATGAATATAAATGCATTGTCATGAATCACACGTATAGAAAAGCAATCACAAACACAGTCATTTTTATAGTGGTTTGACTACTTGTCTACTCCACTCCAGGCTGTCACACTCAACCCTTGAGTGTACCGGATTTCACTAAGGAGGTTTCCCAAGGTTCACCTCAAACCTAAGGTTTTAAATCAGGTTCACCTTCAACCTTTACAGAGGTTTTACGCAGTTCACCTCAAACCCAGAGTTTTGCTTGTTCACTCCTAACCAGATGTTTATGCTCTCCATAGAGCAAGGGTCCACACAACACACCTGGATTTTAGACCACACAGGTCAAGGACCTACACAAGGACCTAATGGCTTATGCCTTATACAAGAGTAAGGGTCCACACTATGCACCCACATGTACACTCCCGCCGGAGGCCTCCTACGAGGGCTTCAAAGGGTGAGAACCTCTTAAGACCAAGACTTAGAAAGGAATGATCACAAGTGTCCTCTGGACTCTAGATACTTACTGATAAGTTGATAAGTCCCGTTAAGCACAACGTCGAAGATCTCCTCCTCCTTGTTGACGAAGAGTCTTCTGCTCCCTTGATTTGCAACGCAAGATGATATACCAATGCTTGGCTTCGAGTTGGGTCAAGGGTGAGATGGAATCCTACTCTCTAAAGATTTTCCTATAAGGAAGATAGAGTAGATCCTCTCTTATGCATTCAAGGCATCCCAGCATAATGATTTGCCATTAAGGTAGTAGCTGGAGGATCCTTAAATGCAGAAGTTCATTCCCCAATCCACTCTATTGAATATCAATGGTGAGGGTGGATTGGAGGATGAACTCCCTTGAGAGAAAGGGCTTTAGGTATAGGATATAAGTTAAAACACACAAAAGCTCTCTCTGCTTTATCTCACAGCAACAAAAGACAAGTCCTCTATAAATAGGCAAAAAGTTCCAACGGATATAAAACGATCATATTTATGACAGAGTTCAATATCATCGAGAAGGTTCGATATTATCGAGCGTATACTCTCAATAGAATTGATGGTCCGCTCGATGACTCGAACTCGATGTCATACGCTTTTGAAACTCTTTGCCAATAGGTCAATGAATCGAAGCTATTGTCGATGTCATCGGATTTCGAATTCTGATTCCATCGAAGACAGATTCGATCCATCGACACATTGAAAATTGAGAGAGACTTGACTTAGATATTCCAGGTTTTCATGAATGATCGGAGGAGCCGTCGAGATCATCGGAATTTGAATGTCGATAACATCGAGATCAGAGTCGAGGCATCGATAAATCT
Organism: Magnolia changhungtana; assembly: GCA_030180095.1. Lineage (NCBI taxonomy): Eukaryota > Viridiplantae > Streptophyta > Magnoliopsida > Magnoliales > Magnoliaceae > Magnolia > Magnolia changhungtana. The sequence goes on from JASAUF010000320.1 coordinate 2,457,040, forward strand.
AGCTAATTTATCATTGAACTTGCTGGACAGATTATGACATAGTTCGATGCAATCGATCTGGTGTCGATATCATCGATATTTGAATATCGATTAAATCGAAGGTCCCTCGATCATAGTTAAGACCAACCTAAAATAAATGTTGTAAGGAATCCGCGCCCACTGTCGATATCATCGATGGACCTCCGATCTTATCAATATTTGAGTTTAGATCATATCGGATGGTCATCGATATATCAAAGATTTTTGAGATTTTCATTAAAAAACAGGGGCCCCAAAAATCTACCTGTCGATCTTATCGAGCCACTCTCGATGGGCTCGAGTTTTGAATATCGATGATATCGATATATCGATAATTCGTCCAGATATATTGTGAAGTTGCTGGACTTATTTGTGCTTATATCGATGATATCGATAGGTGTATCGATACATCGATAAATCCGTCCAGATGAGTTTTTAGTTGTTGGACACTTTTGGTCCTCTTATTGATAATATTGTTAAGGTATCGAGGACATCGACACTGCAGGTCGATCATATCGAGGGTGCTCCGATAGAATCGACAGGGCGAGAAAAACTTAGAGATTTTCCTATTTTGAAAAAGTTTTCTCACCATAAAAACCCTAAGATGTCTATCTTGTTTTAAGGGTTTTAATCACCTGGTGTTTTGGGACATAGGATGTGAGGCTATGATTTACCTATTACGAGCTTCCACATATCCGGTTGAGGCAGACGCTTGAAATAATCTTCCTATCGAGTTCTGCAGCCAGTCTGACCTACCATACACGTAACTTGACAAACCAGGGCACTAGCAGGTGCACTTTCAAATACTACTCGACACTGAGTGGTGTTATTCTGCCATAAAAAAGTTATGCCTACCATTGTATTTCGCGACTAACAAATTAAGACACTATTTTTTAGCCAAAAGAGTAAATGTAATAGCAGTGATTAATCTAATAAAATATATGTTTAATAGACCAATTTTAAATGGTCGAATTGGCAAATGGGTGTTGGCTTTGTCCAAATTTGATCTTTGTTATGTTCCTCAAAAAGCAGTAAAAGGCCAGGCCATAGCTAATTTGTAACGCCCCAGATTTTTTGCCAACCTGGGATTAGACATCCTTAGGCAATGGGTCAATCCTGACACAGGTTTAACTTCTTAAACGCTCAATTAAAGCCTCAAATCGCTCCTTAAACCATTTTCTTCACGAATCCTACCCTTCACTACCTTGTGCTTTCAATTTTCAAAGCACCTTCGCCCTTGACACTATCTTAAACTAGCTAAGTAGTATAACTTGGATCACTTTATATACAAACTACAATGGACTAAGTTCCACCTCGATCGAAAATCACTTAGATTAAATCCTTTAGAAATTTGACAAAGTGAACTAGGTGCTAAACTAGATTAGCCATGAAATCCATTTGAATCGATTTAAATACGATGCAAGACCCAAAACTTGCATAATCATTGACGCTAGGTTACCCTAAAGTTTAGAACCAAACTCATTTCACCGCTTCGGGAATGAAACGAAACTTTGTATTAGGTCTCAGACCGCACATCGGAAATCGATTAACGCAAAGTTAAGGACTTAGGATCGCCTCGTTGGGCTTGACACTCATCTCAAAAATTGTCCATCCGATGTCCCACGGCCATTCGTTTCGATTGAGCGAGGGTGTGTGAAAAACACTATTCCTATTCCACAATAAATATCGGAATAGTGATCTCGCACCTCGTCATAAAGCGCGTAGATAGCAACCCGACCGTCGTAATCCGACCAAATTACACCCTCGGATTAAGAAAAATTTCGGTGAACATTTACATGTACTTGGAATTTTCGATCGGCCCACCGACCGTTGAACCGAAAGTGGTCCGCCACGTGCGATCCGGGAATCCGATCGAGTCGAAAACGTAATCCCACATAGATCCATAGGTGGTGAGCTTAAGTCATCGATGTTTGGCTCAAGGAGGGCTACAGAACCTCTCTTTCGATCGAAAAGTGACGAAATACCTATATTAGCAGAACCCTTGAACCTGAGTCTATTTCGGGGAATTTTGAGACTATATAAGGACCTTAAACCCTCTCTCATGGCAGCTATACGAATTTGGATTTGAGGGAGAGAAAAGAGAGAGAAAGTGTGGGAGATCTGGGAGAAACTCCCTACTGCTATCGGTGCTTAACCACCTCATTCTTGCCGCTTTCCCGGCGATTTCGGCGTCATTTCTAGGTAATAAACCCTAACCCTAACCTGTTTGGAGATTAGATGTTGTAGGTTAGGAAATAGCTAACCTATTTCATTCTCTAGTTGCTAAACTCGTATCTCAAAGCTTAGCGAACCTATCGATCGATAAATCATTACGATTCTACAAGACAAGGTGAGGACTTTAGGTGTATAGGTTACGGTTTTCAATGCTTTCAATGTCAGATAATGGTAGATTCATGATCTCGCATGCAATCGCACATGTACAAAGTGCTTTCCGTTTTCTGTTTCGATTAGAATTGTAGAATTTGGAATTCCACATACTCTAGGTATTCGTATAAAATACCGTATACGTGTTTTTTTATGGAAATGTGTTTGGCATGTTTATTTGTCGTATGGATATATGACGTATGGATAAAATACTTATTTGGCGAAAGGATTGCCTAAATACATGTTTACTAATAAACACTATGTATGTAGAAATACGGTATTGTAAGAAGTACCGATGTGTTCATCATGATTAATTGTCGTATAAATATATTATGTGCGTATAAAATATTTACTTGGCGAAGGGAATCGCCGTAATACATGCTTGCTTGTATACACTATGTATGTTGAAAATGCGTATTCTAGAAAACACTGTATACGTATAAATTTTGGAGATGTATTTATCATGATTATTTTTTGTAGTAATATATTATACATGGATAAAATACTCACTTGGCTAAAGGATAGCCCTAATACATGTTTTGCTAATATACACCATGTATGTTGTAATAGTGTATTCTAAGTGTTATGAAAATGACCTGAATGAGTATAGAATTCTCATTCGTGCTCGCCATGACTAATTGTCATGGATAATTGATTGTTGTATTGGCAATACCCTTTTGACGTAAAGGATTTGCCTAAATCACGCCACGGCCAATACACACTATATATGCTAAAATGTGTGGCCCAAGTGTTTGTGGAAATGACCTGAATGAATATGGAATTTGGTTTCTCGCTTGCCATGACTATCCGTCATGGGTGTATGCGTGTTATGATTGGTAACTCCCTAGTGAAAGGATTTGGCCTTATACCTCTGTGATCAACATATGTCATGTATATTGATTCCTGTATTTTAAAGTGTTTGTTGAAATGTCTGAATGAGTAGTAGTTAGTAAATTATAATGTTTAAGGGTGTTGAGATATGATTCTCAACTCCTTTAACTATGTGTATGATTTCCTTGAATAGCTATGTGATTAGGAATTGAATATATACAAACTCATGCTTGTGTTGTTCTTTACAACATGCTTTATATCATGCTCTATAATATGCTTATAACATGCCTACTAGCATGTTTGAATTACTTTATTTATCATGCTTGAATTACTTTGTCTATCATGCTTTACTCCACATGCTAAGGATGACAAGTGATTGTGCTTGGGGCTATGATTATAGTCCGCATAATCCATTAGAATTGAATTCGTATCGTGATTCATTTGCCACGTGAGATGTGTTTGACGAACTCGAGTCGTATTTCGGTTGGTGTTAGTGGTTGGTCACCACGTGAGGTGCTTATGCACTTCATGTCGTTTAACTTGTTGTGCGCTCGGGCTAGCCGAGCTCGTCAGCAACCCGATCTGTCTTTGTATGTTCACCATGTTTGGTCACTAATGCTTGAACCTAGGGTACCAAACTTACCGGTGAAAACCCTTTTAACCATGGTACCTCGATCCGCTAAGACTTATGAGCCGGGCATGGTGGTATGGGACACCGTGGTCGAGTGTCGGCTCACGCTGGGGCTACGTGCCTCCCGTAGTGACCAGTGAGCAACTTAACTCGTGAGCCGATTATGGTGGTATGGGACACTATATTGTGCTTGTCGGCCTACATTGATAAGGTGATGGGGGAGTGGTGCAACCTTTGTGCGTAATGTACCCTGGGCACCCTTTGTAGTGACCGCGAGCATATTCTCAAGTCGCGATGCACCTTAGGGTTCGCCGCGATATATAGAGTATGAACTAGGCCTCAGGCTGTTTCGTATAGTGATGAATCGTTTAAGGGGTGATGGGGGAGTGGTGCAACCTTTGTGCGTAATGACCACAGCGAGCCTCTGCGGTGACCTAGAAAATACACCATCGTCGATATTAACTAGGGTCGACGACCCAGAATGGATCATGTTTGGGAATGATACAAGGAGGTACCTTAGTTTCCCAATCTGCTTGTTTGAAATGGACTAATTAAAAACTCGGTAATCATGCTCATCATGCATCGCATGTGCTGGGAAGATGTGGAGCCTTTGTGGGATGTAAGCATGCCGCGAACGTGAGATGGTGTCGCATGAGGAGTATGTCGGTGAGGGCATCCATCATACCGCATTCATACTTGCATTAATCGAGTAACTAGGAGTGCTTGATTTATGCTTTAATTTTGAGCATCGATAACATGTTAACCTATGATTTATTGTTCCACTGAGTTAGCTACTCACTCCCACGTTAGGATTCGGTGTTGTACACACCAAACAGATTTGTTGAATTTGATGATAGCGATGCTTATGAAGCAGAGCTCGGACTACTTCTATGGTGATGAGGAGGAGTTCTCATATCATGTAACCTCTCGACGGGTCTCCGAAGACTGCATCATCGTACCAATTTGTTGTGGTACCGGGGATAGAAGACATTAAACTTACACATTTGGTATATTTTAGAAGCGTACTTGTATTTATTTAACTTTGGTAATGTTATCACACTACGGAGACTCATCATAGTTTATATATTTTATCTATCTATCATAGTCTTCCGCTTGCAAAATTAACTGTCTCTGGAGTATGATATGCTGTTTTGGCTTAATCTCACTCATGTTCAATGCACGAATACAGTCAACATTCAATCATCATTCATTTTGTTGCATAAGTGATGTTCTGGAACTCGGAAGTTGAGTTTATGCTCGACCCCCGATTTTCAGGGCGTTACATAATTTCTTAGACGACTATCCGTCTGACTTAGAAGATTAAATCTCTCTGGGTATTTTAAATTTATATTTCATACAATTGACTCCTTGAAAGTTAATCTTTGACGGATCAAAGACTTATAAAACATCAAGAGGTGGTATTATCTTAATCGCACTAAATGAAAATAAATAGGAATTTGCGTTCCAATTAAAATTCGACTGCACCAATAATCAAGCCAAGTATGAAGCTATGATAATCAGCTTGGAATTATTAATGGAGTTGGGATTAAGGAATGTGATGATCATGGGAGACTCACAGTTAGTGATCAACTAGATGGCAGGGCTTTTTAAATGTACTAATACAACCCTCTTACCATATTATGCTTTGACGATTCAAATGTTGGATAATTTTGAAGAAGTAGAACTAATGCATATTACTAAATCACAACATGAATGCTAACATAATGACATAGTTAGCAGCAAGACTCGATGTCTTGAGGGGATCAGTCAAAAAGATGATATTTTTCCAAAGGAGGTACCTACCATCAGTTTTTGAAAGAGAGTATTTTGGAGATATGTCAAGTAGAGTTAAAATATGAGGATTAGAGAGCTCATCTCATGGATTACCTCCGAAGCCCATGCACCAAAGTCAGCAGGAATGTGAGGAGGTCGCCATCAATTATGTCATGATTGATAGTGAACTCTATCAAAAAGGGGCCGATGGAGTCTTTCTCTGATGTCTGTCTAAAAATGAAACTTTATTGTCAATGGGTGAAGTCCATGAAGGAATATGTGGAGCTCACTAAGTAGGAAGGAAAATGAAACTTATGCTTAGGTGTTATGGGTATTTTTGGCCAACAATGATCGCTGATTGCATCTGATATGCCAAAAGTTATGAGGTCTACCAAAGGAACAGGTTGATTCAACACATGCCTATGATTGAAATAAATTTAATAAAAAAAGCTCTAGCCTTTCCAAGAATGGGTGATTGATTTGATAGGCTAGATTCAACCACCTTCGACATGTATGGATTCATTTATTATCGTGTCTAATGATTGGTGGAAGCAAAGCCCATGGAAGGGGTAGGCGATAGAGAAATCATAGAATTGATTGAAAATAACATTATCCATCGGTTTGGGATTTCAGAGTCGATCACTATGGACCGAGGTGCAACATTTTCAGCAAAAGATGTGAAGGCTATGGCAGACATGTATGGAATAAAATTTTTACACTCGACTCCATATTATGCAAGGCCCCTTAGGATAAATAACTACCCATTAGTTGTTAGAGATTCAACCCACTCCTATCACCTTAGGCATCTCAACGGAGCATCTACTGTAAGGTGGTGATTGTGGAGCTGAAACTATAGCGAAGCAACAAAACACGATCAGGGGAGCATCAGTGAGATGATTGAAGTACGGGAGAGCGGAGATCAAGTGACCCAAGAGGAACATCAAAAGGGACTCAATTTGACAACTAAGTGTCATGTGTAAAAGTCCATGTCTATACTCTTTCCTTGTGTAAGTTGGAGTGCAAGAGTTTGTATTCAAACTCACCTATGTTCTTTCATAGTACCTTGGCTCTTCCGTGGGGCCTAAATTTTTTGTTTCTTGTGTAGGACTAAGGTTGTTGGTTAGCCTAAGGAGAAACATGTTGGGTTCGGGATTAGGACCCTTGCTCTTGTGTAGGGCATACATCTTAGGTCCGAGAGTAGGACCTTGGCTCTTATGTAGGGCCTAAATTATTGGGTTCGGGAGTAGGACCCGTGCTCTTATGTAGGTCATAAAGATTAGAGTCATCGTGTAGGGCTGTAAAGGTTAGAAGTTAACTTGATTTAAAATCTCCGATAGTGAAATCCAGTACACTCATGTGTTGAGTGTGTCCGCCGAGATTGGAGTAGGCAAGTAGCTAAACCATTATACATGCTTGTCTTTGTGAGTGTCATTTGCGTAATTATTTAATTATTCTTGTGAGTTTGAATGTTTATATTTTTACATGCATGATTAGATGAATGCTTAGTGTTGATAGGTAGCACATTACACACACACACATGATCACTATCATTTTATACACTAGTTGCTTATTCACATATCATATATAGTTTATACGATTGGACCCTCTATTGGCTTGGAAACCTTATAGTTATATTGCCTCACTTATTTTAATTAATTAATTAGTTTAAGGTAGGCAATTAGTGTTATAATAGGCATTAATTTTTAATTGGTCCTAATCACCCCTCTCTAGGACTTAACCTTCATTCTATAGCTCCACCATACTTCCACACTTAGATACATTGCGACACTAAAACTGCAATTTCAAGAAGTATTCAATCCCTTCTTTGATGATCTCCTTCAAAATAGTTAGTGATTGTGAGAAGAATAGGGAAGAAGCCAAGGAAGTCAAGGCTAGCTATTAAAGTGGAAGCTAGACTGTAGTGGGAATTTAGATGAGTAATGCATTTATAAGAATTTTTAAGAGTAATAAATGTTGGCCTTGAATGGAGTACAGCGGTTGGAAAACCTAAGTTAAGTGGTTAGAGCACCGTTTCGACTCCTAAAAGGTTGGAGTATGTAATGGGAGTAAATGAGTTTTCTTAGAAAGTGGCACATATTCACTACGATCTAATCAGCACTTGGTTACGTATAAAAAAAATGCTAAGTGTTGAGTGACCGAGTTATAATGAAAAATGTTTGGTCGAAAAGGGATATCAACAAGATAGGTAACACGATAGCTTTAATCAACCAAGGGTAGTCAGTTGACAAATCTCATGTCATAATGATAAGCAGTTCGAGTTAATCGGTCGCTCCAAATATCTTGAACTGTGACCGAAGACAATTTGATGAAGAAGAAAGTCTTTCTACAATGTAGTACAAAAATTAACTTTGGCATATATGGAAAGTTAATAAAAGAGTACTTCATTCAAAGATATGTTGGTCATCGACTGCATTACATAAGAAAATGAAAAGAAATAAAGGGAAACAAAGTGGCTGAGCAATTTAGGCAATTTTAGCCTTTATTTCATCAAACTCTTCAAGGAGTTTTTACTTCTCATCCTCATTTTACTCTTGTTTGGATTTCCGACCAGTTCCTTTTTCAGTGACGATTGGAAGAAGATGAAGCAATTGGTCAATGTAGATGTTATGAGTGGAGACTTGGTTCTCGACCTCTCTTTTCCCAACTAGGCTCACTTTCGACCAAGCTTGGTAAATGGTGATTTGCGAATCAAGGAAGGAGAGATCCTCAGGAATAGGTAAATCTTTGGTAAAGAAGGAACATTCCCTATCCTTAAGTTCTTCCAGGAATCCAGTACATTGCACCTATAGCATGCGAAGCATAGTTTGGTTGAATTAATGGGTTTGGGCCCATCGCAATCGTTCATTACAAGCCAGTTCGTGGGCTTCATTGACCTCTAGAGAATCCTCCTTAGTTACAGCTTGTTGTCGAAGGTATCCAACGAGTTGTTCAGATTCAAAGGTGAATTCAAAATAGTGATTCCAAATGAGGTACATACGTTTCAAAGTCTATAAAAGGTCTTCCAATGCAGCATCTGGTTCGACCATTGCTGAAGCCTCCCTAACGAAGTAATTGACATCAAAAAGCAGTGAAGATTGATAGAAGTCGGCTAGACCCCACTCAAAGATTTCTTGCAAATAACTCTTAGCACTAACAATGAATGAAGAAGAATTGGAAGCCATAGTAGCAAGGATGGAAGATTAGACTGTTTATAACAATGTTAGTGTAAATTCAGATAGGGATTCAAGAGCCCATGACCTAAGCAGTTATAGTAGGAAAGACGCTTCATGTCCCAAGAAATTAGGGACGTGAAGTCATCCATGCCTTTAATTCGAAGGATAATGCACGACTCCTCATATTTCAGAGGCTAGGTTAGTAGTTAGTTATGGAAAGAAAAATATGTCGAGGCAATTGATAATAAAAAGAAGGCTCGATGGTCGATTGTATTAATAGATGTTTGTAATTACAAAAATTAAAAGTCTAAGGAAGAAAAACACTTGATCGATGCTTCAATCTCTTCTAACCGATCCTTCTCCGCATGCAAATGTAACACCCCATCCTTTTCAATACTCGGGTGTTACCGTGGAATAAAATTAGTGGGTATGAGTGGGAACAAACATAACCTACATTGCAACCACCCATTGATTATTCACAATTTGAGCATCTTAACCGTCCAATTCTAAGTAATGATAACCCGCAGTGCACCTGTAGAGTTTAAGATCAATCTCTCCTTGATATGACCTTCGAAGTTTCAATGCAGGGTTATGTCACTAACAATCATTCGACCTGTGATCTAAGCCAGTAGTCGAGGCTTGCGATATCACATCTATACAATTCAATGCATTTGATTATAAGGATAAGTAAAAGATTAGATTTTTACCCTAAGCTAATGTGTACAACCTTGCAATCTAACCATGGATTAGGCAATTCATTTAATCGACCATATGATCAATTCATACGAAGTAATCTTCATTCATAATTAAGCCATTTATCTGTTGATTTTTAAGATGGACCATCACACCTTCAGACAAACTTATTTTTAGGATTCCCATTGCTTTCATAGACAAATCAAACCATTCATTGTCAATGTCGGACCCCAAATGTAACATCTCGAATTTTTATGGCCAGAGTTTATACTCATGCCCGAGAAAACCGAGTGTTAATAATTGAATAAATTGGATGCTTTAAAAATTGCACCCTATTTTTTTCATTTAGATCATATCCAGTTACATTCATGAAGGTAACATTCACGAGAATAAAATTGACTGTATTGATTATTTTATCAGAATAAAAAAAAATTGGTAAATAATCAAATGCCTTCTCAATGTGAGCTTATTACATTATCAGAGTTCACAACGGAAATATAAAACTCAATCATAAAGCTATCTTCTTATTCTTTCAACATAATCTCCCATAGGGAGATGGTCCTCTAGGTCTTTAATCTATACATCACCTGCATCATCTGTACAGTTGGAGAGGGTCAACACCCTACTCATGATGATGGTTATCCTTTAAGATTAACAATAATTCAAGAGATTTATAAAGAAAATGTAAAGGTTCTAATACCTCTCGTACTCCACTACTACAAAGGGTATCAACATGCACAAATAATCTACATGAGATGCATGTCTGGCAAAGTGTGTACGGCTCACCATACGTAGTGATCATCACAATGTGGAATATAATTTATAAAAAAAAACCCTACTCAACCCGCATCCCATAACTACAGATATTCACCAGCATGTCCAACGTTAACATGGATTTATGTGAATATCTCAAGGAAACACAACAATGCTGTTAGGGGATTTACGTAACATGATGTCTTCATGAAGTGACTATTCGCGACATCCAATCCTGAAAAAAATGATGTAACATGCATTGTGATCTACATACATCAATTGTGCACCATGCCAACCAACCCACAGAATTACTTGTCGACCAAGAGGGCCGCTACCCGTAGCACATTACGTCCATGATAAATATTTGAGTCACTAGTTGTGATACCTTCAACACATCACTTGCATTGATAGAGAACGTAATCTGAATCATGAGAGTTTTGGAATATTAAGACACATGCCCAAGCCTTAAAGATAAATAAAACGAGGCCAATATAATAAAGAGAAGAGTGGCAATGATCAACTCAATAAAATGAAAAGTGGCAATGGCCAACTTAATAAAGAGGAGAGTAGTAATGGCTAACTGAACAAAAGGAGAGTGGCAAGGGCCAACTCAATAAAGAGAAGAGTGGCAGGGCCAACTCAATAAAGAGATGAGTGGCAATGGCCAACTCAATAAATTTGATAAGGAAAGGGAAAGACTTGTATCCATCGCCCACATAGATTCATAAAGATCACTTGTAATTAATATCACACCATAATCTAAAAGGGAAAATAAATGTTGATGATAAATTAAACATTTGCAGAGAGAAAATCATAAGAATAGGTAAAAGGCAATATAATTTATATCCACTTGAATTAAAGTAAGCTTAAAGGATAAAACCCTCACCTTTGGTTGTCTGATCAGGCACTACTAAGTTTAAATGTTACAAAACACGCTTTAGAATCAGATCTTGTCCTAATTTTCCGATGATGAGTTTCGGCCTAGAATACCTTTGATGTTAAAGAAATCTAATAATTCAAATTTAGACACAACCTGCAATTCACTGAGTCACCTGACCGATTGCATCGCATTTTCTTTCTTCCTTTCTCCTTCTTGTTTCTTTCTTCTTTCTTTCGTTCCTCTCTCTCCCTTTTACTTGTTTTGTTGTGCTATGAAGACCGAGCAGGAGGTGCTTCTCTCTTTCTTTCTTTTCCTTTCCTTTCTTTTCCTTTCTTTTCTTTTCTCTTCTTTCCTTCTCTCTTGTTGTGTGTATCACCAGCGTGTGTGTGGGGTTTTTATACTAAGTTTCGATCATCCAGATTGTTCCAACATAAGTCGTATGCGGAACGTGTTTCGCACAATGGGTTGCGTAAGCTGTGCACAGGATTGTGTTTGGACGAGCTTCCTTGTCCTTCCTCCCTTCTTTTCTGCCGAGATTTAGGTTGTTCCGAATGGGGTCCACAGACAAGAGATCGAGATTGTGTTCTTGGGTGTAAGAACTTCCCTGATCGGACGTTGGCCCTGCATCAGATTCGTGATTTGCGATGGATTTGATTGGAAAGACCGGGGTATCTTAATCTCATCAAAACCTTTCTTCCTTCTTTGTCATCATGGGCATGGTCGGAATTCCTCCTGGTGCAAGCTGGATGGTTCAGATTTGGGTCGTGTAACTGCCTTCAGGTTTCCTACGCGGAGAAGTTTGGAGATGTGTTGGTTTCTTTGTTGACGATGTTTGTAGAGGGAATGCGGAAAGGTACAAAATGGGATTAGACTCTGATTCTCGCTAGAGTTGATCTCCCCTGGTGTAGGTCAGATGGCTAGGATGGTTCCCATCCAGTGGCTAGTATGGATCGCTAGCGAGGCGAACAGAAACAGTTCCCGTTTTTGAGGTTTTTCTCCCACTCTCTGTCTGGCTGAGGCTAGATTTATGGCTTCATGTGGATTCGTCATCACGTGAAACCACCTTGGAGTTTCTCAAACTTGACTCAACTGAATAATGGACGCTTGAATCATTCGTATGGGTGGTGATGGTGGGCCACAGGGGTCACAAATGGACACCTATCCATTTGAGTTGCGGGCAGCGGGAAAGGAGGAATCCTCCTTCGTTCGAATTCTATCGAGTCAAACCCGGTTTGATCGTGGGTTTGGCTCCGCTGCCTTATACGTACTGTGCACGTACACTCTATAATATGGGGTCTGCCATGATGATTTTGACAGATCTGCCCCATTCATCATGAATTGTGGGTCCCATTAGGACGCTTGGCCCAGGATGGGGCAGATCCAAAGCTTAGGTCGGCCATACCCGAGTGAATACCTATTTAAACTTTGGATCTTGCTGATCTAAGGGTTGGACTTTGGCATGTACGGTTAGTTTATAATATATTGGCATGGTGTAAGGTTTCTCATTGAACAGGTCGTGAGAACCTTGTGATCTAAAATCCAGAGGTCTAGGTTAATGGGATTTTTATAATTATTGCTAATATGGGAGTTTTGGGAAATCTAATGGTTCTACATGGTTGTAGGCATGTTTCTAAGTAATTCTTATTAACGAACTTATGTTTAGATCATTACGGATAGGGAGCTATTCACCAATTTATTCAAGGGAAGGTACATACGTCAAATCACGTGAAGGATGATCTGGTCTTAAAATCAATGGTCAGATGGCTTTGTCTATTACATAGAGCTCATTCCCAACGGTTAAGTTCATTTAAGAGATACATGTAAGGTTACGATAGCTAGATTGGTATCGTACACATGTACATACCAAGTTAAATTTTCATGGTAACACTAAAGAACTTTCAATACTCGGGTATTGAAAAGTTCGGGGTGTTACACCAGATCACCCTTCCCCCCCCCCCCAACCTAATGTTCAATCCATACCTAAACCATAAAAGTTACCGCCTAATTAAATAATCCATCTATCTAGTTAGGATAATGACTGTTAAATCCCCTCTAAAATTGATTAAGAACCTATGGGAGCCCTAAAGATTAGATCTAGAGATGATCTGACCGTCGAGTCAATGGAAACACACAAATAGAACCCGAACACACTTAGTGTGGCCCGCTTGAGTTTTTGATCTAGCTCATAACTAGGCCATGGGTCTAATATGATCAGATAAGCCAGATGCATGATGCAGATGGCATTGTTCAACTCTGTGGACCCCCCTTTCATGTGATGTATACATTCCTGGTGTACTCCCACAAAGCACCGGAACGGCCAGCCCGGGTCAGAGGGCGCTAACTCGACGAGTTCCAAAAAAGGAGATTTATCTCCTCTCTTTTAAACTTTTCCCACCTGAACCGAGATTCGAATGAACGACATTCGCTGCTAGATCGGTGGCCCACCGTCATTGACGGCATGAAAGATCTGAACCGTCCATCACGCAGGAATGCCAATTTCGACCAAACCCTAGCCCTCAAGGGCTACTCTTCTTCTTCCTATTCTTGGTCAATATCAGTAGGCGATGTTTGGGGAAGGTTGACCATGTATTCGGACTTAATGATAAGAGTCATGATTTCAGGAGAGTTATGGGAAGGAAGAGCTTCAACACTAATTGTGTCCTCAGAGTCGACGACTTGTACATCAGGGACTACAGGAGCATTGGTTGCTGGTTGGCGTTGTTGTAGTGGCCACACCACAATAACTTATTTTTCTATGGTTGACAACACTTGAGTAACTATAAGAAAGAAAGATATAGTTATTTGATAAGTGAGGTAAAAGATTCAAATTAGTTATACAAGTAAGTAACCTCCACCTAAATCAGAATGGACGGTGTCAGTGACGAATCATTTGTCCATGGTCTGAGGATTTTTTATAATCATCGCCATCTCTCATGTTGAAGTGGGGAATGGTTGTTGTTGAGTGTCAAATATTGCATATTCCCCCCTAGTTATTCCTTGGTTTTATAAACATGATAGTGCTTAATCGATCTAATTTTGCATGTTTTCATGTGCGAGGTGATGTCGAGAGCTTAAGGTGAAATTGATGCTAAAAGGAAGATTTATGCTCAAAAGATTACTAAATAAAGATTTGGAGATTTGGAGGTCATTAATGAAGAATTCACATGCCAAAGATACAAGGAAACCAAGTGAGAAATGAAGAGAATCAAATATTTGGAGTGAAGAAAAGGAATCCTGAAATTTGTCTTGAAAAAAAACATATTCCTGAAAATTGTCCTGAAAAAATATATTCTGAAATTTTGAGTCTCAAACAAAAAAAGTCTTGAAACAGACTTTCGGTCCGACCAAAGTGCAATTTTGGTCCAACCGAAATCGCACAAACAGTCTAGCGAGAAGCAAAATTTTTAGCCTTAATTCGGTCCGATCGAAGCCAATTTCGATCTGACCAAAATTGCACAGAATTGTCCAGTGAGAAAGTGCGATTTTCAACCTTAATTTGGTCCGACTGAAGCGTAAATTTTTGTGAAATTTTGAGGTGATTTCAAAGTCGGTCCAAGAAAATACTATAAATATGAGTCTCTTAATTGTTCGTAAGCACAAATTAGGGTTGGAAGAGTAGACCAAAATGTTGGATAACTTCAAGGAGTCCTTCCTTCTTCCTCAATCTTCTTCTTCTAGTTAGTTTTTATGTTTTCTTTAAGAGTTTTGATTCCAATCATGTCTTTGATTGGCTAATCTCTTAGCTAGGGTTAAAAGGTGAAGCTTGTAGCGTGTTGGATGTTTATTTTGCGTTAATTCTTATTTATGTTGAATTTCATTAACTTCTAGTTGAATTTAGGGAATATTTTCAATTTTCTATGGTTTGTTGTGACTTAGATTACAATAAATTCTACGATAGCTTTGAATATCTTCTTTTCTATTTTGAGATTGTAAGATTGGTGAAATCCATGATTCACCCTTGTCTCCTAGGCATGGTGGATGGATGAATTTCCTTCCAATCATCATAATACTCCTTCATGTGTGAACTAATTCAATGAGAAGTTCATATTGTGCTTTAATTACTTATCTTCCAACTCGATAGGATAGGACTTCGATTCCAGTTGTGTTTATTAAATCAAGTGAGGTAGTATCCTGATAGCTACAAGTGGATCCTTAGCGCTCTAGTTCCCTTTTGATTACTGATAATTCATTCACAATTATTCTCAACTATTCCAGATTTTAATTTAGATCTTTTTCTAGTTCTAGTTCTAGTTCTAGTTATTTTCAGAATATGTACAAGTTTAGTCCCTATAGATTCGACCTTGGTCTCATCGAGTTATTACTATATCGCAACCCTACACTCGGGGTTGTGAACAAGGTTTTGGCGCCATTGTCGAGGACTACGGCTGCGTTTTTCTGAGATTAATTAGTATTAGAATTAGTTTAGGATTAGGGTTAAGTTTTTGTTTTTAGGTTAAGATTTTTTTTTTTTTTTTAATTTATCTTTAGATCTAACTTTATTTTCTGTTTTGTAGAATCATAACATAGCAACTCTAATCGGGTAACCTCTCTCCAACTCTCCCTTATCTTTTTAGATTTCTTTTGTTGTAGTTTTTAGTTTCCTTTCTCTCAGGTTCTAGTTGTTAGAGGGTCGTGAGTGTTTCATGCCCAAGTGGGTTCGTGATAATACTCTCTATCTCTTGAGTGAAGGAGGATTAGTTGAAGGGTTGCCTATCCATCACTGGATTAGACACCACTTAAGATCCTCTGAGTCAGTAGAAGTGATGGTTGCACATCAACCTCAACACCCAGTTGAGGAGGCCCAGGATGAGATGAGGTGTATCACGAACCCCCGCCTCGTACTCTACGTGATTATTTACAACTACGGGGGTGAGTACACCTTCCTACATGATATTTCCATTGAATGCAGGAATTGTGGATGTTAAACCGGGAGTAATTAAACTCCTTTCTAAGTTTCATGGACTTGAATTTGAAAGTCCATACTTGCATATGAAAGAGTTCGATGAGATAATAGCCACATTACATTTTTCAAACGTGTCCGAGGACATAGTTAGACTGAAATTGTTCTCTTTCTCCTTAAAAGAAAAGGTTAAGTCATGGTTACATTCCTTAACACCACAGTCCATTGGCACATGGGCTGAGATAACAAGGGAGCTCCTTAAAAAGTTTTTCACGTATCATAAAATGAATACCTTATGGAAAGCAATCATGAATTTTGCGCAAAAAGAGAATGAGACCTTCTTCCAATGTTAAGAGCGATATAAGGATCTCATAAATTCATGTCCACAGCATAGCTATGAAACATGGCAGATAACAAGCTTCTTCTATGAAGGATTGACCTCGCCCATTCGCCAATTTGTGGAGATGATGTGTAATGAAGAATTCATGAACAAGGAAGTGGATGATGAGATGGATTATTTTAATAAACTTGCTGAAAGCACGCAATCATGGGATACCTCCCCAAGACCCACTACTTCTAAGCCTACTCTATTAAAGGAAAGAGGAAGAATTTATTTTTAAAAGAGGAAAATAATATAAATATAAGAGTGACCAATCTCACAAGAAAAGTCGAGGCCATGAAACTTAAGAAGGCAGAACCTATCAAGCCCGATAAGGCTGGGGAAGATGTTTGTGGTATTTGCGCTTGCAACATACATTCAACTGAAAATTGCTCAACAATTCCTACTTTTCAAGAGATATTGAATGATCAATCAAATGTAGTGAACAACTACCGAAGACCTTTCAGTGGACCCACCTCGAATACATATAATTCCAGTTGGAGGAAACATCTAAATTTCAGTTGGAGGAATAGACAAATGGCTAACCCACAAGAGGCCCTTACTCAACTCTTAAATCAATAGAGGCCTCAGGAAGATCTGATTTTAAAACACATCCAAAACTAAGAGCTTTTCAATCAAGGCACATTACAAGCCTTTCAAGACCTTATCAAGGTCATTCAACAGATTGAGTCATACTTAACGATTGGAGAGAAAGGGACTCTTCTAGCCTAACCCCTCCCCAATCCAAAACCGGAATGTAAAATTAGTGACCCAAGCTCTTCAAATCAAATGTAGCAAGCCAAGTCTATCACCACTCTTAGGAGTGGAAAGACAATTGACAAATCTATTCAGGTAAGGGTTGAAAAGCCTGAGGACCTAGAAGAAGATGAGATTGATAGACCTAGCATTGCTCCACAAGAGGAAGAACTAGAAAAAGTGTGTAAGCCTGTTGTGTCATTCCCTCAACGGTTAATTGCACCAAAACCCCTATCTGACTTTCAAGATATTCTAGAGGTGCTTAAGCAAGTGAAGGTCAATATCCCTCCACTGGATGTTGTTAAACAAATCCCTTTATATGACAAATTTCTGAAAGATCTATGTATAACCAAAAGACTGCAAAACATTCAAAAGAAAATCTTTTTGACAAAAAAAGTGAGTGTCATCCTTAAGAAAGATGTGCCACAAAAATACAAAGATTACGGTAGCCCAACCATTACTTGTATAATTGGGAACCACCGAATTGAGCATGCACCTCTTAACTTAGGGGCGAGAATTAATTTGATCTCATTCTCGGTTTACAAACAATTGGGTCTAGGTGAATTAAAACCCACCCAGACCACGTTACAACTTGTTGATCGATCGGTTCGTGTACCGAGAGAGATGATTGAAGATGTGTTGATTTAAGTTGATAAATTATACTATCCAAAAGATTTTATTGTCCTAGATACTCAACCCATCATAGATGTGAGTACTTAGATTCCCGTCATACTTGGTCGCCTATTCCTTGCTACATCAAATGCCTTTATTAATTGTAGAAATGGAGTTATGAATTTATCTTTTGAAAATATGACATTGGAGCTCAACATCTTTTTTAATATGAGCAAACAGTCATAGGATGTTGACGATGTCCACAACATTAACATGATCGATTCTTTCATGGAAGATAGAGCAACCTTGAATCTATACTCTGACCCTCTAGAGATGTACTTCCCCTGATGATTTGGATGATGACGTGATTAGGGAGATGGGTGCCTTGCTGGATAATGTACTGGTACCTGAAGTTAACCGGTGGAGGCCACAATTTGAAACTTTTCCCCAAACCAATGTAGTGTCTCTACCATCTTGCCTCAAAACACCAAAGCTTAACCTAAACCATTGCCCACTGATCTCAATATGTCTACTTAGGTCAAGATGAGATATACCCGTGGTGAGTTCTTCCCACCTTGAGAAAGAATAAGAGAGTATGCTTATTTCTACTCATATTGAACATAATCTAGCCCTTGGATGGTCAATTGCTAACCTCAAGGGAATTGACCCTTTGATTTGTACTCACCGCATTCATCTTGAGAATAATACAAAAACCTCCTGACAATCACAACATCGATTAAATCCAAACATGAAAGAAGTGATTAAGACTGAGGTACTTAAGTTGTTAGATGTGGGTATCATATAACCTATATCTGATAGTCAATAGGTGAGTCCAACTCAGGTGGTTCTTAAGAAGTCCAGAATCAACATTATAGCCAATGCCGACAATGAACTCATGCCAACTAGAGTTATTACTGGTTGAAGAATGTGCATTGACTACAGGAAATTGAATACCGTCACAAGGAAGTACCACTTTCTTTTGCCCTTAATTGATCAAATTTTGGAAAGACTAACTGGTCGCTCTTACTATTATTTACTTAACGGGTATTCAGGCTACAATCAGATAGAGATAGCACTTAAAGATCAAGAAAAGACAACATTCACATGTCCCTTTGGCACATTTGCTTACCGAAGAATGCCATTCGAACTGCGTAATGCCCCCGCCACTTTTCAGCGATGCATGTTAAGTATATTTTCTGACATGGTGGGGCAATATTTAGAGGTCTTCATGGATGACTTCTCTATCTTTAGTCCATCCTTCAGCGAATGTCTAAAAAATCTTTAAAATGTGCTGAAGTGATGCAAAGAAAAGAATTTGGTTCTAAATTGAGAGAAATATCATTTCATGGTTCCCAAGGGAATAGTGTTTTGACACATAATTTTGTCAAAGGGAATTAAGGTAAACAAGGCTAAAATTGACCTTATCTCTAACTTGCCTCCATCGAAGAGCATACGTGACGTGCGATCCTTCTTAGGACATGCTGGATTTTATAGACGATTGATAAAGGACTTTAGTCACCTCTCTTAACCTTTATATAATCTTCTTCCAAAGGATACCCCATTCGAGTGGAGTGAAGAATGCAAGAAAGTTTTTTCTAAGCTCAAGGGCATGTTGACTACCACTCCTATCATTCAGCCACCCGACTGGAGTATACCTTTTGAGATTATGTGCGATATGTCTGACCATACTATTAAGATGGTGTTAGGTCAGAGAAAAGAGAAGAAGCCCTATGTGATTCACTATGCGAGTAGAACTTTAAATTCTGCCCAAGTGAACTATTCTACTACGAAAAAGGAACTCTTAGTCGTAGTGTTCGCTTTGGACAAATTTAGGTCCTACCTAATCGAATCCAAGATCATCATTTACACTGATCATGCGACTCTAAAATACCTTCTCTCTAATAATGATGTTAAGCCTCACCTGATAAGATGGATACTCCTACTCCAAGAATTTGACATAGAAATAAGAGACAAAAGGGGAGTAGAGAACGTAGTGGCTGACCACCTCTCAAGACTTGATCTCCCCGATTTCCTTGAGCTGACACTGATAAAGAACATGTTTTCTGATGAACAATTGTTTAAACTCTCTCAATTACTTTGGTTTGCTGACATTACAAATTATCTTGTCACAGGTTTCATGCCAACATATTGGACTGCGCAAGATTAAAAAAAAATTCTTCGCCGAGGTACGTAAGTTTTTTTGGGGTGATCCTTATTTGTTTAAATATTGCCCAGACCAAATTCTAAGGAGATGTGTGCCAGACAATGAACATCAATGTATTATCTACTTTTATCACTTGCAGGCCAATGTGGTCACTTTTTTGCTAAGAAGACCACGGTCAAAATTTTACAGTGCAACTTTTACTGGCCCACTATGTTCAGAGATACTCATGAGTTTTTGTAAAACTTGTGAGCATTGTCAAAAATTGGAAGGATTGTCTCGTTGAAATATGATGTCATTAAACCCTATTCTAATTATTGAAACATTTGATTGTTGGGGCATCGATTTCATGGGGTTATTCCCCAATCCTTTAAAAATATTTACATTTTGTTAGCAGTAGAGTCTGTCACTAAGTGGGTGAAGCGATCCCGTGCCAAAATAATGATCATCGAATGATCATTAGATTCTTAAAAGAAAATATCATTTCCCGGTTTGGAATGCCTCGAGCGATCATTAGTGATGGAGGGTTACACTTTTACAATAGGCCATTTGAGAACTTAATGAAGAAATATGGCATCTTTCATAAGATGAGCACTCCATACTAGCCGCAAACAAGCGGGCAAACTGAGATTTCCAACAGGACAATTAAACAAATTTTGGAAAAAATGGTTAACCCAGACCATAAGAATTGGTCAGTCCGCTTGACTGATACTTTATGGGCTTACCGTACAACTTTTAAGACCCCCATTGGAATATCTCCCTTTAGACTTGTCTATGGGAAAGCTTGCCACTTGCCTCTAGAGTTAGAATATAAGGCCTACTAGGCTATCAAAAATCTGAATTTTAACTTCGACAACGCTAGCTCGCTACGTAAGCTTCAATTGAATGAACTTGAGAAAATTCGAAACAACGCATACGAGAAGTCGAGAATTTACAAGGATAGGATGAAGGTGTTCCATGATCGGAACATCCTTCAGAAATCATTCATGACCAGCCAAAAAGTCCTGTATAATTCTCAGTTCCATCTTTTTCTAGGTAAACTTAGGTCTCGTTGGACTGGTCCTTTCACTATTACGAACGTCTACCCTCATGGGGCCATCAAGATAAAGAATCTGATGAATGGAAATGTCTTTAAAGTAAACGGACATCGTCTCAAGTCATTTGTTGAGAAGTTTGAGTAAGAAGATATGTCCATACCTCTGATTGATCATGTGTATTATGATTGACTTCCTAGTATGATGGAGGTGTAGTTAGGTTTGTTGCTTTCATATGATTTAGGATTAGGATAGTTTGATTTCAGTTAGTTTAGTCTTCGTACTAACCCATTTCCATGTTGAAGACTTTGAAAAAGCTTCAAATTTCCATTTCAGGTACTATCTTACCATCACTTCCCTTTTTCCTTTCATTGCCTCATATGCATTACATGCTTATCTCTTGTACAGTGGGGATAATGTAGATTTTAGGTTAAGGGTGTGGTTTAGGTAAAGCCAATCAGAATTTTCTTAGTATTTGAGCAAAAATTTTGAAAATTTTCAATTTTTCAAATTAAAACCTATTTGGAAAGCCATAGTTCGTGCATTTAAGAATATTTTGAGTATGATTTGAATTGTTGGAGTTTGATCAACTAAGCAGACTATCACTTAAGCTCCTTCATTTAATTTATTAAGAGGAAGTTTGAAGATCATGTTGATCTAAATCACAAGACACATTCAATTTGCTTTTTGTGAGTAGTGCTAGAATTTCTGATTGTTAGCATGTATATCATTGAGAGATTTGAGAATTGAGTCTGGAGAATTTTATCCACCTTAAAAAAATAAAAAGAACCAGTTAAAAAACAGAGAGATCGATAAAAAGGTCATGTATGATGAAAAGACTGGAAAAGAATGAAAAATCTGAAAAGAATGAATAAATAAAAGGGACCGTCGATATAAAATCAAAAACTGAAAAAAGAAGAAAATTGGAATAAGTTTGGAATCCGCACTTAACTATTCAATTAATCTTAAAGTGATGATCATTGCTAATATTATGAAATGATAATCTTTTTATGGAAAGTAAGTTAAAATTCACTGAGCACAATGAAGAACTTGATATATGAACTTATGCTCTTAAGTAATTGATAAAGAACCTATTTGATTGATTGCTTATGTGATTCGGCTCTAGGTTTCTCGCCTCGATTCTACTCATTCATACTTGATTACATAAGAGATTGTTTTCTGAAAGAGGTTTGAACCTTAAGAATTGAAGATTTCTTCACAGAAATTTTTCTCAGAACGAGCAAAATGTTGATTGGGGGTGTGTTAAGTGTCAAAAATTGCACATTTCCCCTAGTTAGTCCTTGATTTCATAAACATGATAGTGATTAATTGATCTAATTTTGTATGTTTTCATGTGCGAGGTGATCTCGAGAGCTTAAGGTAAAATTGATGTCAAAAGGAAGATTTATACTCAAAATATTACTCAATAAAGATTTGAAGATTTGAAGGTCATTAATGAAGAATTCACATACCAAAGATTCAAGGAAACTAAGTGAGGAATAAAGAAAATCGAAGATTTGAAGTGAAGAAAAGGAATCCTGAAAGTTATCCAGAAAAAAAATATATTCATAAAAATTGTCCTGAAAAAATATATTCTAAAATTCTAAGTCTAAAACAGACTTTCGGTCCGACAGAAGTACAATTTCAGTCCAACCAAAATTGCACAAAACAGTCCAGCAAGAAGCAGAATTTCTAGCCTTAATTCGGTTCGACCGAAATCGCATAGAATTGTCCAGCAAGAAAGTGAGATTTTTAGCCTTAATTTGGTCTGACTAAATCCAACTTCGGTCCAACTGAAGCATAACTTTTTATGAAATTAAGGCGGTTTCAAAGCCGGTCCAAACAAATACTATAAATATGGGTCTCTTAATTGTTTCTAAGCACGAATTAGGGTTGGAAGAGTGGAGCAAATTGTTGAAGAACTTCAAGGAGTCCTTCCTTCTTCCTCAATCTTCTTCTTCTAGTTAATTTTTATGTTTTCTTTAAGAGTTTTCATTTCAATCATGTCTTTGGTTGGCTAATCTCTTAGCTAGGGCTAAGAAGTGAAGCTTGTAGCATGTTAGGATGTTTATTTTGCTTTGATTCTTGTTTATGTTGAACTTCATTGACTTCTAGTTTGAATTTAAGGAATATTTTCAGTTTTCTATGGTTTATTGTGACTCAAATTACAATAGACACTGCGATAGCTTTAAATATCTTCTTTTCTATTTTGAAATTGTGAGATTTGTGAAATTCGTGATTCACCCTTGTCTCCTATGTACGGTGGATGGATGAATTACCTTCAAATCATCACAATACTCCTTCATGTGTGAACTAATTCAATGAGAAGTTCAAATTGTGCTTTAATTGCTTATCTTCCAACTAAATAGGATAGGACTTCGATTCCAGTTGTGTTTATTGAATTAAGTGAGGTAGTATCCGGATAGCTACAAGTGGATCCTTGGCACTCTAGTTCCCTTCTAATTATTGATAATTCATTCACAATTATTCTCAACTATTCTAAATTTCAATTTAGATCTTCTTATAGTTCTAGTTCTAGTTATTTTCAGAATATGTACAAGTTTAGTCCTTGTGGATTCGACCTCGTTCTCACCGAGTTATTACTACATCGCGACCCTACACTTCGGGTTGTGAACAGTGGCAAGCTAGGATGATAAGGGTAAGATATTTTTCATTAAACGGGAGATCAGGATTATTTAATATTTTCCTATCTTGCCACTATTTGTTTAATCATTTATTACAATGAGATTCCTGGTGACGTTTAAAACCTTCATCGATTTCTTTAGAGTTATTTGGTTTTGAAGTATTTTTCAAATGAAGACACGGTCTTAGCCAAAAAAGTACCTATTGTCGTCCCTTTGACGAGATCGACAACAGTCAACTTTTTGTGATTGGTTGGGAAGGTGGGTCAGAGCGTTTAAAAACTGGAGCAGGAGGTTGAGGAGGCGAACTGAGAGGAGCTCTTAAGTCAAGGATCCTCTTTTAGGCTGATAGAAGCTGGTGAGCTGGTGGAAATGTGGGAGCAATAGGTGCCTTCACCGTAGCTTTTTAGCGCTTTGGTTGAGGAGTTGTTGTCTCAGTTGGTGAAGTTTGCTGGGAAGATGCAGTGATCGATTTAGTCTTCAACTTATTTATTTTTTTGGCTAGGAGTTGCGGCTGATTATGGTGTTGTTCTTTTCTTCCTCGAAGTTCTATGGTAGAATATATCTGAGATATGATATCTTGTGAAGATTTATTGATCAGTTTTTTTTTAGTGGTTATCCTACCAAGTGTCCATTACTTGAGGCTGATTTGGATAGTAGGATAGATCGAGCGTCAGGCTGGCCGACTGAAAGGTAGAATGGAGAGAGTGATAAAGGTCGATGCGATCAGCGATCAGTCATGTGAAAGGAGGTTGATTGCAGGTTGTTTAAGTAAATGGGCAGTGAATGCACTAGACAAAACAAAATTGGAGAGCAAGCAAGTTCTGGAAGTACTGTTCAATCCTGACCTTAGCATTTTTGCCAGTGTCAATTGTACCACCATAAGGAAGATCCCTGTAAACAACGTAGTTATCCCACGCAAGGCGCATCTAAGACATTTCTTGATCGTCCTCCTAATTGTATTAGCTAGTGAACCGAGTAGAGTCGTATTCTCTTTCATGAAAGGGAATGAACAATTGACTCCATTTGCCTCTTTCCAAAGAAAAGAAAAAAGTGCTTATATATACAAAAAATGGTTTGAATTCTTGAGGGGAGTTGATGATGCGTTCACTGTAGGAAGAATAAATAGATTTAAAGTAGATGAAATATCCTGCATCAGAATACTAACTTAAGTAGCAGAGCATTACACCTAAGTATACTTTGTTGCTCGTTGTTTTCAACAGTTTGAATGCATGTGTGCTAGAATTGAATTTGCGACTCAATTCAAACGGAACAACTATGACCCCAAGTGCCGAGATAGGCAAATATGCAATGTATGACCGAAAGCTAATGAGATCGTCCGCCTATTCAACCACTCGCTCAATGTGTAAACAGGATTAGGCGATATTCAGATGGTAGGGTTCGTCCTCTAATGATGGGTTACACCTTTGTCTTCGGTACGAAAAGACTTTTCGATACAAATTATCTGTAGGAATGAGAAAGAGATTCTTACAGTCGGTCGCGAAAGACAATTGCAAAACACCTCTCCTGATAAAGAATTGAATCCATCATAGCTTAGACTCAAATACAACTATACCAACTACTTGATTACCGCTACGAATTACACTATAGAATTGTATACAACAACCAGAAAGTAAGGATTGTACTAAGAAATGTTATTTAATGTAAAAGGATTAGTAATTGAAAGGATAATGGGAAGATAATGTTTGTGTTTGATTGGGTTGGTATGAGACGAAATCTTTTCACTGCATTTATCTTCTATTTATAGCTTTACCCTGTCCATCTAGATTCCTATTTCATTATGCGAAAAAAATAAATACTTCAATATCAATAACTAATGGTTAAATTTGGAGAATTTAATATAAACATCCTAATATCCATATATGTAAGAATAGTGAATGTATTCCCTCATCTTTTCTCCTTGTTAAAAATCTGACTCGCGATGTAATCTTGGGAACTTCATTCATTTTAAAAATTCAACCCTTCATTGTTTCATCAAGAGAAATCACTGCCATAAAAATAACAAAGAATTAAAATTTGAATTATTAATCCTCCTAAAATAGGAAAAATTGATGAAATAATCAATTTAATAACATACAGATAAAGCCATTTAGAAATAGTAAATTCTCAAGAATTAGAAGAATAACTTCATACGTTCCAAATATAACTATGATGTCTCTTAACTTGGAGGGGACCCACCAAAATCAAGTTGTGGATGTAACACTCATCACGGTGGGCCTACCAAATGCGCCTTGATGTGTATTAGACATCCACCCTTCCATGGTGGGCCATGGGCGTAAAGCTTTGGCCAATCCATGACTTAGGTGGGCCACACCACGGCTCCTTCCTGATTGTTTATAAGGCTTACCAAGACGTGGTTCAGACATCCAACCCATCCATGATGTATGTTTCACTCAGATGAGAGGCCATACCAAATTTCAGGCCCATTCCAAAACTTAGTGTCATACCAAGTGTTTTTATATGGTTTAGGCGTGATATTAGATGGTGGCTCATTTGAGTTCCCATGAACCAAAAGAGACTCACCAAAATGCACCATGTGATGTCTGACGCACATTATAATGGGCCATAGAGACCTCATAGGAAGCTTCCATGAGGTCAACTTTATAATATACCATGTCCCTGCAGTACTGCTCTTCTAAAACTGTAGCGCGTAAGGAGCTTAATGTGAGAACTTTTGGACATTGTTGAGTGGCCCACACCATGAGATATTGATGCAGGGTTGAACGTGATGAGGATAACTACTCCGAATCCACGGAGCTTCTCTGGACTCCTCACAGAGACTTCTCGAATCCACGAGGAAAGAAAGCAGGAAATAAAAATAAATTCTAATAAATTCGAACTTGATTAATTAATTACTAAAAAAAGTTCACAACCCTTTAAATAGGGGTACTAAGCAATGGGAAAGAAATCAGAATCAAACTACAACTAAAACTCCTAGAAATCACGACTTACTATAAATAGTAAACTTACTATTTATAGACGGTCATGATATCTACTAGTGCGCAAGGTTTTCGGCCAAAAATAGTAAGTGTCCTATTTGGCTTCACCAAACCGTTCTCCTAATTATTCTAAGCTCTTTTCATGTTGGGCGCAACTCCTAAAGCCCGACGGTTGAAGAGTTATAATCAAACTAAAACTTACTATTTACAGTAAAAATGAAATTAAAGCAGGGAAATGACCGTCGATCCAGGGGTTTTTCACAATTTCGAGCGTCGCAATCCAGCAAAGCTGGGTTAGTTGGCTAAAGTAGCTCATTCTACCCCAAAATCATATATTTTACGTCAGGTAACTCATTCCGGATTGCGAGATACGCACGATCTAAGGTTCGACGTTCGCATCACTTCTGTCGTCGACCGAGCCTTTTCTGATCCATCTTAGCCATGAAACTGTCCACGGCCCGTTCTACATCTGTCCCCTCCACTTCAAAAGAACTTGTCTTCGAGTTCTCTTACTGCGCTGGTTCATGATACTCGGTCAGGTCCGCGACGTTGAAAGTCCGTGAGATCGCCATGTCATCTGGAAGATCAACAACATAAGCGTTGTCATTGATCTTTCGAATGATTGGGACGGGTCCAATCTTCTTATTTTTCAACTTGTTGTACGTCTCGGTCGGAAATCTCTCTTTGCGCAGATGGACCATAACGTGGTCGCCCACCTTGAACACTTTTTGTCGCCGATACTTGTCCTCTTGTTCCTTGTACTTCTCATTCGAGGCATGTAGCTTGGTCTGCACTTCCACATGGATGTCCATGATCTTGTCTTCCATATATTCTGCTGCAATGCTTGTGCATGGGTGCTTGAGCAGAGGGACCAAGTCAAACGTGTGGCGAGGCACTCGTCCATAGATAATCTGGAACGGTGATTTCCCTGACGAGTGGTTCACTATGTTGTTGAATGCAAACTCTACTTGAGACAAGGCCAAATCCCACTGCTTCGGTTTCTCTCCTGAAATATAGTAAAGGAGGTTTCCCAACGTGCGATTCAAAACTTCAGTCTGTCCATCAGTTTGTGGGTGGTAAGTACTATTGAATTGAAGTTGTGTTGAATCGAGTCCACAAAGTCCGCCAAAAGTGGCTAATGAACTTCATTTCACGATCAGAAGTAATGGTCTTGGGGACCCCATATAGCTATACGACCTCCCTGAAAAATAGATTTGCCACGTGTGTTGTATTGAGGGTCTTCTTGCATGGGATAAAGTGTGCCATCTTGGAGAAACGATCTACCACCACGAACACCAAATTCATACCGCGTTGTATTCGTGGGAGACCAAGCACGAAGTCTATTAATAAATCCTCCCAAGGACTGTCAGGCACAGGTAACGGGGTGTAGACGCCATTATTCTGAGATTGTCCTTTGGAAGTCTGACGAACATGACAATGTTATACGGTTTTTCCCACATCACGTACTAATTGAGGCCAGTAATACCGCTTTTTCACAAGAGCTCGCGTCTTGTCTCACCCAAGGTGTCCATCAAGGCCACCTCCATGTAGCTCCTGAATAATCGGCTCTCTCAGAGAACTTTGGGGGATGCACAATCGATTCCCTTTGAAGAGAAAATCGTCCTGTATATGAAGGTCACTAGGGTGACCTTTTTGGCACTTCATCAAAGAATCTTTGAAGTCCTCATCCTCGGCATACAGCTCCTTGAGACAGTCGAAGCCGACCACCTCATTGCTTATTGTAACAAGTAGTGATGCACGATGACTAAGTGCATCAGCCACCTTGTTCTACTGCCCTGACTTGTGCTTCAGAACGAACGTGAATTCATGTAAAAACGTAACCCATCTAGCGTGCACACGATTCACGTTAGTCTAACTATTAATAAACTTTAATGCTTGATGGTCAGTGTATAAAACAAACTCTCTTTGAATCAGAAAATGCCGCCAATGTCACAATGCCTGAACAACTGCGTACAACTCAAGCTTATAAGTTGACCACTTCTTTCGGGCTTCGCTGAGCTTCTCGTTGTAGAGGGCTACCGGCCTGCCTTCCTATGATAATACTCCTCCAATTCTGACGTATGAAGCGTCACACTCAACCTCAAATAATTTATCGAAATTAGGAAGCACCAAGACTAGTGTTGTAGACAAATGATGCTTGATTCATGAAAGCTCTTGTCAGCTTTATCGGCCCACTGGAACAGTCCTTTTTTCATGCAATCTGTTATAGGTGCGACTATAGTGCTAAAATCTTGTACAAATCAGTGATAGAAATTTGTCAACCCGTGAAAACTCCTCACCTCATGAATGTTTGTCATGATCGACCATTCCCTAATAGCTCACACCTTTTCATCGTCCACATGAATGCCTGTGGACGTTACAACAAACCCTAGAAACAACAGGCTATCAGTCAAAAAACTACACTTCTTCAAGTTGAGGTACAACTTGTTAATTTGTAGGACTGTAGCACCTGTCTGAGATGTTTCCTGTGCTCCGCCTCATTCTGGCTATATATCAATATGTCATCAAAATATACTACCACAAATCGGCCAGTAAACAATTTTAGCACTTGATTTATCAAACACATAAAAGTACTTGGTGCGTTCGATAGGCCAAAGGGCATGACCAGCCACTCATACAACCCTTCCTTAGTCTTAAATGCCATTTTTCATTCATCATCGGGTCGGATACGAATCTGATGGTACCTGCTCCTTAGATCTAGTTTAGAGAACACCTTGGCCCCTTCTAGCATATCAAACATGTCGTCCAACCATGGTATTGGGAACCGATATTTGATGGTAATTTTGTTGATTGTCCGGCTATCGACATACATGCGCCAGCTTCCATCTTTTTTTGGCGTTAATAATATTGGTACGGCACATGGGCTCATGCTCTCCCTCAAGAGACCCTTACAGATCAATTCCTCCACTTGCACCTGAAGTATCTCACACTCCTTTGGACTCATCCGATAATGAGGGCGATTGGGCAGGTTAGCCCCAGGGACGAGGTCTATGTGATGTTGAATGTCCCTCATGGGGGGCAATCCATCAGGTAAATCCTCAAGCCAGCCTTTTTTGAATTTGTTTAGCAACAGTCTTAAATTTAGAGGGATGTTTGAGGGTTCCTCTTCCTCACCCTTCACCATTACAGCGTATACCTCTCCAGTTTCCTTGGATTCCTCCATGAAATCCCGAATGGTCAAGAGGGAACTTTCCTCCACTTTAGAAGCTTAAGGGTGGTTCTCTGGTGCCATAGGGGCAAGGGTTATTTTTTGACTATCCTTGACGAATATGTAGACGTTGTCTCATCCCCGATGGGTCACATCACGGTCTGACTGCGAGGGTCGACCGAGTAGCATGTGGCAAGCTTCCATGTCGACCACGTCACAAAGTATCTGATCCTTATAATTTTTACCATTGAAAATGAGATAGTGCATTGTTCAGTTACCTTGGTCGCATTCACCTTTTTTATCCAGCCAATTGAGTACGAGGAAGGATGTTTCATCGTTGGTAGCCGTAACTTGTCCACCATCACTCTTGAGACGATGTTCTCGCTACTACCACTGTCTATGATCACATCACAAACCTTTCCATTGACAGTGCACCGAGTACGAAATATATTGTGTCGTTGTGGATGTAATTCCTTTCGTGGGGTGTACAGTAATCGCCTCACAACTAGAAATTCGCCACGATCCTCGCCCGTCAATTCATTGTCACTCGCTATTTCTTCAGTGGTTTACTCATGCTCGTTATAGTTGTAACGACCCAAAAATTTCCGTACATTGGGTCGAGTACCCTCTCGACCAGAAATCACGTAGGATTAAATTCTTTAGAAATTTAACAAAGTTAACTAAGAACTAAACTCGATTAGTCGTGAAATACGTTAGGATCACTTTAAATACGATCTGCAAGACCCAAAAGTTGCAGAATCATTGACGCTAGGTTACCCTAAAGTTTAGAATCAAACTCATTTCCCGTCTGCGCTCGGGAATGAAACGAAACTTCGTATTAGGTCTAGATCGCACATCGGGAGTCCGATTAACCCGAAGCTAAGGAACTAGGACTGCCCCACTGGGCTTAACAATCATCTCAAAAATCAGCTCCATCCGATGTTCCATGGCCATTCTTTTCGATTCGGAGCGAGGGAGTGTGAAAAACACTATTCCCATGCCAAAATAAATATCTGGAATAGTGATCTAGCATCATTCGTTGACATGTCAGTATTAAGCAACCTGACCGTCAGAATCAGACCAAATTACATCCTCGGATTAAGAAAAATTTCAGGAACATTTACATGTACTTAGAATTTCTGATCGTGGCCCACTGACCGTCGAACTGAAAGTGGTCCGCCACGTGCGATCTGGGTATCCGATCGAGTCAAAAACGTAATCCCACGTAGATCCATCGATGGTGAGCTTAAGTCTGACGTTTGGTTCAAGGAGGGCCACCAGAACTTCCCTTTTGAGCTGGAAAAGCGACGAATATCCTATATTAGCAGTACCCCTTGAACCTGAGTCTAATTTCGGAATGTTTTTTGCTATAAAAGGAGCTTAGAACAGCCCCTCTCACAGCCATACGAATTTTGGAGAAAAACCCTAGAGGGAGAGAGAGAAAAGAGAGAGAAGAGCTTGGGTTTTGTTGTCGATCTTCCTCCTACTGCTTTGGACTATTACTCGGCCTACACCGCTTCATTCCAGGTGTTTTTCCGGCGGTTTCCATCCCATTTGAAGGTAAGAAACCCTAACCCTAGGTCTGATTTGTGGTGGGATCGATGTGGGTTGTGTAACAACTAACCGATTCACTCTTTAGGCTAGAAATCTCCCGTATACGGAAGTTCTACTACCCTTGCTGATTCGTTGAGTTTCAAAAGGCAAAGGTGAGGACTTTAAGTGTATAAGTTACGGTTTTCAACGCTTTCAATGTCAGATAATGGTAGATTCATGATCTTCTTGCAATTGCACATGTACAAAGTGCTTTCCGTTTCCTGTTTCGATTAACGTTGTAAAATATGAAATTTCACATATTCTAGGTATACGTAGAAATACCGTATACGTATTTTTTTTGGATAAATGTTTGACATGTTTATTTAATGTATGATTATATAATATATGAATAAAATACTAGTTTGGCGAAAGGAATTGCCAAAATACATGTTCACTTGTAAATGCGACGTATGTTGAAATTGTGTATGTTAGAAATACCGTATATGTATTTCTTTTGGAATAATGTTTGAAATACTTATTTAATATATGATTATACAATATATGAATAAAATACTAGCTTGGCGAAAGGAATCGCCAGTATTGTGCTCCCTTGTAAACACTATGTATGTCGAAACGGGTACACTAGGAAGTACCCTATACATATAAATTTTCTTGACATGATTGTCAGGTTTATTTCTTTGTATGAATATGATGTATATGTATAAAATATTAGTTTGGCAAAGGGACAACCCTAGTACACACTTCTCTAGCATACGTCATGTATGTGGAAATAGTGCATTCCAAGTGTTGGTGAAATCACTTGTGAGTGTAAGTGCTTAAGTGTTAGAACCTTAGGTAGGTGCTGAGATGGGATTCTTAGCTACCTTAGAGTCACCTATGACATCCTCCATGTGGTTATTCACTCTAATCACTCCTATGAAATATAAGTATTTGTATCCCTATTTGCATAATGCTTTATAACATGCTTTTGAACATGCTTTGTGACTTGTTTATTAACATGCTTCATGATATGCTTTATAATATGATTGCTAGTGTTCTTGAATTACCATGTTATCATGCCGTATTTCACATGCTATGGTTAGGATTTGTGAGCTTGGGACTATGTTCATAGTCCAGGCATCCGGTATCAGACTTGAAGATGTGGTTGGGATTCGTTCCGCCACGCATGATGTGTTGGCGAACCCGTGTCGTACTTCGGTTGGCGATAGTGGTTGGCCACACGAGGTGCTTCTGCGCTTCATATCGCCCAACTTGTTGTGCGCTCGAGCCAGCCGAACACGTCAAGTAAACCGTGTGTCTTATGTATGTTCACCATGTTTGGTCGCTAATGCTTGAACCTAGGGTACCAAACTTACCAGTGAAAATCCCGTTAACCATGGTACCTCGATCCGCTAAGACTCATGAGCCGGGCATGGTGGTATGGGACACCGTGGTCGAGTTGTCGGCCTCTGACGCCTGGGGCTACGTGCCTCCCGTAGTGACCAGTGAGCAAC
This sequence comes from Magnolia changhungtana, assembly GCA_030180095.1. NCBI lineage: Eukaryota > Viridiplantae > Streptophyta > Magnoliopsida > Magnoliales > Magnoliaceae > Magnolia > Magnolia changhungtana. Next base: position 2,489,837 of record JASAUF010000320.1, read on the forward strand.
TTAACTCGTGAGCCGATTATGGTGGTATGGGACACTATATTCGTGCTATGTCGGCCTACATTGATAAGGTGATGGGGAGTGGTGCAACCTTTGTGCGTAATGCCACAGCGACCCTTTGTAGTGACCGCGAGCATATTCTCAAGTTGCAGAGTGCCTTAGGGTTCGCCGCGAAATATAGAGTATGAACTAGGCCTGTTTACGTATAGTGATGAATCGTTTAAGGGGTGATGGGGAGTGGTGCAACCTTTGTGCGTAATGTACCTGGCGACCTCTGCGGTGACCTAGAAAACACACCATCGTCTCGATATTAACTAGGGTGACGACCCTAGATTGGATCATGTTTGGAAATGATACTGAGGGAGGTACCTTAGTTTCCCAATCCTGCTGTTTGAAATGGATTAATTAAAAACTCGGTAATCATACTCATCATGCATCGCATGTGCCTGGAAGATGGGGAGCACTGTGGGATGTAAGCATGCCGCGAACGTGAGATGGTGTCGCATGAGGGAGTATGTCGGCGAGGGCATCCATCATACCTGCATTCATACTTGCATTAATCAGAGTAACTAGGAGTGTTTGATTTACTGCTTTATCATTAATGGTTAACTGTATTGATAACATGATAACTTATGCTTTATCGTTCCACTGAGTTAGCTACTCACTCCCACGTTACGGGACGGTGTTGCGCACACCAACCAGACTCTGTCTCAGGTTTAGGCGATTCGACTACTGGAGGCGGAGCACGATTATGACGAGGACCGGGAGGAGTTCTCGTATATGCAGTTCTCTGGCGGCTTCGACTAGGTTGCCAGGATCGATGGGTTCCACAGGGATTGTACCTAGTTATTTTTTACTTTTTTTTTATTACAAACAGAAATGTATATGGACTCAGTTGGATTCATACTCTGGAGAATGAATCGTTTATTGTTTCTTTACATACTTATATATACAGTTCAGTCTTCCGCTTGCTTTTATACAATTGAACTGGAGTATGAATTACTGCTTTGGTATAATCTCATTCATGTTTACTGCTCTAACACAGACAACATTCAAATATCATTAAACATGTTGCATAAGTGATGCGTTGGAACTCGGGAGTTGAGTTACACTCGACCCCCGATTTTCAGGGCGTTACAAGTTGGTATCAGAGCATGATTTTGATTAAACCGGACCTGAGTTATGTCCCCACTACGTACGCTGACGCATTATACTTAGGAGGGTGCGCAAAATCTAGCAACAGTCTTAGGGTCTCCCGATTCCGCCGTTCGGCGAAGTTCATTGCAAATGGACAGGTTGATCGAGTTTGTACTCGGTCCTGACTGCACATACGTACCCTAAATCACTCCAAGATCGTCTAATGACGTGTCCAGGTCACAATCCACCAAAAATTAGTCGTTAAAAATCAGGAAAAATTCGATTATATCAGAAATGTCTGGAGCGGACGTGCAGAACCGAAATGAGTCCGTGGGCCCCCACGATTAATCCATCAAGGGTTCAGACCAAACCAGGGTGCATTTGGCACCCTGGGAATGTGGCAAACAGGGTCCCACCGCGGCGGCGTGATTCGGCCAAGTCAACCGCATGGCGGCCATGCTGCCGGCTGGCGGACCGCGTCATTGTCGGTTGCTTTTCCGGTGAGGTTCCAAGCATGGGGTCGGTCAGCCTGACCCCCTCTAACCCCTGGCACATGCCAAATTGCAAATAGGTTGGGATTTAAGGGGCTGGAGCACCCTTCTCCCTCATTTCTTCCTTTTTCAAGCAACTCCACCCCCATTTCCGATTTTTCTCAAAACCCAACTCTCCAAACCTTCAAATCTCCCATTTCCTTCCATAACTCACACACCCCTACCTCCCACAACAGCCCTAGCCTCTTCCTTTCCCCATTTTCACAAGTTGGAGCTCTCTTACCCCTCCTTGGAGCTCAAAATCGGGTAATCTCCTAACCCATTCCACTTTCTTTTTGTTCCTTCTTCATTTTCTACCTCTAGTGCCCCTTCCACACCTATTGGATCCTTATTTGTGGGGATCAAAGAGATCAGCCCCTTGTTTCCCCATTTTGGCAATTTTCCATGGCCCTCCTTGGTGTGGTGGCTACCATTTTCTCCATTTCCTCCATCCTATCTTTCATGGGAAAGAGGAAAACGCATGGCCGATGACGCCGGCCCAAGTAGGCCACCCATTCCGAAGAAGATCCGATGTTGGGGCCGGCACAAGCACCGTGCGGGAGTTTAGGTCGAGCGAGACACGATCCCGACCACCCCGCTGAAATGCTTATCCGATAGGCATGGAACATGGGCGCTTCGCGGGCCGCAAGGTTGTGTTTGAAGCTCATGTGGATGAAAGGATGTTTGGCCTACACCCGATGATGGACCACTTGCTGGATATCGGATGGAATTCTATTTTTGAAGGCGAGTCTCCCGCATGTGAGAACACGGTTCGCGCCTTCTACGCTCACATCGTGGACTCATCAGTAGAGCCCCTTCAGTTTACTGTCTCTGTGAGGGGCATAAGGCGCACAATCACTGTGGATGAGGTGGTTCGAATCATGAAAATCCCGCTTAGTCAAGTGCATCCTAGTGATGACTTCTCTAGAAGTGCGCGGGAAAGGGATCGTCGCACGCGATTTCTCTGTGGTCGCCGGGTTACTTGGAAGCCAGAAAATTGTATTGCGGCGACAAAGATGTCCGAAGACTTCCATTTGCTCCATCACATCTTCACATACAATGTATACCCACGGTGGGGTAATTGCACGGAATGTACTAGCGTGATGGTGGACTTTCTGTACAAGATGGGACGCGGGGACAACATATGCCTGCCCACATTCATCCTATCCCAGATAGTTCATGTTGTTCGTTCTGCCAGGAACGATCTTTCGCTCCCATTTGGCCGCCTGATCTGCAGGATGGCTCGTGATGTAGGCTACAGATTAAATATGGAGGATCTTGCACCATTCCGAGTCATAAGTGAAGCGACACTCAGGAATATGAAGATCGGCCATCAACAGCGGCAAGCCCGACTCGACGAGTCTGGAGATGAGTCAGATAGCGCCGGTGAGGAGAGTGTTGACCTCCAGGCTGAGAGCGATGAGGAGCGCAGTGATGACATACAGGAAGAAGAACCTGAGGCTCAGGACACTGAGGAGAGTTCACCCCCTGCGGCTCAGGAGCAGGGTGTGGATCGAGATGCTTTTGATGCGCGATTGGCCCGTCTTGAGGAGGGGCAAGCCGCCCTGCAGCAAGAGATTGGTCAAGTTCGAACCAAGCTTGAAGAGAATGAAGCCTACATGAAGAAGAGTTTCAAGAAGATGTCCCGTACGTTGAAGGCCATCCTGTGCTGTGCACAGGATAAGAATGCTCCTCCTCCACCGCCTACTTCGGATGCTTAGTCATCCATGTCGTTGTATGTTGTGTTTGCTTTGGTTACCGCGATAGGCGGTTTGTGTTTTTATACAGATGTTGTATTAGGTGGTAGCATGTTTTAGGTGTTTGATGTAGTAGATGTATTGGCTATCATGTGATTTTCCGTCATGATTCATGTAAACTCTTTATTCCATGTATTATGATAAATTTTGGGTAAATGAAAGGCATGTAGCCCCTTTTGTTTTGATTATGTGTGGAATGCTTAAAGTGCTTTATGATGTGTGTTATCTTTGTATCTCACAAATGTTGTACCCTATGTTGTATAGGGCATGCCGCGACAAGATACACGAGCACGGCACATCTCCGTCGGCGGCTCTATGGACCGGACTCATACAGTAGTAGTGGTCTGCGGGCCGTGGGTTGGGTTCCGATCGGCCCCTCTTGGTCTGCTGTAGGTGGGTTGCCACCATACACGCCCCGGTCGTGAGCGGTATCGGCCGTCATCTTACAGCATGACTCCCAGTGCTGCCTGTGGACCGATAGATTTGAGCACCGGTGATGGTGATGATGCATCGACGACGGCGCAGACGACAGCACACCACCACCGGCGACTTATGGCCACTATCGGCGAGGCCTTGTCCCATGGTGGTAGTGCGACTCCACCTACGACTTCGCTTGTCTGCCGGGCACCCGAGCCTCTGCTCGGTGTGAGGATGTGCCTCTGCCTTCACCGTGGTGCCTCCTCTGGAGATGTCGGTACACGCGGTCTACTCGAGCGATTGCGGCGCTTGAGGCCTCCTTCATTTATGGGCACTCATGGGCCGAGGAGCGAGTTTTGGCTTGACCGCATCTCTAAGATGCTTCGGATCTTGCATTGCTCGAGGCGGAAGCGGTAGAGCCGGCCGCTTTCATGTTTGAGAGGGAGGCCGGTTTATGGTGGGATAGTGTGTTGCGGTGCTGTCGCGGCGGATTACGTGTGGACTGGGAGGCTTTCGAGTTCGGTTCCATGAGAAATACTACCGCGAGACTTATCGACATGAGCGGGAGGATGAGTTTCTGCGCCTCGGGCGAGGGGAGGCATGACGATTCACAGTACGAGCACCGCTTCATAGAGTTGGGCCGCTTTGTCCCGGCTATACTAGTGGACGAGCGGATGCGGATGCGTCGATTTTCTTTGGGCTTGCGGCCAGGAGATACGATCGAAGATATCTTGCCTCAGTATACCTACCTATGCGGCCTTGGTTCACATGTCTATGACGGCGGAGAGCGGGATGTGGACCGGTTGGCCCGATCTCGTGGTGCTATGGTTGCGAGGCCACGACGGGAGATACAGAGCAGGCCTATCCTGGCAAGAGGCCTCGTGTTGACTCGCCTCCCAGGATCGCGGCGCCAGGGGCTCAGGTGAGGCGCCCTGTTGTGACCTGCACGTACTGCGGGAAGCAGGGTCATCTTATTGGGAGTTGTTTCGCGCGGATGAAGGATAGTGGTTTCTCTCGCCACAGATGTTGGGCCGTTCTCGCCCCAGGCCATATCAGCTCCACCGCTTCTGCATCGCTCCCGCACATCCTTCCTTCCGACCTCTGTGCCGCGCTCCGGGCCGCCACGGCGACCCTTGGCTCCTCGGCCGAGCCGCCGGCGACAGGCTCGCGTTCATACGCTTGTGGTGAGGCACGAGACGTCGGTTTCGGCTCCGACGGCTTTCGCCAGTACGGCTTTTATTCATGACACTCCGTTTCTTTATTGGTGGACACGGGTCCACTACCTCTATTATTTCTTGTGGGGCGGTGAAACGCCTATCTTTGCATACGATTCCCACTAAGGGAATGAGACTCACTACGGCGACCGGGACATATTCGGATGTCACACGATTATGCGAGGGTTGCTCGGTAGTTTTGGATAGCAGCACAGTGCTCGTCGACCTCATTGTTGCTCCACTATGGCACTACGACGTTATCCTTGGTATGGATTGGCTCACCAGGATGAGGGTGGAGATAGATTGCGATACTCAGATCGTGACTGCCTATGGACCTGACGGCACAACTTTCACGTTCCCAGTGCAGGTCAGTTGGCCCTGCCATGTTGATTGTTATGCTGCTTTACTTGTGCCGATTGATGGTCCGACAGTAGATGGTACGCCGGTGGTTCGAGAATTTGCAGGCGTGTTTGAGACTATCCCTGGTTTACCTCCTCGGCGTGAGATTGATTTTACGATTGACCTTACGCCTGGTGCGACGCCCATCTCGTTACCGACTTATCGGATGCCTCCATGTGAGATGGAGGAGCTGCGGAAACAGATTGACGAACTTGTAGAGAGAGGTTTTATTCGACCTAGTGTGTCTCCTTGGAGAGCACCTGTGTTGTTCGTGAAGAAGAAGGACGGGTCGCTACGGTTGTGTATTGATTACCGTAGGTTGAACCAGGTCACGGTGAAGAACAAGTATCCTTTGCCCAGGATTGATGATCTGTTCGATCAGTTGAGGGGGGTGAAGTATTTCTCGAAGATTGACCTTCAGTCAGGGTACCACCAACTGCGCGTGAGAGAGGAGGACGTGCAGAAGACAGCCTTCAGGACGTGCTTTGGGCACTATGAGTTCTTGGTGATGTCGTTCGGTCTGACGAACGCACCAGCCGTGTTCATGGATCTGATGAACCGGGTATTTCGGCCCTTCCTTTACCGATTCGTCATCGTCTTTATCGATGACATCTTGATATACTCCACGAGTCGGGAGGAGCACGAGGAGCACTTGCGAGCGGTATTGGATACACTGAAGAAGAACCAGTTGTTTGCGCAATACAAGAAGTGCGACTTCTGGCAGGAGGAAGTCAAGTTCCTGGGACATGTAGTGTCCAAGGATGGGATATGATGGACCTTGTTAAGGTAGGCTGCGGTTCGGAGATTGGCGGCTGAATCGATTCTTGAGGTGAGGAGTTTCCTTGGTCCTGGGGTACTACGGACGTTTCATTCGGGATTTCTCGAAGATCGCTGGGCCATTGTCTCGGTGACTCGGAAGGACTGAAGTTCGCACTGGAATGAGAAGGCGGAGGCGGCTTTAAGGAGCTAAAGGACAAGTTGACGTCCGCCCCTGTGCTAGTATTGCGAGAGCAAGGGGTGAAATACACGGTGTATCTTGACGCGTCTCGCGTTGGTTTGGGTTGTGTCGATGCGAAGGATAGGGTGATTTCGTATGCCTCGAGACAATTAAGGAAGCACGAGGAGAATTACCCTACACATGACACTGGAGTTGGCGGTGTCATCTTTGCATTGAAGCTCAGAGACATTACCTCTATGGTGAGGAGTTCGAGCTTTTCTGCGACCACAAGAGCCTTAAATACATATTCACGCAAATGCGAGATTTGAATATGAGGCAGTATGCCGATGGATGGAGACCTTGAAGGACTTCAAGTTCGAGGTTTCCTACCATCTGGCAAGGCGAACCTTGTGGCGGACGCTTTTGAGCCGCGAGAAGGCGATAGCATTTGCGACACCGCTGATGATAGCCGAGTGGGACATGATGGAGTTTGTGCGGGACTTCGAGCAGAGACTCACTGTCGAGGAGCCTTTTGAGTGTGTTGCGCACGTTCGGGTGCGGCCACTTATTGACGACGAGATTGTTGAGGCCAAGAGGGCGATATACGGTTGTGTCGAGCTTCGAGAGCGAGGCTAGCGACGCCGTGGACTCGAGTGGAGAGTTGGTTCGATGGGGTTTACGATTCCGTGGCCGCCTATGTGTTCCGGATGTGCGACTTGAGACACGAGCTTCTCGAGTCCGCCCATAACTCGAAGTTTGCGATGCATCTGGTAGCACGAAGATGTACCGGGATATGAGATGGACGTATTGGTGGGATAACATGAAGGCCCACATTGCGAGTATGTGTCTCGATGTCGACGTGCCGGCGGGGTCGAGGCGAACATCACCGACCTCTGGACCCTTCGGCCCATGCTATAGCGGAGTGGAAGTGGGACTTCATCTCCATGGACTTCATATCGGGGTTTAGAAGATGAGGAAGGGGCACGATTCCATTTGGGTGATTGTAGACCGGTTGACCAAATCGGCCCATTTCCTCCCTATCAGAGTTACGAACTCTGCAGACGAGCTGGCTAGATTGTACATCAGGGAGATCGTCCGTCTGCACGGGGTTCCTTTGGAGATCGTGTCGGACAGAGACACGCGGTTCACATCTATCTTCTGGACTCGTATCCAGGAGGCGATGGGTGTGAAGTTGAAGTTCAGTACAGCGTTTCATCCTCAGACTGATGGGCAGACAGAGCGGGTGAATCAGATTCTGGAGGATATGTTGCGAGCATGTGTGTTGGACTTGAGGACAGTTGGGATGATTTGTCTTCGTACGCAGAGTTCGCCTACAACAACGGCTTCCGGGCGACTATTGGCATGGCGCCATATGAGGCTCTATATGGTCGACCTTGTAGGGCACCTTTGTTGGGCGAAGGTTGGAGAGCGTAGCACGATTGGCCGGGTGGTTCGGGCGACTACGAGAGAAGGTAGACATTATCGGGCGTCGATTACTCACGGCGCGGAGCGAGCGGAGAAGAGTTACGCCGTACGAGGCGGCGCCGTGGAGTTCGAGGTCGGTGATCATGTGTTCCTTCGGGTTTCCCCCTATGAAGGGAGTCCTTGGGTTTGGGAAGAAGGGAAGCTCACACCGAGGGTTTATCGGTCCATTTCGAGATCTTGGATCGAGTGGGTGATATGGCGTGTATCGTCTCGCTTTGCCTACACCACTTGCTTCCGTACACAACGTATTTCATGTATCTATCTTTGAAGAAGTACGTTCTCGATCCTTCGCATATCATCGGATGGGAGCAGTACGGTTGAGCGAGGATGCTACATATGAGTTGCGCCGACGGGCATCCTTGACTTGAGGAAGGAGGAGCGAGTGCTTGCGTAGCAAGGTCATCCCACTTGTGAAGGTGCTTTGGACACATCATTCGAGGAGGAAGCTACTGGGAGGCGAGGCCGAGGTCGGGAAGAACTACCCTCGATTCTCGAGGAGTACGAAAAGGTATAAATTTTGAGGACGAAATTTTTTTATTTAAGGGGGGTAGATTGTAACGACCTAAAAATTTTCGTACATTGGGTCGAGTACCCTCTCGACCAGAAATCACGTAGGATTAAATTCTTTAGAAATTTAACAAAGTTAACTAAGAACTAAACTCGATTAGTCGTGAAATCCGTTAGGATCGCTTTAAATACGATCTGCAAGACCCAAAAGTTGCGAGAATCATTGTTAGGTTACCCTAAAGTTTAGAATCAAACTCATTTCCGTCTGCTCTCGGGAATGAAACGAAACTTTCGTATTAGGTCTAGATCGCACATCGAGTCCGATTAACCCGAAGCTAAGGAACTAGGACCGCCCCACCGGGCTTAACAATCATCTCAAAAATCGAGCTCCATCAGATGTTCCATGGCCATTCTTTTCGATTTGGAGCGAGGAGTGTGAAAAACACTATTCCCATGCCAAAATAAATATACGGAATAGTGATCGGCATCATTCATTGACGCGTCGGTGATTAAGCAACTTTGACCGTCGAATCGGACCAAATTACACCCTCGGATTAAGAAAAATTTCGGGAACTACATGTACTTAGAATTTCCGATCGTGCCCCCATGTGCCGTCGGAACTGAAAGTGGTCCGCCACGTGCGATCTGGGTATCCGATCGAGTCAAAAATGTAATCCCACGTAGATCCATCGATGGTGAGCTTAAGTCTGACGTTTGGTTCAAGGAAGGCCACCAAAACTTCCCTTTTGAGCTGGAAAAGCGACGAATATCCTATATTAGCAGTACCCCTTGAACCTGAGTCTAATTTCGGAATGTTTTTTGCTATAAAAGGAGCTTAGAACAGCCCCTCTCACAGCCATACGAATTTTGGAGAAAAACCCTAGAGGGAGAGAGAGAAAAGAGAGAGAAGAGCTTGGGTTTTGTTGCCGATCTTCCTCCTCTTGCTTTGGGACATTTTTACTCGGCCTACAGCTTCATTCAGTGTTTTCCCGGCGGTTTCCGTCCCATTTGAAGGTAAGAAACCCTAACCCTAGGTCTGATTTGTGGTGGGATCGATGTGGGTTGTGTAACAACTAACCGATTCCGCTCTTTAGGCTAGAAATCTCCCGTATACGGAAGTTCTACTACCCTTGCTGATTCGTTGAGTTTCAAAAGGCAAAGGTGAGGACTTTAAGTGTATAAGTTACGGTTTTCAACGCTTTCAATGTCAGATAATGGTAGATTCATGATCTTCTTGCAATTGCACATGTACAAAGTGCTAGTTTCTGTTTCGATTAACGTTGTAAAATATGGAATTTCACATATTCTAGGTATACGTAGAAATACCGTATACGTATTTTTTTGGATAAATGTTTGACATGTTTATTTAATGTATGATTATATAATATATGAATAAAATACTAGTTTGGCGAAAGGAATCGCCAAAATACATGTTCACTTGTAAATGCGACGTATGTTGAAATTGTGTATGTTAGAAATACCGTATACGTATTTCTTTTGGAATAATGTTTGACATACTTATTTAATATATGATTATACAATATATGAATAAAATACTAGCTTGGCGAAAGGAATCGCCGTATTACAGGCTCCCTTGTAGACACTATGTATGTCGAAACTGGGTACACTAGGAAGTACCCTATACGTATAAATTTTTGACATGATTGTCGGGTTTATTTCTTTGTATGAATATGATGTATATGTATAAAATATTATTTTGGCAAAGGGACAACCCTAGTACACACTTCTCTAGCATACGTCATGTATGTGGAAATAGTGCATTCAAGTGTTGGTGAAATCACTTGTGAGTGTAAGTGCTTAAGTGTTAGAACCTTAGGTAGGTCTTTGAGATGGGATTCTTAGCTACCTTAGAGTCACCTATGACATCCTCCATGTGGTTATTCACTCTAATCACTCGCCTATGAAATATAAGTATTTGTATCCCTATTTGCATAATGCTTTATAACATGCTTTTGAACATGCTTTGTGACTTGCTTATTAACATGCTTCATGATATGCTTTATAATATGATTGCTAGTGTTCTTGAATTACCATGTTATCATGCCGTATTTCACATGCTATGGTTAGGATTTGACTGAGCTTGGGACTATGTTCATAGTCCAGGCATTGATATCAGACTTGAAGATGTGGTTGGGATTCGTTCGCCACGCATGATGTGTTGGCGAGCCGTGTCGTACTTCGGTTGGCGATAGTGGTTGGCCACACGAGGTGCTTCTGCGCTTCATATCGCCCAACTTGTTGTGCGCTCGAGCCAACCGAACACGTCAAGTAAACCGTGTGTCTTATGTATGTTCACCATGTTTGGTCGCTAATGCTTGAACCTAGGGTACCAAACTTGCAGTGAAAATCCCGTTAACCATGGTACCTCGATCCGCTAAGACTCATGAGCCGGGCATGGTGGTATGGGACACCGTGGTGGTCGGCTGTCGGCCTCTGGCTGGGGCTACGTGCCTCCCGTAGTGACCAGTGAGCAACTTAACTCGTGAGCCGATTATGGTGGTATGGGACACTATATTCGCGCCGTTGTCGCCTATATTGATAAGGTAATGGGGAGTGGTGCAACCTTTGTGCGTAATGACCCACAGCGACCCTTTGTAGTGACGCGATGAGCATATTCGAAGTTGCGGCGTGCCTTAGGGTTCGCCGCGAAATATAGAGTATGAACTATGCTGTTTACGTATAGTGATGAATCGTTTAAGGGGTGATGGGGAGTGGTGCAACCTTTGTGCGTAACACTGACCAGCGAGCCTCTGCGAGTGACCTAGAAAACACACCATCGTCGATATTAACTAGGGTGACGACCCTAGATTGGATCATGTTTGGAAATGATCTGAGGAGGTACCTTAGTTTCCCAATCCTGTCATTTGTTTGAAATGGACTAATTAAAAACTCGGTAATCATACTCATCATGCATCGCATGTGCCTGGAAGATGGGGAGCACTGTGGATGTAAGCATGCCGCGAACGTGAGATGGTGTCGCATGAGGGAGTATGTCGGCGAGGGCATCCATCATACCGCATTCATACTTGCATTAATCGAGTAACTAGGAGTGTTTGATTCTTCGCTTTATCATTATTGCTTGTTGTATTGATAACATGATAACTTATGCCTTATCGTTCCACTGAGTTAGCTACTCACTCCCACGTTACGGGACGGTGTTGCGCACACCAACCAGACTCTGTCTCAGGTTTAGGCGATCCGACTACTCTGGAGGCGGAGCCTGATTATGACGAGGACCAGGAGGAGTTCTCGTATATGCAGTTCTCTGGCGGCTTCGACTAGGTTGCCAGGATCGATGGGTTCCACAGGGATTGTACCTAGTTATTTTTGACTTTTTTTTATTACAAACAGAAATGTATATGGACTCAGTTGGATTCATACTCTGGAGAATGAATCGTTTATTTTGTTTCTTTACATACTTATATATACAGTTCAGTCTTCCGCTTGCTTTTATACAATTGATCTGGAGTATGAATTACTGCTTTGGTATAATCTCATTCATGTTTACTGCTCTAACACAGACAACATTCAAATATCATTAAACATGTTGCATAAGTGATGCGTTGGAACTCGGGAGTTGAGTTACACTCGACCCCCGATTTTCAGGGCATTACAATAGTCATGGTCTTCTTCTACAGCCTCGTCTTCAGTACCCCCTTCGTTTATAGTCAAGTGTGTTGCGGGACGTTGAGGTCAGGTGTTTGATAAGTGGCCTTGCTGGCCACAGCGATAACAATTGTTCGACCTTGGCCGAGCATAAGGATTTAGAATCCTACTTGTTGTGGGTGCTACACGTTGAGGTCTGGATGAGCCGCTCCCCGTATCATGGTTTACGGTTGTAGGAGGTTGAGGACGTTCTCCTACTGGATCTTTTCCTTGTGTCAGCACTGGATCCTACATGAGACCCGTCATGGGGGGTCAAGTTGAAGGATATGGATGAGCAGAAACTCTTGCAAGTTGTGTTTCTGCCTTACCCACCAATTGAACTGCTTCATCCGCGGTCCCGACTGGGTACATCTGAACTCGATCCTTAATTGTCGATCGCAACCCACCTATAAATCATGTCACCTTCTGTGACTCAGATTCTGACAGATCGTTTCGTGTAGCCAACCGCTGGAATTCTTCAGTGTAATCTATGACAGTTCGATTTCCATGTCAGTAATTTTGATATTGCTGGAATAATATCTGCTCATAATCACTAGGGAGAAATCGTGATCGAAGAAGACGTCTCATCTGTGGCCATGATGAGATGGGCGCCTTGTTCTGGCGGGCTCGTGAGAGTTGTAATTGTTCCCACCATGCAGAAGCACCAGATTTTAACTTAAACGCTACCAATTTTACCCTTTTATGATCTGGCACGTCCATATAATCAAAACATCTCTCTACTTCGGCTAGCCAATCGAGGAAATTTTCTATACGTAATAAACCATTAAAACTAGGAAGTTCAGCCTTACCTCGATAGTTTCTTTCAGCACAATCTAGGTGATCGCCTCCATGGATTAGTCATTGAGCAAAACCCTCATTAAGGTCCTCGTCGCTAAAACTTGAATCATCTGGTGTAGCCCTACGGTTTGCCACTGGTAGTGCTCTATGGAAATCGGGGTTGTGTCGTACAACAACAATGGGTGGTGGAGCAACCATAGGTGGTGGAGCACCGCCTAGGGCTCGGGGCGGAAGTAGCGCATCCGCAAGACGGTCGAGGGTTGCCTGCAGCCCTTGCATGGTCAACTGACTCTTCCGGTGGAAAGCCTTCATTCTTTCTGAAAGATAACAAATCCCTGAATCACCGTCCACAGGATTTTGATTCATACCTTCATTGTTTGCCATCGGCCCGAGGGGAATCCTCGTTCTGATACCAATTGACGCAGGGATGAACGTGATGAGGATGACTACTCCGAATCCATAGAGCTTCTCTGGACTCCTCACAGAGACTTCTCAAATCCACGAGGAAAGAAAGCAGGAAATAAAAATAAATTCTAATAAATTCGAACTTGATTAATTAATTACTAAAAACAAGTTCACAACCCTTTAAATAGGGGTACTAAGCAATGGGAAAGAAATTAAAATCAAACTACAACTAAAACTCTTAGAAATCGCGACTTATTATAAATAGTAAACTTACTATTTATAGTAAGTCGTGATATTTACTAGTGCACAAGGTTTTCGGCCAAAAATAGTAAGTGTCCGATTTAGCTTCACCAAACCGTTCTCCTAATTATTCTAAGCTCTTTTCACGTTGGGCGCAACTCCTAAAGCCCAACGGATGAAGAGTTATAATCAAACTAAAACTTACTATTTACAGTAAAAACGAAATTAAAGCAGGGAAACGACCGTCAATCTAGGGGTTTTTCGCAATTCCGAGCGTCGCAACCCTGCAGAGCTAGGTTGGTTGGCTAAAGTAGCTCATTCTACCCCAAAATCATATATTTTACGTCAGGTAACTCATTCCGGATTGCGAGATACGCCAATATAAGATCCGACGGTCCGGATCACTTCTGTCATCGACCGGCCCTTTTCTGATCCATCTTGGCCATGAAACTGTCCGCGGCCCGCTCTACATCATATATGCGTGACATCTACTCTAAACCATTAGTTCTGAATACCCGTATCAGGCTCATGGCCCAAAAATATGCCTCACCATAAGGGAACACTAAACACGGGAACACTTTCGCCCTTCTCTAACTGTTTCCCTTAGTCCGTACCACATGAATCATAGATGGATGTAATTATTGGGTATTGAACCGAATATGTGGTGACTCATCTGTTGGTTGGAATGAATGTCACGAACACAGCATGGAGGCCCCGTACAAAATCAAGGGTGGGTGTCCCCCTCTTAATAATTTTCCTTGTTATGGCCTATTCAAATCATGAATGAGCCTGATTTTTGGGCCATTGTTGAACATGAGGTGACACATCTGATGGTAGAAGTAGATGTCACAAACACATCATGGTAGGACCTGAACAAAATCAAGAGTGGGTATCTCCCTCCCAACCATTTTCCATGGTGTGGCCCACCTGAATGATGAACCAATCTGATTTTTGGGCCCTGAGCCTAATATTAGTTGACACATCAGATGGTCGGAGAAGATTTTATGTATGGGCCACCCCAACCATGCCCAAAAGTTCTCACGTTAAGCGCAGGCTCCCAGGGTTTATTAGAAAAATAATAAAAAAAATAAAATTTCTTTACCCTGGTGTGATCCACTTGATAAAAGGAGATATTAGAAAAACTCAAAAGTGAAATTGGGATTGTAGGGCTGCACGGGTCAGATTGGATTGGGCTGTGCCTAACCAATTTTAATAGGCTAGGCCCATGTCAGGCTTGTCAGACTAAGCTCGTGTCAGGCTTGGCTGGCCTACCCTGCCCATTGCGTCCTCTGGCTCTACATGTAGTCTGTTTTGACTGAAACGTAAATATCAACTGAAACGACTAAAATACCCCCAACCGACAGTCTCGTTAGGACCGCTTTGAATGCAGGTGGAATAACGCCTACCGGGATGTTTGGCTTCTTGGGTTGGCTTCCGGTCAAACCATAGAGACCGTAGGGTATTTTAGTGGCACTTGTGATGCATAAAATAATATAGTTTAACGTACATGGATGCCGTCCGCACTCCACTTTTGTTCAAGTCGTGAATTATGGTGATAGTTTGCTTCAATTCTTAAAGTGGTGGTGAATGGCCCACTGTACATGTGTCATCCGTGCAATGCAATCCAGATGGTGCGGATCGCAGGACCCATCACCAGATATTTGGTCCACTGACCATTTCATTTACATTTATATTCATACACTGAGGACATTTAATTACGAAGGTTGGCTAGACCACACCCCTAACTATGTTAGTCCGTTCTTACAAGAAGAGTAGGAGCGTGATCTTTATCATTCTTAAATTTCTCTCATGAAATTGATGAGTATTTGTCATCAATTGTGATGTACGGTTAGGATCACTTAATCGTTGTTATTTTCTTACTATGCTCCATTAACGATGGGGTCCATGATTGGGTGGCCTCAGATAAATCAAGACAGAGCCGGGTAAGATGTTTTGAACAGTAGAAATTAGGTCCATTTAACTGCATGTTAGGACAAGTCTCAATGTGGGCCGGTTTGAATCCGATTGGATCTGGATCCAGTACCTCACATGGTGAGTTAGTGATTTTTGAATTGACAAATCTTTTGTTTGGTTGAAGTCTTTAGTTGGCAAATTCATGATTGCCTAATGTAAGCACCCAAACCTAACATAAAAGGTACCTAGAGAATTGAAAGGGATTGGGGAAGGAGTGGGATGGTACCCTTAGGGTTGACAGGTGATGGATAGAGTAGAATCTTGAGCTTGGTATTATTCCATTAGGATAGGTATAGTAGGATATGCATTGATAGATTAGGATCATATAGGGGCATATATAGCTGTATAAGTCTTGTAAGATTGTATTTTTAATGTATGTTTTGATTATTCTATTGATAAGATATACATGATTTTCTACAATGCAGTCTCTATATTATCATGTTTTAAAAGTTCCAAACAAGTGAAGGAATCACACAAATTAAACATTTTTCAATACAACAGGGTTTTACTTTTACTTTTACCTCTCCTCTCTTGGAAAAGAAACCCTAGAGAGAGAGAGAGAGAGCAATAAACTCTTAGGGGTCATTCGGCACCATGGATTTGGCAAACTCTTAGGGGTCATTGGGCACCATGGATTTGGCGGGATTTCAAATCCCTGATTGTTTTACAACATAAAGTACCTAGGGCGAGAGCTTGAATTACACCTAAAATCTTTTTGATAGTTGCATGTGTAACATGCGTGTCACCGGACTAGTGTCACCGGACTATTATTTTATTGGGCACATGGCCCACTAATGATATCCAAAAAACAATTAGATTATTAATTGCATCACTATAATTACTTTAATATGATAATGAGCACTATCCAAACATTGTCCATGTAAATCAATGGTTAAAAATCGTTGGTTAATCACTCGGACATGATCTTGTGCTTGTGACCCATCTGAGACTTAGGAACTTCATCATTTTCTGGCAGAGCATATATTTCATCGTACTTATTACAACTATTGTATCAAACATTACATACGTAACTAATTAGAGATACTAAAGTTGATTTAGTAATTAAATTCAAAACTCTATAAATATAGCATACATAGCTAGATTTGGGTTAAAGTTAATTCCCAATCCAAGGTGCCAAACACATTAAAAGGATTTCAAATCCAGGGGGATTTTGGAGGGGTTTCAAATCCACACTCCCGAACAAGCCCTTAGTTATTAGAAATTTTACCACTCTGTGCACCTTGTTAACTTCCTCTTTATTGAGCATTGTATCCTGGAAAGCGTCAAGAGTCTCCTGTACTGGTTCTACGCACCAATGAGTGTGAGCTACCTTGTTTTGCCGCAACCAAATATTCTTATAAGGGGTGAAGTTCCAATGGAATCTAATTTAATTTATTCCTACATTTCCTTAAGCATTTGGTTGTGCACTTTCACTTTTCCCTTCCCCTTTGCTTTAATTATAATATTAGAAAATAAGAAAACTAATTATAATATAAAGACTACAAAATAAGATACTCCCATCCCCTCTCACAAAACAATCTAAGACTAACCAATAAAAAGACATACCCTTGCGGTGTTTAAATCCAAACCAAATGGCATTTGACCATGTGTAGACTAGTAGTCATATCTGCAAAAACAAGGTTTGCAGTAGATATCATTTTCGCCACATAGACGATGCGAGCCGGTTGCACCCAAGGTTTAAAATCAGTGCTTTATTCACCATCGAATGTGGCCCGTTTTGTATTTTTCATAGACAATGTAACATGCAATGATGTTAATGCTACGAGAGAGATAAGTGTGTGTATATATATATATATATATATCTCGACATATTTAAATCCAGTTTGTGAGGGTTTTGGATTGAAAGCTGTCGTTGGCCAAGAATGATATGATACAATACATGTATTTTCCAAAGGCCCGATTAACGCGCATGCATAGCATTGCGACAGTTTCCAAAAATGGTGGGAAACAATCACCAAAGTATTTTAATAGCTTGACTGAGATGTGACCCTTGGTCCAGCTTCTATACTTTGGTCGTTATCTACCCAAAGTGGAACTACTTTATATATATATATATATAAAGAGAATAAAATAAATAAATAAATAAATAATCTGCTTTTGTATGGGAAAGACCGGTGCCTTTAGATGTTCTTTTCTATCGTTTTGAGAAGGCCTTATTATTTTAATGCAAGTTGGACAAGATATCCATAGGCGTCATTCCTTTCGGTGGGTCAAAAAGACAAGTATCTGGGTAAGAAGGTAGGTTCAAATTGACTAGAATTTCCATCCCCAGTTACATGGAATCAGGTAAGCAAGTTGCACGAGGGCCTTCTAAATGAGACGTGGGTGCGTAGTCCACCACCTCCTTATTTATTTTTGTTTTATACATGTCACATTTGTAGAACATTTAGAGTCGTGGCAAAGAATTACAGAGAGTTGTCCATCCTATAATGATTTTTATTTTGGATCATGTTTGAGTGGAAACGTTTTTATTATTATTATAGTGAGAACTAGTTCAATGGGCCCCACCATGATATGTCGATAATGTTATCGTCTCTGATGAACATGTATCCCATCCCTTGTTTCGCTATATATGGACCCAAAAATCAGGCCAGTCTATGACTCATTTGGGGGACAGGAGCAAGAACATTTGGGAGGGAGATGACATGCCCTCTCAAGCATTCTCTTTAATATACCTCACCCGAACCGTGGATCATCATAATGTTTGGGCCCCTGGCTAAACATGGGAGAATGTGCATGATAGTCGGAGTGGATGTCATGGACACATCATGGTGGGGCTTAGAGATATTGTTTTTGCTGCAATTGTGGCAAAAACCTAAAGTGTACTTGTGTAAAGCATGGGCTGAGCCAGAAAGAGTATGGTGGACCCCACCGTGGAAATAACCTGGGTCCAAGACCAAGTTAGTCAACCCAACAGACGGGCCACACTGAAAATCATCATACAGCCGTTGATCTGACTCAATATTGCTGGTATGGTCCACATATGAAGTAATGGTGCAATTGGTGGGCCATGTTACAAAGTGGTATGTGGATTTTCATGTACACCACGGGTCACCTCGGTGGAACATTTGAATCACTGAAAAGTTTGAACATACCATTAGAGTCACCTCGAGGGGGAAACTAAGACCACCTAAATATTAGGTGGTTGCAAAATCTTATGGGTGTGGCATATTGTATTTTTAAAAATAAATTAGTGTTTCAATAATTCGCCTCTCATTTCTTTTGTTTAGAAAAAATTATTATTTCTCCGTGGCTCTCTTATCTCATGTTAAAAATGACCAAGAAAAATATAAGTTTATAAGAGAGAGCTTTTACATTAGGCATGAGTTCCTTCTCATGGGGCATGTGAATTTATTTTGATGGAAGGGCTATGCTGTTAGCCCAAACCTATACTATTAATTACACACGTGCACATGATGAATTGAGTTGTTTTGGGTCTAGTTTATGTGCGGACTGAGAGTACGTTTACATTAACCAAACACACATTTGTTTGGGTGGTTACACCGATTGAGTTTAAACCCAATAAACTTCAACCATTTGAAACAGTGCTTTAAGCAGCTAGTCATGGTTTATAAATAGACCAACTCTAATCCATTTTAAATTCTACACACTAGTTCGAGCTCATATACAGTGAGTGTACTATTAAAACCTGTCCAGGATTCCTATTATACTTAGGATACGGTCCAAGGAATGTATATTTGATTTCAAGTCGAGTGGCTCATTCACGCCTCGATAAAATAAGTATCTTTTTTTTATTATTTTTCAATTATTATTTTATTTCTTGTTTCTCGAATTCTATCCACCGTTTTCAACTCATCTTTTCCAACATGGCCCACCTAATGAATTGGTGTGCATTTTACCACAGGTGATCTTTGTGCGGGTTGCATGTTCTACATCGGCGACACATTGGTGGAAAATAAAGCTTTAAGTGCAAGAGACCAACAACAGTTCAATTAATTAATTTAAACTATCCATCAAGCTAGCTCAATCATCTATGTTAGAAAATGGACAGTCAAGATTATTTATATTAAATTCAGCCCGATCAAAATTTTGATCCGTTTACTTGGGGACTATAATAGATTATTCATGTTTATGTGGAAACTCATTCATGAGAGATCCCATCGGTCTCATGAAAAATTCATCCTGTCAAAAGGAAGTCCAACATATGTGAATGAATTTTTTGTCAGACTAAATAGAACCATTATCCCCATGCTATTAAGTGCACCACTAGTTATTGATTTTATTTTGCAACTAAGGGAGTTTATTACTGTAAAGCTCCTGTTAAATTCCGAAATTGTACTAAGCCTCCTCCAAAAATGAAATTACTGGAACCTCCCTCTTTTATACTCAATTTCGCATCAACTCATGGAATCACGCAAATTCAATGAGCTCTCTTGCGGAGGACGGGATTAGCTACTAACAGGTTGAGTAGGGAGACTCGCTACTGAAGTGACGTCACCAGGTTCTTTGGGCCCATAATGATGTATGTATTGTATCCCACCGTCCATTCATTTGGAGAAATCATTTTAGGGCATGACTCAAAGAAGGATGCAGATCCAAAGCTGTAGTGGAACCCACCATAGAAAATAGTGGGAGAGTGATGCCTACCATTGAAACCTTCCCAAGGCTCACCATTATGTTTATTTGAGATCTAATCTGTTCATAACTTAACACAGATATGGAAGAAGGAAAAACACAAATATCAGCTTGATCGAAATCTTTCGTAGCCCTTTGAAAATTTTAATGGTGAGCGTCACTATCTCCACTGTTTTCTGTGGTGGGTCCACTAGAGCTTTGGATCTGACTCATTCCTTATCTCATGCCCGAAAATGATCTCTCTAAATGGATGGACGGTGTGGATATAAAACGTATATCATGGTGGAGCCCACAGAAGTTGATGACCTCACTTCAGTAGCAAGTCTAGCTGCTGAACGTGTCAGTACCTAATCCGCGTCCGCTTGCGGGGCGCCACGCCCTCACTTATTGAATCACGTAGATTCAATGAGCTCTGTTGCGAGGCGGCAGGCCCATTAGTCGGAGGCAATGTAAGCATGAGTGCCTCACTAAAGTGACTGAGATCCTACCTTTAAAGGGGTGAAGCCCAACAGGTGGGCCATGTGTACAAGGAAAAAAAAATGCATGGTCATTAAATAAATAAATAAGCAGTGGTCCATATCCAACGTACACGTGGCCCATCATATGAGTTGGGATACCTAACTTATGTTACCCTATGGCCCCACCTGATAAAACAGGCCTTTCCACCAACGTGTCAATTGTGAATAAATATCTGACCATGCAAAAGGCAGGCCGCATCATAAAGATAATCTGGGGATAAATAATCAGAATGTTCCATTCATCTAGCGGGCTACACCATTGTAAACTAAGGGATAGCTGGTGTGATACAATGTATGTGTTTGGCCCACCTGACGAGTACATTGTTTAATTTTTCCTTCGGAAATGTTATGGCCCACCCTTTTCTCAATTTCAGCTATCCACGGAAGGTGGGGCCTATCATGATGTATTTTACTTACATCTTTGTTCATCCATTTTGACAGCTCATTGTAGGGCATTATTAAAAATAAAAAATAAATAAATAAAAATGTTGTAAATCCAAATCACAGGTTCCACCACACCACAGAAACAGTGGTGATTTATCTAAAAAGCTTCTTGTCGGACACAAGTTATGGATCTAGCTGATTATTATGTGGTCACTTCATCCAGATCTTTGTTAACCCTATCAACAGGTTTGATAAAATAATAATAATAATAATAATAAACATTCCAGTGCCCTCAGTTACATAGAGTCAGGTATGCAAGTTGCATGAGGGCGTGGGTACATAGCTCACCGTACCCTCATTGATTTATTTTTATTTTGTACCTGTCACATGAGTAGAACATTAGAACCATGGATAAGGTGGTGAGTTTCATGCATGGCAAAAGAATTTCAGAGAAATGTGTATCTACCATGATTTTATTTTGGGTCATGTTCTAGTGGAAACATTTTTACTATAATTATAGTGCGAACTAGTTCTATGGGCCCACTCTAATATATTCATGCCACCATCTCAGATGATCATGCATGTCATCCCTTGTTTGCCTGTGTGCCCAAAAATCAGACCATTCTATGAATCAGATGGGGCACAGGAGAAGGAACATTTGGGAAGGAGATGACGTGCCCTCTCAAGCATTCTCTGCAATGTAGCTCACCAGAGTCATGGATCAGCATGATTTTTGGCCCCCCACGCCATGGTGGGCCCCACCGTGGAAATAACCTGGGTCGAAAACCAAGTACTGGTCAACCTAGATGGCAGGCTACACTGCAAATCATTATACAGCCGTTGATCTGACTCAATGCATGTTGTGAGGATGGTTTCATTCAATGTTATTGGTGTGGCCCACGTAATGAGTTGGTTGGTCTGCATTTTGCCGCAGGTGATCTTTATGGTTAAGCCCATGCTTTTGTGTGGCTTGGATGTTCTACAAAGGTGATGCATTAGCGGAAAATAAAGCCTAATGTGCGAGAGATACTTTGGCAATCCAATTAATCAATTTAAACTGTCCATCAGGTCAGCTCAATTATCTGCTACCATGCAAAAATCACACGAATTGAATGGTTGTAACCAAATGACCAATCAATTAGAAAATTGATGGTCAAGATCAGTTGTATTAAATTCTGCCCAATCAAAATTTTGATCCTTCTACCTGGAGACCATCATAGGTTATTCATGATTCCGTGGAAACTCATTTATGATCGATCCCAGCCGTCACATGGAAGATTCATCTTATAAAATGGAAGGCCAACATATAGGAGGACAGGATCATCCAATCAGTACGATTTTTGTTTCAAACTAAATGCATTGATTATCCAGATGCAATTAAGTGCATTATTAGTTATTAATTTTATTTCGCAACTACAGGTTTTTTACAGTGAAGTTCCTATTAAATACCGAAATTGGACTAAGACCCCTCCAAAAATAAAATTACTGAAACCTCCCTCTCTTATATTCAATTTCACACCAACTCGAATCACGTAAAATCAATGAGCTCTGTTGCGGGGCGCAATGCCCTTTAGCCGGAGGCAATGTAAGCATGAGTACCTAGCAGAAGTGACAGGGATCCAACCTTTAATCGGGTGAAGCGCAACAGGTGGGCGATGTGTACAAGTAAAAAATGGATGGGGGCCATGTGTGCAAGGAAAAAATGACTCATGTGTATGAGGAAAAAATGGATGGTCATTAAAATAAATAAATAAAACGCTAGCCCATATCCAACGTACACATTGACCCACCATATGCGTTGGGATACCTAGCTCATGTTACCCCATTGCCCCCACTTGATAAAACTCGCCCTGCCAACCAATGCATGGATCGTGTATAACATCTGACCATGCAATTAAAAGGCGGGCTAGACTTCGTCCAATCCAAACTGAAACTGAGTCGAGTTCCGGTCACCCACTAACTCGACTTGATTCGACCCAAAATCTAACTCGGTACTTACTCAAGTTGATCCGAAACTCGACTCGTACATTAAAATAATAATAATAATAATAATAATAATATGTGAGACCCGACCTGAGTTCTCATGTGTGCATGTGTGTGCATGTGTGTGCATTTCGTTCATTTTGGTCCCGCGGTCCTACCGGTCGAATCCCGGTGACTCGCGACCCTTGGATTATGCTGTGGTCATCCTTAAGTTTGGTCACATAGACCCGACTCGGATTGACCCGAGACCCATGCCATCTTGTCCGTATCGGCGCCGCGATTCTAACGCCGCGTCCCATGCATTAATCCGACGTGTACATCTCAAGTTATGAGCATTTCATCATGTGGCCCACTTTTTGTACAAATGTATGTGGACCCCACTCCTCCATGGCACAATTTTCCATGCACACCACACACACACACTACACTATTGCATGGAATAAACACTACCCACCCTAAACACTACCCACACCTAACCTACCCTAGCAACATTGTTATTGTCACCATAGGTTATGATTACTTCCCTTAAAAGGCTTTTCCCTCTCTTTCCCTCTCATTTCTCTCTCTCTCTCTTCTCTTCTTCTCCAGCAATTCCTCCATTTTCTCCAGTCCCTTCTCCCTAAAATACTTTCTCATCTAACCCTTATCACTTGATCTTAACCATTGATCCATGTTGCTTGGAGCCTCTAGATGATGGTGATGTAAGTTTCAAGGTTGATCTAGGTGGGTGCTCTTAGATCCTTCTTCATTTCTTTCTTAGGAGCTTGTGGGACCCATCAAGTGGTGATGGAGGTCCCTCATGTCTCCATGGTTGAGGCCAATGGCCCTTTTTCCTTGCATGCATGATCCATGGATGGGGCCATTCTCCATAGACCCCATCAAGGCATTTTACTTTAATGCATGTCATTTTCCTCTCTTGTGGCTGGATTATTTTTATTTTTCATTATTCTATTCTTGATTTCCTGATGTGTGTGGCCCACTTAGTGGCTCCGGAATATCCAAACCGTCCAAGCAAAGTGGATGTCCATGGATGTCCATTCCTTGGACATTGGCACTCTATTTGCTCCATTTTGGGCACATGCAATGGGTTTCATGGAGGGGGTATGGTCTGAATATTTGTGGGGCCCACTGGGGTGGACCATACCATAATTTCCATGGATTGATTTCATCTTTTTGTAGTGATTATAATTATTTTAATTCAGTATTATGTTGCTGTCCAAAAGCCATCTGGACAGATTTTTGAGCTGTCTTGAGCTCAGTTTTGGGGATGATTGGTGGGGTGTTTGGTCCCATTTGACATATACCTCTTAAAGGTGGGGATCTCACCTAGATGTTCCCCAAATTTCACCATCATCCATCCCTGTTTGATCACCCAAAAGAGTGGGCCAAGGAGGGTGGATAGTCCAGATTTTCTGGACTGTCTAGCAACCATGCATGTTGTACAAACATAACTATCAGTCTGTTTCTGAAATGGTGAGCCACCTTTGTGGACCCCACCTTATTGTATACTTGTGTAGGGATATTGGTCCTACATTTTCTTAAAATTTAGCAGACCTGGGCCCACTCTAATGGGGTGCACAAATCAGGGGCAGCAGCATTGTTTCAGCAGCAGAATGTTTTTGAAATACCTTGCTGTCCATAAATTGTAGGAGTTAAATAAAATACTTTTAATATCCCAAAAATTTTAAAATTTTGCAGAGAGGTGTCCCACCCATGGTAGGGCCTACCTGCAAAGTTTTAGGGCCAATGGACCCCATTTGGGCATCCAAACGGGTGGGCTAATATAGTGGGCTGCCAGAAATTTCTGCTATGCAGTCCAGCAGCATAGTTTCATAAAAATAAATTAAAAATATATATATATTTTCTCTGAAGGTGGGCCATATTTCTAGGTCTCACCTTGTTTTGGGCTTGATGAGGGACCTTGGGTCCAAATTTCAAGAATTTTGGAGGCCCAGAACCCACCCATTTGATGGCCCAAATTCAGGACAGTTATATTCCAGCAGTATTTCACCCTGTACAGATTGTATTCTTTAAATTAATTAAAATACTTCTGAGTATCCAAAAATTATGAAAATTTACAGAGAGGTATTAAACTCATGTAGAACCTACCTACCAAATTTCAGGTCTAATGGACCCCTGTACATACTTTGGCAAGGCCCGGACTGGCCCACCACGTTGGGACGTCCAGGCCAGTCCGATTTTCTGGACAGCTTGTTTTATTTAAATTAATTAAATTATTTCTAGATGTCCAAAAATTCTGAAATTTTGTGGGATTGTGGTCCACCTATGGAAGGAAAATCCTGCAAATTTTCAGGGCCATCAGGCCCCTGGACTGACCGTGGTATGGCCTGTAAGTTGGGTCAGTTTTGGGCCAAATACCCAGGCCCAAATGACTAACCACCATGGCATGCCCCTACCTTGGAGCTCTCGGGCATGCATTCTAACGGCATTGCCCACTTGAAGTAAGTGTTGTATATCCCCCTTCTTATCTGGTGGGACCCACTGTGATATGTGTGGGTCACCATGGGTCAAGATAACCCATTTAAATTAAATAAATTTTTAGACTCCAGTGAGAGCCCGGAAGTGGGTGGTGGAATTCTAACAAGGGCCCAAATTTGTGCATAGTTGATCTTTTGGAGCCGTGGCGGTATGACCTATCCATTAGATTTAAGGGAGTGTTGTACACACTCCTTGCCTTATTTATTTAGACAAATTTGGGTGTAATCAATGCCTCTTAAGGCACATCTTTGAGGTGATAATATGGGCTACCCTTAACCAGATTTTTGGTAGCTTTGTGGAACTTTTGAGCTGGAAACCTATCCCTTGAGCCCAAGATTGTGCAAGGGCTGACCTTATTGATTCATGGGCCCAATGGGCCGTTTACAAGCTGATCATGTGCATTTATTAGCCTTGATGCCCTCATGAAGTGCTTAATTGTGGGCTGACTTGCAAGGCCCGCATAAATGTATATTGTGGGGACCTTGCTAAGTCTTTGGGCTGATGTGGCAAGGCCCACCCTGTTGGTATAGGCCTTGCCCATGTGTATTCTTGGACTTACGGGCTACCTTCAAGTCCACTATAATGTATGAATTGGATGGCTTTTGTTTGGGCCATTTCTTTTGGGCCCATTATGTGATATATTATATGCATGTTTGTGTTAGCAAGTAGGCCTTGTGGACTCAGTTCTTTTGGATAGGCCCATTGATCTTGGGCCTATAGTCTCCTATCTATTGTGATGGGCTTAGGGGCAATAATACACAAGAAGTTGGGCCCTTGGCTGCCCACTAAACTAATCCTGTACTTGGGCCAAAAGTGAGGCCCAACTCACTTGTGTTAAATGTGAAACTTGCCCATGTAAAAGAATTACTGGGCTGCCCATGAAGCTCACCACAACATGTGGAATTATGACCTTTGTGGTTGGGCCCAAACCTTACTTGAGGGCCTACTATATGGCCTATTAGTTGGGCTTGGTGTATGGCCCATTAGGCCATGCATTGCTTGGGCTTTAGACCTTACATTATATGAGTAGTGGCGGGCTACCTCTTGGAAACCAGTTGAGGTTGGATGTCCTCCTGGGTGATCCTAAGGTAGGCCCATAGGTTTCTCTATGGATGGTTAAAGGCCCACCATAGACCCTAAGCCATTTGTTTAAGGCTCAATGTGTATGTATGTGGAACCTACCTTAATGCATGTGGTCCATGCCATCCAAGCCTTGGATCGCCCGATCATGGAGGCACTCTCTGCCTTAGGTTGCTACTGGATTCACAATCAATAGCAGCCCACTTGATCTTTTCTTTATGTATACATACCCTCCATCTGGTGGGGCCCCCTATGAATATTGTTAGCCTTCATGAGATAATTCCCACTTATTTGACTAATTTACGGGCTTTCGCAAGCCCAGGAAGCGAGAAGTACCGAACGTTTATTAAGGGGCCTTAAAATGTACATTGTTATGGTTGAAACTTTATTGGACATGGGACCCACCATATTGAGAACTTGTGTGCGTGTTGCATGCTTATGTTTTCTTATAATCTTTGGGCTTAATAAATGTATTTTTGAGTCACCTTTAGTGATCACATGAGGACCCCCATCTTAGATCAGATTTTTGGGGCATCCCATGGGCCCAGAGTGGGATGAGACGTCCCAGCTTGGCCCAACCATATATTGGGCCGACTTCCACCATTTTGATAGACTTGTGGGCTAAGATAAGGATAGTATTGGGCTCTTGGTTGCCCACTTAAATCGCTAGTTATTGAGCTGATGTAGTTGGGCCCATTTCATCCTCCAAACTTAAACTTATTTTGGGCCGTATATTGTGCATGCAGGCTGCCCACCAAGTCCAACTTAATGCATGGATTCTATGGCCATTGAGAATTGAACCTTAGGCCTTAATTTCTCTCTTGGGGCTCATGTTGTTAAAAGTGGTATTGTATCTTTTTATGGCCTATTATGAGGAATGTATGTATGCGGTTACCTGTGTTCTTATCTTGAATGTAGGGCCTTGGGCCTTGTATCCATATAGTTCGTGATTGAGATGCCTCTTGGGGAATGGTGGTTAAATGTCCCCATTATGGACCCCTCTAGGCCTAATTGTATCTAAATGTGATTAGATGCTCATCTTAAATTCTTTCTAGACTCACTTCTGTGTTACTTAGACACGTAGTTGTATGCTTAGTCTCGTGGGCTACCCCAGGTAAATGGGCCCCCACTAGAGTTGGGATTCCTTATGGATATTGTCTAAATACCTAGTCTTGGTCCCTTCTTTGATAGGAGGAGTGTACTACTTTATATATCGCCGTATAATGCGTATATAACCATCTTCATGACTCATGTGCATCATTGTATGCTTGGATGACACTATGTGTGTGGTTATGATTGTGTCATTGGGCATTGCATGTTGTATTCCCGAGGAACGTAGATTCCCTCTTGAGCACGTTGGATGCTTGGGATTGATGCATGGTTGATTGTGTGATTCATGCATCTGACATTGCATAGCATATGAGCATCATCGCCCTTGCTTCATCAGGGTTGTAGCCTCCACGGATACATCGTGGATGGCCATGTTTGGACACCGGAAATGTTACTTGAGCATACGGGTGCATAGGATGCCCATGGGTGAAATTCCCAAAACTTCCATGGTACTGGGGATCTGCTCCAACGGCGTGGCCGGGTGGTATATATGAGCGCATGAGGGCCTTATACCGTTAGGCGCGTGACTCCCACCGTCGTGTAGTCGGTTGGATAGGGGTGTGGCCTTACTGCGCGATGTAAGGGGGCATTGCTAGGGGCGAGTCGACCGGCTCGTGAATGGGTCGCGCTACCTTTCAGCCTTCTTTGGTGATTGTTGTCCGCATGCAGGGTAGTGAGGTCTCTTACGCTCGTTTGGTATGCGGGGGTGCAGTAGAGCGGCAGTCATCCAGCAGTGTGATGGACCCCGGTGATTTCCTTATGATGGAAATGTACTTGATATGTGGATTAGATATGAGCACTGACATTACTTCGCATTGCATTTGCATTGGCTGTGTAAGCCTCATAATGCATTACAGTACTCATTACATTACAGTACTCATATTGCATTACAGTACTCATCGCATTACAGTACTCATGACATTACAGTACTCATTGCATCATAGTACTCATTGCATTATATAGCCTTGGTATGGCTTCCTGCATGATCGTACTGCCTTGGTATAGTTTCTTGCATTCATGATAGCCTTGGCAAGGCTAGTGGTATTGGTATTAATCATGACTCCCTTCTGCATTCTCTATCTTCTTCTGAGCACTATTGTCACACACTTTCACCACCCTCTAAGCTTTCTATAAGCTTATGCACGATTGATGCGTGCAGGAGATCCTAGGCAGGCATCGTAGCAGTAGAGCATGGAGTAGAGTTGAGCTTGAGGACTCAAGTGTTGCTGACTCTTTTCTCTCTTTTTCCATTATCTTATGTATGTCCTTTCGGACCCGATGTAAGCTTGTAAAAGTTTAAATTCTTAGTGAATTTTGTGATATGTATCCTTTGTTACTTCCAGATGTACTTGCTGTGATCTTGGGTATGCTCGTATTGGTAATGATTATACTATTATGAAAATCCTCCTTGTAGGATCCCAGGATCGGAACACTGCCTCGGGAGAGCCGAGAATGGGGTACTACTGAGGTCATTGCGGCTTAAGCCATCGGGTTCCTTGTGAGTCCGGTTACCGAGTCTGGGGCGTGACATAATAATAATAATAATGATAACCAGATTCGATGTTCCAAATCTTAGATGCCATATAGACGATGGAGAGGCCACAATTCCAGTAGGTGCACCTAGGTTTTGAGTTGTAATTTCAACCCGTGGATACTTGTTACACTTGACCCGACTCGGTGCTGATTTGACCCAACTCAGTACCTCTGACCAAGTCGAACTCAGTCTAAATTAGTCCAAGCCAGACTCAGACTCAAATTGAGTCAGGCATGCTAGACTCGGTATCGAGTCGAGTCGAGTTCATATCAGGTCTATTTCAAAACTGGATCAAGTCGGGGTCAGCCCTAACTCAATCCGACTCGACTCGATGCCCAGCTCTTGAAAATATATCACAATAGGCTCCAAGGTCAGAGATGCACCAAAGCCGTGTCCCTTTTATGTTTGTATGCTGATGTGTTCCTACGATGGATAGCTGAAATTGAGAAAAGGGTGGGCCATAACATTTCCAAACGAAAAATTGAACAATGTACTTGTCAAGTGGGCCAAACACACACATTGTGTCATACCAACTATCCCTTGGTTTTCAAGGGCGTAGCCCACTTGATGAATGGAACATTTTGATTATTTTCCCCCATATTTTTTTATGATGTGGCTCGGTTCAAATCGACTCACCCACTTGGTTCGGGTCAAATCGGGTTTCAACGAGTCAGACGAGTCGTGTCTACCAAGTCAAGTTGTCCTATGCCCAACTCTAATTTTCATTACATTCACACCATTCATCTCTTTTGAAAGCTCATTGTAGGGAATTATCTAAAAAAACGTAGCAATAGTGATTTTATCTGTTGGGACTCATGGAAGCACACAAATTAGAATCAAACAAAGTAATCACAATCACACAAGTAAATCCAGCCAGAGAATAATCCAAATTTACGTTGAAAAATCATTGCGGGAAAAAACCACAACACAAAGTGAGAATGCTCTATGAAAAATGAAGTTACAAGAAATGAAATCTTACCAATCAAAGTCTCAAGAGGAAAACCCATAGCCTTTTTCTCTCCAAAACCCTCAAGCACGTCCTAGAGAACCCTTAACCTTACCCTAATTCTGATTACATCTGATATATATACTACTGCAACCAAAATAGGAAATAAATCATGCACTTACGCAGTTTTGTGTGTCTCTGATGGGACTTCGATGACATCGACAGCCATCGAGGGCCATTCGATGGCATCGAAGCAACCTTCGATGCCATCGAGTAGTAACTTCGAAATTGTCCAGCAACAAACTAGGATTTTTTTTTTTCAAATTTTCTCGATGTGATCGAGCATCTATTGATGGCATCGACATCTGCTCAATGGAATCGAGTAGTCTGTCAATGTCATCAACAAATCCTGTTACAGACAGATTTAAGACATTAGATAACAATCTCCATCATGTCTTCAATTTTCATACTTCATTGCTCATTTTCCATACTTGATCCTATATCTCTACTTCGCCTCTATCATATCTCCATAATTATCGCTTCTCATGCACACTCTGTCTTCACTGTGTCTTTATCAAACCGAGAGAAGCTGAACAGAATTTGAACTTCTCTACATGAACTACCTTCGTAAGCATGTCAGTCGGATTCACGCTTGTGTGGGTGTTCTCAGAAGTCATGACTCATTCTTTAAGCACCTATCAGATAAAATGATGACAAACATCAATATGTTTCGTATGTAAGTGATAAACAAAGTTTTTTACCAACTTAATCATGCTTTTTCTGTCATAATTAACAGGTACGACCTCCTATTAAAGCCCTAACTAATTTATTATTCCCCTCAACCAAACCGCTTCCTTGAATGCTTCTGTCACTGTCATATACTCAACTTCGGTTGTGGAAAGAGACACCACAGACTGAAGCTTTAACATCCAATTGATCGCTCAACCCGTTAACACAGACGAGTAACCGGAAGTTGACTTTCTATTATCAAGACTGCCCGTTTAATATTGTAACGTCTTGAAAAAATCCGTATAAAGACCCGAGTACCATCTCAGGCAGAAATACCAAAGATCGTATTCTATGGAAATTAGATGAAAATTAATTAAGTACTAAACTAAATAATCAGTGGAATTAGCTCAAACCACTATCTATAAGAATGGCAAGACCCAAAACCATTAAAATCACTAACTCAATATTACTTAAAAACGTAAGAGCAATCTCAAAACCTAGTTGCTCTCGAGAGCACATCGAAACTCCCTATCAGACCTGGATCGCGGGTCGAAAGTCTGATGACCGCGAAACTATAAGGTTATGACCGCGTTATTGGGCTTAATAACGATCGCGGGAATCAAACCCAAATAGTATCTAGAAATGGACAACTTAAGCCCTGAGCGAAGTGTCTAAGAAATGCGAATATCTTTAGAAAATGTAATGAAACTTAAGTAAATTGGGTCGTTCGCTTGCAGGCAATATTGAAGATTTCACACCGTCAGTTTCTGACCAAACTATACCCTTGGATCAGAGAAATTTGCCTACACATATCCATATACTTGTGGCCCTGATCGAGTGACGACGACCGTTGAACAAATACAGGTTCGTCACGGTTAATCGGCCTATCCAAATACACTGAAATCGCATCCTGGTGTAGATCCATTGTCAGAGGACTTACTCTATAACATAGACAGATAATAGACCTCTAGATGAGAGCCATTTGCCTGAAACAGACGCTCTTTGGCTATAACCTAAGTATACCTGGCCCTAAGGCCATTTACTTCACTTTTGAGCCTATATAAGGCCCTTAAACCATCCCACCCCTCTCTCATACGAATTTTCTTAAACCCTAGGTGAGAGAAGAGAGAAAAGAGGAGAAAAGAGAAAGGAGAAGAGTGAGAGGCTGGGAGATTGTGGCGGTGTTTCTCTCCCACGACTACACGCACTAGATCGCCTCTTTGTTACGCTACATGACCTATTCCGACTTCGATTTAGGTAAGGAATCCTAATCCTAATCTCATTTTAGGAATCCAAATAGAGGGATCTTTAAATACCTAACTTATTTCATTACTTAGGTGTCCAACGTTCGGTTTACGGGAATATAGTGTTCGAACCGAGTTCGAAATGAGCAATTCGATAAAAGGTGCGGACTATTAACATTTAGGTTATGGTTTTCAAGCCTTTCAATGTCAGCAATGATTTATGTCTGATTAGAATGCTGCCATATGATCTTAGTTACAATGTATTCGATAAATTATACATGTGTGTGAACTACGTAAATAAATATGCATTCCATGTATTTGTTGAAATGTTTGAATGAAATTACAATTATGATTTGTGCTTGCCATGACTATTAATCTAGAATACATGTTTGTTGTATGTATGACAACTCCTTGGTGAAAGGATTTGCCATAATATATGTTATAACTAATTTATTTCATGTATGTAGAAATGTGTAGTCTAACTGTTTGATAAAATGTTTAAATGAGAAATTACTTGATGAATTGTAGTTAATGAGGGTGTTGAGATAGGATTCTCAACTACCTTATCAATATTTATAGTTTCCTTCATTTAATCTAAATTGCTACTATGTGATTCATGGATAAAATGTATATGTATAATAACATGCTCAATGTGTTTGTTAAAATGCTCAAATGGGATTTAAATTTGAATTTTTGTTAAATGTTATTTGACTATCACATGTGAATACCTATTGTATTTGAGTATGATTAGGACTAATACGTAGTCCAGGCAATCAGTAACGGTTCCAGATTAAGTGACCAAACTAGTCTCGCCACATTGGATAAGTTCGATGAATCCAAGCCATACGGTAATTGTCGACAGTGGTTAGGCCACGTGGAGTGTTTATGCACTCCATGTCGATTAATTCAGCATGTGCTCGTACCAACCAAACTTGTCAAACAACCTGATTGGCCTATTGTATGTTTACCATGTATGGACACTACTTCTTGAATCTAAGGTACCACTTACCAATGTAAAACCTGTCTCAACCATGGTACCACGATCCACTAAGACTCATGAGCCGGGTATGGTGGTGTATGGGACACCGTGGTTGAGCTGTCGGCCTACGCTGGGGTGTCGAGCCTCCCCATAGTGACCAGTGAGCAACCCAAACTCGTGAGCCAAATATGGTGGTGTATGGAACACTGTATTTGAGCTGTCAACCTACGTTTAGGTGATGAGCCTCCCGTAGTAACCTCAAATATAATCAATTGAACTTGCCTATCCACTACTTTTATTAGGGGTGATGCCCTACAACTTGCCTATCGTATGTGATTAACTAGGATTCACGACCCTAGATGGATCTCCGTTTGGGATAAATGATATAAAGGGAGGTATCTTAGCTTTCTGAATCTGCTATATGAATAAGCCTAATTAAGAACTTAGCTAACACAACCATGCACCACATTACATGTGCTTTGACAAGGAAGCGCATGTTTAGGGAGTTTGCCATGCACGATTGTAAGACGAAGTTACTGAGGGAGTGCAGGCGAGGGCATACATCATTACCACATATCATCCCTGCATTAATAAGAGTAGTTAGGAATGATTGTTGTACTGCTTTATCATTACTGCTTGATTGAATTGATAACATGTTAACCTTTACCTTATAGTACCACCGAGTTGATCACTCACTCCCACGCTAGGATGGTGTTTTAAAACACCAACCGGACCTTGATTTAGATGCAGGTTATGGTGAGGTTTACGCGACGGAGCCGGATTTCTTAGACGATGAGGAGGAGTTCTCCTACATACAGCTCTCAGGTGGGTCTATGTAGATCTAGAGTTGCGTCGCCGGGATTATAGGGCTATGGATTAGTTGGACGTTCACACTTGATATTTTGTAAATTTTGGAATAATACATGTACATATTCAGCTTGGTGACATACTCATAATCTGGGGATTGAGAAACGCTTATATACTTTATATATCTATCTCAGTCTTACGCTTGCCTAATTTAAATATCTCTGGAGTATGATATGCTGATTTAGTATAATCCCACTCACGTTTAATGCACTAATATGGACAACATTTAAACATCATTATCTATGTTGCATAAGTGATGCGTTGGATCTCAGGAATTGAGCTTTGCTCAACCCTCAGAATCCAAGGCATTACAAATATGAATCCACATAGCCTATTAACTTATCCTCTGATTTTTCAAATGTTAAGACATAGTCCTGCGTTCCTCAAATTAGGGCTGAAAGTCGGGTGGGTTCAACCCGACTGACCCGACATCGGGTTTAGGCTTGGGCATGATGTATCGGGTTTGGTCATGAGCTTAGGCTATACAAACACCAACTCGATAAAACTTGATTGGGCTTGAGTTGAGGTATTAGGTTGCCCGACCCAACTCAAACCCGATCGATATTAAGTTACTTATAAATTATAATTGGGTGTGGATCGTCTACATTGAAGGCACAGGAAATTCTAGTGTCGTCGGGTTTCATTGGTCCATGTCATTTTCGATGACTCAAGCTAATAAGATGGTAACGCCCTGAAAATCGGGGGTCGAGTAGCAACTCAACTCCCGAGTTCCAAAACATCACTTATGCAACATATATGCTTATGATTCAATGTTGTCTGTGTTAGTGCATTAATCATGAGTGGGATTATACCAAAATAGTAATTCATACTCCAGATCAAGTTGTAAAATGCAAGCGGAAGACTGAAAGACATAAATACACGTATATAAGTCAAAGATCACGATCGGTCTCCAGAGTATGAATACATCACTGAGTCACCATATACATGTAATAGTCTCAAAAATCAAAATGTCAAAATAGTACAACTACAATGATAATCCCTGTAGCCCCGTCAATCCGGATAGCCTAAGCGAAGCCACCGGAGAACTGCATATAAGAGAACTCGTCCTGATCATCGTAGCAATCAAGCTTCACCTCAGGGGTCACGCCACATCTGAAATCAAGACAAAGTCTGGTTGGTGTTTAAAACACCGTCCCGTAACGTGGGAGTGAGTGATCAACTCAGTAGAATAATAAAGCAAAGGTTAGCATGTTATCGATTCAATCAAGCAGTAATGATAAAGCAGTAAATCACACATCCCTAAGTACTCTTGTTAATGCAAGAATGGTATGAATGTATGATGCATGCCCTCACCTACGCTCCCTCAGCGACTTAATCTCACATTCGCGCATGAACAACATTGCCTCAGTGCTTGACCTACTACACCTGAACGCACGCGTAATGCAGTGCATGTATATGATTACCAAGTTCTTATTAGTCCTTTTCATACAGCAGGGTTGGATAAGTAAGGTACCTCTCTTATATCATTTCCCAACTGATGATCCATTCTAGGGTCATCAGTCCTAGTCATATCATACGATGTTACAGTTCTAGGTCGCTGCAAAGGGCTCATCACCAATCAGTGCAGGCCTAGTTTATACTCTAGATACTACGTAAGGCTCATCGCCTTAGCGTAGACTTAGAGTATGCTCGCGGTCACTACAAAGGACTCGTCACCAAATCAGTGTAGGCCGACAGCTCGAATACAGTGTCCCATACTATCATATTTGGCTCACAAGCTCTGGTTGCTCACTGGTCACTACGGGTGGACTCGTCGCCCCGACGTAGGCCAACAGCTCGACCACGGTATCCCATACCACCATGTTCGGCTCATGAGTCTTAGCGGATCGAGGTACTAAAGGTTAAACGGGATTTCACTGGTGAGTTTGGTACCTTAGGTTCAAGCAGTAGCATCCATACATAGTGAACATACATCGGGTCAATCGGGTTACTGGACGAGCTAGACAAACATGAGCGCCCTCGAAGTTGATCGACATGAACTGCATAACCACTCTGTGCGGCCTAACCACTACCGACAACTCTAGTACGACTCGGGTTCATCAAACATGTCCCGCGTGGCGAACAAATCTCAATCACGAACTCAAAGCCTGTTACCGATTGTCTGTACTATAACATAACCCCAATCACATTCAATCCTTAACCAGAAGCATGTAGAGTAGTCAGAGCAGAATTAACCAAGTAGTGCAAACATGTTAACAAGCATGTTATAAAACACAACTTAAATAGGAAATTCAAACACATACATTTCATGAGTAAGCAATTAAATTAAACAACTTGCATGAAGGAAATCATACACATCTCTAAGGTAGTTTAGAATTCTATCTCAACACCCACCTAAAGTACTATCATCTAAATACTTACTCATACAAGCATTTTCACAACACTTAGAATACACTTATTAACATGCATAATGCATGTTGACTAAAACATGCATTAGGGTGAATCCTTTCACCAAGTAGTTATTACACATATATCTAGTATATATACACAGTAATTAATCATGGCAAACACACTTCCATATTTTGTACATATACAGTATTTTCTACAAATATACAGAATATACTAAACATCATAAATTGCATACATAACTTAATCGCAAAACAGACGTCACATTATACATGTGAAATAACACTCAGATCATGAATCTATCATTATCCGACATTGAAAGCGTTGAAAACCATAACCTAAGCGTCTATAGTCTGCACCTTATGCTGTAGAAGCGAGTAACGGACTCAGTTTAAACATCAAGTCTTCATCAACGGTAGAACGGCAACCTATGACATGAAATAGGTTAGCTATTTCATCACTTACACTAGTTGAATCTCTAGAACTGATTATGGTTAGGATTTCTTACCCGAAAATGGAATCAGAATCGCCGAAAAAGTGATACGGTAGTGATGGATAAGCACGTAGAATGGCAGGGATCGATTCCCAAGAGTGATTCCAACTTCACTCTCACTTTCTCTCTCTTTACTCTCTTCTTTCCTAGGGTTTTCTCAAATTCATATGGAGTAAATGAGAGAGGGTTTAAGGTCCTTATATAGGCCTAAAACTGATGGAAATGACCCCAGGGCTAAGGTATACTTAGGTTATGTCCAAAGGGAGGCTGTTCCGTCTCAACGGAGCACTTCCGGAGCCCTCCCTTGAGCCAAAGGTTGGACTTAAGCTCCGTGATTATGGATCTAGGTCGAGTTAAGTTTTTGTTCCAATCGGGTTTCCAGATCGCATGTGGCGGACCAATTTCAGTTCAACGGTCCACGATCACTAATCAGGGCCACATGTATACTGACCTGTGTATGAAATTTCTCCTGATCCGAGGGTGTATTTGAGTCAGATTCTGACGGTCTGATTGCTTATATTAGGCCCACAAGCGACAAGTCTCAAATGACTTAAATTTTAATTTTTATTTCTAAAATATCCACGTTTCTCACACACTTCACTCTGGGCTCAAGCGAATAGCCCCGAGATACTATCTGGATTTGATTTCCGAGATGGTTGTCAATCCCAGCAAGGCGGTCCTAATTATATAACTTCGTATTATTCGGACTTTCAACGTGCGGTCCAGATCCAATACAGAGTTTCAATGTACTCCCGAGAGCAACTAGATAATGAGATTGATCCTATATTTTTGGGTAACCTAGCGTCAATGATCCTATAAGTTTTGGGTCTTACAGATCGTATTTAAAGTGGATCAAGCAGATTTCGTAGTTAATCTAGTTTAGCACTTAGTTAATTTTGCCTAATTCCTAAAGGATTTTATCCTGAGTGATTTCTACCTGAGGTCTTTGCTACGCAAGATCTTCCATCCCAAGATGCATAACCCTAAAAAAATATGGGTCCCACCCTAGGTCCCCCTGCAAGTGCTCCGTTTGGCCCCCGACTCCATTTAAGGCATTTTCGGGGCCAATTTACAAACCGGAATGAGTTTATATGATATGTAGCATATGATTTTGGGGTAGGAGGTGCTAATCTCTCCAACTAACCCATTTATTTCATGTTTTGTCGCCCCCTCCTAAGTTAGAGTACGTCAGAGTGTGTCGTGTGACCATAACCCAGGTCCTGTTTAATCCAAATCATGCTCTGATACCATCTTGTAACGCCCTGAAAA
Organism: Magnolia changhungtana; assembly: GCA_030180095.1. Lineage (NCBI taxonomy): Eukaryota > Viridiplantae > Streptophyta > Magnoliopsida > Magnoliales > Magnoliaceae > Magnolia > Magnolia changhungtana. The sequence goes on from JASAUF010000320.1 coordinate 2,527,919, forward strand.
TCGAGGGTCGAGCATAAACTCAACTCCTGAGTTCCAACGCATCACTTATGCAACAAAATGAATGATGATTGAATGTGATCGGTATTAGTGCAATGAACATGAGTGAGATTAAGCCAAAACAGCATATCATACTCCAGAGACAGTTAAATTTGCAAACGGAAGACTATGATAGATAGATAAAATATATAAACTGTGGTGGGTCTCCAGAGTGTGATAAAGTTACCAGGTTAAATAATTACAAGTATGATTTTAAATTATACCAAGTTGTGTAGTGTGATCTAGTCAACATCCCTGTAGTCCCGACAATCAAGGCACGACTCTCACGAAGCCGCCAAAAAACAGCATATACGAGGAAGCATTCTCGTCGTCATAGAAGTCCAGCTCCGCCTCAGAAGTAGCGTCGCCATCTGCAATCAGACAAAGTCTAGTGGGTGTTCGGAACACCGTCCCGTATTGTGGGAGTGAGTGATCAACTTAGTGGAATAATAAAGCATAGGTTAACATGTTATCAATTCAGTCAAGTAGTAATGATAAAGCAGTACAATCAAACAATTTTAACTACTCTTATTTAATGCAAGTATGAAATGACATGATGTATGCCTTGTCAAACCACCCTCATGCGACATCATCTTACGTTCGCAAATGCATCCATCCCTCAGTGCTCCACATCTACCAGGCACATGCAGTGCGATGATGAGCATGATTACCGAGTAATTATTAGTTCATTTCAAACAGCAGTATTGGGAAACTAAGGTACCTCCCTTGTATCATTTCCAAACATGATCCATTCTAGGGTCGTCAGTCCTAGTTAATCTCATACGATATTATAGTTTGAGAGGCGTAGCGAAGGCATCACAAAGGGCTCGTCACCCGTCAGTACGAATACAGATCTCACCGTATGCGGCTCAATTGCTGATTGTCAGCTTGAGTACAGGTCTCACCGTACTCGGCTCAATCACTAGTCGTCAGCTCGAATACAGGTCTCACCGTACTCGGTTCAACTCATACTCTAGTTGCTGTGAAAGACTCATCGCCAATCACAGACCTTGGAGTATACTCGAAGATACTACAGAGGACTCGTCGCCCGTCAGCACGAGTACAGGTCTCATCGCACTCGGCTCTCGCCGTAAGTATCGACAGCTCGAATACAGTGTCCCATACCACCATATTCGGCTCACGAGTTTAGGTTGCTCAATGGTCACTACGGGGAGGCACATGGCCCCAGCATAGGCCGACAGCTTGGCCATGGTGTCCCATACCACCATGTCCGGCTCATGAGTCTTAGCGGATCTAGGTACCATGGTTAACAGGATTGCCACTGGTAAGTTTGGTACCCTAGGTTCAAACAGTAATGACCAGACATGGTGAACACACATTCGACATATCGGGTTAATTGACGAGCCTGACTAGCTCGAGCGCACAACAAGTTGGGCGATGTGAAGCGCAAGAGCACTCCGTGTGGCCAACCACTATTGCCAACCGAAGCACGACTCGGGTTCGTCAGACACATCCATTGTGGCGACATGAATCTCAGCCACAATCTCAAGTCTGGTACCGAATGTTTGGACTATAGACATAGTCTCAACTCAAACTTGATTCTCATCAATAGCATGTGGAGTTAAGCATGATAAACAAAGTAACACAAACATGCTAGGAGGCATGTCATAAAGCATGTTATAAAGCATGATATAAAGCATGTTATAAAGCATGATATAAAGCATGTTATAAAGCATGTAATAGAGCACTATACAGATAGGGATACAAATACATATACATCATATGTGAGTGGTTGTAGTAAACAACCACATGGAGGAAATCCTACATGTCTCTAAGGTAGTCGAGAATTCCATCTCAGCACCAACCTACGGTGCAAACATCCAAACATTCACTCTCACAAGCATTTACACAAACACTTGGAGTATGCTATTTCAACATACATGACGTATATTAGTAAAACATGTATTAGGGCTATTCTTTCGCTAAGCTAGCATTTTATCCGCGTATATCGTAATCATACAGCAAATAATCATGACAATTGCATTTCCAAAATTTACACGTATACGATATTTCTAGAATACACAATTTCAACATACGTAGTATTTACAAGTGAACATGTATTACGGCGATTCTTTTCGCCAAGAAATTAATTTATACGCACATAATATATTTATACAACAATTAATCATGACAAACACATCGCTAAAATATACACGTATACGGTACTTCTTACAATACTGTATTTCTACATACATGGTGTATATTAGTAAACATGTATTTAGGCGAACCCTTTCGCCAAATGAGTATTTTATCCATACATCATATATCCATACGACAAATAAACATGTCAAATATATTTCCATAAAAAATACGTATACGGTATTTTATACGAATACCTAGAGTATGTGAAATTCCAAATTCTATAATTTTAATCGAAACAAAAAATGGAAAGCACTTTGTACATATGCAATTGCATGCAGATCATGAATCTACCATTATCTGACATTGAAAGCGTTGAAAACCGCAACCTATACACCTAAAGTCCTCACCTTTTGTCGTAAAATCGTAACGGAGTCGATAGGTTCGCTAAGCTCCTTTATTCGGTAGTTTGGCAACCTATGGAACGAAACAGGTTAGCTATTTCATAACCTATAACCTATACAGCCCTAAAACAGGTTAGGGTTAGGGTTTCTTACCTAGAAACGATGCCGAAATCGTCAGGAAAGTGATAAGAATCAGGCGGTGGAGCCCGAATAGTGGCAGGGAACAGCAACAGGGAGTTCCTCCCACAGCTCCCTCACTTTCTCTCTCTTTTCTCTCTCTCAAATCCAAATTCGTATGGCTGAAATGGGAGAGGGTTTAAGGTCCTTATATAGTCTAAAACTTCACCAAAATAGACTTCTAGACAAGGTTCACCTAGGTTATAACCAAAGTGAAACTTTTTCAACTCAACGAAGGACTTCTGGCGGGCCTCCTTGAGCCAAAGGTCGGACTTAAGCTCACCGACATTGGATCTACGTTCTATTAAGTTTTCGTTTCAGTCGAATTTACAGATCACGCATGGCGGACCAGTTTCAGTTCAACGGTCAGTGGATCTCGATCAGAGATTCCAAGTACATGTAAATGTTTATGAAATTTTTCCTGATCCGAGGGTGTAATTTGGTCAGATTCTGACGGTCGGTTGCTTAAAACGATCCGCAAGTGACGAGTCTCAGATTACTATTCAAGATATTTATTTTGGAAAGAAAAAAGTGTTTTCATACTCTCTCGCTCCGGACTCAAGCGAACAGCCGTGGGACACTATCTGGATTTGATTTCTGAGATGGTTATCAAGCCCAGCGAGGCGGTCCTAATTCCTTAACTTCTTATTATTCGGACTCCCGACGTGCGGTCCAGATCCGATATGGAGTTTCGAGATGCTCCCGAGAGCAGCCGGGTAATGAGATTGATCCTAGATTTCAGGGTAACCTAGCGTCAATGATTTTACAAGTTTTGGGTCTTGCAGATCGTATTTAAAGCTATTCAAATGGATTTCGTAGCTAATTTAGTTTAACACTTAGTTAACTTTGTCAAATTTCTAAAGGATTTAATCCTACGTGATTTCCGTCTGAGGTAGTATTTAGTCCTTTGCAGTTTGTATCTAAAGTGATCCAAGTTATACTACTTAGCTAGTTTAAGATAGTGTTTAAGGCAAAAGTGCTTTGAAAAATTGACAGAACAAGGTAGTGAAGGGTGGGATTTGTGAAGGAATGGGTTAAGGAGCGATTTTAGATCGTGGGATTCAGTTCTGACAAGTTAATAAAGTGTTAGGATCGACCCATTGCCTAAGGACGTCTAATTCCAGGTTGGTAAAAATCCGAGGTGTTACACATCTATCATTCAGCTATCGAGCCTGTCGATTCAACCCTCTCTTGTCGCAAGGGTGATCGAGGCTCAGCAGGCAGATGAGTCGTTACAAGATTACCGAGTAGAGGCAGCATCTGAGAGTCAGACAGATTGGAAAATTGGTTCTGACGATAGAATTCGCTTCAGAGGCCGATTATGTGTCCTGGATATTCCTGAGTTGCATCGAGATCTTATGACCGAGGCACATCGATTGCGGTTCTCTATCCACCCTGGCTCGACGAAGATGTATCGCGATATGAGGCGTCAGTATTTTTAGTCGAGGATGAAGCGTCAGATACCAGTTTTGTGGCTGAGTGTGACATGTGCCAGCGTGTCAAGGCCGATCATCAGAGACCCCCTGGTCTATTACAACCGTTAAGCATCCCGATGTGGAAGTGGGAGCACATATCTACATATTTTGTCATGGGTTTACCGAGGACTCAGTGCAGTCATGATGCCATCTGGGTTGTCGTGGACCATCTGACGAAGTCGGCACATTTTCTTATGATTAGTAATACTTGGCATACGGACTGGCTCGCCAAGATGTTTGTTGATGAGATCATGAGGTTACACGGTGTTCTTGTCTCAATCGTTTCAGACCGAGACCCGAGATTCACGTCTCAGTTTTGCAGGAGCTTCCAGAGAGCGATGGGCACTGATTTGCTGTAACATCCCGAATTTTTGCCAACCTGGAATCAGATGTCCTTAGGCAAGGGGTAGATCCCAACCCCTTATGAACCTCTCAAACCTCAAATCCTTTAGGAATTAGACAAAGTTAACTAAGTGCTAAACTGGATTAGTTACGAAATCCGCACTAATCACTTTAAATACGATCTGCAAGACCCAAAACTTGTAGAATCATCGACGCTAGGTTACCCTAAAATCTAGGATCAAACTCATTACCCAACTGCTCTCGAGAGCACATTGAAACTTCATAACAGATCTAGACCGCACATCGAAGTCCGAATGATACGAAGTTATAGACTTAGGACCGCCTCACTGGGCTTGACAACCATCTCGGAAATCAAATCCAGATAGTGTCCCACGACTATTCTCTTAAGCTCGGAGCGAGGAGTGTGAGAAAATCTAGTTTTCTTTAGAAATTAAATGAACTTTAAGTAATCTGAGACTTAGTATTTGTAGGCCAAATATAAGCAATTAGACCATCGGAATCTGACCCAAATACACCCTCGGATCAGGAAAAATTTCATATACATGACAGTGTACTTGAAATCCCCGATCGAGATTCAGTGACCGTTGAACAGAAACTGGTCCACCACGCGTGATCTGAGAATTCGACTAGAACGAAAACTTAACTCCACCTAGATCCAAGGTTAGTGAGCTTAAGTCCGACCTTTGGCTCAAGGGAGGCCCCCAGAAGTCCTCCGTTGAGCTGAAGCTGGCCCACTTTGGATATAACCTAAGTATACCTTGATCTGAAGTCTAATTTGGTGAGTTTTTAGTCTATATAAGGACCTTAAACTCTCTCATATCTAGCCTATACGAATTTGAGAAAACTTAGGAGAGAGAAGAGAGAAAAGAGAGAGAAAGTGTGGGAGATGTGGGAGGATCTCCCTGATACTCTACCCTGCTGCTATCCGTGCTTAACCACCTCACTCTAATCACTTTCCCAGCGATTCCAGCTCCATTTCTAGGTAAGAAAACCTAACCCTAAGCTGTTTTAGAGTTTTCAAGAGTGTGGGTGATGTAATAGCTGACCTGTTTCATGATTCAAGTTGCCTAATCACCATAGACGAAGGCTTAAAGATTCTAGCGTATTCGTTACGATTCTACGACGAAAGGTGTGGACTTTAGGTGTATAGGTTATAGTTTTCAATGCTTTCAATGTCAGATAATGATAGATTCATGATCTGCATGCAATTGCACATGTACAAAGTGCTGTCCGTTTCGTTTTTCGGTTATACGTTATCTATGTTGAATATACTGTATTCTTCGTATTTATAGAAAATACCGTATACGTACAAATTTTGAAAGTATGTTAGCCATGATTAATTACTGTATGAACATGCTATATATATATATATATATAATACTCACTCGGCGAAAGGATTCGCCCTAATACATGTTTTTGCTAATATACGCTATATATGTTAAAAGATTGAATTCTAAGTGTTTGTGAAAATGACCGAATGAGTATAGAATTCGTATTCGTGCTCGCCATGACTAATTGTCATAGATACATGATTATTGTATAGGCGATACCCCTTTGACGAAAGGATTTGCCCTAAATCACGCCACGGCCAATATACACTATATATGTTAAAATGTGTAGCCCAAGTGTTTGTGGAAATGACTAAATGAATGTGGAACTTGGATTCCTGCTTGCCATGACTATCCGTCGTGGGTGCACCCGTGTTATCCATGGGGCAGCTCCCTAGTGAAAGGATTTGGCCTAATACCTATGTGATCAATATATGTCAGGTATGCTGATGTATGTAATCTAAAGTGTTTGTTGAAATGTCTGAATGAGTAGTAGTTAGTAAATTGTAATGTATAAGGGTGTTGAGATGGGATTCTCAACTACCTTAGAGATGTATATGATTTCCTCCATGTTGTTTATTTAGTTTAACCGCTTACTTATGAAATATGTGTTTGTATTTTCTGTTTATATTGTGCTTTATAACATGCTTGAATTACTTTGTATATTTTGCTTTACTCTACGTGCTTCTGAATAAGGATTGATTGTGTTTGGGGCTATGATTATAGTCTAGGAAATCGGTAACGGGATTGAATTTGTGGCTGAGATTCATTCGCCACATGAGATGTATTCGACGAACCCGAGTCGTACTTCGGTTGGCGATAGTGGTTGGCCATGCGAAGTGCTTATGTACTTCATGTCGTTCGACTTGTTATGCGCTCGAGCTAGCCGAGCTCGTCAAGTAACCCGATCTGTCTTATGTATGTTCACCATGTTTGGACGCCTCTGTTTAAACCTGAGGTACTAACCTTACCAGTGGAATTCCGTTAACCGTGGTACCTCGATCCGCTAAGACTCATGAGCCGGGCATGGTGGTATGGGACACCGTGGTCGAGCTGTCGGCCTATGCTGGGGCCACGAGCCTCCCCGTAGTGACCATTGAGCAACCAGACTCGTGAGCCGATTATGGTGGTATGGGACACTATATTCGAGCTATTGGCCTACACTACTTTGATGGGTGATGGGGGAGTGGTGCAACGATTCCGTGTGTAACAGCCTTGACAGCCCTGACCATACCCGGTGTAGTGACCTCGAGTATACTCTAAATCTGCGGTGAGGCGACGAGCCTTCCTGTAGTAACAGAGTATAAACTAGGCATGTATTGATAAGGTGATGGGGGAGTGGTGTAACGATTCCGTGTAACAACCCTAGCAGCCCTTGCAGCGACCTAGAAACATACATCATATGAGATTGTCTAGGACTGATGACCCTAGTATGGATCATTGTTTGGGAATGATATAAGGAAGGTACCTTAGTTTTCCAATACTGTTGTTTGAAATAAACTAATAATAACTCGGTAATCATGCTCATCATCGCATTGCATGTGCCTAGAAGATGTGGAGCACTGAGGGTGACAGCATGCCGCGGACGTAAGATGGTGTCGCACGAGGGAGTATGTTGTCGAGGGCATACATCATAATTGCATCTCATCCTTCATTAATTACAGTACTTAGGAATGTTGATTGTACTACTTTATCATTACTGCTTGACTAAATTAATAACATGTTAACCTTTACTTTATTGTTCCACTGAGTTGATTACTCACTCCCACATTACGGGACGGTGTTGTACACACCAACCAGACCCTATTGTAGCTGCAGGTGATGGCGATGCTTATGAGGCGGAGCCGGACTTTTGCAACGACGAGGATGCCTTCTTGTATAAGATGTATTCTGGTGGCTTCGTGAGAGTCGTGTCTTGATTGACGGGGTTACAGGGTTGCTGATTAGATGTCATTACATTTTTTTTGTATATTTTGGACTTGCACATGTAATTATTTAACCTGGCAATGTTATCACACTCTGGAGACTCACCACAGTCTATATATTTTATATATCTATCACAGTCTTCCGCTTGTAATTTAACTGTCTCTGGAGTATGATATGCTGTTTTGGTATAATCTCATTCATGTTTCAATGCTCTCATCATAATTATCATTATCTATATTGCATAAGTGATGCATTGGAACTCGGGAACTGAGCTTTGCTCAACCCCCGATTTTCAGGGCGTTACATTTACAGCTCAGCACCTCGTACCATCTACAGACCGATGGCCAGACCAAGAGGGTCAACCAGATCCTTGAGGATATGCTTCGGGCCTGCGCGGTTGATTTCTCGGGTAGTTGGGACGAGCACCTGCGATTGGCTGAGTTCGCGTACAACAACCGCTATCAGGAAACCATTGGTATGATTCCTTTTGAGGCATTATATGGCAGACTATGTAGATCTCTGAGTTGTTGGACCGAGGTTGGAGAGCGTCGTCTCCTGGGTCCCGAGCTTGTGCTGCAGACGTCAGAGGCTATCGATATCATCAGGCAGAGGATGTGCACAGCTTAGAGCCGACAGAAGAGTTTTGCTGACTGTCGGCGTCATCCCTTGGAGTTTGTCATTGGGGACCATGTGTATCTCAAGGTCTCACCCATGAAGGGTGTGGTTCATTTTAGAGCAAACAGCAAGCTTGCCCCGAGATTCATAGGACCTTTCGAGATCACCGGGTGCGTTGGCACCGTAGCTTATCGGCTTGCTTGCCATCTCAGTTGTCTAGAGTCCACAATGTCTTTCATATCTCCATATTAAGGAAGTGTGGGTCAGACATCGTTCTTGTTATTGATTGGCAGCCGTTGGAGGTTTGTAAGGACGCTTCTTACATTGAGTAGCCAGTTCGTATTCTCGATCGGAAGGAACAGGTCCTGCAGACCAAGGTCATTCCCTTGGTAAAGGTGTAATGGCGCCATCATAGTGTGGATGAGGCATCTTGGGAACGCGAGGTGGAGATTCGCGAGCGTTATCCCCATCTTTTCGATGTTTGATTGTATGTTGTACTGTGTTTTGATTATATATGATGATATGTTTCCTATTCCCTTATGAATTATGTTGAGTTGTGATGGTAGTGTAAATTTTGAGGATAAAATTTTTATTAGGTGGAGAGAGCTGTAAGACCCGTATCCTAGTCCGTACTGTTCCGTCGAATCCCACGATCCATTCCGTCGAAGTCCGATAGTCCACGATCAATAACCGACGTTTGCGATTGACCCTAAGTCATATCCTGTAAATTCGAGTCGATTTAATCCGAGACCTGTATCATTACGACCGCACCGTCGCTGCGGTTCCAACACCGTATCTTACACACTGATCCGATACCCTGGCAGGAAAATGTAGGCCGACGTTAATTTTGAAGAAAACACCGTGCATTGCAATCCCAAGAGAATCTCTACAACATGTCCCATCAAACAATCCATCAATCAATCACTTCATGTCAAGTACAAGTAACCCATACTTTCTTTCTCCACAAGTTAAGCAACCACCAAAGTCAACCAATCCATCACCTCACCCATCACTCACATCCATCACCCATCTCCCATCACCTCTCCTTACAACCTCTCTCTTTCCCTCCACATTTTCCAAGCAACCATTCCAAGCAGGAGCACCACACGTCCATGGCTTTTCAAGTGAGAGAAAAGTGATTTTTGTGGCCCACTTTCCCATACCAAGATCTTCCATCCTATTCATCCATTTCTTACCTTCCACCATCAAAGAGAAGCACAAGGAGATAGGCGTTCCAATAGACCAAGAAGATCAATGGTGGGTGCTTGTTGGGCTAGACCTTTCATGTTTTTATGATGGACCAAGTGAGGCTTATCGATCAATGGTATGGATCTCACTTGGGACCCTAAGATGTGGCCGATGGCCCACCTTGATCTTCATGATCATTCCATGATGGGGCCATTCTCCGTAGACCCCATCATGATGTTTATTTTCTTGCATGAATAGGATCATCTAGACCTTCCATTTTGGTGGAGAAAAGATTTCCACCGTTGATTTTTAATTTGATGGGCCCACGAGTAATGGGACTCACTTGATGTACGATTGATCGCAAGGGAGGGCCCATAGTGTTGGGGCCCCTCCATCACACGTGACCCGTCTCTCTCTCTCTCTCTCTCTCTCTCTCTCTCTCTCTCTCTCTCTCTCTCTCTCTCTCTCTCTCTCCCTCTTTTCCTTTCATGTGATGATATGGCCATATGGCCCACTTGGATGGACCCCACCCTATATGTGTTGTACCCACTCCATCCATCATAAGGTGGCCCACTTGAGCAAAGCCCACCTCCATGTATGTGCTGTGAGAACTTGTCCAGCGTCCAGGGACTCTGGACGTCACTGGAAAACACAAATATAAGCTTGGTTTACAAGCTTCTTGGTGGCCCACTCATATAGGCCCCACCTTGATATATGGATTCAATCCAATCCGTCCATCCTATTTACCAACTCATTTTAGGCATTGAGCCGAAAAATGAGGTTGATCCGAGTATCTGGTGGGCCATAGCGTTGAAAACAATGTCATTACCGTTGGAAATCTACCCTGATAGTCCTATACATAGAAAAATATCCGATATTGGACTTGTTTGGTCCATCTCAGGCCATGGAAACTAGTGGCTGGGGTGGATTCGGCTGGTGCGGGCCACACACATGAAAAACAACGGGATTTCGCATTTCAAAAATAAATAAATAAATATAAATGCAGCTGACGCTGCTGCTGCTAGAAGGCAGGCAGCACCTGCTGCATGCATGGACGGGGGGACGGTGGGCAGGGACCCACGGCTCCAGCCGTGGGCCCCACCATGATGTATTTATGCCATCCAATCCATTCATGAGGTGGACCACTCCCTGAAGTGGGCCCCCTCCAAATTCCAGCCACATCAAACGCTCAGGTGGCCCACATCATTGGAAACAGTGTGATTGAGTGGCTGCCATTAAAACCCACTTTTGGGTTCACAAAAGTTTTGGATTTATATGATATTTGTTTTTCTCCCTCATTCAGGTCCGTGTGACCTTACCAACGGTTTAGATGTCACATAAACGTTATGGTGGGCCCCACATGGGACCCCACAGAGATGTATGTGTTTAGCTCCCACCGTCCAGGAGGACGGTGGAGCCCACTGTGACGTTTGCGTTTCATTCCCATCGTCCAGACAGACGGTGGAGCCCACTGTGATGTGTGTGTGAGTGTGTGATGTGTGTGTGAGCGTGTGTGTGTGAGTGTGTGTGTGTGTGTGTATGTGTGAGTGTGTGTGCACGTAATTATATATATATATATATATTATAATATTGTATATATACTATATATAAATTATACATTATATTATGTATAATATACAAGATGGTGGGCCTTCATGTGGACCCCACCATGATGCATGTGTTGCATCCAATCTGTCTAGACTTCGAAACTCATTTTTGGGCATGGGCAAAAGAATGAGTCAGATCCATAGTTCAAGTGGACCCCACCTTGGTTTATATAAGGCCCAAGTTTTTAGGCCCACCTTGTCATATTTATAGCCCATTGTTAAGGCTCACCTTGATGTGTACGAAGCCATTGTTGAGGCCCACTTTGCTATGTATGAGACCCATGTTACGAGGCCCATTGTGATGTTTTCAAAGGCCCATGGGATATGGCCCATTGCAATGTACATAAGGCCCATTGATGAGGCCCACTTGATTTATAAAAGGCCCATATGAGGTGGCCCATTTGATGTATCTAAGGCCCATGGGTCGAGGCCCAACAGTTTGTCCTTAGGGTCCATTGTAATGTGTAATTCCTCATGTTTGTGTAATAATATTTGGCCATGCCTTGGAAGCAATGTTAGTTTGATATCCACATTATAGAATAATGTTAGTTTAATGTCCGCATTATAAATCTTCCTAAGGCCCATTGATAGGCCCATACCGGTTATGTGTAGGCCGTCTAGGCTTATCTTTGGCGTTAGCATAGTCCATTACTTTATAACATGCTTAGTACACTTCCATAATTCATGCGCATACGCATCTTATGTTTGCTTGATATGAGAAATGTTTGATCATAGTTGGGTTGAGACATTTACGAGACTCCTTATGAGACGGAGTGCCCCACATGAGCGCATGGTATGCGCGAGATTACTGCATGATTGACGGTGTGACTCATGCATTTCGTATTGTGTGTTGTGATTCACTACACGCCTAGCGACATCAAGGCGTGGCCTCCACAGATACATCGTGGATGGTCGTATCGGATACTGAAAATATTGGCTCTAGCATTGTGGGCACTTAGGATGTCCTTGGGTGAAAATCCCAGAACCTTTTTGGTACCAGGAGATGCTTCAACGTCTAGACCGAGTGGATACATGAGCGTCCAAGTGCCGAATACCAGTAGGCCGCTTCTCCCACTGTGTCGTGGTCGATTGAAAGGGGGTGTGGCCTTATCCGCCCCAGTGAGGGGGCTATAAGCTAGGCTGAGTTTGACTAGCTCACAAATGAGTCCGCTATCGACAAGCCGAGTAGGTATTGGCAGACTACTGGTCAGGCGGATAATGTCGTCTCTTCTACTTGCTTGACTGTGCAGCTAGGGAGGAGGCAGTCAGTGTGAGATGTATTAGACCCCGGTGATATCCAGAGAGGAACTGTACTGATATATATACTTAATGAGGACTGACATGCTTGCTTTGCATCTAGCATATGACATTTGGCTACATAGGCGTTGCATCACATGGCCTTGGTATGGCCTATAGCATTCATGCCTTGCATTACAAAACTTTGGTATAGCTGATGGCATTCATGGACTTACCGCATATTTCCGCATTACTCTGATATTGTACACTTGGCGCTTGCCTCGTGCACACGCTTACACGACCCTCTAAGCTTTTGTAAGCTTATGCACGACCGTTGCATGCAGGTAGAGTTAGACAGCAGCAGCGCTGAGGTAAGAGCGCATGTCGAATTCTTTTGGAGCTTTTGATCACCCTGTATTTCCCTTTCCGCATTGTACTTAAAAGATTTTGATATACTGGATATGTGGTGATGTTGTTTTGTAGTTATGCTCCATTATATATACTTGTGGTTATGCTCCATTATATATATATATAATTCATAATGAAAATCCTCCTTGTATGATCCCAGGATCGAAATCTGGCATATGGGCGCTGGGAGCCAAGAATGGGGTAATACGGAGGCTGTCGGCAATGCGACGATCGGGAATCTTGTGAGCCCGTTTTCCGAGTTTGGGGCATGACATCAAATCCTTTCGAGTTAACTGAGACAAAGGTCTGGCTTTCTTCGAGAAGTCCCGAATGAAGCGTCGGTAGTACCCCGCCAGACTAAGAAAACTCCTCACCTTAGTAACTGAACCAGGCTGCTTCCAGTCCTGAACCGCGACTACCTTAGCGAGGTCAACTGATATCCCTTCCTTAGACACCACATGTCCCAGGAACTTAACTTCCTCCTATCAGAAGTCGCACTTCTTATACTGTACAAACAACTGGTTCTTCCTCAGAGTATCTAAGACTACTTATAGGTGTTCCTCGTGCTCTTCCCGATTCTTAAAGTATTTCAGGATGTCATCTAAAATACAATGACAAATCGGTATAGAAATGGCTGAAATACCCGGTTCATCAAATCCATGAACATGGCCGGGGCGTTCGTAAGACCGAACGACATCACGAGGAACTCGTAATGCCCAAAACTGGTCCTGAAGGCCGTCTTCTGCACGTCCTCATCCCTGACACGCAACTGATGATACCTTGACTGTAGATCAATCTTTGAAAAATATCACGCCCCTTTCAACTGATCAAACAGATCGTCTATCTTGGGCAAAGGATACTTATTCTTCACGGTCAATTGGTTCAACTTACTGTAATCAATACATAATCGTAGCGACCCATCCTTCTTCTTGACAAACAACACAGGTGCTGGCCAAGGAGACACGCTGGGTGGTATGAAGCCCTTCTCTACGAGTCTGTCAATCTGTTTCCTCAGTTCCTCTATCTCACATGGAGGCATCTGATACATAGGTAATTAAATGGGGGTCTCACCGGGCACAAGATCAATAGTAAAATCGATCTTGCGCCGAGGAGGTAATCCAGGGATCGTCCTGAACACATCCTCAAACTCCCGAACTACTGGCATGTTTCCTAACGTCGGCCCATCAACATGCTCTAGCAAAGCGGCATAACATCTTACATGACATGGCTAACTAACCTACACTAGAAAAGTAAGACCGTGCCGTCAGGTCCGTTGGCTGTCACAACCCGATTATCATAAGCAATCTCTGCCTTCATTTCGGTGAGCCAGTCCATACTGAGGATAATGTCGTAGTGCCATAGTGGGGTGACAATGAGGTCAACGAATACTGTCCTACTACCCAAGTCTACTGAGCAACCCTCACACGTCCGTGTGACATTCGAAAAAGTCCCAATAGCAGTAGTGAGTCTCACTCTCTTCGTGAGAGTAGTATGTAAAGCTAGACGCTTAACTGCCACACATGAAATGATGGAAGTAGTGGACCCAGTGTCCACTAATAAGAAGACAGGAGTACCTTGGACATGTATAGTAATCTCGAAGGCCATAGGTGTTGAAGGTGTTGTCTCTGGCTCTTCTGCTGTAAGCACATGAACGCGTGCCTGCTGAAGTCGGTTGGGCTGAGGCACCATAGGTCACTGAGGCGGCCTAAATCGAGGTGCAGGGGGTTGGAATGATGGATGTGTAGGGACAATACGCAGGGGCGGAGCCGATATAGTCTGAGGGCGAGCGCGGTCGATCCTCTACGGCGGCGAGAACCCACTATCTCTCATACGTGTGAAATAGCTCTCCGCTGGGTGGCCTGGCCTCCCACAGTAGGTACAAGTCATGCCCGGTCGCCGCATCGGAACTAGTGGCGCCAAAATCCTGGGAGGAGAGTCTGTGCAAGGTCTCTTGCCAAAGAAAGGCCTGCTCGACACCTCAGGTCGTAGTCTAGTAACCATAGCCCCACGAGAACGTGTCAATCGATCCTCGTCCTGCTCTGCTCGCATAGACAATAAAAAATATGATAGATACTTGATTCACCACAGGCGCAAAGATCTCAGTAAAGTCGACACCTTCTCTCTAAAAATATGTAACGCTCCAGTTTTCGAAACCCGAGTATACAACTTGTTTTCTAAAAATCCGAGTGCTAACCTTTAAAGATAACCAAATTTCAGGTATATTTTCTTTTCTTTTTCAGAGTTAGCAGTTTAGCGAAAGCGAAACAAATTAAGCTTGAAGGAAATTTGCATACATGTTAAAATACATGAGCGTCTGCCCATAGGGCTTATACAAACCAATGTCTCAATACTCATAATTACCAAAAAAAAATGCAGGAAGCAAAATGAATTGCAACTAGTCTTAAACTGCAAGATTACGCAGCTACTCTTGGGCAGATAAAGCCATACGTCCTTGGATTATTTAAGTTCTACAATAGATGGATTATTTCTCACTAATAGATGTAACAATTTAAGTTTTATAAACAATCCAAAAGTATAAGAGGATATTCAATTGCAACATGTAAGTATTTATACAAAATAAATGTTGAGCATATAATTTGAAGATCAAGCCCAATAACTACACAAGTAATAATAAAATAGAAATATCAATTATTAGTCAAAATTAAAGTAGAAATATCACTTAAGCTAACATGGAAGCAAAAAGCCCAAGGTTTAGAAGTCATCACCTTATAGGGTCGAATTGTCTACCAATGTTGCAGGGAATGCATGCGCCCTTAGCATCGAATCCTACCATGGATTATGAAATCGTATAGTTAGAGCCAAGTTTTACCTACTATTTATAGTTAAAGTCCTAACTTAGGGTTTCGATTACTTAGGTTTAGGGTTTCATCCTAGAGTTTAGGTCTAAGCTTATATTTTAGGATTTGAACTCTAGTTGGTGTACAATTAATAAAATGTTAATTTAATAATTAAAAATAATTACTAACATTAATGGTATAATTAATATTAGCTATCATAGTAATAATAATCATTATGATGGTAATAATTAGTACAATATACTATCAATGATAATATTTAAGAATGGTAAATAAAATACTAATATCTAATAGTTGTAGTTTTTCTTATAATAACTAATACTAGTATAAGTAATATGATAATAACTAATCATGTTTAATAATCACAATAATTATGGTAATACCAATGATAATAATAAATCAAAATAATCTACTTTAGGAAGAAAGGTTGACTTATGTTAGTCGATTCGGTAACTCGACTTGGTTGAACTCAGTTGAACTCGACTGATCTTGGCTGAACTTATCTGAACGTAGCCGCACTGGACTGAACTCGCTGGGTCAACCCTGTCTGACTTGATAACCCACACCTCACTCTATCTCCTTCTTCTTCCTCTTATTTCTCCTCCTTTCTCTTCCCCTCTTCCTTCTCTTCCTTTTTCTCCTTTTTTCTTTCTTCTTCCCTACTTTCTTTCAAGATGCAAAGTCCAGCAACTGACCCAACTCACACAGCTCGACTAAGGAGTTCTAGGCAAGTCGACTAAATGATCTCTCTCTCTCTCTCTCTCTCTCTCTCTCTCTCTCTCTCTCTCTCTCTCTTCTTCTTCTTCTTCTTCTTCTTCTTCTTCTTCTTCTTCTTCTTCTTCTTTTCTTTCTTTTTCTTTCTTTCCTTCTTACACCTAGACAGAACCAGGCCTGCCCCAAACCTGAACCGAGTTAACAACTCAATGGGCAGAACAACAACACGGTGCAACAACACCACCCCAACTCTCTCTATCTTCATCTTCTTCTTCCTCTCTAGCTTCTCTTTTCTTTCATTGCTAGTTTTTCTAACCAGTTTGGGCCCTATTTTGACTGGGCTCGAGCAACTCCAAATGAGTCAGTGACTCGACCTGAGTCCGTGAGCTGACTTAGCAGCAACCCTACGAAAGGAAGCAACGTCCCTCACTCTTATTTGTCTCTTCTTCCCTTTTCTTATAAAAAGACGTCCAGCAATAGGTCTGGACCCATCTAGACGCTACCTCGACTCCAGTTGAGCTGAGTTGAGTTGGCAGTGACGTAACCCACCGTTTCTCTCTTCTCATCTTCATTTTTCTTCCTTCCTTCTTATTTTCCTTCTAGCATGACCAACAAAGTATAGACTTTGCCTAGACTCAGTCCTAGAACTCGGATGCACCCAACACAATGACTTGGAATTTCCTGGGCAATCGAGGAAGATGACCGACAACTTCCTTGATTTGATGGTTACTATGTTTATGCAGTTATACGGCCTAGATACGACTGACAGTATTCGTGGACTCATCAGGATTTGCATATTGCATTGTATCATCGGCATCTGATATTTGGATTGTTGTATCCACATGGTATAGTTGATCTACATTGCTTCATCAGTATATGATATTATTTTTATTATATTTCTACATCGCATAGCCTGGATAAGGCTAATGGCATTTATGGGTCTATCAGTGTGTTTTTGCATTATCCTGATATCATATGATTTATGAACTTGTCGGTATTCCCACTTACTCTAGTTTCTCTTATATTGCTTACTTAGCACTTACCTTGTGCACACACTTACACCACTCTCTAAGCTTTCTATAAGCTTATGCACGATAGATGCGTGCAGATGGCGTTAGTTTGCAACAACATTGAGCATGAAGCATGTAACGGTCTTCTGGAGCTTTGATTTTGACATATGTATTTCCCTTTCAACGTTGTATTCAAATATTTATATTAGTGGATATATGATGATGATGTTGCCTTTGTGATTTGGGTAAACTTGGTTATGCTTCTTATGTGATAAATGTACATTGAAAAATTCTCCTTGTAGGATCCCAGGATCAGAATCTGGCATAAGAGTGCTGAGAGCCGAGAATGGGGTACTACGGAGGCTGTCGGCACCAGATTAGGTGATCGGGATTCCTGTGAGTCCGATATCCGGGTTTGGGGTGTGACAACATCTATTTCATCTAAAGGAGTTGTGCATAGCAGCTTCCAGTGACAATGTATTCAATGTCGGCAGTAGATAACGATATTGAATTTTTCTTCTTGCTCTGCCAGGAGACTAGACAGTTTCCAACATAGAAACATCCTCCACTTGTTGATTTTCGATCATCCAAATTTTCTGCCCAGTCAGCATCAGAGTATCCAGCAATGATGGTGGATGTTTCAAATGGATACCACAGTCCGAAGGAGGTAGCTCCTGCTATGTATTTAATGATCCTCTTAATGGCCGTTAGGTGAGATTCCTTAAGATCTGCCTGATATCGAGCACATACCCCCACACTAAAAGATATGTTAGGTCGACTAGTTGTGAGATATAGTAGGCTACCTATCATACTCCAGTAGAGATGTTGATCCACACTGTTGCCATTTGTATCTTTGGAAAGTTTGAGTGTGGTACTCATGTGAGTGTGATAAGATGACCAAATTCAAGTCCAAACCTTTTTACCAGATCGTTTGCATACTTGGTTTGACAGATAAAGATTCCATCACATAGTTGCTTGACTTGTAATCTTAGGAAGAAGTTCAGTTCACCAACCATACTCATTTCAAATTCTGATTTCATGAGGTCAGCAAATTTGTATGCGATATCTTCACATGTTGAACCAAAGACTATATCATCCACATAAATTTGTGCAATAAGCAGTGAGTCTTTTGTTCTTTGGGTAAATAGAGTCTTATCAACACTTCCTCTGCTGAATTTATGGTCCAAAAGAAATTTTGTCAATCGTTCATACCAAGCACGTGGTACTTGTTTGAGATCATAGAGGGCGTTGTTCAGACGATATATGTAATGGGGATACTTAGGATCTGAAAATCCCTTAAGTTGTTCTACATAAACTTCTATAGCAAGATCTTCATTAAGAAAAGCACTCTTAACATCCATTTGAAATAGTTTAAATTTTAATGCACATGCAGTGGAGTGCAAACGGCATCCATGTACGTTAAACTATATGATATGATAAAAGTGGAGGCAGATCTTCATTAAGAAAAGCACTCTTAACATCCATTTGAAATAGTTTAAATCCTGATGACCGACAATGACTTGGCATTTCCTGGGCAATCGATCTTGTGAGCCAACTTCTCCAGCAACAAAAAAAAAAAAAAAAAAAAAATATGTTGATAATTTTGAAAAAAAGAAAAGATTTTGATTAAAAAAATGATATTTTGAAAAGGAAAATTTAAAAAATAAAACAAAATTGTGAAAAAATTGACAAATTGTAAAAAATATATATTTTTTAAAAAAGAAAACTAGATTTTGTATTTTGACAAGAAAAATTAAAATGTTATTGTTTCGACAAGGAAACAAATGTATTTGATTTAGGAGAATTATCTTATTCAAACATAACAATGAAATAGTTATAAAGTGATATTTATTGAAAATTCATTTACATCCTCGATATCCCTTGATTCTAAGATAGTTTACAAAGAACTCATTACAAATGTTAATTATTATAGCTAAATATAATTTTTGTAAAAAATGATCTCAATCATCTCCAATGACTTAGGAGGAATAGACAAGTTGATATATTTTCAAGAAAGAAAAACATTTCCGTACTATTTGGTCATCTCCGAAATTTAGGAGGAAACGTCTCTTCGTCGATGATTCTTCCTTTCTCTTGATCAAGAAGAACTTGAAGCTTTGAGGACTCAATTAAGACATTTGAGATTTTCGCCAAGAAATAGGATGTGTTGGTCCGCGTAAACGATATGCTGCGCGGTTACCAGGTGCAAACTATGTTTCTGCGGCCGACCGGCGTAAACTTCAGAGTCCAATACCCTTTTTTGGGCCAGAGTAATAATGTCTTCTCTTCGTCTTTTCTTCGCTTCAAAATCTTGAACCCCTTTTGAGGGAAGGAACGGGGTTTTTATAGACATTTTCACCAAGTGAAAATCTGATCTGTCGATGTGGACAAAAATATCATTAACCATTTTATTTCTCCATCATGAACTTTGCGCGGAGACGCGCAATCAATATGCTTTGCGCGGTCTCGTGCAAACCCTCAATTTTATACTTCAGGTAAATATATAATTCACTTTTTGAAAGCAAAGTAGTCTTCAATTAATATTTCTTGATTCTTCAATCAGCTTTCTTGATCTTTCTCTTCTTCACTTCTTTGCTCATTTTATGTCTCAACAGTTATATAACAAAAGTGATATTTAAAAAATGATATTTTGAAAAAGGAAATTTTAAAAATTAAACAAAATTGTGAAAATTTTGACAAATTGTAAAAAAATATATATTTTAAAAAAGAAAACTAAATTTTGTGTTTTGACAAAAAAATTGAAAAGTTAGATAATAAAAGTGAGATTTTGATGATGTGTTGTATATCCTTGCCGCCCCTATGTTTCTCCAACCCATTTTTGGGCCAGG
This sequence comes from Magnolia changhungtana, assembly GCA_030180095.1. Taxonomy (NCBI): domain Eukaryota; kingdom Viridiplantae; phylum Streptophyta; class Magnoliopsida; order Magnoliales; family Magnoliaceae; genus Magnolia; species Magnolia changhungtana. Next base: position 2,548,171 of record JASAUF010000320.1, read on the forward strand.
TAATAATGTAAAAATGTTTAAAAAATTTTGTCGGTAAAAATGTGTGTGTGTGTGTGTGTAGTTTTTATATCATATGAATGAAAATTTATATATATATAATTAAAAGGTAATATTTAAATGATTTGTAATATCACATGAAAAAAAATATTGAAAAGTTTAGAAATTTTAACTATGTTTAAGAAAAATTTTGAGAACAAAATAATGCTTTTGAAGAAAAAAATCAGCATTTTGAAATTTTTGAGAAAAAATTAAAATATGAGAAAAATTTTGAGATTTTGAAAATAAAAAATAAAAATTTGTATTTTAAATACTTTTGAAATATTTTATAATAAAAATGATATTTAGTTAAAAGAGTAAAAAATATATATATACATTTTGAAAAAAAATGTTAAATTTATTTATGAAAAATAAAATTACTAAATTATTAGGCACATCCACTAATTGAACCTTTAATCATTTTTGGACAATCTAATCAGTTCAAATTGAAGAGTAAATAACTTCAGATGTTTAACTCAAATTTCGCTGAAATTGTTGATCAATCTTGTATACCCAATATCTTTCTCATATGTAGCCTGATTGAGGCGAGTAACTAGTCAAATTGAGAGTATTGATCAGTAAAATAGAGTGAATGGACCAGACATGTAAAATGGGCCAAATATTCTGGTTAAAATTGTGACCCAACTTAGTGACCTCGTGAGAACCTTAGAATTGATGTTAGTAAGTTTTGTGGGGCCCATCATGATGTGTGTCGAACACCAACACTGTGGATTTGATGTGTCCCCTTTAGGTTATGAGATATCTCAAAAATCATTGGTAAACGAAACTCAAGTGGGCCATACCATTTAAAACTATATGAAGACATCCTAAAAAATATAAAAGCACTTGGTGGGGCCCACATGAGTTTTGGATGCGATTGAAACTTGGTCTGACCCCTCATCCAAGTGGTACACACATAATGAGTGGGTTGGATATGTGAATCACATTTAGGCAGGCCTAATATAAGATTATGAATGTTTTAAGGAAACCTTTCTCCACTACATTTAAGTGAGTTACTCGTTACCTTTACCAGAGTAAACTCTGTGAGGTTCACCATTATTTATTTATTTATTCCACTCTATTCATCCATGTTAACAGATAATTTGAAGTCTAAAGAACAAAAAGGAAGCATATCTAAAGCTCAAGTGGACCACACCACAGGAAATAGTGTGATTGAACCTCTACCATTTAAAATTTCTTAGAGGCCATAGAAGTTTTGGATCAAGCTGATGTTTGCGTTTTCTATTCATTTATATATTTTTGATATTATGAACAGCCTTTAACTATTTTTGGACAATCTGATCAGTCCAGACATGAAGAGTAAATAACTTCAAATGTTTAAATAAAAATTCACTCAAATTGTTGATCAATCTTGTTTGCCCAATATCTTTCTCATATGTAGTATGATCGAGGCGAGTAACTAGTCAAATTGAGGGTAATGATCAGTAAAATAGAGTGAATGGACCAGACATGAAAAATGTGCCCATCATGATGTGTGTCAAACATCAACACCGTGCATTTGATGTCTCCCCTTTAGCTTATGAGATATCTCAAAAATCATCCGTATACGAAACTCAGGTGTTGATTACCATATAAAACTATGTGAAGACATCTAAAAAAATATAAACAGTACAATATTGGATGTCATACCATTTTGGGGCCATAAAAGTTTTAGATCAAGCTAATTTTTGTTTTTCCCTTCATTTGGCCTTGTATGACCCAATCAACATATTGGATGTCAAATAAATAGTACAGTAAACCTTAGGAGGATTTTAATGATGGATATCCAATTACTATTGATTTCATATGGTGTGGTGCACCTAAGATTTCTGTGGTGGGGTCACGGTCATTTTGTCTAGATTTACGTATATTTTGGACAATCTAATTAGTCTAAAATTGAAGAGTATATGACTTCATATGTTTAGATTAAATTTTATTTAAATCTGATCGTTGAATTGAAAGATATGGCCCATCATATTGTTAAGCAATCTTGTCCATCCAATATCTTTCTCATTCGAAACTCGATCAGGATGGGTGACTAGTCAAATTAAAGATCTTGACAAGTAGAACAAATTAAATGGATCAGATTTCCAAATTGGGACAAATTTTTCGATCAAAATTGCATGGAAACTTGCTGAACTAATAAAAAATAAGTGAAGATTGAATGCCTGTCATTGAAAATGTATTGTGGGCGGTAAAAGTTTTTTATCAGGCTAATATTTGTGTTTTCCCTTCATCCATGATTTTGTTAACCTATGAACATATTATATCTCAAATAAACATCATGGGAGGCCCTGGGAAGGTTTCAACGGTGGGTGTCACTGTCCCCCATTGTTTTCTGTGGTGGGGTCCACTTGAACTTTGGATCTTCTTTATTCTTTGGATAATCAACCGTGCGTCTCATCATATCAACGGTTTGGATCACCAAACCATGGCCCTACATTTATGAAAATTCTACCTTCCAATCTTAGGACATCATGCTCTTTTTCATTTTTAACCGTCTATTCCAGGCAACAAATATAAATGTCAAGATCATTCTATCAATGAAATTCTTTATATATGGCCAATACACATATGGAATCAAGTAATCAATGGCCTAGATTTTGGAACCATGGGCTCTACCCGTCACACTAAAAGACACGCTTACACCATGTAAAAGCTCACGTTGTGCGCCATATGGTGTTAGTTTTGGTTTTAAATGTGCTAGTTTTGGGTCCAATGTAAAATGGTGGTAATTTATGCAGTCACTAGTGGAAATGATATAAAGTTATCCAGACCATCCAAATAATGGGTCCTCGTGTAGATGGTTAATATTTACCTTGTACCCATATTATACAATCTTAACTATCTGGTAAATGGGCCCTTATATGTATGGCTGAAAACTTAGTTTATTATATAATTTGGTGTTAAACTCACATTGTTCGAATGTGAATCATAAACTCATTTTGAAAGAGGCATTTCTGAAACCCTCTTTCACTGTCTTTTCCTCTCTCGCTTTCCCTCCTGCTCTCGCTCTGGCTTTCTCCCTCACTCGTTGTGACGCTTGTTCTCTCTCCACCTCTCTGAGCAATGTCGGCCTTAACCAATCTCCAATCAAAACATTTCAGCACCATCCAAACCCCATCGTTTCCTCCCCATTGTTGTTGGCAGGAACTCGCTGCACCCGTTGCCATTGCACTCATTTTCGTTGTCGATCTGGTAGTGGATCCGTGATGGATTTGCTGATTTCAGGAGAATCAGGGGATATGGTTTTTGCATAACCCCTCCATCATCCCGAGCATCAAGTTCTTACAGGTAAATCCGTCCATATTCTCTTCTAATTCAGTTGAAAATTGGGGATATGGTTTGTACATTAGCTATTTGTTGAATTTCCTGAGAGAATGCGGGATTTGTCTTAGGACTATGCTTTTGTTTTGAAATTATTACATTAATCTGTTCTCAAAGAATTGAGATTTGGATTTCAAGTTGATCATGATTCATGGCCATCCATCCATTGGTAACCATCATGCATCAAGAAATCTATTGCATCAAGGTTGCGTTTTATGATTCGGTTATGTTATTCTTAGCTTGTATGGTCACCAGAATATTGATATCATGTGCCCTTATTTTATATAAATATGCTCTCCGCCATGAAGTGTGTATGGCAGGTCTAATTGTTTAATCTGTGATGTGAAAGATGAGGGCAATAAGATGGAACATGATGATGGTAGGCTTATTACTGTATTTTTTGCTCTGAACTATTGTGACTAGGTAATCAACATTGTGTTTTAGCCCTATACATGTTTAATGTGGCATGATGGGTTTCTTTGGTATTGCTTGCAGCATCATGGGCAATATCTGTCTACTATGCCTATCAAAGAACCTAGTAACCTTTCAATCTTATCTTGAGCATGAGACATATGAAATGGTCAATCATGGGGGGATTACATTCATTGCAGAGCAAGTGAGTTGTTCAAGGCATTCATTTTCCTTGAACTTTGTATGGGACTTGGCCTGATAAACCACTCCATGCCCCACGCATGCTGACTTGGCACATGTATGGGACATTGAAGCTGCACAGTCAGGTGGGCCGCAGCAAGTAGCCTTAATGAGTGGATAGCCTAATTTTTGTGCAGGGTTGGCTACTCATTAGGGGCCATGATTTTTGTGTATCATTCTCAGATTGGCATGTGTTCGAGTGTATAGAGGAACTGGGCTATACATGGATGTTGAATTAACAAACTTCCAGGAAATTATTTCACCGACTTGATACTTCTGCAATTTATGAATGGGTCTGTTGTATAAATGGAAGTCAAGTTCATCTATAGAATTCTTTTTCTAGAGCAACCCATCCATCTTGAATGTAGACTGTTGGCTTCATTCCTCTATAGAATTCTTTTTCTTGTGCATGTGAGGTTCACTTAATTAATTAGATAGATTAAAAACATTTAAGTGGAAAGTAGGGATTTTATGAATTTTTGGACTGGTAAAGCCCACACCACCAATTGTTGGTATTGGGATTAGGCTTGGTGCTTTTGTGCTAGGCCCATCCTGGACTTTAGTCTGGCATGAGCCTAGGTTCGGGCCTAGCCTGGCCTTGTACATGTGGCATATGACTTGAGAATCAACCTAACAAGTCCTGATTTAAAGCCCAATGTTTAAAGTAAAGATGGATTAATGTTGAGTCTTGCCAATGTCTGTTGATATTAAATTCCATGACATTCAAGGGAAGAATTACCATTGTGCCATACTGAATTTTTATTGGTAAGGGTTTAGCCAATCTTAATAATTTTTATGGATGCAGAGGCCAATTACATGTTTTGAGAGAGCAGCTGAAAGGTGTCACACAGATTCACTATCCAGTATAGTTGCATCATGTTCTTAGGGTAAACATGTCGCCATTGGCACAGGAACACCTATCCAAATGATGTGGAGCAAGAAAGAAGTTAGTTTTCTTCCCTTTACCATTGTTGTTTGATTGTTAATCCATGCACAGGCACACATCCCTGCATGTGCCACTCACTGGGGCCCACATGATTACTAATCCCATTATCAGAACCGTCAAAATCTTCCATATGGAAAAATCCTAACCTTTCATTAGGTTGCCAAAAAACAGGTGAAGAAACAAAATACAACAAAGACATTAAAAAAAGAAAAGAAAAGAAAAAGAAAAGCGAAAAATACCAAGATGTTCTCTAGCTAGGATACTCCAGAATTTTTTATGAACAGCCCTTGATGGTGAGGTCCATCATTTTCGACAATTTGGATTGCCCATGGGCCTATATGATACTCAAGTGGGATATCAGAGCTCTTCATAAGGTGAGACAATATGACTAGACCTTCTCCCTTAAATCAGGCCATTGTGCCTAAAAATGAGCTATTGGGTACAAAATAAATATCTGGCTAACTAAAAAAATTTAGTTATCCATTTATTTTGTTCATTTTGGCCCACCTGAAGAGTGAAATGTCCTGAATTTTTAGTGATTACATCTAATCAGTGTGCCCCACCTGATGGAAAGTTCAGATCTCTTGCACACGTGAAATTGGCACTTGTGCTTGCATGTGGATGGCCAGGATCTAAACTAAGATAATAATATTTATTTTCACAACTACGATAATAATATTTTCTTAATGATTACTGCATATATGATCCAAAGATGGAAATTTTCGACTGAGAGAAAAATTGGTGATTTTACCCAATTATTTTGGACCCTAGCTAAGGTATTAGGATGAACTCTTAGTTTAAAGGAATTTGATTCTTTCTCAATTTTCACTAAGTCAGCCCCATTTCTTTTAGAAGAGATCCAAGTGCTTCCTCTTGCTGGTGTCTATTCTTTGGTGTGTGTGTGTGTGTGTGTGTGTGTGTGTGTGTGTGTGTGTGGAAAGGAATAATTGCTGCTTTAGAAATGTTTGTAGGGTTAACTTATGTTTGATGGATTGCTTGCCTTAATGGCTATTGTAATTTTCTTTTTCTGGTAGTTTCCATTGTATTTCTTTTCCTTCTTTGTTTGTTTCTTTTTTTTTTCCATTTCTTTAATTTTGGCCTCTTGGCCTTGAATAAATCAGTATCTTAAATTGAATAAATCAGTATCTTAAAAAAATAAATTAAAAAGCCAGCCAAATGGGCCTCCCATGTACATTCATCACTCTATTTCAAGCATTCTGCGTTCCTCTACCTAAGCCTCCTACAAACTTTCCTTAGAAGTGACCCTGTTGGTCAAAGGCCAGCTATAAAAATGTTCATGTCATGAACATGCCCAGGTTGTCCTAGTTAAAATTATTAGTTTACTATTTGTCGACTCTCAATCCTAGCACATCTGCAAGTCACATCAAAGCATACAACTGGTTGAGATGTGTGAAACTAGTAGCCCTGTACATGAATTTTCTAGGCTTCTCCCTTCATAAGAAAAATCCATGCCCTGCGATGGAGGTATGCTCTGACACATAGTGACGTTACATAGAGATCTGGATACTCCACCATTTCCTTTGTTTGTGAAACAAATGTTATTAGCTATGAGGGGATTTTCCTTTCTAGCTATAGGAACAGATGTTATTGGCTATGAGGGAATTTTCCTTTTTTGAAACAAATGTTATTGGCTATGAGGGAATTTTTCTTCTTTTTTTTTTTCCTTTTCTTTCTTGAAATTTTTTCTTTTGTTTTTTGTAATAATTAATAAATTGATTGAAGATCTAGATACTTCACCATTTCCTTTCTTTCATTAGGTTTTTTCTAAATCAGAATGTTGCTTTTATCGGGTTTGATGCAGAAATCGTCGCCAACTTCACAGAACGATAAATAACATCAGTGGGCACAGATTGCAACCTGGATTTAAACAAGGTTCAAGGTGCCGCCAACAATGCTAACAGAATCCTCTAGGTTAGATTGTTGATTGGACCTGATTTTATTTAAATGATCTTGATAATCCATTTTATTTAAATGAGAAGACCCCGAATGTGAGTCGGAGCTATCCGGATGTTGAGCGGGGGTCCCTGGAAGGTGGGAACCGCTGTTATGACCATAATGAAGTTGTCCATTTACTATGGACAGCATTGGAGGGGCCTGGCCATTTGGACAGGCCGTGTTTATGTATTTGCTCGAAATTAATGGAGCAGACCCGGATGTGCGTCGGAGCTATCTGGATGAGCGGGGGTCCCTTAAAGGTGGGAACTGCTATTATGACCATAATGAAGCTGTCTATTTCCTATGTACAGCATTGGAGGGGCCTGGCCATTTGGACAGGTCGTGTTTATATTTGTATTTGCAGGGACCACACCCTAAACCTATAACCTAAACCTATTCTCAATTCTCTAAAGCTATAACCTATAACCTATAACCTATAACCTAAACCTAACCTAAACCTAAACCTTAACCTATAACCTATACTCAATTCCCTAAACCTAAACCTAAACTTATAACTTATAACCTAAACTTATAACATAAACCTATAACCTATAACCTATAAACTTATAACCTATAAACTTATAACCTATAACCTAAACCTAAACCTAAACTTATAACCTATAACATAAACCTAAACTAAACCTAAACCTTAACCTATAACCTAACCTCAATTCCCTAAACCTAAACCTATACTTATAACCTAAGCCTATTCTCAAATCCCAAAACCTATAACCTAAACCTAAACCTTAACCTATTCTCAATTCCCTAAACCGTAACCTATAACCTAACCTAAACCTAAACCTATAACCTATACTTATAACCTAAACTTAAACCTATAACCTAAACCTATAACCTAAACCTAAACCTAAACCTAAACCCAATCTCAAACTCGAATCTGAATCCCTAAACCCTTAGCCTAAATGTAAAACCCAAACGTAAACCCGAACTTGATTTCCTATACCTAAACCTTAATGTATTCTCAAATCCCTAAACTTAAACCTACACCTAATCCTAATCTCAACTCCCTAACCTAAACATAAACTTAAACTTGAAAACCCGATCCCGAACCCGAACCCGATTTTCTAAACCTAAACTTATAACCTTAACCTAAACCTATTCTCAAATCCCAAAACCTATAACCTAAACCTAAACCTTAACCTACAATCATAACTTATAACCTAAACCTATAACTTAAACTCAATTCCTTAAATCTTATCCTATAACCTAACCTAAACGTACACCTATAACGTACACTTATAACCTAAACCTAAACCTATAACATTAACCTAAACATAAAACCTAAACCTAAACCTATACTTATAACCTAAACCTATTCTCAAATCCCAAAACGTATAACCTAAACCTAAACCTATAACCTAAACTAAAAAAATCTAAACCTAAAACCTAAACCTAAACCTACACTTATAACTATAACCTATAACCTAAAACCCAAACCTAAACTCGATCTTGAACCCGAACTCGATTTACTAAACCTAAACCTTAACGTATTCTCAAATCCATAAACCTAAACCTATACGTAATCCTAATCTCAACTCCATAACATAAACCTAAACCTAAACCTAAACTTGAAAACCCAAACCTAAACCTGAACCCGAACCCGATCCCGATTTCCTAAACCTAAACTTATAACCTTAACCTAAACCTATTCTCAAATCCCTAAACCTATAACCAAAACCTTAACCTATAATCTAAATCTTAACCTATAACCTAAACTCAATTCCCTAAACCTTAACTTATAACCTAACCTAAACCTATAACCTAAACCTAAACCTAAACGTATACTTATAACCTAAACTTATTCTTATAACCTAAACCTATTCTCAAATCCCAAAACCTATAACCTAAACCTAAACCTACACTTATAACCTATAACCTAAACCTAAACCTTAACCTAAACCTAAACCTAAACCTATAACCTAAACCTAAACCTAAACCTACACTTATAACCTATAACCTAAACCTATAACCTAAACCTAAACCTAAAACCCAAACGTAAACCCGATCTTGAACCGAACTCGATTTCCTAAACCTAAAACCCAAACGTAAACCCGATCTCGAACCCGAATCCGATTTCCTAAACCTAAACCTTAACGTATTCTCAAATCCCTAAACCTAAACCTACACCTAATCCTAATCTCAACTCCTTAACCTAAACCTAAACTTGAAAATGCAAACCTACCCCGAACCCGAACCCGATCCCGATTTTCTAAACCAAAACTTATAACCTTAACCTAAACCAATTCTTAAATCCCAAAACCTATAACCTAAACCTCAACCTTAACCTAAACCTAAACCTTAACCTATAACCTTAACCTATAACCTAACCTAAACCTAAACCTATAACCTAAACTTATAACCCAAACCTAAACCTATAACCTAAACCTAAACCTAAAACCTAAATGTATTCTCAAATCCCTAATCCTAATCTCAACTCATTAACCTAAACCTAAACCTAAACTTGAAAACCCAAACCTAAACCCGAACCCGATTTCCTAAACCTAAACCTACACCTATTCTCAATTCCCTAAACCTTAACCTATAACCTAAACCTAAACCTAAACCTAAACCTATATAACCTACACTTATAACCTAAACCTATAACCGTAACCTAAACTTAAAACCAAACCTAAACCTTAACCTATAACCTATAACCTAAACCTATACTTATAACCTTAACCTAAACTTATAACATTAACCAAAACCTATTCTCAAATCCCAAAACCTTAACCTATAAACTAAACCTTAACCTATAACCTAAACCGATACTTATAACCCTAACCTAAACTTCTAACCTTAACCTAAACTTATTCTCAAATCCCAAAACCTATAACCTAAACCTATAACCCAACCTATAACCTATAACCTATAACCTAAACTCAATTTCCTAAACCTTAACCTATAACATATAACCTATAACCTAAACCTATAACCTATAACATTAACCTAAACTTCTAACCTTAACCTAAACCTATTCTCAAATCCCAAAACCTATAACCTAAACCTATAACCCAACCTATAACCTATAACCTATAACTTATAACCTAAACTCAATTCTCTAAACCTTAACCTATAACCTATTCTCAAATCCCTAAAACTAAACCTATACCTTAACCTAAACCCGATCCCGAACCCGAACCTGATTTCCTAAACATAAACCTTAACCTATTCTTAATTCCCTAAACCTATAGCTTATAACCTAAACCTATAAGCTTAACCAAAACCAAAACCTATGACCTAAAACCTTAACCCATAACCTATAACCTAAACTTATAACCTATAACCTAAACTTAACCTAAACCTAAAACTTATAACATAAAACTTAAACCTAAACCTAAAACCTAAATGTATTCTCAAATCCCTAAACCTAAACCTACACCTAATCCTAATCTCAACTCCCTAACCTAAACCTAAACCTAAACTTGAAAACCCAAACCTAAACCCGATCCCGAAACCGAACCAGATTTCCTAAACCTAAACCTTAACCTATTCTCAATTCCCTAAACCTATAGCTTATAACCTAAACCTAAACATAAACCTTAACCTTAACATTAACCTTAACCTAAACCTAAACCTATAACCTATAACCTAAACCTAAACCTAAAACCTAAATGTATTATCAAATCCCTAAACCTAAACCTACACCTAATCCTAATCTCAACTCCCTAAGCTAAACCTAAACCTAAACTTGAAAACCCAAACCTAAACCCGATCCCGAACTCGAACCTGATTTCCTAAACCTAAACCTTAACCTATTCTCAATTCCCTAAACCTATAGTTTATAACCTAAACCTTAAACTAAACCTAAACCTATAACCTTAACTTAAACCAAAACCTATAACCTATAACATAAAACCTTAACCTATAAACTAAACTTATAACCTATAACCTAACCTTAACCTAAACCTAAAACTTAAACCTTAACCTATAACTTAAAACTTAAATATATTCTCAAATCCCTAAACCTAAACCTACACCTAATCCTAATCTCAACTCCCTAACCTAAACCTAAACCTAAACTTGAAAATCCAAACCTAAACCCGATTCCGAAACCGAACCCGATTTCTAAACCTAAACCTTAACCTATTCTCATTCCCTAAACCTATAGCATATAACCTAAACCTAAATATTAACCTAAACTTAAAACCTAAATGTATTCTCAAATCCCTAAACCTAAACCTACCCATAATCTAATCTCAACTCCCTAACCTAAACCTAAACCTAAACTTGATAACCCAAACCTAAACCCGATCCCGAACCCAAACCCGATTTCATAAACCTAAACCTTAACCTATTCTCAATTCCCTAAACCTAAACATAAACCTTAACATAACTTAAACCTATAACCTTAACCTAAACCAAAACCTATGACCTAAAACCTTAACCTATAACCTATAACATAAACTTGTAACCTACAACCTATAACCTAAAACCTAAACCTAAACCTAAAACCTAAATGTATTCTCAAATCCCTAAACCTAAACCTATAGCTAATCCTAATCTCAACTCTCTAACCTAAACCTAAACCTAAACTTAAAAACCCAAACCTAAACCCGATCCCGATCCCGAACCCGAACCTAATTTCCTAAACCTAAACCTTAACCTATTCTCAATTCCCTAAACCTATAGCTTATAATCTAAACCTAAACCTAAACCTATAACCTTAACCTAAACCAAAACCTATGACCTAAAACCTTAACCTATAACCTATAACCTAAACTTATAACCTATAACTTAACCTTAACCTAAACCTAAAACCTAAACCTTAACCTATAACCTCAGTAACCTAAAAAAACCTAAACCTAAAACCTAAATGTATTCTCAAATCCCTAAACCTAAATCTACACCTAATCCTAATCTTAACTCCCTAACCTAAACCTAAACCTAAACTTGAAAACCCAAACTTAAACTCAAACCCAATTTCCTAAACCTAAACCTTAACCTATTCTCAATTCCCTAAACCTATAGCTTATAACCTAAACCTTAACCTAAACCTAAACCTAAACCTATAACCTATAACCTAAACCTAAACCGAAAACCTAAATGTATTCTCAAATCTCTAAACTTAAACCTACACCTAATCCTAATCTCAACTCACTAACCTAAACCTAAACTCAAACCTAAACCCGACCTAAACCTAAACCCGATTTCCTAAACCTAAACCTTAACCTATTCTCAATTCCCTAAACCTATAGTTTATAACCTAAACCTCGACCTAAACCTAAACTTATAACCTATAACCTAAACCTAAACCTAAAACCTAAATATATTCTCAAATCCCTAAACCTAAACCTACACCTAATCCTAATCTCAACTCCTTAACCTAAACCTAAACCTAAAGTTGAAAACCCAAACCTAAACCCGATCCCGAACCCGAGCCCAATTTCCTAAACCTAAACCTTAACCTACTCTCAATTCCCTAAACCTATAGCTTATAACCTAAACCTTAACCTTAACCTAAACCTATAACCTTAACCTAAACCAAAACCTATGACCTAAAACCTTAACCTATAACCTATAACCTATAACCTAACCTTAACCTAAACCTAAAACCTAAACTTAAACCTAAAACCTAAATGTATTCTCAAATCCCTAAACCTAACCTACACCTAATCTAATCTCAACTCCCTAACTTAAACCTAAACCTAAACCTAAACTTGAAAACTCAAACCTAAACCCGAACCCGATTTCCTAAACCTAAACCTTAACCTATTCTCAATTCCCTAAACCTTAACTTATAACCTAACCTAAACCTAAACCTATAACATGCACTTATAACCTAAACTTATAATAAACCTAAACCTAAACCTAAACCCGAACTTGAACCTAAAACCGAAATGTATTCTCAAATCCTTAAACCTAATCATACACCTAATCCTAATCTCAACTCCCTAACCTAAACTTAAACCCAAACTTGAAAATCCAAACATAAACCCGAACCCGATTTCCTAAACCTTAACCTTAACCTATTCTAAATTTCCCAAAGCTATAACCTATATACTATAACCTATAACATAAACCTAAACCTTAACCTAAACCTAAACCTATAACCTAAACCTTAACCTATAACATATAATAAACATATAACCTATTAGCTAACCTTAACCTAAACCTAAAACCTAAACCTAAAACCTAAACCTAAAACCTAAATATATTCTCAAATCCCTAAACCTAGACCTACACCTAATCCTAATCTCAACTTCATAACCTAAACATAAACGTAAACTTGAAAACCAAACCCGAACCCGATTGCTATAATAATGTAGCCCAATCACATGGCAACAAACAAGAATGTATCCCTTTTAACACATGCCCTTTTTACAAAGCTTTAATTTTTGTTGTTGTTTCTATTAACTTGAATTGGAACACTTTTTTACATTATTTGCTTGCATTAATTTTATTTTAATGGTCAGTTTTATTTTTAAAAAGTGTCCACTTTTTTGGAAGAAGTTTTTGCAATTCTTCATGATTCTGAATTATAATGTTTTGTTGGTTGAATATTTTTTTATTAGATAAAAGACAAAAAGAAAATTGTTAATGATTTTTTTCTTTTTTTTTTTAAAATTTATGATGTTAAACTTATATGTATTTATGCGTGGATAAATGTAATATGGATAAGATTGTTATTGTTTGGATGGATGTAGTTTATGTTTGGATAGATTTACGTAGTTTGGGTTTAGATGGATGTGAATGTGAATATGCAGGTGTATATCAGGAAGAATATGATAAAATATATTGTAACAGGTGTATATTAACCGTCTCAAATTTGAAAATGTCCTTTTAAGGGTCATAAGACACGGTTCATAGCAATCCTTTTTAAAGATGGTATATGACCGTCCTTTGAAAGCTCATAAGAGATGGTTCATAGCAGTCCTTTTTAAGGACGGTCCATGACCGTCGTCCTTTTAAGACTGATAAGAGAGTCCATGACAGTCCTTTTTAAGGATGGTCCATGACCATTCTTTTAAAGGACGGTCCATGGCCGTCCTTTGAAGGCTCATAAGAGACGGTCCATGACCGTCCTTTTTTCATCAATAAGAACAACGGTTTTCAACCGTCCTTTAAGTAATACGATGCCTCAAAATATGACAGCCCATACGACGGTCCATGACCGTCCCTTTTGGTCATTTGAGACTGTTTTAAACTGTCCTTTTTTCGCTGTTTTGGCGTAGTGAAACACCAATTATATTATAACACACAAAAGGTTGAGGTGATTAATTAAACGACCCAATTAGAAAAATAAATTGACATAAAATTAACAGCGCTAAGTAATTTTAGCTAATTAAAACCCTATCCTTGAAGGCTTGCTCACTTATTGAGGATAGGATATTAAGATTGGCTGTAAAAAATATTTAGTAAAAAAAGTTACAATACAAGTTGCCTACAATCCATTTTTACAAAGAGTTTAGATGAAGTATATGCTTTCCCAAGGGTTTTAAAAAATATATATATATAAAATAAAATCATAAGACAATAAAATACTAGTAGTATTTTAATTAACACACACAAAAGGTTGCAAGTGACCAATTAAATCAACGCGGTCAGAATATTATTAGCTAGTTAAAACCTTAGGCTTGAAGGCTTGTTCACTTACTAAAGATAAGGTATTCAAGACAAGTATCAAAACAGATACTTAAAACGACCCTAAATTGTTTGGACAAGGATATGATGAGGGTGATCACGGGAATTATGAGTCTTATCGACATTGTGTTGGGACATGAAGGTTTCGAAAACAGCCATTCTTAGATATGAAGATTTCGTGGGCCCCACGCCGCCGACCTGCCATTGAGTCGGTGTGGCACCATGTTGGAAAAGGAGATTCCAAAGTGCATGGCAACAACGGATAGGAATTTGATCATCTAAGGATCAAGATTGTCAAATCTTTCATGTCGAATCCTGGCCTGTGGTTTAGATTCTGTGGTTTGGGGCCACACATCAATTCATGTTATGGGAGAATCACTTGACGGAGATACCGAAAGTCGATATCCTGTCGAGCATCTTAAGTAACATCATGGCCCATATATGCATCTATCATCACGTCTTCTCTTCGACGGTGAGCCCCACACATTAATCAATTGGATCGAACAATGGATTGGATCCTCGTCATGATGGTCGAGCTGATACTTTCCACCTGTAAGTCAACTAGGAATAATATGATCTTTGATATCAGGTCATCCATAGGAACCTCATGTTCTTAGTTGGAATAAGTGGGGTCCACTGTTCACTGATTCCCACCATGGATAAACCATGCTCCAAAGTAGTTATGGATTGCAAGATCTGAGTCGTCCAATCTTTGGCCTCTTTTTAAGTGCATGAATTAAATTTCTATTTTATTTTGTACGACATGACATGGCTCATCTAAAGTTGGTTCCATTAACGGTCTGGATCACTTAGAGGTGGCCCACTTGTAGAAATGAAGCTTGATGGTACTAAAATTCTCCGCAGAGCATTGCATTGCATTGGGGCCTGTTTGGATTCGTGGAAAGAAAATGAGGGACGCGGATTGCGTCCTACCCCTGGCCAGACGGTGCTCTGTGGGGCCACCGTGGTTTAATTGTTTTATCCATGCCGTTCATCGTTTTTCTCAGATCATTTTAAGGCATCAACCAAAAAATGAGGCAGGTAAAGATCTTAAATAGACCACAAAGTGGGGAATGAACGTTCACCATTAAAAACTTCTTGGGAGGTGAAGCAGTTTCGGATCAAGCTGATATTTGTTTTTTCACTTCATCCACGTCTACATGACCTCATGAATAGGTTGGATGGTTTAAAAAAAAAAAAAAAAAATCATGTTGGCCCTTAGAAAGTTTTCAACGGTGGGTGTCATTATCACTGCAGCTTCCTTTGGTGTGGCCCACTGGAGCTGCGGACCTACTTAACCCCTTAAGTCAAACCTTAAAATGATCTGAGAAAAGTTACGAACGGCGTGGATGAAACACTTACATCACTTTGGGCCCCACAGAGCCCTGCCCGGGGGTAGGACGCAATCCGCGTCCGGACATATGAGGTAAGTGGAGTTTATAAACAAAGGCTATTTTTAGAAAACGGTAAGAAATGGAAAATTACTTCCCTGATTAAGGTGACACGTGTTTGCTCTTAAGATAGATTGTGGCACATTGGTAGCCTTATAGTACGTGTTGCCTTGGCACATGTGTGACACTAGCAAGTATGATGCTTACAAATGCATGGTAGGGCATGTTGCTCATGTGGCATGTTGATTAGAGCAGCATATATCACATTGTCACACATGCTGACTTGGCACACGTGTGACTTGGCAAGTGTGGGATGATTTAAGATGGTAGCACATATTGCACATATAGTATGTTGATGAGGGTGGCACATGTGAGAGCTTGAAGTTAAGGATGGCATATCGATGTTACACATGCGGCATATTGGCACACACACTTACAATGGTTGGTAGTACATGTTAGACATTAGCATGTATACAGTGCTTTCCAATGGATTATGTCGCGGTGGGCACTAAATGAATATTTGCACTTGTAAAACACTTAAAGATGGAGGGTGACATATATTACACACATGTGAGGTATTTAAAGATTAACAATGTCATGTGGCACATGTGAGGAATATAAGACTTTTAAAGATAAGGACAGCATTAGGTGCACATGGCACGTTAATGGTGTATGACACTGTAAAGTGGGTCACTAGAGAAGGGAAAGAGCATGTGTTGCCCACGTAGCATATGGTGCTTTAAAATATATGGTGGTACATGCTCAACATGCAACACGTTGGGATATGTGGAAAACTTGAAGATGGATAGTTGCAAATGCATGACAACCAAGTAGACCATTTTATTTAGTTATAAATAAATAAGAGAAGAAGAAGAAGAAGAGTTAATTTCCACCTATTTTGATTAGAGAGTGTTTGTTTTTTTATTTAAACATTATGCAAATGAGTAATTACTACTTACCCTTGCATTTACCTTCTACAACAGTAATTGCTTTTTTTTTTTTTTGGGTTAGTTTGTTAGTACACCCACTGTAAGATCACACTTCACTGTTAGCCATCTCCATTAGGGAATGGATGCCAAGACCTCAGTGTTGAAACGAAGTATCTTTCACTCAGTCTATCACTTGAGCTATGGATATAGGCGTTGATAGCAAACTTGTTTAGAATGCTACTGCCTGAACCTGAGAAAAGAAGATTTTTATCAGCTAATTATCTGTGGGAACCACTGTTATGCATGCCTTTGATCCATGCCCTTCATCTATTTTTCCTACATGAGTCCAAAAATGAGGTAGATCCTAAGCTCAAGTAAACCACACCCCATTAAACAAGGGGAATTGAATGCTTACTGTTCAATTCTTCCTGTGGGCCATAGAAGTTTTGAATCAAGATGGTATTTGTGATTCATGTATGTGTGAAGTGATTAACTAAGTTGAATGATAAGTACACATTGTTGTCGGCCCTAAGCTCATTTTAACTTTCAATGATAGGCGTTCAAGTCAACATATTTTTATATCCATTTAAACTTTAGATCTACCTCATTTTTTGGATCACGCCCTAAGATGAGCACGTGGAATAGATGGAGAGAGTTGAATAGACCTATGCATAACAACAGGCCCCACAAATCTTACAAGCATAATTCCATCTTATTTCCCCGCATTTATGCCAAAAGGCCCAATTACACCGTAAATCAGTCTCTTCCATTCACATGTAAAATATAATAATTACTTAGAAAATTAAATAAGCCTTTAATTTCTTGAAAATGATGTTGCTTAAGCTTAAACTACAAAACAAGGGACCTTGTAAAATGAAAATGGTGTTTTCAGGAAATTTACCAAAAAAAAAATGTCATTGTCATGAAAATAAAATTATGTATATTTATATTTCAACCAATCCAAAACAAACCCTTATCAAATTTCTCATGGAAAAGATTTAGGTACATCCCTGCAAAGCAAAAACTGGGGCTGAGCCCATAATGGGACAAAATAGGCAGGCCCAAACCCAGTCATCAACCTTTATGCAAGATCCGGGCCGTCCATTAGTTGTGGTCCACTGCAGGAAGTTCATTACAAAAATGCCCATGAAACCCGAAAAGGTGCACAGGGCAAATTCCAACCCATCTTAACCAAAGTGGGCCGGCCCGAAAGTTTGCAGGCTAGATGACCCACTAGGTTTATTCGAAAGGTGAAGCTCCATGATATGACTGAACGACCCAATAATCAGGCCGATCCATTCTTTTAGTGCGCCACACTATACAAAATAATGTACACCATTCGTTAAAATCGAATCTAGATTTGGTTGGGGCTCATGTTCCGCCCGGATCCGAAACCGGTCCTCTTTAGAAACATGGTCTTTGTATGGTACCCGATATGACCCAATTTCTAATAGGATCGGAATGGGCGGACCCGAACCGGACTTGATTGTCGGTCCAGCCGTCAATCTCGATCTTGATCGTGATCCTGATCCGATTATAATAGGCCAGATTCTTCTTATTAACGGTCAGGGTACCAGTTTACAGCCCTAACGGTTCAGATGAGAGCTCTAGAATTCATACATAGGCCTAGCTATGGACTGACTTGGGCCCATTGAGCTTCCTGTACCAGATCAAAGCAGGATGGCCCAGTCCTGATTTGTGGGCCAACGAGATCTGCTGGACCCGACTTTCATCCATGCCACATGGACCCAGTCTTACAACCTGGAGGTTTGCTAATTCCACACGTATATGGGAACGGTACGAAGCCACATGTGCTACATGTGCGAATATAAAACATGTGTGAGATCTGATCTTTCCGTCAGGTGAGATGCACTGTTTAGATCTCCAGTCATAAAAATCAGGCCATTTCATGTCTTAGGTGGGTCACAGCATGTCATAAACAAACGAATGGCTAGGAATTTTTTAAAAATAATAATAATAATAATAATAATAATAAAACACTTTTAACCATCGATTAACTTGGAAAATTGTGGCCCACCTAAAGAGTGGAATTGTCTCTTAGAATTATTTCCAACGTAATGGAAAGCTCAGATCTCGCACATGTTTGATATTTGCACGTGCGCCCCACATGTGATGGCCAGTTCAGGCCCACATATTGCTACCATGGGCTTACTTGAATTCTGGACCCGTTGTATAAATGGGCTGATCCAGCCTGTTAACAACCTGCTTAGACTTGTGAGACCGTCCATGCTGTGGCCTAATCCAAGGCCCAGGCCCATTTACTCTTCTCATCGTCATCGGCTGATCATGAACATTGGGCCAGCAATAGAGTCCTCTCCGACACCGTAGGAAGAGCCAGTGTTCTATGGTTCCACCGTGATTTCTGGTTGACATCCACTCCGCATCGAGTAACTGATTTTTGAAGTAAGGCCCCACACCAGATAAATTTTTCTGTTTTAGGTGTGACTTTACATTCTTCCCTTGGTGTGGCCATCTGAGTTCTGGCTCGATCTGATATATATATATATATATATATATATATATATATATATATATATATATATATATATATATATAGGGCTTCATGGGATTCCGCATCACATGGACCATTCAGATTAGACACCCACGACACGTGCGAAAAGATGCATATGTGCATGTGCACGTGTGTGTGTGTGTGTGTGTATATATATATATATATATATATATATATGTGTATATATATATATATATTCACGCGCGGATTTCCTGTGAAAGCCTTTCGCAGGAGTTCCTGCGGTGGGAACTTAGGTGGGGCCACTGTGATGTCTGTGAGAAATCCTCCCCGTCCATCCATTTTGTGAGTTCATTTTAAGCAATGTTGTCCAAAACGAACCGTATCCAAAGCTCAAATGAGCCGTACTAAAGGAAAATGTGGTTAGGGAAATTCATACCGTTGAAACCTTCCTGGGTTCAATAGTGATATTTAGATGCCATCCATATCGTTAATAATGTCATTCCTATTAGGATGAACTGAAAACAAAAACATTAGCATGAATCAAAACTTCTATTGCCCCACGAATATTTTAACTGTGGACGTTTAATTATCACGTTTTCGGCTCACTTAAGCTTTGGATATGGTTAATTTTTGGCAACATGTAGTAAAATGAACTCACAAAACAGATGGACAAGGAGGATTTTTCAAAAACATCGCAGTGGGCCCCACTTGGGTTCCCAGCACAAGAACTTCATGCGAAAGGCTTTCACAGGAAATCCGCGTCCGTGTTGCCCTGACTTCCTCCAACAGGTGTGGTAGAGATTCTGGAAACGGATTGGCTACTCCCCATGACATTAGCCCCATGGATGGTGGTCAATGCTCTGTGGACCACACCACATGAAAACAATAGTGATTGGATATCCATCATTAAAATCCTCCTAAGGCCCAATGTATTGTTTATTTGAGATCTAATAGGTTGATTAGGTCATACAAGCCCAGATGAAGGGTAAAAACAAAAATCAGTTTGATCCAAAACTTTTATGGCCCCAAAATGTTTTTTAATGGTCGACGCTCATTCAACACTGTTTCCTTTAATGTGGTCCACTTAAGATTCGGATATACCTCATTTTTGGTCTCAAACGTTAAAATAATCTCTTACATATATGGACGGCATGGATGAAACACATACATCATGGTGGGGCCCAAGGAGCACCGACCACCAGCCATTAGCTGGTGTGAGGGGGAGTAGCCAATCCGTTTCCAAAGATTCTGGTCCGTACGCCCCAGCTCATACATGTGAGCCACATGGCTTGATTAGCTGAAAATGAACTGGTCTTTTGGACTATGGAAAGGGTATCGGTGCTAGGATAGTCATAATGCTCCCTTCCGTACACGTCTCATGTACCCGAATTCCGAACCATCCAATTAGTGGGACTCAATGTAGATTGGTGACGTTATTGAGATCAGATTGATTAAACAACCATGAGCTTTGATTTAGGTAGACTTTTGTGATGAATTTAGGCCATTTAATACAGCTAGTTTTTACCGTCCTTTTGATGTTTATCATTTGACTGGTAAGGATCAAGTTTTCAGTACAAGTTTTGGTTTATAATCAATCAACAGTGGGTCCCACTATTTGATCGGTCGAGATATGAGGTAAATACTACGTGTACTATCAGAAGCTTCACTCACGTAGGAAGTAAAGCAAAGACGACAACTGTGCTGCCAGTAGATTTGAATTATGCAAAGTTCTACTCATGCGAGTAGGATTCGGAGCTTAGAATCCTGCCTCCCTACATGTGTCATGTGTTACGTAGGTGTGAAAATGGATCCGTTCATCTGACATACCCCACCAATCATGCACTGTATTAAAAGAAGTCAGAGCCATCCATCTCATCAAATGCGCCTGCATGTGAACGAAAATAATGGACGGCTGAAAAAACTTGACGAAAGGTACCCATTAATCTTACATGCAAACCCATCTGACCATAAATCTGGTCCAAATTTGTAAGAAGAGTTATATATGGCGTCTCCTACCTGTTGAACAGTCTGATCGCGTAGAAAAAACACATTAATACGCACGTGGCACGTGTGAAGAGACTACTCCATTATATGGATTTGTATGAAACCCTTCCTATAAAGAGTTTTCTACAATACGTCATTACGTATTGTTATAGAGCGCATGTAGGGATCTGGGGCCGTATCCAGTGATCCAAACTGTTTATCTGACAAGATAAAAACTGATGGGTGGCCTCAAAATATTTCAAGCTTGTAAGATCCCAAGCACTAGATTGATGGTCCTTGAAAGCAATGGCTTAATAGATGGACCACATTCAAAGGAGGAGGTTTAAGTGATCAAAGTGTTAAAATATTCCAATATCAGAGATCCTTTATGGATTTGCCCATCCACGGTGAGTCCCATCGTATAAACGGTTTGGATCACAGAACTTGTTCCTAGATCCGACGATTATAATAACCCTGACATATCCTAAAAAATAGCAATCGCATCAAACCTCTCATCTCTGTATAATGAATGAATAATCCATCCATTTTGAACAAGAGGTGCGCACTAGTGGTACCGGTAAACCATCCGGAAGATGTGGGGCCCAGGTGATGTCTGGACACCATCCAACTCATTCATCAGATGCATTATCTCAGGATGAACTAAGATCCAACAATTCAATCCGATCCATAGCCCAGGCAGGCTACCGATAGTGGTACAAAGGAGGAGACACCCACCCTTTATTTTCACCAGGGACCACCTGAGTTGTGAAACCTCTGATTTTTTGGCTGACTCCTCATTCATTCTAGATGAATGTTTTGAACAGCCCAAATAATATATAAACACTACGATTTGTCCCCCCCCCCGGAAAAATCACATTCAACGTTTCCAGTGCACCCTCAACTTTTTCCTTGTTCTGTTGTTGTCCTAAGATTTTGATCGAGCTGATTTTTGTTTCCATCAAGTAACATGAGCACATGCATCCAATGGACGGGTTGGATTCCATGAACACAAGATGGGATCTCCACATCTACAACGGATCACTGTAGCTTATGTGGTAGCCGTACCACTGGAACTCCCCCAATCAAAGTTAGAAATGGATACAACAAAGTTAGAAAAAAACCGTTTCCTAGAAAACAGCCATCCAACCATTTTCCCTGGCATTGTAAAACCTCCAAAGACCCCTTCAAAAATAGAGGTTCTCTCTCTCTCTCTCTCTCTCTCTCTCTCTCTCTCTCGTGGCGATGGATCAAAGCCACTCATTTCTCTCCCAACCCATTTTCAAAAGACATGCAACCTATGCTTTCTCTTTTCTCCTTTTCTCACTCTCTTTCCTTGTTTGCATGAGTGTCATTACACCATTCCACCCTTATTCGCTTCTAAGTATCGGTTTTCTATCCGAAATTCTGTCAAAACACCGAAATTCGGCCTCACAAGCTCGTGATTATTCAAATGGCAGATGGGTCCACGATGAAAGTTATCGTCTCGGATCGTATTTTGAGGACTGCCAATTTCTCGACCCGGGCTTCAAATGCCATCAAAATGGACGGACGGATATAGACTATCTCAACTGGCGTTGGCAACCAGACGGTTACGATCTTCCAAGGTAGGAATTCGGTAAACAAATTGCCTCAATGAACATTGGTGCTTAAACATGCAAGTATGCATTGGAGATGGTATTTTAAGCTTGCATGCTTAAGACAGGCGGCCCAACAGCGTCGTACAGTGTATGTTGGCATTTTGATTTTGTGAACTTTGCAAGTGACAGTCAATTTTCGATCTCTAAAATTTTCAATGACAGGAAGTACCCCCAAAAGGAACATTTTTGATATCTTGGGTTATGTTTGTTGCATACCAATTAGAATAAAATTAAATAAAATTTATAAGACAACTACAAGAGCAACGACGCTTTATGGGACAGAATGTTAGACTAGTTAAAAGAACAACATTTTCATAAGATGAGGATAAATTGAATGAGGATGTTGAGATAGGCAAGTAGTAGGGCGAGGGGCAATAGGAATATGAATAGGATTATAAATAAATGTATTTGAGGGTAGATAGAAATAACAGCAGTAGGTAAATAAATTGAGGGAACCAAGTTAAGTACGGGGATCAATGTTGCTCCTCCAAGCCAATTTCGAACCTCTCTATACCAACCAGGCTCACTTTGCTTAATGAAATAGGCGTTAGCAATGTACCTTATTCAACTTTTCTAACATATGATTCCATAGCTGTACTAATTAGGAACGAATGAGTTGGTTTAAGTCAAATGTTCTATTGTTTGGTCCTTGATAGAATGGAATGGTGAAAAAAGATTCATGTAGACAACCTCAATTAATTGAGATAACATTTAGGTGATAATGATGATGAACTGCCAAGGATAAAATGAAATTAAAAAAAAAAAATCAAATATTTTCTCACATTAATATAGTATTGTATTAATAATAATAATAATAATAATAATAATAATAATAATAAAATCAATTTTGCCAAACAAATGTCTGATTCCTTATAGATGTCCTAAAAGGTCCAACAACCCTATGTTGTTCCCTTAAACAAGAAGGTCAAGTCTCTCTGCTTAAGATGGACCATGATAGTAAGATACTCAGGTTTATCTTTCCTCTAAGTTGATAAGGTTAATTGGACTTCTCACATCTTTGCCAATGGACACCTCACCAAAATATTGCTATATTTTTAACTTCTATCTAATAGATCCCACTTTGAAATCGCATACACGATACCTGAGTCCCTGACCTGTTTAATTTAATGCACCTCACCATTAGGACCAGGCAAACCAATAATCAAGCTGAACCAACCATCATGTAGGCCACAGGTGGTGAATCAGGAGGTATTTTTGTGTACATTATTTTTTATGGTGTGGCCCACCTGATGATTGGATTCAACTTATTTTTCATACTGCTAGTTTTTACCGTCTTTTAGATATTTATCATTTGACTGGTAGGGATCAAGTTTTCAGTGCAGTTTTGGTTTGTAATCAATCAATAGTGGGTCCCACTGTTTGATTGGTCGAGATGTGAGTTAAATACCACGTGTACCATCGGGAGCTTCACTCACATAGGAAGTAAAGCACAGACGACTATGCTGCTAGTAGATTTGAATTATGCAAAGTTATTGTGATTGTTATTTGTGCCAATAGGATTCAGAGCTTATAATCATGCCTCCCTACATGTGCCATGTGTTACGCAAGTGTGAAAATGGATCCGTTCATCTGACACACCCCACCAATCATGCACTGTATTAAAAGAAATCAGAGCCATCCATCTCATCAGATGCGCCTGCATATGAACGAAAATAATGGATGGCTGAAAAAACTTGACGAAAGGTGCTCATTAATCTTACATGCAAACCTCATCTGACCATAAATCTGGTCCAAATTTGTAAGAAGAGTTATATATGGCGTCTCCTGCCTGTTGAATAGTCTGATCGTGTAGAAAAATACATCAATACGTGCGTGGCACGTGTGAAGAGACTACTCCATTATATTGATTTGTATGAAACCCTTCCTATAAAGAGTTTTCTATAATACGTCATTACGTATTGTTATAGAATGCATGTAGGGATCCGGGCCGTATCCAGTGATACAAACCGTTTATCTGACAAGATATAAACTGATAGGTGGCCTCGAAATATTTCAAGCTTGTAAGATCCCAAATGCTAGATCGATGGTCCTTGAAAGCAATGACTTAATAGATGGACCACATTCAAAGAAGGAGGTTTAAGTGATCAAAGTGTTAAAATATTCCAATATCTAAGATCCTTTATGGATTTGCCCATCCACGGTGAGTCCCATCATATAAACGGTTTGGATTACTGAGCCTGTTTCTAGATCCAACGATTATAATAACCCTGACATATCCTAAAAAATAGCAATCGCACCAAACCTCTTATCTCTATATAATGAATGAATAATCCATCCATTTTGAACAAGAGGTGTGCACTAGTGGTACCGGTAAACCATCCGGAAGACGTGGGGCCCAGGTGATGTCTGGACACCATCCAACTCATTCATCAGATGCATTATCTCAGGATGAACCAAGATCCAACAATTCAATCTGATCCATTGCTCAGGTAGCCCACCGATAGTGGTACAAAGGAGGAGTCACCCACTCTTTATTTTCACCGGAGACCACCTAAGTTGTGAAACCTCTGATTTTTTGGCCGACTCCTCATCCATTTCAGATGAAGGTTTTGAACAGCCCAGACAATATATAAAAATTACGATCCGTCCCCCCGGACCCCTACAAAAAATTACATTCAACGTTTCCAGTGCACTCTCAACTTTTTCCATGTTCTGTTGCTGACATGAGATTTCGATCGAGCTGATTTTTGTTTCCATCAAGTAACATGAGCACATGCATCCAATGGACAGGTTGGATTCTGTGAACACATGATGGGATTCCCACATCTACAATGGATCACTGTAGCTTATGTGGTAGGCGTACCACTGGAACTCCCCCAATCAAAGTTAGAAATGGACACAACAAAGTTAGAAAAAACCGTTTCCTAGAAAACAGCCGTCTAACCATTTTCCTGGCATTGTAAAACCTCCAAAGACCCCTTCAAAAATAGAGGTTCTCTCTCTCTCTCTCTCTCTCTCTCTCTCTCTCTCTCTCTTTCTCTCTCTCTCTCTCTCTCTCGTAGCCATGGATCAGAGCCACTCATTTCTCTCCCAACCCATTTTCAAAAGACATGCAACCTATGTTTTCTCCTTTCTCCTTTTCTTACTCTCTTTCCTTGTTTGCATGACTGTCATTACACCATTCCACCCTTATTCGCTTCTAAGTATCGGTTTTCTATCCGATATTCTGTCAAAACACGGAAATTTGGCCTCACAAGCTCGTGATTATTCAAATGGCAGATGGGTCCAAGATGAAAGTTATCTTCTCGGATCATATTTCGAGGACTGCCAATTTCTCGACCCGGGCTTCAAATGCCATCAAAATGGATGGACGAATATAGAATATCTCAACTGGCGTTGGCAACCAGATGGTTACGATCTTCCAAGGTAGGAATTCGGTAAACAAATTACCTCAATGAACATTGGTGCTTAAACATGCAAGTATGCATTGGAGATGATATTTTAAGCTTGCATGCTTAAGACAGGCGGCCCAATAGTGTCGCATGGTGTATGTTGGCATTTTCATTTTGTGAACTTTGTAAGTGACAGTCAATTTCCGATCTCTAAAATTGTCAACGACAGGAAGTACCCCCAAAAGGAACATTTTTTATATCTTGGGTTGCGTTTGTTGCATACCAATTAGAACAAAATAAAATAAAATTTGTAAGACAACTACAAGAGTAATGACGCTTTATGGGACAGAATGTTAGGCTAGTTAAAAGAACAACATTCTCATAAGATGAGGATAGATTGAATGAGGAAGTTGAGATAGGTAAGTGGTAGGGCGAGGGGCAATTGGAATAGGAATAGGATTATAAATGAATGTATTTGAGGGTAGATAGAAATAACAGTAGTAGGTAAATAAGTTGAGGGAACCAAGTTAAGTACAGGGATCAATGTTGCTCCTCCAAGCCAATTTCGAACCTCTCCATACCAACCAGGCTCACTTTGCTTAATGAAATAGGCGTTAGCAACGTACCTTATTCAACTCTTCTAACCTATGGTTCCATAGCTGTACTAATTAGGAACGAATGAGTTGGTTTAAGTCAAATGTTCTATTCTTTGGTCCTTGATAGAATGGAATGGTGGAAACAGATTCATGTAGACAGCCTCAATTAATTGAGATAACATTTAGGTGATAATGATGATGAACTGCCAAGGATAAAATGAAATTAAAAAAAAAAAAAATCAAATATTTTCTCACATTAATATAACATTGTATTAATAATAATAATAATAATAATAATAATGTATCAATTTTGCCAAACAAATATCTGATTCTTTAGAGATGTCTTAAAAGGTCCAGCAACCCTATGTTGTTCCCTTAAATAAGAAGGTCAAGTCTCTCTGCTTAAGATGGCCTTGATAGTGAGATACTCCGGATTATCTTTCCTCTAAGATGATAAGGTTAATTGGACTTCTCACATCTTCGCGAATGCACACCTAGCCAGAAGATTGCTATATTTTTAACTTCTATCTAACAGGTCCCACTTTGAAATTGCATACACATTACCTGAGTCCCTGACCTGTTTAATTTAACGCACCTCACCACTAGGACCAGGCAAACCAATAATCAGGCTGATCCAACCATCATGTAGGCCACAGGTGGTGAATCAGGAGGTATTTCTGTGTACATTATTTTTTATGGTGTAGTGATGATTGGATTCAACTTATTTTTCATATGTCAGATCAACATGGTGGGGTGTGCCTGTTGGACACTTAAGGTCATAATGCTCGACTTTATCTTCTTTAGGAAAGAAATAGACGGTATTTCAGCCATTTGGTAAAATCAGATTTCTCAAAGAATTTTGCAGTGGAAATACCTTAATCTGATCACAAAATTCTGGAATCAAAAACTAACAGAGATTCCACAGCCATGCATAGGAAGATAACTATGTATATGAAAGGCGGTAACATCATCAGATGCAAAGCACGTTTCATTTTGGCAGATAATGCATACTCTTTAATTTCTTTTGTTGTTGATATTTGTTAATTTATCTCCTGATTATAGATTCAATGCTAGTGAGTTGCTTGGAAGGAGTAGAAACAGACGCATTGTATTCGTAGGGGATTCAATAGGAAGGAACCAATGGGAATCTCTAGTATGCATGCTCGCACAGGCAGTTTCAAATAAGTCTAGCATCTACGAAGAAAATAGAAACCCCATAACCAAGCACAAGGGCTACCTCTCCATCCGGTTCGACACCTACAACTTCACTGTTGAATACTACAGGGCGCCATTCCTGGTAATAGCTGACCGCCTGCCTGCAAATTCCTCTCATAAGATCAAGAGCCTGGTTCGGGTTGACAGGCTGCATCGGCGCTCTCAACAGTGGGTCGGCGCAGATGTTCTAATTTTTAATGGTGGACACTGGTATAGCCAAGACAAGACGGTAAAGATGTAAGTTTTTTTTTTTTTTTTTTTTTTTTAATTGCACCATCGTGATTTGGAACAGGTCCAATTCAATTCAGTGCCATTGACCTCCTCTTCTAGAATTCAATGAAAAGAAATGCCTTCATGTGCCAGGCCATCCATCTACGGGGTTCTAACCATGCATGGCCCACAGTATGACAATCAAAGCCATCTGACAGAAGAAAAATGAAAATGGTCTGAATTCAGTGGAGGAAGATTATCTTTAGCATTGTAGGTAAGAGCCACTAGATGGACGGTCAAGATCAACTGCACCACCAGCAACATGAGATGTCAGACACTTGGATGGGTATCGAATGAAATATTCAACTGGCAATAGAAACATTGTGTTTTGTCTTTCAGGGGTTACTATTTTCAGGAAGGGGCAGTCATAAACATGGCCATGGACGTGAAAGAAGCTTTCAGAAAGTCCCTACAGACATGGAAGCAGTGGGTCATCGAGAATTTAGATCCAGAAAGGAGCCACATCTTCTTTCGGAGCCACTCTCCAGTACATTACAGGTAAATAGAGCAGCACCTTCCTTGGAAAAAGGCTATACCAAGGAACTGTAGGATCCACAATGGCAACTGATATGCAGAATATCCGAGCTATATATGAATTCCCATAAGTGGGGCCCACAGCTGATGATATAGATCACTAATCGGACTGGACCCAGCGAGGATGGGCAAAATCTCCTAGATTGGACCTTTGTTCTTGGATGTGGGTGTTGCTGTATATTCAAAAGCATAAACCATCAAGGTAGGGACCCATCATGGAAATGATCCTCATCACCAAACCATGGGCCCCACCTGTAGGAACTCTCTCTCTCTCTCTCTCTCTCTCTCTCTCTCTCTCTCTCTATATATATATATATATATATATATATATATATATATATATGAGGCCGACCTCCATGAGGTCGCGCTGTGTGGGCCCCACCATGATGTGTCAAACATCAACACAGTGCATTTGATGGGTCCCATTTAGGTTATTGGATATCCAAAAAATCAGTTGTATATGCAACTCAGGTGGGCCATACCATTTAAAACCATGTGAAAGCATGCCTAAAACATATAAAAGCACGTGGGGCCCACCTGAATTTTGGATGCGGCTGAAATTTGGTCTGACCCCTCATCCAAGTGGGACACACAATGGATGGCTGGATTTGTGAACCACATCTCGGTAGGCTCAATAAATGATTATCGATGTTTTAATGGGAGGGTAATCCCTCTCAACTGATGTATGTGGTGCGGCTCACCCAAGTCATGGATTGACTTGATTTTTAAGCACCTAGCCTGCCATGGAATGGTGCATCTGAGTGATGGGTAGATGTTCAACACACATCACGGTGGGGCCCACATAGCACGACCTCATAGAACCATTTCCCATACCCGTGTCTTAGGCACAAAATCTGAACGGTCCGCGTGATGCAATACCCCTTGAAACTCTATGGCCCTAATTTTCAGCCTGATCCAAAACTCTAGTGGGCCATAACAAAGAGAAATGCAAATCAAGGGAGGAAATTGTTTCCTTTTTCCATCGCCCACCAGCGTTTTGTATTCGGCTGAAAGTTAGGCTTGTAAGGTTTCAAGGGGTGCCGCATCACGTTGATCGTTCGGATTTTGTGCCTAAGACACGTGTACAAAGGTGCGCACAGTTGAAGGTGGGCAGGTGAGCATTATATATATATATATATATATATATATATATATATATATATATATATACACACACACACACACACACACACACACACACACACACACACACACACACACACACACACACACACGAGGCATGCTCACCTATGCACCTACACACGTGTGCACCTTTGCACACATGTCATGGGTGTCGAATCTAAACGGTCCATAAGATGCGGAATCCCATCAAACCTCATAGGGTGAATTTTCACCCTGATCTAAGATTCTGGTGGACCATAGCAAAGAGAAGTTCAAATCAAGGGAAGAAACTGTTTGCATTTTTCATGGCCAACCGAAGTTTTGGTTCAAAGTAAAAATTGGTACCAAGGGGTTTCAAGAGGTTCTGCTTAATGTGGACCGTTCAGATTTTCAAGACTCATCAGATATGATGAGTTCTCAAAAAGTTTATATGAGTAATGCTCACACACAACTAGTTGGACCGTCCAACTAGTTGCGTAATTAATGCTAATAAATTTGTTTTGGGGAAAGTTGTTTCTCAGAGGAAAAGGACTTGATGGCTTGAGTGAGACCCACGGTGGATTTAAGATGAAATCCACACCAACCATCAGATGAGTCGCCCCATAATGGTCACAGGAGAAAAATATTAGATACATCCATGAATAAAGTGGACCACACGGTAGAAAATAGCGCCATGGAAAAGCTTATCCTCCAAATTGTTTCCCTTCCTATGGTTCACTTGAATTACAAATCAGCGTGATTTCTTGGCTCTAAGTCTAATATGTAATTAAACATATAATGAAAGGAGTGGATCTCATGTAAACATTATGGTGGGCTACATCAAAAGATGAAAGGTGTGCGTTAGTTCCGAGAAAGACTCGAATGGCAAGGCGGGGAACACACAGCCGAATGTGTAAATGTGGCTAAGCTACATGGTCCTCACCATAATGTATATGTTATATCCACACCATCCATCTATTTTATCATAACATTTTTAGGGCATGAGGCAAAAAATAAGGGAGATCCAAAGCTAAAGTAGACCACGCCACAGAAAACAGTGAGGATTAAACCCCACCATTGAAAACTTGTTAGGTGGACGGAAGTTCTGGATCACATTATATATATATATATATATATATATATATATATATATATATATATATATATATATATATATATATATATATATATATATATATATATCCTAATCTAGGTCTGCATGACCTTATGAATAAGTTGGATGTTGGATGGAAAACAAACATTACAGTGGGCCATAAGAAGGTTTTAATGATGGGCGTTCAATGTTCACTATTTCCTGTGGTGGGGCTCACTTGATAGGTGGATCTGTTTAATTTTTGGGACCATTTATTAAAATGATTTTTAAAAATTGATGGACGGTGTGGATATACAAAAAATATATCAAAGTGGGTCCCATGATTAAGGAAACACCTATTGGTATGTTATCTTTTAAGGGGGCCACTGTGATATGTGTGTGAGATCCACTCCCATCATTATATGTTTAATCCCATGTTGGGCCCACAAAAAAAAAATCAAGGCTAATTCGTAAATAAAGTGGGCCATACCAAATGAAAACAATTGGGAAATGCGTCAATCCTTGATTTTTACAGGGCTCACCCAGTTGGGCCTTGGAAATCCACTCCAACCATTATATGGCATATAAAAAGTTAAGCTTGATGTCCAAGAAATCATGCCTATACATGATTCAACTGGGCCATGCCAAGGAAGACGATTTAGAGGATAAGCTCTTCCCGTATTTTGTTTTTAGTCGTGTGGTCCACCTTAACCACAGATGGAACTGATTTTCAGATCATGGGTCCAGCGTGAGGTGAATCATGTGATGATTGGGGTGGATTTCCCATTAACACCATGGTGGGGCTGATCAAAGTGGGTTAGTCATTTTCTTTTTTAAAATAATTTTCCAGATACAACATTATTAACATTAAATGCCCGGCCAGTTGGACCAAAACTCACTGTCCAACTAGTTGTGTGTGAGCATATGCATATATATATATATATATATATATATATATATATATATATATATATATATACACACACACACACACACACACACACACACACACACACACTATGCGCTCGAGCTGATGGGAAAGTCCCATGAGGTCGAGCTGTGTGGGCCCCACCGTGATGTGTTTCAAACATCTACCCCATCAGTCAGTTGCACCATTCCATCGTGGCCCTAGGTCTCAAAAATCAAGTCAATCCATGACTTGTGTGGGCCACACCACATAGAAGTTGAGAGGGGCCGTGCACCATTAAAACATTAATAATCATTTTTTGGGCCCACCGAGATGTGGTTTTGCAAATCCAGCCCATCCATTATGTGTGTCCCACTTGGATGAGTGTTCAGACCAAGTTTCAGCAGCATTCAAAACTCAGGTGGGCCCCACCAAGTGCTTTTATATGTTTTTGGCATTTGGCATGATGGTTCACATGATTTTACTGGCTGATGGTAATGGACCCCCAAATGCATGAGACACACATCACGGTGGGGCCCACACAGCTGGACCTCATGAGCTTATTTTGGATATCCCATATATATATATATATATATATATATAGACACACACAAGTCGAGAACCCTACATCTATCATACAACCATGAGCCTAAGCAGCTCCGGTGTTGATGGTCGCACACAACCCACACATCACGGTCTGGGCCCACGTTGCTCTGAACTTGTGATGGGCCCCAAAGGAAACAATGCGCTTCAGCCAAGCTTTTTGGAGCCAGGCATTGGTTCGATGAAGCTCCCATGAGGTCCAACTAGGGCAGCAATGTACTGGTGCAGTTCTGATGGGTGGATTGGATCTCGGGCCCAACGTGCCATGCTAGCACATGCGTGGCATGTACATGAGCTTCAATGCACCCACGTTTGGGCCTACCAAAGTTCTATAATCACATGCAAGATCATTACATGAACAATCTACTTGCAGGGGAGGACCATGGGATGGCAACGGTAGTTGTAGTTCTTTTAAGGTACCGGAAACCAACTATTTGGAACTCGAAACCGAGTCATGGAATAACCAATTCATTTCGGAAACAATCAAAGAGATGAGGAATTCAAAAAGAAAGGTTGAGTTCCTAAATATAACATATCTTACAGAGTTTAGGAAAGATGGCCACCCTTCGATTCATCGGGAGACTGCAAGGCAGATTGCGCTTGTGGAAGACTGCAGCCATTGGTGCCTTCCGGGAGTGCCCGACACGTGGAATGAGCTTCTCTACGCCCGTCTGTTGTTGAACTGCTATGGCACCAAAAACAACACACAAAGTATAAAGATAGCTTCAGATGCACTTTAGATCATGTACAGAAAGAACTTGCAGTTTCTTAGATTTAATTGCTTTTATCAATGTTTTGGATTTTTACCAAAGAAGAGGTTTGCTCAAGCACATCCCAACGCATTGCAATCCTATACATTGGGCACTTTAGCCTTTGAATCTGGGTCATCTTCCAATGACCCAAACTGTTTATATGATGAGAGGGAGGGATGTATCTAAGCAAACCTTACCAAAGGAGGAAAGAATTTTATGATACTCATCCTGAGGAAATGTATGGTTTCCTTAGGTTTTGAATCCGTACATGGGGAGTTGTATTGATCTGATGGGCTGTATTTTGATGACCATCCACAGTCATATATTCAATAGAAGTTTTAAAAAAAAAAGGAAGCTAGGATTTCAAGCATGTGGGGATCAATCATCTGAATCATCAAATCACAGGCCCCACTTGTAGGTGTCCATTGGATCAATCGTCTAAATCACCAAATGAAGGGCCCCACTTGTACGGATTCGAGGTCTGAGGAGGCTACCACATCCATGGGCTGAGGATCACATAATGACTGATGAGGAACATGCTGCATCCATAATTCAAAAACTCGATGACTCAACTTGAGCCTTGGCCAAGTCAACTCGGCTAGACAAGATTACGAGCAGAGTCACTAAGAAATTTGTTGATGAGTGAGACTCATCAAGTAGGCTTGCCAACTTGGTAAACACAATGCGACTAGGCAAAACTTGAATTGAGCCACTCAGTAAATGATTGCCTTTGTAAAAAAATAAAAAAATAAAAAAAATTCCAAATAGGACATGGGAATAAAAAAATACGACCTAACGCCAGAGCACATGCGTTCTTACCAATTGACCATGTGCAGATTTTCTGCCAAAATGAGTCAATTTTTACACTCATACTATTTTAATTACCTATTATTAACCCAACCGCATCTTAATTTAATTATCAAATGTCAAGTCTTCGGGTCAACTCGACCCAGCTGAATATTGAGTCAACTCAAGTTTTCAGCTTTTTGAACTATGGTTGCATCTGGAGATAAAACGTCTAGCAATTAAATTACCTGGTTGAAGGGGTCACAAGTTGTCCACACTGTTTTGGTTCAAGCAATTCACCTCTGTACCATCCTCAGGGCTCGTCTCGCCCATCTCCATCTCCTTCACTTTCTCAAGCTGCCTCAAGAGATCCAACCTCTCAGGTGCATATGTCGAGGGAATCTGCCATAAGGAAAGAATATCCAAGTGTAACAATTGGGAGATCAATGCTTTGAGGGGCAACTGCCAAAGAAGAGATTTTGGAAATAGGGCGAAACACATACCAGAGCAGGTACGTATCTTTGGATGGCTGCCAGTATGGCTGCATGCCCAACTGCCGTAACCTGAAAACAATGAGGAAATTGACCTAATATTAGGTCTGTAGTTGGTAAATGAATAGTTTAAGCAATCACAAACCTATTTAAGCACTTAAGCAAACATGAGCTGTGCTATAGGTGCATGCGGTAGTAGGATTCTAACTGTACTCTCCAGGAACATGCCGAATTTGAATGTGCACGTGAGGTCCACACCATTGGTCATATGGACCTAACTGTATAACCATGCCTCAAGAGTCAGGCCAGTCCAATCTTCATGCGGGGCAGTGTGTACATTGAATCTGAACCATTTCATTAACTTTTTAACCGTCCATTTATTTCATGCATGTGTGGCTGTCTAATGAGACCAGCCTAATTCTGAGGACACTAGGACCCACCAGATGAATGGTCGCCACAGGACTCAAGTACTGCCCGTGAACCCAGTTTCCATCAAATATGTTCTCCTAAAGGCTCGTCTGGGACCAAAATCTGGATTGGTTGCACAGATGGAGCTGAACCCATACTCCGTGTTCGAGGTGCCATGAAAACTAAACAGAATTAAGCAGGAATCCCTTTCTTGTTTTTTTCTGCTTGAAATCTCAATTAGGATAAATAGAAAGGTCATGTTCTCATTCCTATTCATATTTAGGTAGATACAATCGCCTGCTATAATGGCATGACTTCCAAATGCACTCTTTGAGCTTCTTACTGATTTTTCTTTTCTACATTCTGAGAAATTCACTGCAGATGGCAATAAGTAGTGCCTCCGAAAGGATTACGACTTTGTAATGCCTAGTAGAATGAGCCACATGAAATGGTCCCACTGATTGGAGATCTTCACCGTCAACAGAGAGGGAGGTAGAGAGCACGGTCCACATCAATGCCTGCCTCCCCTGCCTCTCTAATCAATGAGACCTTTGATGTGGCTGCAGAGAGAACTACTAGAACAGTTTGGATCAGAACATAGTGAGGCAGAAAATAGAGAATGACAATGGGCAAAAGTCATTGAATTAACATTTTACATTTCTTTTTCTCACTCAGCAGGGTAATAATCTCCAAGAAGTCAAGAACTTCCCTGAAAGTAAGCCCTTTTTTTCCTAGTGGAACTGAACCCTCCATCAGGTGGCTCAACCTATAGCCTTCCTCGCCCAAAAAACAGGCTGTCCGCTCATCTCGTGTGCCATAATACACGAAACAAATTGATGGCTAAAAAGATTTGGTTTAGCTTTCCATTTATTTTGCACATTGGTTGACCTGATGAGCAAAGTGGCCCAATTTCCGGATCAGGCATGTGCAGTGGGAACCTCCTGGATGCACGGCTTTACATGTTCCATGCGCATGCCATGTTGGCATATGTGGAGGTACACTCAGGGACTTAGCTAGGCATGAGTGTGGGATAGCAACTCTGATGGGGACATCATGCGCACACGGGCACGCACACCACCCCCCTACGCATGTAAGTACGCAAAAGGAAGGCCCTACCATCGATCTGCCTCGATGACGACGTCCAGGGAGGGCCTTCTAACTAGAAGACAAAGTTTTGGTTCAAAAGGGTGAGCCCGATAGTCAAGAAAAGCCCATCATGGGATCTTATGATCGTGGCCCACTCATCGGATTGATTTCATATTTTAGGTTTTACTTATTGTTATTATTTAGAATATCGTGAACGCTTTAGATTTCTTAGTTTGGTTTTTATTTTAATTTACTTCATATCCAAGTAATAGATTGCGTACATGGTGCGAGTTTTTGGGGTATAGGATTTTCCCTATAAATAGACACCCCTTGTAGTTCTTCATTTATTGAAGATTTAATAAAAATTTTGCGTTTTCCTACTCTTTAAGTTGTGAAACCTAATTGGCTGCGAAGCCCTCCCTTCATCGAAGGGTTAACTACTGTGATGCGAAGCCACATCTATCCCGATTCGCCCCCATCCATCGCCATCTCCACTACCCATCTTCTACTATCCCTTCTTCTCATCTCATCTCATCATCTACACTTCGAATCAATCATCTATTGCAGTAATTCTCCTTTCCACAACAGAATTTCAGAATCTGGCCCTACAGGAGGGATGAAACTTCAGCGGATTACCACGCACAAACCATAAATCGAATTGAGCTGAGATTTGGGGGTTTTGGAGTCCATCCCTGGCCAACCAGGGCCAAGGTGGCCTTTTTCTGAATAGTGGGCCCCACACACGTGTGACCGAGATCACACGCATGTGCGTTTGGGCCATTGTTGTTGTCCATGCATGCGGTACTTTTCTGTTTTGTCTCTCTCCTCTCTTTCACTCTGTTTTCACCCAAAATCCC
This sequence comes from Magnolia changhungtana, assembly GCA_030180095.1. NCBI lineage: Eukaryota > Viridiplantae > Streptophyta > Magnoliopsida > Magnoliales > Magnoliaceae > Magnolia > Magnolia changhungtana. The sequence goes on from JASAUF010000320.1 coordinate 2,585,172, forward strand.
TAAATTACTCAAATCTCCAATTTTATGCCCATTTTCTTACCCTAGGGTTCCTTGATTTGAAATTGGTGAATCTCTTGAATTAGGGACTGATTATTATGCATGTATGGATGATTATTTCTTATCTTTGAGTATCGTCTGGTTCATAATTTTTATTGATCTAGCCTTATCATGTGTAGGCCTGGATCCGCATAGATTCCCCTTAATTGAATGTTTGGACTTTCATGTGGATATGGAATTTGTGTAATTGTTTTGGAACTAACGTGATCTTAAGCCTAAAATCTCGCATATCATATTTAATTTTCATGTCCTGCATCAAATTTGGTATCAGAGCTTAGGGTTCTTATAAGGGAATACATTACATGTTTAGGGTTAGTTTGTTTGAGCCCATCATGCATTCAGTTCATCATATGTAGCTTTTAGGAGTCCATAGTCCCTGATATTAGTTGCTGAAATTTCTGTTAGCAGGAAGTTAGCAATTTACATTGTCGTAACTTTCTGTTATTCCTTTATTTTGACAACTATATTGCTGGATTTTAGTAGCACTGCGTAGTTTCCCTCATATAGAGTCTTATAAGATCATTTAGTCCCATATAGTCGTCAAAGAAAGTCCTTAGATGGAGTTACAAGTTGTACGCCCACATGTACGGGTCATGGTTTTGGCTAGCGCCCTAGACTAAACATGAAACAACTGCTAGAGTTACTAAACAAGCTATCCCAGCAGATCGAGTCTTGGGGTAAGCGCTTAGAACAAGACATAGATCAACGCCTTGACCAAATACAGGTCTCCCTCAGGACAAACCCCACCATTAATGAAGATGGCCAATCTTAGGCGGGTGGCCAGGAGGATAGACCAATGAATGGAGGTGGCCAAGGAATCAGTCATGGGCGTACACCCGTACCCCCACCCCATGAGGGACATCAACACCATTATTTTGAGGGGTACAACATGTGCGGCCTCGTGGCTAGAAAGAGTGTACCAGAGGCTAGTGTAGAGTTACCAACTGAGGTCATTTCGGTAGTGGATGAGTTTCATGATGTCTTTCCTGATGATCTACCAGATGAGTCTCCCCCTATGAGGGATATAGAGCACACCAGAACATGGGACACCGTAATACTTACAGTCGAGTTTGCATTTAATAGTTCTATCGATATGTCCACAGGTCTCAGTCCTTATGAAGTCATTACTGGTTAAAAACCTAAGAAACCTATTGATCTTGTCCCTATGTCACCGTCCCATAGGTCGTCAGAGCTTGCAGAACCTTTTGTGCATCACATTCATTCATGGCATCAAGAAATCAGGCAGAAGATCACTACTAATAATGAACATTACAAATTTTCTGCAGACCAGCATAAATGTTTCAAAGAATTCAATGTAAGAGACTTTATGATGGTCCGCATCAGGCCCAAGCGGTATCCTACGGGGGCCGTTCATAAGTTACACGCACGTAGCGCTGGACCCCTCAAAATTATAAAATGAAACGGTCTCAGTGCGTATGTGGCAAATCTTCCACCCTCCGTGAGAATTAGTTTCAGATTCAATGTGGAGGATCTAGTTGCATTTCAAGGGATCATTGATGCATTGTCCAGCCTTTCGCCTAACCATTCTGATTCATCAAACCTTTCCATTGATCCATGGCCCCCTCCCTACCCATTTTTCCAACCTCTACCTCCCATACCTACCCGTCCCGACCCATTTTCTCAGCCTCTACCTCCCATACCTACCTGTCTCTGACCCATCTTCCCAACTACTATGTCCCATACTTACCCGTCCCGACCCATTTTCCCAGCCTCTACCTCCCATACCCACCTGTCTTGACCCATCTTCCTAGCTACTACGTCCCATGTCTACCCTTCCCGACCCATTTTCTCAGCCTCTACCTCACATACCTACCCTTCCCACACCTAGAGAAGAAATAGAGGATATTCTGGACCATCAGATAATATCAACGTCGGACGGCGGGTTTCAGAAGTACCTGGTTAAATGGAAGTCACGCCCAGCTTCAGACAGTACGTGGCTCACTGAGGAACTTCAGAGACTTGATCCTGACATCCTGGATCGGTTCAGAAGTTTTATTTCGCCAGTGGTGAAATCTTCGCAGCCGGGGAGAATTGATGGGGACATCACGCGCACACGCGCACGCACACCACCCCCCTACGCACGTACGTATGCAAAAGGAGGGCCCTACCATCGATCAGGCTCAATTACGACGTCCAGGGAGGACCTTCTAGCTAGAAGACGAAGTTTTGGTTCACAAGGGTGGGCCCGATAGTCAAGAAAAACCCATCATGAAATCTCATGATCGTGGCCCACTCGTCGGATTGATTTCATATTTTAGGTTTTGCTTATTATTATTATTTAGAACATCGTGAATGCTTTAGATTTCTTTGTTTGATTTTTATTTTAGTTTACTTCATCGCTAAGAAATAGGTTGCGCACATAGTGCGAGTTTTTGGGGTATATGATTTTTCCCATAAATAGGCACCATTTGTAGTTCTTTTCATTTATTGAAGATTAATAAAAATTCTGCGTTTTCCTACTCTCTGAGTTGTGAAACCTAATTGGGTGTGAAGCCCTCCCTTCATCAAAGGGTTAACTACTATGGTGCAAAGCCACATTTATCCCGATTCGCCCCCATCCATCGCCATCTCTACTACCCATCTTCTACCATCCATTCTTCTCATCTCATCTCATCATCTACACTTCGAATCAATCATCTATTGCAACAATTCTCCTCCCCACAACAGAATTTCAGAATCTGGCCCTACAGGAGGGTTGAAACTTCGGCGGATCACCACGCACAAACTGTACATCGAATCGAGCTGAGATTTGGAGGTTTTGGAGTCCATCCCCGGCTGACCAAGGCCAAGTGGCCTTTTTCTGAATAGTGGGCCCCACACACGTGCGGCCGATATCACACGCCTGTGCGTCTGAACCATTGTTGTTGTCACGCGCGCGGTACTTTTCTAGTTCGTCTCTCCTCTTTTTCACTCCAATTTCACCCAAAATCCAAAAACCTAACCCTAAATTACTAAAATCTCCAATTTTATGCCCCTTTTCTTACCCTAGGGTTCCTTGATTTGAAATTGGTGAAGCCCTTGGATTAGGGACTGATTACTATGCATGTGTGGATGATTATTTCTTATCTTTGAGTATCGTTTGGTTCATAATTTTTATGGATCCAGCCCTATTATGTGTAGGCCTAGACCTGCATAGATTCCCCTTAATTGAATGTTTGGACTTTCATGTGGGATATGGAATTTGTGTAATTGTTTATGAACTAACGTGATCTTAAGCCTGAAATCTCGCATATCATATTTAATTTTCATGTCCTGTATCAAACCCTCAGGGAAAGATTCGGTAATCAAGCAAGACCATGGTGTGCCGTAAAGGCCATTACGTAAAGGTAACAGTGGCAACCACTACTCGTTACGGGGTTGTAATAGTAATAGCAGCCGTTATAGAAAAAATGTCCTGTAACTGGTGTTAATGGCTCATTACGCCCCCTGTAAAGACAAGGTAACGGTGGAAACCTTTACCCGTTACGGGGTTGTAATGGTAATAGCAGCCGTTATAGAAAAAAAATGTCTTGTAACTGGCGTTAACGGCTCATTACGCCCCCTGTAAAGATCGTAATAGCCCGTAATGGTCTGTTATAGGGCAAATACATGTTTCTCGGATTGTTTTCAATGTTACAGGGCAAATACATGGTGTTTTTTTTTTATTTTTTATTTTTTTATTTTTAGCAGGGGAGGGGGAGGTTTTCTTTCAATAAATTAAAAAGACCGTAACGGCGGTTTCGGGAGCCGTGACAGCCATTACAACCTGTATCATAAAGGTAACAATTATAGCCACCATCGTTACGGAATACCATGAACAAGACCATAACAAAAACTGAAATAGGTGATCAACAAGTATAAAGACTCACAGGAAGAAGCATGAGAATGCCAATAGGAACTACAGATGCCAAGTCAGTTATAGTTCTCTGAAGAGCTTTCTTTTCTTTCTCTGCAAGCTCATCTCCCATGAGGGCTCGTCTGAGCAGCCCTGCTGCTGCTGCTACATCAATAGCTAAGAGTTGAGTTCCTTGCCAAACATCCTAATGACACAGAAACAAGGAGGTTCATCTCCGAAATATGTAGGCTAAAATGATGATAAGAAAAAGTTTCATGATTCATGAACAAGACATTGGCATCATTGGGCATATAACCTCTCAAAATAAATAAATAAATAAATAAATAATTATTGGGTATATGGTGTCATGGTTCGATTAAAGAATGAAAGGTTTACTATGGTATATAGTACAGTTAAGTCTATGTGAGTAGTTGTCTCCATTACTGAAAGGGGCATAGATTTTGGGCGGTTAGGAATTGGAATATAGGATTGTCAATTAAGTGCCCCCACTAAAAAATTATATATATATATATATATATATATATATATATAAATCCTGAATTTCAAATAAAAATTAAAAAGGCTCCTCTGAAAATCCAAGAGGTGGGGTGCAAATCCTGGATTTTCAATCCTCTCCGACCACCATACCTGCTCTGCCAAAGATAATTTCTGGATTCTACAGGACGAAAATCCAGGCTGCCAAACACAACTGAAAGAATGCAAAATCCAGGTCTGACAATCCAGGATTTGGATTCTTAAGTCTGAATCTAATCTACCAAACAGGCCAAAATTTGGAAGTCACATAAATAAATGCATTTCTGCACAAGGATTTGGCAAAACTGTAAATGGAGTATATTCTGTGTTTTCAATTACAAGGGAAAGAAGAGACTGTGAATTAAGAAAATCTATATATGATCCCAAACAATGTCCCATGAGCACTGTTGGAATTTGGGATTATTCATAGCAATATATAGATCATTCCTTGTTTGATAGAAGGAATGAGAAAAAGAGTTTGGGATTATTCATTGCAATATTGATCATTCCTTGTTTTACAAAAGGAATGAGAAAGAGAGTGATTCTCATTGTCTATGTGGGTGACATAGTACTCACCGTTGATGGCTCTTTGGAGATAGCTACTTTGAAGGCCTCATTGCGACAAAGCTCGGAGCTTAACAATCTACGGGCTAGGGCATCTTTGCTATTTTCTTGGGATTCAGGTAGCAGGTTCTAAAGCTGGTTTTGTTCTCTCCAAATGAAATATGACATTAAATTGTTAAAAGAAAGTTGAACAGTCGGTAAGCCAATTGATTCTCTGATGGATCTTGATCAGAAATTGTGTGTTGACAATGAAAGATTTTATAGAAGATCCAAGGGTGTACAGGAATGCTCATTTATTTTACTACGACTAAACTGATATCTCGCATGCTATGGGTGTTTTGATCAATTTGTGCATGCTCTCAGTCGTATCATCATGATGCTGTTTTATTTATTTTTGCATTATTCGGTACTTAAGGTCTCTCCTAGGAAAGGATTGTTGTATCAATCTAATGTGCATCTTTTCTCATGTTGACTGGGTTGGATCTCTTACTGTTTGCCATTCAACTATGGGCTATTGTAAATCCATGGGAGGAAATTTGCACACCTGCAAGAGCAAGGAACAGTGTGTAGTTCAGTCTAAAACTGAAGCATAATATTGGGCCATGTTATGTTCTACTTGCATTATCTGGCTCGGAACTAAGTTCAAGAGATTGGTCTCCCTCTTGATAGTCCTTTGCCATTTTATGATAATCAAGCTATCGCTCACATTGCCAACAATCCAATCTATCACAGGCACATTAACCATATTGAAGTTCATTGTCATCGCGAGGGAAAAAGTGCTGAACAAAGACATTGTTACTCCAGCTTTCCATATGTGCAATCAAACTGGTCAATGTGTTCGGAGAATCTCTACAGTGTGATTGACTGAAGATACTTGTTTCCAAGCATTTAAGTGTACTGGATCTGGATGTATTACATGTCTGTGGCTTTTTATTCTATGTAATAAGGCTGTTTTGGGTGTTTTGGTTTCTATTCTATGTAATAAGTGCAGTTTTGTCTTTTCTAGATAATTACAATAGAACCGATTAGTCAATTTCCCCTAATTGGATCAACTATTTTCCTCATTTCTTCTTTTCTCCTCATTCGATAGCGTACATAGCAAACCATTTCTACAACCATGTCTTAAATGGATACTTTGAAGGATGGGAAATACCTGGGTATCATGGACCACACCAAAACAATTTAAATCATGTGCTCAAGGGATCTAACCATCTCATAGCTTTTGTAGACATGCATCTAAGGCCATAAGTACTGCTTTGTCATTTTGTCATGTTTCACAATACAGAGAAGTTCATATCCAAGGTATTAAAAAATGGTTACGTAACGGCTGCAACGGTAGCAGTGGTGCCCATTATTAACGGTAGCAGTGGTGCCCATTATTACATGATATGGGGCCATAATGCCTGATTTGGGAAAAAAAATGCCAGTAATGGGCCAGTTACAGCTGTTTAACTGTTACACGATATGAGGCCGTAATGCTCAATTTGAAAAAAAGAAAGTAACGGGCAATACATTTTTTACTTTTAAAAAAATAACCATTACAGGGCTGTAATGGCCATTATAGCCCCTATCTTAATGGCCATAAGGCTGGCTATCACGGGCACCATTACCATTATTTAATAGGCACCATTACCATTATTGAATACCTTGTTTATATCAAATGATTGTATGGCTTCAAGTGCAATATAGCCATAAGTAGGAGGACCCTCAGCAGTGGGTTTTGGAGACACCATATGCTGCATAGATATTGCAGCTCAAAGAATATCTCTCCTTTTTTTTTTTTTTTTTTGAAGATTGCAGATCAAAGACATCTGCCTAATAAAAGTGGGAAATACTCTCACCGTGCCAGTTTCTTTTAGCTTTTCAATTGATTTGCCAATGAAGCCTTCTTTCTTCTGCACCTGTACTATTGTATGACCTGCTGCAGCTGCATCATAGTCGACACCGTCATCTGCAAGATTATTTTCCTGAGAGAGCACATACACCTCACCTTCATTACGAGGAAGTGGTAGTCACAGAAATCACCCAAAGAGAACTATGAGTAAAGCTTTTGTAAAATGTCATGCATGGAGTGTAGTAGAAATGAAAATTGCCATACATTCAAAGTCAGGCTGCAGCATCCAGCAGTTAACAATTGAAGCAAATGAGCAAGTGAAATTACATGAGTGCTTGAGAGAGTCGACAATTTTTTGTTCAACCCAGAAATGGTAGGTTTGGATGACCTTTCAATAACCTATCAATTTTTTGTTCAACCCAGAAATGGTAGGCCACCCCTATCAAAATGATCCAATTCATCTGATGAAAATGTATAATTACAACCAAATGTTCCACATCCAGATCGGAATGTTAGGATCATCTGATTTTTTATTTTTTTTTGGGAGGGGGGGGATGGGGAATCTTCCATCCAACATAGGAGTCACCTTGTGAACAATTTGGATCACCAAAAGGTGGGCCATACATGTGTCATTGGTCAGAGATCCAACATTAACGTTTCCTCAACAAAAATGATCATTGGTTGAAACAGCCTATTGAAACATGAATCAAGCATAGGCACCAGTGAAGGAATGTGAAAGTAAAGCTCCCAGAAGGATTTAAACAATGTTAGTATTAAGCAGCATCTAAGGCATTGAATTTTATTTTTATTTTTAAAGATAAGTTTTATTGATTTTATTTTTATTCTTAAAGATAATTGTTTTATTGATTAAATGACCAAAAGATCAAAGAATTACAAGATTGACACGGTATTACAAGAGAGGATGCACCTACTTAGAGTGGGAGACCCCGACACCCATTCAATTACGCTGCTTTTTGCCCTATTGAAAACCCCCATAATATTCCCTAATAAGTTGTTAAAACATCTATTGTTCATTTCCCTCCTTATTGCCCACGTGCCCACAAGCAAAGCCATACTCCAGATTCTCCTATCTTGCCTATTCCTCCTCCATGCCATGACCAAGACAGTTATCAAATTGACCTTGGCATCACCCATGCCACCCCCCAAATGTTGTGAAGAACTTAATCCTCATCCCCCTCGCAAATATAAAATGAATAAATAGATGATGACTCATTGCTCTACCAACAGAGCAGGCAAGTATTGATAACAAACAGTCCCCTCTTTCGAAGATTGTCGATAATAAGCACCTTGTTCCATCCCACTAACCACACAAAAGCCACCATCTTGAGGGGAGCACCATAGGACCAAATGAATGACATATGCAATATGCCATCTGCCTATGGGGACTGCTAAGTTTCTTATAAAAGGATCTAACAGAAAAGCAACACAACTTGTCCTTAAGCCACTTCATCGAATCCAGTTCCAAACAAAGCCCAACACCCGAGAGCCGCTTCAATAACTTTAAAAATTCTGGCTCCTCTCGCAAATTCCTTCTACATGGCAACGTCCAAACTCCACTAAAGCCTTGCCATGGAAAGTACTGAGCTATAATTATTTCCGGATCCGAGGACACTGAAGCTAGCCTTGGATATTCATCTTTCAATTTTCTACTTCCCAACCATACATCTTCCCAAAATTTTATGCTTATTCCGCCCTACTAAAAACCCCACCCTACCCCTTCCTTAAACCTCCCATCCATACCCACAATTGCCTTCCACATCCTCGTACCCTTGTATATGGATGACTTTTGCGGCCACCATCCTATTTCCTCGACCCCATATTTCCTAACAATTATTTCCTTCCACAGACTATCATTTTCCAAGCCCAATCTCCAAAGCCATTTACCAAGAAGCGCATTATTCATAATTTCCAACTTCCTAATACCCACCCTTCCTTCCTTCTTCAATAGACACACATCTTCCCATTTCATAAGATGGATTTTACTTTTCTCCTTTACTCCACTCCATAAGAAATCCTTCAGCCTTTCCAATTTCTTTATCAATCCAAGAGGGCATCTGAAGAGGGATAAGAAATATAGCAGGAGATTTGAAAAGGATGACTTAATTAGGACAATCCTTCCACCTAAGGATAGATACCACCGCTTCCAAGACGACAATTTATTTTCAAATTCAACAACTCGAGCAAGAAGGTGCTTAGCGAATTTCCTAATGCATAGCAGCAACCCCAAGTAAGTAGATGGAAATGTTCTAGCTTTAAATCCAAACACCACTTACAAATTCTCTACTACCTACTTGGTCAAACTTATACCCAAAATTTTGAATGTATGAGTACTCACTTTTAAGCATGAGATTGCTTCAAAACAGCATATAACTTCTCTTAGATTGTCCACATGGGACTCATTTGTATCGCAAAACAAGATGGTGACATCCACGAACTGAAGATGGGACACTTGTAGATCTCCTCTATCCACCTTACATTCACTTATCAGGTCCAACGACCCCATTATCCAATATTTTGGTAAGAGCCTCTACCACCATGATGAAAAGGAGGTGATAACGAATCCTCCTGCCCAATGCACACTTGAATCAAGGTGTCCCGTATAAGCCGTATCGCCCGATACGTAATGGTAATGGCGATGGCACAGTTGCGTTACGCGATCTGGGCCGTAAATGTGGCACCCCGATTCTCAGATCCGTAATGCACCCGTAATGATCAGTGCGTAACGATCAAAAAACGGACATTTTTTTATTTTTTATTTTTTTTGCTTTTTAAGGTCTGTTTTTTCACTTTTTTAAAACTTCTTTCTTCCAAAATCTTCTTAAATCATTCTATTGCTATTTTCGACCACTATTAGCTTGATATTACAGATAAAAACAACTTATATTAAGGATTTTTTTTATTCAAAGCTCCGTAGGCCATTTTCCAGAAATTCCTTAAAAATAGGTATTTATACTTTTTATTCAATGTTTTGTTGTTTTAATGGTAGAATATGATGTGTTAATCATAATAGAAAATATTAATGTCCATTTTACAGATTTTTGTTGTCATTTTATATTTTTTTTATAATTTTTATCTATTTACGCACTATTTTCGGCCTTTTTTTTTTTAATTCGAAAAATTATGTTTTATTGAATGTTTTGATGTTTTAATGGTAGAATATGATGTATTAATCATAGTAGAACAGGTTAATGTCCATTTTACAGATTGTTGTTGTCATTTTATATTTTTTTATGAATTATGAAAAATAATTGCAAACACCTACACATGCAAGATATTTTCATTTTACATTCATTCTAATATATCTATCATTGATAGTAGATAGTAAGAAAAATTAAATATATGAGTTTTGCAGTCAAATCCAGGTTGCTTGGTTCATAAATTCATCAGACAGTCCGATACAACTTCTCACCAAAGAGTGGACCGTTACACCGCCATAAACATGTTCCAATTTATAAATGAATGCATATTTGGAATGCTTAGAATATTCTGTATTTAATCCATATTTTTTTGGCAAAAAAATAAAATAAAATTTGCACCGTTACAGGCCGTTATGCTCCTGTATCGTCGTTACACCCTCGTATCTGTATTAGTATCAGAGGGCATCGTTAACGCCAACCGATACCGATACAAGATACCTTGACTTGAATCCATTTCCTCCATTTATCCACATAACCGTGACAACCCAATTTGTAATCTAGGAAGTGCTAATCAACATGATTGTACGCCTTTTCCAAGTCTAGTTTGAAAACTATACCGCTTTTGCCTTCCATGTGCTTGGAATCAATATACTTGAATCCATTTCCTCCATTTATCCACATAACCGTGACAACCCAATTTGTAATCTAGGAAGTGCTAATCAACATGATTGTACGCCTTTTCCAAGTCTAGTTTGAAAACTATACCGCTTTTGCCTTCCATGTGCTTGGAATCAATATACTGATAGGCAGTCAATGCACTATCCAATATTTGTCTACCTTCTACAAAAGCACCTTGGACCTTGGATATATTCCTTCCAATAGTGGCTTGAAATCAAAGGGATAAAACTTTGGCTAAAATTTTATAAGGGGCCCCAATCAAACTTATCGACCTAAAATCCCTCAAACTATCCACACCCTCCTTAGGGATCAACGCAATGAATGACATGCCGAGCTTAGCCGGAAGTCTGCTACTCTAAAAGAACTCACAAATAAAAGCAAAAACATCATTTTTTACTGAACCCCAAAATTTTTGGAAAAAATGAGAGGGGAAAACCATCTGGTCCCGGTGTCTTATCCCTACCCAATTCATCCACTGTTGCCTTGATTTCTTCTTCCAAAACTAGCCTCTCCAGAAAAGCTACTTCCTCCTCAAAGATAGTCTGGATGTTAGATTATCTAGCCTTGGCCTCTCCCAACTTTCATATGTGATATCATAAATTAATCTTCAAGAGCTCAATTCTCATATATGGATGGCCGTATTTCACATGGATGTGATGAGTAAAGCATGTAAGTTTAGGAGCTATGATGCTTGAATCCTTTAAAGGAGGTGGTACCTAAGCCTGGTACATGGATACTCCAATAAGGACAATAATACATGGTCCCTTCTTTGAGGATCTAAATCTGCTAGGATTTGAAGTCTTAAACATTTAGCTTTTTAGAATTATAGTGAATCATACCAACTAGACCACAAACACAACTTGTTATATTGTTGGGGAAACATTTTGGCATGATTATACTTCAACACTTGCCATACACATATCTTGAGAGCTTTCATTTTGAGGATGTATCAATCCCGATCATTGCCATAGTCGATACTCATACCCGTAGTCAGGTGACAATTTATGAGTGCAAAGATTCATGAGTTGTTGTTGGTAATCGAAAACAACATCCAATCAATTATTTATCTCATACTAGAAATTCTTTGCATTGGTTCAAGTAGCATTATGATTTTATATCAAAATTTATATGGAAATTTTTAATAAAGCATTTCATTATTTTTATTTGATTTTTTTTAGACAAATGAATTTCATTAAAACACCCACAAAAGGGTGAGAAAAGAATACAACCCAACTCTATAACTCAAAATTTAAAATAAAAAATTTTTTTGGAACTTTTATCAGACTTTAATGCTTTTATATAAGACACCCAACCTAGAACACTACCCTTAACTTTGCTAATAATCTCTTCCATTAAAGATCTCTTGCTCTGAAGAAACAACTATTCTGATCCCCCTAAAATAGACCGAATAATTGTCATAACAAGAAGTCTCCACATCGCTTTCCTAGTTTTCCCCACCCCACCCCCCTGCCAGGCTAACAGGATATCCTCAATAGACTTTGACATCACCCAAGCAGCATGAAAAGGTCGAGAAGGTGCTCCCACACAATGTTGTTAAAGTCGTAAGATTTACTATTCGAATCGTATTGTACGATACATATCGTACATACGAATCACAACTGGAGGATTATCGTACAATTTGATTATGAATCGTATGATTTATCACGAATCATACGATTCAATATTTCCTTCAAAAAACCAGCAGCGTCCACTAGAAAAAAAATTATGATTTTTTTTTTTCTTTTTGTTTTTTGCAATTCTTTAGGGTTTTTTACTTTTAAAAGCTATTTAAGCCCCCACACTCATTAGAATAACATATATTTTGCTCCTTTTGAGAGATTTTGGAAACTATTGGAGGTTGTGGGCCAAAGGAAACCCAGAGAGAAATCAACATAACTTTTTCGTCACTCAATGATTTCGACCGCTGCTTGTTGCATTCGATTTCTACATCAAATACGTAAGAATACATATAAAGTATTTATTTATTCTTTTCTTTCATATATTGGTGAAAATATGAGTTTTTCGGAAAAGAAAAATAGTATATATTGATTTTTTACAATTTTTGTTTAGGGCTTTTGTGTTTAAAAGCTATTTGTGCTCCACATACATTATAATATCACTTCTTTTCTTCCTTTTTTTTTTATTATTTATTTTTTAAGAGAGATAGTAGTGAGATTTGGAGTTTATGTGGAGCTAAATAGATTTTTATTTCAAAAGTTTTCTCGTTTATTTCAAATTTTCACTAGTTTTCTCATTTTTAATCTTTTATGTTTGTGTGGGGCCTGAGTAGTTTTTTCTTAATATGCAAGCTTGTCACTTGTGTGTTGGTTCTTTTTTAGCATTAGAGATGAGAAAAAAATCGAAGACCAGGGACAACAATGTTATATGGGAATATTGTTCAAAGATGAATGAGAACAATAATATCTACCTAAGATGTAATTTTTGTCGAAATGCATATTAAGGAAGTGTGTTTTGAATGAAACATCACCTAACCCGAATGAAGAAAAATGTAGAAGCATGTCCCCAAGTCGGTGATGATATAGTGGAAAATTAAAGAATTTATTGGATGGTAATGTCAGTAACAAGAAGAAATGGGGTATGTTGTTGGAAGTGTTCCTATTACTAATGATGTCACTGAAATGGGTGGAGGAAAAAGAAAAAGAAAAAAAAAACAATGGATAATTTTATGGGAAGAAAGAGTGGGCCAAAAGAAAAACAATAAGGCACTCTAAACAAAATCTAGAAGAAGGGAGATAAAGACTATGCTTATCCATTTCTTGTTTCCTATATGCAAATGCTCTACCGTTTAACCTTCTAATGAACCCATTCTTCGCACTTACGATGGACGTGGTTGCTGCATTCGGGCCGGAATTGAAACTTACGTTGTATTACAAAGGAATAAATTTTTGAAAATGGATGTTAAATCGATAGAGAAATCTATTGATGTTTATAAAAAGAAATGGGGTAAAACCAGATGCACAATAATGTCAGATAGGCGGACCGATGGAGTCAATCAGGCTAATTAATTTTTTTTTATTAATAATCCAAGTGATACTATATTTTTGAGATCTGTTGATACATTAGATATTTCAAAAAATGAGGATAATTTGTTAGGCTTACTTGAGTGAGTTATTGATGAAATGGTCGAACAGAACGTAATACAGGTAGTTACGGATAGCGCATCCGCCTATGTGAGGAAGACATTGTTTTGGTCTCAATGTGCTACCCATTACAAAGACTTAATACTTATAGACATTGAAAAGTTGCAAGTTCATTTGGAGACCGTGACGAAAGCAATGGCTATAACAGTCTATATTTATAAATATTGTTGGGTTTTGAATTTAACGAGGAAGCACACAAAGGGGGAGTTGACCTGACCGGCCATAACAAAGTTTGTTATGTGTTACTTGACTTTGAAAAGCATCCATGAAAATAGAATTAGCTTGAGGTCGATGTTTACCTCAAAAGAATGGAAAAGTAACAGCTTCTCCAAGATCGAAAAAGGGAAGCATGTTCAAGACATAGTTTTGGCCAATGTAGATTTTTGGTCATCTATCAAGTTTTGCCTGAAGACCACTCCCATTGGTCAATGTGCTACGGCTAGTTGATTCAGATGAGCAAGCCATGGGATATATTTATAAAGCAATGGATCGGGCGAAAGAGGCTATAGAAAATTTTTTTGAGGCATGTGAAGAGGCGATAGTCAGCTATATGCAAAATCATAGACCAATGATGGAATCTTCAATTGCATAGGCCCACATGCGCCGACTTATTCTTAAATACTAGATTTCAGTATGATGAAAATTTTCATCCAAATTTTGGAGATTAAAACCGGCTTATATGATTGTATTGAAAGAATAGTCCTGGATTCAAGGCAAAGGGTCATTATTGATGAGCAAATGGATACGATCAAAAAGGCCTATGGTTTATTTGGAAGAGAGACAACAAAATTAACTAGGACGACAAAATAGCCTAGTAATTTTACTTACAATTATTTTGCTTCTTTGAGTTTGATGTTGTACTTATGGTTTATGAATTAGTTTATTTATATAATTTACATGATTGGTTTTTAGGTTTATGGTGGGAGTTGTGGAGATGTGTGTTCAGAATTGTAATAGCTATTCGTATTTTGAGTTTGACATGTAGTGCTATTGGTTGTGAGTGCAACTGGAGCACTTTTGAGCAAGTGAGACATTATTGAATTCATTACTCAACTTATGAATTCATCACGTGGTGACCAATAATAGCATTATATTATTACATTCACTGGCTTGCAGATACATCCAAAGAAGAGGAATAGACTTGAGCAACAGAGATTGAATGCGCTCGTCTTCGTAAATATAATCTCCAGCTCGAAGTTTGTCGAGTGAAGAGAGAGGACTAAGGGCTTGATCCTATTGCTTATCATATATGGAATCTGATGATGAATGGATCAAGGAGAGAGAGGTTTCTACACTTCCTAGTTCCTACAGATAACACCTGAATGGGCACAGGTGAATGCTTTGGCGAAGGATTGGAGGATGTGCAAGGTGTAGGTGGATCCGCATCAAGATCAGATGGGCGACGTGGTATGATTACATGTTGTGTGACTCATATTTTTATTGTTTAGTCTTGTAGCCTTATAATTATTAATTAATAGTCTTATATTATAATGCATTATGCAGCAAAAACTATTTTACAGGTCTTAGAAAACTTGCTATTCATAAGTAAAGCGAAGGGAAAAATGGAAGTGGTAGAAGAGGAGGAATAGGAGTTTATTTCGACATCAAATTTTGAAGATGAAGATGATGTTGATAATGTTAACCAGTGTTCGAAATATCGGTATCGCACCATGTATCGCACCCTTGGGATACGGATATGTATCGGTTATCGCACGGGATATATCGTTTGTATCGCATAATTTATCGCACTTTTTGGGAAACATGGGGAAACATTGAGAAAATGGTTGAATTTTTTAATGAAACTTTGGGGATTGTTAAAAAAGCCCTTAATACACACTTTTAAATCATAAGATCTCAAAAAAAATTGCACATAATAAATTTCCTTTGTGTAGGGTCTTAAGCTATGCGTTGTTTAACTGAACTAATGCAACTATATTTAAATTGAATGCATGATATTTATAAATATATCAAAGTCATGTATAAAAACACAATCAATTCATTGAAAAACAAAATAAGAAGTAAAAATTGGAAAATATACATATCAATGATGGGACTGGTTGTGGCCTAGACCCACATAAAGTTGCGATGTGGCTCGTAATCATCGTCTCCATCTTGATGGGGCTGAGAATAGTACTGTTGCTCCACAATTTGACAATATTGTGTCCAGGTCATAGTAGAGTAGTACCAGTTAAGATACTCCCTAACATAACGCTGGTACTCATCCTCACCGAACTGAATCAATACGCCCATCTGTGGGTACAGCGTAATCGTCATAGTCTGTGGTTGATATGGATCTAGGAAGAGCACATATGAAGCTCCCTGGTATCCATATTGTTGGTCATATCCATACTGCTGCTCATATCCCTGCCCATATGCAGAAGTGAACTCCTGACCATAGTTGAAAAATGATGTGCCGTAACTACCGGAGTCACTCGCCGCATATCTACTAGGTCCATATCCATGCCCATACTGTGGCACAGAACTCGAGCTACTCTCTTGTGTTTGTGATCCGAATTTATACTGTTCATCATCTCTTTTCAATATATACTTATCATCATCTCTTTCTCTAACCGTCCATATTTATTTACACTGGTGGCCTACTGATGAATCTACAGACGTGATTTTCAAACCACAGCATTTCACAGTGTATGGTACCTGATGAATGGCCAAAATCTAAACAACATAAAAATCGATGGACGGTGTGGATAAACCACATACATTCACAGTGGGCCCAACTGAGTTTACTCGGTACGATAAAAGCGTACTCAGTACGCATTCCGATTTCCCAATAAGGGTAACGGATTGGCTACTCCCCCTGACCCAGCAGTGGGCCCCACTATGATGTATATGTTTCATCCATGCCGTCCATCTATTTAAACAGATGATTTTATAATATGATAAAAAAAAAACGAGTTGTATCCCAATCTTAAGTGGACCACATTACAGGAAACATTGTTGAATTAGCGTCGACCATTAAAAAAAAATTGGGCCATAGAAGTTTTGGATCAACCTGATTTTTGTTTTTTCCCTTCATCTGGGGTTGAATGACCTAATCAACCTATTGGATGTCAAATAAACAGTACAGTGGGCCTTAAGAGGGTTTTAATGATGGATGTCCAATCACTATTGTTTTCATGTGGTGTGGTCCAGCTAAAAATTATATACCTCTCATTTCTGGGCTCGAGCCATAAAATGATATGTAAAAATGGATGAACGGAAAGGATGAAACATATACATTATGGTGGGGCCCACAGAGCACCGACCACCAGCGACGGGGATGGTGTCAGGCACCGTGCGCGTACGCGTGTCGAGGCGGACGTGGATTTCCTGCGAAAGCCTTTCGCAAGAAGTTCCTGCGCTGGGAACTCAGGTGGGGCCCACTGTGATGTTTGTGAAAAATCCTCCCCGTCCATCCCTTTTGTGAGTTCATTTTAGGACATGTTACCAAAAATGAACCGTATCTAAAGCTCAAGTGAGCCGAAAAAGTGATAATTAAACCTCCACAGTTGAAATATTTGTGGGGCCACAGAAGTTTTGATTCATGCCAATATTTTTGTTTACAGTTCATCCCATAGGAATGACATTATTAACGGTATGGATGGCATCTAAACATCACTGTTGAACCCAGGAAGGT
Organism: Magnolia changhungtana; assembly: GCA_030180095.1. NCBI lineage: Eukaryota > Viridiplantae > Streptophyta > Magnoliopsida > Magnoliales > Magnoliaceae > Magnolia > Magnolia changhungtana. Next base: position 2,602,627 of record JASAUF010000320.1, read on the forward strand.
TTCAATGGTAGGAATTTCCCTAACCACATTTTCCTTTAGTACGGCTCACTTGAGCTTTGGATACGGTTCATTTTTGGTCAAATGTCCTAAAATAAACTCACAAAGCGGATGGAAGGAGAGGATTTCTCACAAACATCACAGTCGGCCCCACCTAAGTTCCCAGTGCAGGAACTTCCGAAAGGCTTTCACTGGAAAACCGCGTCCTGTCGAGCCAGCTGTAGGTAGGTACGTGTCGTGCGAAGACGGGCGCGTACGCGCCTCGAGCTCCAAGTTGTACGAACGGCTCAAATGAGATCAAAGTTATATGGGCCCCACCATAACGTTAATTTTCCATCTAATCTATTAATAATGTAAAAATTATATGAATGAAGTGGAAAAAAAAATTTCATATTGTTACCGCTAAAAAATGGACCACACCGCATGAGACGGTGTGAATTGAATGTTACCGTAGAAAAATTCTTGGTGGTCGGTGCTAAGTGGGCCTCACCATGATGTACGTGTTTCATCCATTCCGTTCATCCATTTTTAAAGATCATTTTAGGTTTTGATATAAAATATTATAGGGATATAAATCTTAGGTGGGCCACACCACAGGACAAAAATAGTGAATGGATATTCACAATTAAAATCCTCCTAAGGCCCACTGTACTGTTTATTTGACATCCAATCTATTGATTTGGTCATAAAGACCCAGATGAAGTGAAAAAATAAATATCATCTTGATCCAAAACTTTTATGGCCCCAAAACATTTTTAATGGTCAAAATTCATTCAACACTGTTTCCTGTAATGTGGTCCACTTGAGATCGATATATACTTCATTCTTTCAACCATATCATAAAATGATATATAAAAATAGATGAACGGCATGGATGACACACATACATCATGGTGGGCCCCACAGAGCACCGACCACGTCAGGGGGAGTAGCCAATCCGTCCCCGATAAGAGCGTACTGAATAACTCAGTATCCAATCCGATTTCTCCTCTACAGGATTGAAACCTCATCCGCATCCCCCTCCCTCCCTTTCGAAATGAAAGAGGCGCTGATTTACATTACAATGCCGAGATTTCTCACGGATTTTTCTCGGAATCTCCGAGATTCCTATTTTGAAAAAAAAAAAGAGAAGAAAATCGGCAAAAGGAGGGGAATCGAACTTACCTCCGTCAATCGATGGAATGGCTCACCTCCGAATCGCCGATCGCTATGGCCACAGGTACTCTACGATTTTTCCTCTTTTTTCTTCTATTTCCTTTTTTTTTTTTTGATTTTCTAGTAAACATGCAGCCCCTTTTTATCGTCTTTGCGGGTTGTTGGCTACAGGGGACTCGTGAGTCCTCTGCAATGAACCCGTGACTCTGTCAAGATGCGAATATCGTGAAGATATCGATGATATCGCACGAAATGTGCGATATATTGCGTGAAATCGGCCGATATATCGTGCGATAACTGAAGTTGCGGAATTTTTTGGCTTCCGGTCGAAATATTGCGAGTTTCGTATCGTTGGGCTGCGATACCGATATTATCGGCCGATATATCGGCCAATATTATCGATATTGCGAACACTGATGTTAACCTCATTGGTGATGAGGAAGATGATGGCGTTGTCGTAGCCGATGAAGAATAGATTCATTTGGACTTTTTATTTCCTTTTTTACTTATAGAAACAAGTGAATTGAGAGTACATGATACATGTAAATGGGGATGGGGAAAATGTTATTTTTTGAATCATATAGAAAACTTACATGTACATGGGATGAGACATCCATTGTTAAGCCACTTGAAGAGATGGAACTTCCTTTTTTCCGCAACCACTTTCCACAAGAAGTCTTTTCTTGACTTTCCAATTCATCCAACACTAATTTAGGCCATTCGAAGGGTGACAAAAAGTGCATTGGCATATTAAAGAATGTCACTTTAATAAGAGTTAACCGTCCTCTCAAAGATAGATAAAGCAATAGTGTAGAGCATTTGCGATTTAACAGTCCTCCAAAAGACAGATAAAGCAATTGCGTAGATGATGAGGACATCCAAGCACCAGTCAAAGTATACCAGAGGAGGAGAGCTTTTTTTTTTTTTTTTTTTTTTTAATGGTTAGGTGATGCATACATGGAGCCCTGTTGGTCCAATTCAAGTGCCTAACCTGGTGAACACATGCATTATGCATCTTTGAAGGCCCTACACTGGAGAGATGCATGTGGGCTACTTAGTTGGACCATTCCGACCATTGGATCATTGTCATTGGACATCTTAATCGTGGGCCACGAAATAGTTTAGTTTATTTAGTTATTTATATGTTTGTTGTTATTATTATTATTATTATTATTATTATTATTATTATTATTTTGTTTAGCTTATATTTTTGTTGAGTTTAGGGAGTTGGGAACAAATTTTATTTTATGGAGTGTCTTTATGTGAAACTTTTTATCTGAGAGCATCTCTTTGTAAAAAGTCTTTCCTGAGACTATATGAGGCTTGGACGTCCACACTCTAGCCCATTATTGTATATGAAAAAAAAAAAATCTCTTTCTCTTTGCTTTGTGATGAAGTAAAACCTTCTGTGATTGGAGTGGTGTGAAGCCATAGAGTGATTCCATCTCATCTATCTTATTTTCTTCTTTTAAGGTAATATCAACACTTTTCTTTTCTTTTCTTTTCTCAATCTCTCTTAATCCACATTCTCTACTCCTCTATTTTCTTTGTTTTCCATAAAACTTATCCCCAATCTCCCTTCAAAACCCATTTAAACCTAGGCCTACTTACACCATACCACCATACGGACCTCCACACGTAACCATATGACCGTACTGTCGTCTATACAACCAACCCATCTCCTCCCTATTTCCCTCTTTGATCCTTGCTCCTTTCTCTCTAAAATCCATAACCCAAAGCCTAAAACCCTCAAGTCTAATTCTAGAACCTAAAGTTCCCAAAACCCTAACCCTAAATCGTCCTAAATCTCAAAACCCTAATGCTCAAATTCTAACCTCCTTAGACCTAAACCCTAATCCAATTACCCAATTTCCTAGTTCCCAAAATTAACCTGACCTATCAAAACCTTAACAAACCAAGAGATTCCTTTTAGAATTACATCAATGCCTATGCTAGGTTGTGATTTAGTCTTAAATATGAGCATAGTTAAATACTTGAATTCATTAAGCTTGTGATTTACTAGCATTATTTTGTGCTTGTAAATTGTTCTAGTTAATTTGTGGATGATCTCATTGCATCATTCTAGGCTAGTTCATCGGTCCTGCATCAGTAGAGCATTTGAGAGTTAACCATCCTCCCAAAGACAAATCATTTGATTATTGTAGAGAAATTAGTCAATAAGTGTGTAGGTGTGTTTCAATGGTATGCTAGAGTACAAAATGTATTTTCATTCTAATCATAATGAATTGAGGAGAGGGGCAACTCCCAACTCCTAACTCTCATACTCTCTTCCTCGATGGATACAAATCTTGGGTTACATAATGCAGGGGCATTTTCACACTGGGCTCGAGTGGGGTCGCTTGTGGGATGCAGGGGCACACTCGGGGTGGGTGCTGCCCACGAGGAGGTCTCATGTTCGAGACTTCTCACCAGGGGTGATTAATGCGCATTTCACACAGGGCTCGAGTGGGGTAGGCCGCAGGATGCGGGGACACACTCGGGGTGGACGGCTCATGTGATTTGGGGCCCACGAAGGGGGTTCGGCCGAGGTCTTGAAACCCATGAGATGTGGGGCCTGGGCTATGAGATAAATGGTTTAATTCACCATACTCTAACAGTTCGAACTTTTAGAGCAAGTGGTTAATTGTCTTGCATCAAATTGGTATCAGAGCGGGAGGTCTCGGGTTCGAGACTCCTCACCGGGGGTGATTAATGCAGGGGCATTTTCACAATGGGCTCGAGTGGGGTCGCTTGTGGGATGTAGGGGCACACTCGGGGTGGGTGCTGCCCACGAGGTCTCGTGTTCGAGACTTCTCACCAGGGGTGATTAATGAGCATTTCACACCGGGCTCGAGTGGGGTAGGCCGTAGGATGCGGAGACACTCAGGGTGGGCGGCCCATGTGATTTGGGGCCCACGAAGTGGGTTCAGCCGAGGTCTTGAAACCCATGAGATGTGGGGCCTGGGCTATAAGATAAATGGATTAATTCGCCATACTCTAACAGTTCGAGCTTTTAGAGCAAGTGGTTAATTGTCATGCATCAAATAAATTGATGGGGACTTCTCGCGCACATGCGCACGCACGCCGCCCCACCTACACACGTACGCACAGAGTAGGAGGGCCCCACCATCGATCTGGCTTGATGACGACGTCCAGGGAGGGTCTCCTACCTAGAAGACGAAGTTTGGTTCAAGAGAGTAGGCCCGATAGCCAAGAAAAGCCTATCATGGGATCTCGTGATCATGGCCCACTAGTCGGATTGATTTCATATTTTAGGTTTTACTTATGTTATTTAGAACATCGTGAATGCTTTAGATTTCTTTGATTGGTTTTTATTTTAGTTTACTTCATCGCCAAGTAATAGGTTGCGCACATGGCGCGAGTTTTGGGATATAGAGTTTTTCCTATAAATAGGCACCCCTTGTAGTTCTTTTCAGAGACTCAAGTTTAATAAAAATTTCTGCTTTATTTTTCTGCTCTCTTCATGAGTTATGGAAGAATTCAAAAGTGGGTGCGAAGCCCTCCCTTTTTGAAGGGCTAACTACCGTGGTGCGAAGCCACATCGACCCCATTCATCCCCATCCCCCATCATCTTTTTTATCCATCGTCCCCCACCATCCATACTTCGAATTCGTACGTTGCATCAGAGTTCTTCGTTACAGCAGGTTTCCAGATTTCGGCCCGTAGGCGAGCTGACACTTCGGCGGAGCACCACGCACAAGCCGTAGCTCGGATCGACCCGAAACTTCGGGGTTTTAGAGCCTTCCCCTGGCTGACCAAGGCCAAGGAGAGCTTATCTACAAACGACACCCCCTTGCACGTGCGGCCGAATACCCGCGCACGTGCGAGCGCCCCAGGCCCGCTGTCCATACGCGGGATCGTCTTTTGGCTCAGGTTTTTATCCTCTTTTATCCTCTCATAGCCTTTTTTCATGAAACCTAGCCCTAGGTTACGTTTTCCCTAACTTATATGCCCATTTTTCTTTCCCTAGGGTTCCTTGATTTGAAACTGGTGAATCCCTTGGATTAGGGACTGATTACTATGTATGTGTGGAGGATTATTTCTTATCTTTGAGTATCGTTTGCTTCATAATTTTTATTGATCCAGCCCTATCATGTGTAGGCTTGGACCCGCATAAATTCCCTTTAATTGAACGTTTGGATTTTCATGTGGGATGTGGAATTTATGTAATTATTTCGAATTGGTATGATCTAAGCTTGAAATCTTGCATATCATATTTACATTTCATGTCCTGCATCAAATTTGGTATCAGAGCCTAGGGTTCTTGTAGGGAATTCATTACATGTTTTAGGGTTTGGTTGTTTATGTCCATTACGCATCAATTCTCATCATATATGGTTGTTTAGAAGTCCATAAAGCCTGACATAAGTTTTTGAAATTTTCTGTTATCCCTTTATTTGAATTATTTTAGAAATTCGCTTAGCTTTCTATTTCTAGGTTTAGAAACTTTCCTTTTCTGTTTTTAGAAACTAATTTTTTATAAACTTTCTTAATCTGTTTTTAGAAACTAATTTCCTTTCCTTTTTCTTTTTTTAGAAACTAGTTCACTTTCCTTTTCTTCTTCTTATTTTTCTTTTTTTTTTCTTTTTTTTTTTTTAGAAACTAGCTTACTTTCAATTTTTAGAAACTTTCCTTTTTCTGTTTTTAGAAACTAGGTTGCTTTTTAGAAAGTTTCTTTTTTCGTTTTTAGAAACTAGGTTGCTTTTTTTTGAAACTTTCCTAATTTGTTTTCAGAAACTTTCCTTTTTTGTTTTTAGAAACTAGGTTGTTTCTTTTTTTAAAAAAATCTTAAATTTTGACGACTATATTGCTAAATTTTGGCTTGCACCTTACACTAAACATGGAGCAACTGCTAGAGTCATTGAACAAGTTGTCCTAGCAGATCGAGTATTTGGGTGAGCGCTATGAACAATATTTTGACTAACGCTGTGGTCAATTTGATGCGCGCATTACCCAACTAAAGGCTTCCGCCAGAACAAATCCCAGCATTAGGGAAGATGGCCAATCTCAGGCAGGTGGCCAGGAGGATAGACCAGTGAATGGAGGTGGCCAAGGAATCAGTCATGGGCATGCGTTCACCCGTACCCCCACCCCATGAGGGACATCAAGACCATTATTTTGAGGGGCACAACATGTGTGGCCTCGTGGCTATAGAGAGTGCACCAGAGGCTCGTGTAGAGTTATCTACTGAGGTTATTCCGGTAGTTGATGAGCTTCATGATATCTTTCCTGATGATCTACCGGATGAGTCTCCCCCAAAGAGGGATATAGAGCATACCAGGACGTGGGATGTCGTACTACCCATAGCCAAGTTTGCATACAATAGTTCTGTCAATAGGTCCACAGGTCTAAGTCCTTTTGAAGTCGTTACTGATTATAAGCCTAGGAAGCCTATTGATCTTGTCCCCATGTCATTATCCCATATGCCATCAGAGTCTGCAGAGTCTTTTGCGCATCACATACATTCATTGCATTAAGAAATCAGGCGAAAGATCACTACTAGTAATAAGCAATATAAATTTTTTGCAGACCAACATAGACGTTTCAAAGAGTTCAATATTGGGGACTGTGATGGTCCGCATTAGGCCCGAGTGGTACCCTCCAGGGGCCGTTCATAAGTTACACGTGCGTAGCGCTGGGCCCTTCAAAATTATTAAGCAAAACGGTCTCAATGCGTATGAGGTAGATCTTCCACCTTCCATGAGAATTAGTTCCACATTCAATGTGGAGGATCTAGTTGCACTTCAAGGGGCCATTGATGCATTGTCCAGCCTTTCACCTAACCATCGTGATTCATCAGACCTTTCCTTTTATCCATAGCCCCCTCCTGATCCATTTTCCCAGCCTCCAGCTCCTATACCAACCTGTCTAGGCCCATTTTCCCAGCCTCTACCTCCCATACCTACCATTCCCGACCCAGTTTTCCAGCCTCTACATCCCATACCTACCCGTCCCGGCCCATTTTTCCAGCCTCTACCTCCCATACCTATCATTCCCGATCCATTTTCTCAGCCTCTACCTCCTATACCTAGTCTTCCCGACCTTTCTTCCCAGCCTCTACCTCCCATACCTAGCCTTCACACACCCAGAGAGGAAATAGAGGATATCCTGGACCATCAGATAGTTTCAACGTCGGACGTCGGGTTTCAGAAGTACCTGGTCAAGTGGAAGTCACGCCCAGCTTCAGACAGCACGTGGCTCACTGCGGAGGAGCTTCAGAGACTTGATCTTGACGTCCTGGAGCGGTTCAGGAGTTTTATTTCGCCAGTGGCGAAATCTTCACAGCCGAGGAAAATTGATGGGGACATCTCGCGCATGCGCACGCACGCCGCCCCACCTACACACGTACGCACAGAGTAGGAGGGCCCCACCATCGATCTGGCTCAATGATGACGTCCAGGGAGGGTCTCCTACCTAGAAGATGAAGTTTGGTTCAAGAGAGTAGGCCCGATAGCCAAGAAAAGCTTATCATGGGATCTCATGATCATGGCCCACTAGTCGGATTGATTTCATATTTTAGGTTTTACTTATGTTATTTAGAACATCGTGAACGCTTTAGATTTCTTTGATTGGTTTTTATTTTAGTTTACTTCATCGCCAAGTAATAGGTTGCGCACATGGCGCGAGTTTTGGGGTATAGAGTTTTTCCTATAAATAGGCACCCCTTGTAGTTCTTTTCGGAGATTCAAGTTTAATAAAAATTTCTGCTTTATTTTTCTGCTCTCTTCATGAGTTATGGAAGAATTCAAAAGTGGGTGCGAAGCCCTCCCTTTTTTAAAGGCTAACTACCATGGTGCGAAGCCACATCGACCCCATTCATCCCCATCCCCCATCATCTTTTTTATCCATCGTCCCCCACCATCCATACTTCGAATTCGTCCTTCTGTTGCATCAGAGTTCTTCATTACAGCAGGTTTCCAGATTTCGGCCCGTAGGCGAGCTGACACTTCAGCGGAGCACCACGCACAAGCCGTAGCTCGGATCGACCCGAAACTTCGGGGTTTTGGAGCCTCCCCCTGGCTGACCAGGGCCAAGGAGAGCTTTTCTACAAATGACACTCCCTCGCACGTGCGGCCGAGCCCCAGGCCCGCTGTCCATACGCGGGATCATCTTTTGGCATAGGTTTTTATCCTCTCATAGCCTTTTTTCATGAAACCTAGCCCTAGGTTACGTTTTCCCTAACTTATATGCCCCTTTTCTTTCCCTAGGATTCCTTGATTTGAAACTGGTGAATCCCTTGGATTAGGGACTGATTACTATGTATGTGGGGAGGATTATTTCTCATCTTTGAGTATCGTTTGCTTCATAATTTTTATTGATCCAGCCCTATCATGTGTAGGCCTGGACCCGCATAGATTCCCCTTTAATTGAACGTTTGGATTTTCATGTGGGATGTGGAATTTGTGTAATTGTTTCTGAATTGGTATGATCTAAGCCTGAAATCTTGCATATCATATTTACATTTCATGTCCTGCATCATTACAACTAAAGGGTTTACTCAACAGTAAATAGTGGACTTTAAAGAAACAGTTTCTCCCATGGAAAAGTTGAAATTCGATTCGAGTTCTCCTTCTATTGTTGCAAATTTGTGATGATCACTTCATTAGTTAGATGTTAAAAAATGCATTCTCTTCATGGTAATCGGAATGAAAAGGTGTATATGGATCCTCCTCCATGCATCACTCTTGTCCATGATAAGGGGAAGGTGTGTTGCTTAAAGAAGGCAACTTATGGCCTTGGGCAGTCCCCAAGAGCTTGATTTGAGAAAGTTTAGCACAACGGTTGTGGAGTTTGTATTTTTACGAAGTGCATATGACCACTCAGTCTTCATCATGAAGAGAAGTGAGACTAACACAATTATCATAGTATATGTTGATGATATTGTGCTTATAGGGTATAGTAATGTGGAAATTAGATTGTGTTGTATAGGTGCAGAGGAGTCGATCGATCACCTCTTCATTCATTACTCGTTTGTTTGAAAGATGTAGGACCATTTTCTTAAGGTGTTCCATATTGCTTGGGTGATGTCGAATTCGGTCGTAGACCTATAGTGGGCTTGGCATGAAGAAGAGTGGGGAAAGTTGGCAAAGTGATGTGGAGGCTGCTCATTTTGGGGGTCTTTTAGGCTATTTGGGGAAACTGTAATAGTTGTTTCCATAATAGACGTTCTTCGGTCCAAGAGGATATAAGGGAGATTAAGTGTAATATCTTGAGTTGGGCTCCTTATTAAGTGTAAAGGTAGTTAAATCTGTTAATATTTCTTCTTTCTTCAAGGTGTAGTGTTGGTTGTGTTCTTTTGTGCGCTTTGCGTGATTTTCTAATAAATTTTTGTTACCTCTCAAAAAAATGTGGAAATTTAAAAAGACCAAACATTAAAAACATGTGATTAAAGATTTGGTCCTCAAAGAAAGTATATCCTCGATCTTCTTGATGAATACAACATGTTGAGGGCTCGTTACGATCTGAGGATCTGTAAATACCTATGCAGCAGTGCTGGGTAATTAAATGTGAAAATTTTGGCTGAGCCGATTCAACAAAAAGTTAATTCTTTAATTGAAGTGAAGCATCACTCATATGAGGAAAGATTAGAAGCTCTTCCACACCTAGGTTTGTATTAGAGTCTTGTGGAACGGATTATTCACTTGACGGTCATGCAACCTGATATTGTTTATGCAGTCAATGTGGTTAGTCAATTCACACATGCTCCCCTCGCTTCCATCATATTGAGGCTTCTTATTGGATCCTACAATATTGGAAATTTGCTCGTGGCAAAGGCCTTCTGTAATCATTTAAAACTTAGTGGCTATTGTGACATGTTCTACGACTTGGCATGATTAAAACAGCAAAACAATCATTAAAAATTGCGAATTTAAAAAAAAGGGTAAAAATACATGCGATCGTTTAATGATTGAAAGTCTAAGGTTGGATATTTGCACATTAATTGGTGGTAATTTCGTCTCTAGGAGAAGTAGGAAGTAGTGTCATTGCTAATCTCTGAAAAGGCCCAATATCGAGCAATAGCTAACACAACCTGTGAGCTTTTATGGTTAAAGTTGCTCCTATACAAGATGGCTTTCCTCCTCCAGCATTGATCCCTCTTCATTGTGATAATCAGGAGGCTATCTTAAATTGCCAACAATGCATATTCCATGAGCGCACAAAACATATCGAATTGGATTGCCATTTTATTCGAGAGAAAGACGTTTCCAACCATGCCTTTTGTTAGATATGACAATCAACTTGCAGTTATCTTTGCCAAAGCTTGAAATTGTATTCAGCTTCATATTGTCTTGTACACGTTGGGCATGGCTAACATTTATGCTCCATCTTGAGGGGGATCATGGAGAAACTCGTGAGTAAGTTTGTGTGTGTGTGTTTCAACAATGATATGGCACAAAACATATCGAATTGGATTGCCAGAAAGGTATGCCTTTTGTTAGATATGTCAATCGGTATCGGTTGGCGTAACGGTGCCCTCCGATACCAATACCGATAGTTTGTGTGGGCGTAAATGCGAGGCGGTATCGGTTATAACGCCCTCCGATACAATACCGATGGGCCGTAACGGTGCGTAAAGTAACGGTGCAAAATTATTTTTTTTTTGGCCAAAAAAATATGAAAAAATATGGATTAAATCCGGAATATTCTAAGCATTCCAAATATGCATTCATTTATAAATTGGAACATGTTTATGGTGGTGTAACGGTTCACTCTTTGGTGAGAAGTTGTATTAGACTGTTTGATGAATTTATGAACCAGACAACTTGGATTTGACTGCAAAACTCATATATTTAATTTTCTAACTATCTACTATCAATGATAGATATATTAGAATGAGTGTAATATGAAAATATCTTACATGTGTAGGTGTTTGCAATTGTTTTCATAATTCATAAAAAAATATATATATAATGACAATAACAATCTGTAAAATGAACATTAACATGTTCTACTATGATTAACACATCATATTCTACCATTAAAACATCAAAACATTCAATAAAAAATAATTTTTCAAATTTTTTTTTTTTTAACAATGGGCCGAAAATAGTGCGTAAATAGAAAAAAATTATTTAAAAAAAATATAAAATGATAACAACAATCTGTAAAATGGACATTAATATCTTCTATTATGATTAATACATCATGTTCTACCATTAAAATAATAAAACATTAAATAAAAAGTATAGATACCTATTTTTGAGGAATTTCTGGAAAATGGCCCACAGAGCTTGGAATCAAGAAAATCCTTAATATAAGTTGTTTTTATTTGTAATATCAAGCTAAGAGTGGTTGAAAATAGCAATAGAATGATTTAGGAAGAGTTTAGAAGAATGAAGTTTTAAAAAAAGTGAAAAAACAGACCTTAAAAAGTTTTTTTTTTTTTTTTTAAAAGGTCATTTTTTGACCGTTACGCCTTGTAACGGCCGTTATGGCTACAAAATCGGGGGGTGACCATTACGGCCCCGTATCGCGTAACGGCCGCGGCCATTACCGATACGTATCGGCCAATACACCCGTATCGTAACGGATACGGGACACCCTGTATCGTAGAGTACCAAATGTATTTTCATTCTAATCTTAATAAAAGTTGGGTTAGGCTTCCAACTCTATCACTCTCCCGCTCTATTTCATTATGTTTTTCCCTTGTTTCTTCTTATTTTCTCCTCTTACTACGTAAATCCCGTACATGTACAAATATCTGAAAATTTTCCTCTGAGTATTTGCAAAATATTTCATTGAATGAGTTCCTTTCGCAAAATGGATTGTGCTTTGAGTAGCTCAATATGTACAAAATGTCAATCTACATAATACCAGATGTCTTGTCACTATAAAATATCAACAATTACTGTACCAAAAGCTAAACCTAAAGATGCAATGCCCTCACAAGCATCTGTTCTAACAGTTGATAAGAGATAATTCATCTATTTTTACTCCCACAAAAGCTAGAGAAATGCAAGACAAGGATTAGCAAAAAAAATTCCCTGTTTTTTCAGGTTGCAGCTACAACTAGGCCAAGGGCTCAAACCTAATTCATTCCCAACTTGCAAAGGAATATCCTAAACTTGTCCTCTTTGAGGGCCTTAGTATGGTGAAAGCTAGCTGGTCCTAGCTTCTGATAAATGGAATCCTGATGTTCCCCTTCGTCACTTGTTCTTGACAGTATTAGTCAACTTGTTCTTAAGCAAAACTAAAATGTAAAGAAATCAAGAAATTACTAATTATACAACAGGTATCTAATAATGGAAGTTGTAGTAAGAGTTCATTTGCAAAACTAAAAATATAAGCATCTAAGCCTTATCCCAACTTTGTCGAAACTACAATGTAAAAAATAAATTATGAAATAGTAATTATTTAAGATATTCAAGAATTACCTCCTCATTCTGACTTCCATCAGTACTTCTTTGAACTCGTTTCTCTAGTTCGAATAGTTCACGCCTTAAGAGTTCAAAGCGGCGAATCTCATTTGATTCCGAGTCAGCAACACACATACTGGCACTGGTAGTCGTCTGTTCACATTTTTCATCTTTCTGCACCGAGGAAAAACACTCCAGAACTTAAAATTTCCAAAATGGAAAATGAAATGATAAGCATTACCAAAACTAAAAACATATATCTTTGATTTTGAACATCCTATTCAGTCCAGTGACCCAATTAAATCAAAGTACATTACTGAGAAAAATGGAATGGACCTAACACAATGTAATGGATGTGAAAATAGGATATCCCATTCTGTCCCATCTTAATAGAAGCTTCTTGATTATCAAACATGTACACCGTCGGGCTTCGGCATTACTAGGTTGGATTCAACAATTGAAAAGGTAAAATCACACCTAAAATCTAAGTCCACATGGTGTGGCTCACCTGAGTTTTGGATCAGGCTGACTTTCAGATTGCCCCTTCATCCTGATTAGTGAGACATTATGAACATCTTTCATGGAATATAAATACCATGGTGGTTCCCACACACAAAAATAGTGTTAGTGGCCCACATGGGTTATGGAGTTGATTTTAGGTCCCAGAGCCTAAATTTGAGGGTGTGCCCTGATGCATGGAGAGGATGTTACACAAACAACATGGAGGACCCACAGAGCTCAAGCACTTCTGCTTGTTGAATACAACAGGTTTTGTACAGGATATGGAATCCAGTCCCATTCAAGCATGTCTCTAAGGACAGATAGCATTCCAGTTCCTAGGATATCGTCATAGAAAATGCAGCCCTTCTTTCCCACCGACATATCACGTGTAGAAAATTGATATGAAAAGCAGGCCAATTTGCAGAGAAATTGGAACACACCATCAAAATCAATGGAGAGCCATTGGTATGACACAATGTATTCATATAGGGCTGGCCGCTCAATGTGTACCTCACCATTAATGCACCCCAGGCCAAGATCAGGTAAGCCCACTCAATTGATCAATAAGCCTGATTTAAACGGCAGAGAATTACAGCAATCACCATGTGATGGAGTTTTAGATTGGAATCACAAAGTGTCTTACAACTGCAATCAGTGTTCGAAATATCAGTATCGCGTTACGTATCGCACCCTTGGGATACGGATACGTATCAGTTATCGCATGGGATATATTGGTTGTATCGCATAATGTATCGCTGTTGTTAGAAACATGGGGAAACATTGGAAATAATGTATCGCTGTTGTTGGAAACATGGGGAAACATTGGAAATTGGTCGATCTTTTCAATGAAATTTCAGTGATTGTTAAAAAATACATCAATACACTTACAAATCAAAACATTACAAAAAACAAGTGCACATAATAGGTTTTCTTTGTATGGGGTCCTAATCTATGTTGTCTAACTGAATTAATGCAAGCATATTCAAAGTCTATTCATATAATTTATAAATATAAGAAGACATGTAGAAACACAAGCAATACATTCAAAAGCAAAAGAAGAATCACTAGATAAGGTTACATACAATACATGTTTGATTTTGATTTTATTCAATTTTCTGCAACTCGGTCCTTCTCCTCCAAATCTCGAAATCGAATCTCCCAATCCCTGATTTTTCATGCAAAACATGAAAAATCATGGATTTGTAACAATTTGACACTGATTTAACATGATTTAAAAAAAAAAAAAAAAAGGATCGAAAAAAAAGCTCGCCGGGTCGAACATCTGGGACATATCTCACTACTTGTGCGTTACGTATCGCACAGGTGGTATACAAGATATATCGTGGGATATATCGGCCAATATCATCGATATTTAAAACACTGACTGCAATTATCGGAACTGCATGGTCAAAATTTTCTGTGGGTCGATCTGATAATAATCAGATTCATAGGCTCTCGGCTAAAAAACTTTCCATGTAGAAAACAGTTTCTGTTTTGGAACTTTACAAATTTGAACTAAATAGTCCAAATTACAGATTTAAGCACCCGGTTTTAGAAGTTAATAACAAACTGGAATTCCTTTTACAAATTTATAGCCGACTTATTAGATACAATTCCCGAACTTGCATCAATCCTACCTGGACTATGAATCAAATTATGTTGAATTTATTTGTGAACTATCTCGAATCGGCAATGAATTTCAAATCGGATTGGCACGATTTAAATCAACCAATATCAGCGGATTTTAGCGATTTGAACTACGAATCAGGTCGCTTGAACTGATTCGCAGTTTGAAAACAGAAATGCCGATTTAGGTAATCATGGGCATAAACAATAACTGAGTTACAGTAAACGCTGGCCATACTTTTTGATCCATCATTGATGATTGAGGCTCTGCCTTTTTGGTGGAATGTGGCACAAAGAACCTCCATAAACCAGAAGAGTTGCTGATTACCCTGAAAAAGAAAACTTCTGTTATTGTTGTCGTCATCATCATCATAGCCACATCCTAGTTATTTTGCATTGAACATATAAAAAAATAAATGAAAAGCCATGTTGCTTGACTCATGATGCTGACATTGTCTGGGAACCTTACTGCAATAATAATGTCCTAATGCACTATGACATGTATGATCAACTGAAGCACTGGCTATGCAATTGGACCTAAGGTTCACCAATCCATACTAGTAGTCTGATGGGTCTCATGCTACATCTAAAAATCTACAGGATTGTTAGACACTAAGCATCCAATTCTTTTGGTTTTCCCCACATTATGTCTTTTTATTTTTAACTGTCTTTATATGCACTAATAGAATGGTTAGGATCTTCCAAAATGAGAGCCTTTTGGGTCATACACCATCCATGGTGTGGCCCTAAGATCAACAGTCTGGATAAGTGAACCATGAGCCCCACTTTTTGCACTGCGCACATCATGAAATTATATACGCCGCACAAGGACCTCTAATTCCTCGTAGAACAAGTCATGTTTCTGATGATTTAACAAAGAAAAATCATATTTCTGACCTCTGCTGATTAAAATAAAATAGAATAATATGAAGAAAGCAGTAGAAATAGATCCTATCATATGCTCAAGTACTCCAACCTGTTTGAAGGGCTCCTATCTCCATCATAACCATCATTCATCAGAATAGAACTTTTTCCAGTTTTTCTCTTCAAGTGCTGCCTCTTCTTACTGATAGAAGACTGTGAATGACTGTCATCCTCTCCCTAATTGATCAGCATGGAAGTCACTATAAACGAATGTTGAATCAAGACCCATGATTCAGTATCTGGGCTAAAACTGTTCCATGTTCCATTGCAAACCAGACAATTCAATGTGAACAAAATGAACAAGGCATGGTCACATAACAACAACAGAAAAGGTCATGAGGACCACAGAGACATTTCCACTATAAAAAATAAAAAATAAAAATAAAAAAAGGAAAGAAAGAAAGAAAGCAAAGAACAAAGATCACTGGCCCTGCCAAAAATAGGTAATCACCAAAGGCATGTTTGGGTGCCACTTAAAAATGAGTTCATCTCATTTTAGTTAATCAAGTATATATTAGAGATCATAGTTTATATAGATTGTTGGTTATAATTTAATCCCTACAAAAACTAATTGATCTCTAATACATAATACATAATTACCAAAATAATTGAACTCACTTTTAAGTGGCACCCAAACACACCCAAAGTCATTGCAATTGCTTATGAGTCAACTCTGATCCATCAGATTGGAGGATTGTTGCTTGGCTATTCCATGATGGGGCCGAAATGGCTGCTAAGAAAATCATGGTCTGAATAATTCATCTGTGTTTATGCAATAGTCCAAGTTCCCTAGTGTAAATCAGAATGTTAGAATGTTCCATCACCATGTTTATGCAGACACCTATCAATAATATGGCACACCCAAACGACAGTGTGAATTGCTTGACTATTAAAGCATTGGCCCTCAAGCGCAAGAAAGTTAGAACCTCCCCATTGTTTATCTTTTAATGCAGGCCCAAGGCCCACCACGGGGTCCTACACGTGCTGAATTGTGGACTGCATTTCTGCTGATTTTGGGATCTAAATTTCAGGGTCTGCCATTGCTCTCTTTAGATGATAATAGCTTCCAATTTTGTTGACTATCTTATGATTTCGCAGATGATTTTCTGGATCTACACATGCTATTTTTAGGCCGTTTACAATTTGGCTAAATCCTTGTAGATGCAGTATATATTTTGTATAGATTTGATTGTTTTGGAATCAATCCAGAACTAGATATCATTATTTAACAATGTCTAGAGATTCTAGCGTTCTTTGGGGTCTATTAAAGGGGTTGTTCTAGGAGGTAACGGGGACACTTTTTCTAGATTTTTTAAAGCTCTCAACTACCTGTGACTAGTCAAGATTTCAATAATTGTTTGCCTCCTTATACGACTACTCTTTGTTTGTTTGCATCATATATTCTAATTTCTAGCAATTCGACTACTGAATTCTCTTTGATTTGGTAAATGAATTGCATCATCTCATCTTTCTGTTTATTTCTTGTTAGCCTAGAAAAGAAATAGATGAAAAGGAGCCCATGATGGAAATTTGGGGCTACTACTAAAATGCCAAGAGTCTTAGGGTACCCACCCCTATGGAACCCTCACAAAAGGTAGCTAAGGGGTTATTTGGATTTGTTGAACTCAAGTTTCCAGTAGTACTCTCCGGGGGAAGTCCTTGAGTTATAACTTTCAGAAGAGATTTTTGCAATGAATCCAACCCCCCCCCCCCCCCTAGGTGAACTGGACTTAACAGAACCACAGAACTCGGAATCTCACCAAATGGCCATTACGTTAGTTTTGATGGAGGGAGACATCACACATCTCACAAGCAATAGCTATCTCGACTCACAAGGCTCCCTCTCCCGTCCCAATCTTCAAGTTCCCTATGATAGATGGTTCATCCCTCCCATCGCAACTCAACACCACAGTGGACCCCAAAATGATGGACAATGCCGATAAATGATCTGACATTTTCTAATATAATTAGTATGGACCATCCACATCCTACGAATTGATAGGATGGTTAGAATCATCCAATCTAAGTGATTTAGAAAGAAGGGAAACAAACGTTCCACATGACTAATGGTCCAATCAATTTCTTTTGAGCAGAAGAAAAAAATTTATTAGAGAACTGGCAACAGAAATGAAAGGCAGCATACAAAATGCCGAGAGAAGATAAAGGCAATAACAACCACAATCCACATCAACAAAATCAATATAAACCATCCACTTTCCTAGCGATTCACCAGATGGTTAGGATTAGAGCTGGGCATCAAGTCGAGTCAAACCAAGTTAGGGCTGACTCGACTTGATCGGGTTTTGAAATAGGCTTGACCCGAACTCGATCCGACTCGAGACCGAGTCTAGCATGCCTAACTCGATCCGAGTTCGGTCTGGCCTAGACTGATCTGGACCGAGTCCGATCCGATTAGAAGTACCGAGTCGGGTCGAGTTGGCACCACGTCGGATTGAGGGAGGGAGGGAGGGAGTGGAGAGGAGGAGGATGAGGGTGATGGTGGTGGGTGGTTGCTGAGCTTGGAAGAGGAGGAGGATGAGGGAGGGAGGGAGTGGAGAGGAGAGAGAGGAGGAGGAGGAGGAGGGTGATGGTGGTGGGTGGTTGCCGGGCTTGGAAGATGAGGAGGATGAGGGAGGGAGGGAGAGAGTTTCGGATCGGGTCGGGTTAGGGTGCGGCGGGTAGGGTTAGAGGGTTG
Source organism: Magnolia changhungtana (assembly GCA_030180095.1). Lineage (NCBI taxonomy): Eukaryota > Viridiplantae > Streptophyta > Magnoliopsida > Magnoliales > Magnoliaceae > Magnolia > Magnolia changhungtana. Next base: position 2,620,903 of record JASAUF010000320.1, read on the forward strand.
GGTCAAGTTGGGTTTCAGATCGAGTCGAGTCGGGTTTCAGATCAAGTCGAGTCTAACCGGATCGAGTTACTAGGTAACTCGAACTCGACTCGGTTTGAGTTCAGATTGGGCGAAGCCGACTCGGTTTGGACCGACTCACCCATTCGGTTTGGGTCAAGTCAGATTTGAACAAGTCGGACGAGTCGAGTTGGCCGGATCGAGTCGGATCGTGCCCACCTCTAGTTAGGATCATCCCGTCAATGGGATTTTTTGAGAGGGATGCCGGTGGGCCCTATATGATGGAGAGTTGATATCAATGATCAAACTTTTATTAGTATAATGAAATAAATATGGATGATCCATTTTCGTAGCCATTGGCTGGATTATTAGGATCATCCGATTGAAGTAATTTTTTGCGAGGGATGAGCAATCAAAAGTGGGGACCACATGATGGATGGCCTATATCAATGATCAAACCTTTTCCAATATAATCAATATAGATCATCCATCTCCCTAACCACTGATTAGGTAATTACGATCATCCGCGATGTGATTTTTGAGAGGGATGGGCGATTAAAGGTGGCAACACATGATGGATGGTCTATATTGATAATTAGACCTTTTTTTAGTACGATCAACATGGACCATCCATTCCCAAACTATCAGTACCATGGATAGGATTGTACAATCAAAGTTATTTGAGATGTAAGGGCAATCAATGTAGGTCACATGTGGTGGATGCTTGGATGGTCCGTATCAATGATTGGATTTTAGTACAATAGTATGGAATGTCCATTTTCCTAGCAATTGATCTGACATTGAAAGGTTATTTGAGAAGGATGGTCAATCAAAGAAGGGCAGCACATGATGAACAATGCGTATCAATGATCAAACATTTTCTACTATAATTATGGCTGCAACTTGGGTTTTGATCAACCCAAACCTAATTGACCCAAACCGAGTTTGGTTGGGTTAGGTCGGGTTGTCAAGGTCCTCAAGTTGGGTTCGTGTTGGAAAACGGCAATCTAATTTGAATTTGGGCTGGTTCGGATTTGAGCAAATCCGGGTTGCGTTGGGAATAATCACATGAATTTGGGTCGGATTGAGATTAGGTTAGGTTGGGTTGGGTTGAGTATAGAGGACTTCATGTTGGGTTCAGGTTGGAATTCGGGTCAGGTCAAGTTGTGGATTGGGTCCTCTTGAGGTCACGCTAGGCTCAAGTTGACCCCCAACCCAACTCAACTTGCCCATGTTGCACCCCTACAGTCAATATGGACCATCCATTTTCCTAGCAATTGAGTAGGCCACTGTATAACTTAGGACAGGGCCACTTCATGATGAACCCCACCCCACCCATGCAAGGCCTAAATCTTTCACACATGTTCCAAAACTAATTTGCATGCAAAACAATCTAGCATTAGGATAAGTTCTAGGGTTTTGTAATCCAAATACAACAACTAATCCATGGAACTCTAGCAATGTCAACCAAAGAAAAGAAGCCCATTTCCAGGAAGTCTTCTTCTATGAAATTGAAGTTCCATGGGCAAATAATTACCCAAGGTCACTACTTCAACACATCCAAACGACCTCTAAAGTTGAGTGCATCTGGAAATATCTAGTACCAACATTTGCAACTAGTATTTGTAGTTTGTTTAGTAAACATATAGCTATTCTAGGAAGCATCAAATGCTTGCAGCTTACCTTATATCTCAGGTTCAACTCAAGGTCATCACTGTGACTTAGTGACCAAAGGACTCATTCAATTTTGTACCTCTTACAAGACATATGACTTACTGTTATGGATTTTGCCGAGGGGTGGCAATGTCCAAACAGAACCAAACTAGGTAACCAATCAACTTGATAATAATGGCATGTCTATGAGTGATATGTGAATAATTTTTGTGAGGTCTCAGCTACGTTTCATATAATTTGAATCTAAATTCTAATAAACAGAAGTGCATGTACTAAGAATTCAAAGGAGCACATCTGCTTTAGTGAATCAATGACAGCAAAGAATATACAGCTTTTGCAGGACATACAATCATAACAAAAATCAAGTAATATGCACTTAGATGTATTATTATTGGGTTAGTGTATCAAGTAATATGCACTTAGATGTATTATTATTGGGTTAGTGTAGAAGAAAACAGACAGTTCCTTGACTCAAAACATAAGCAAACCAAGTCAAAGACAGGAGTGCAATTCTTGTAAATAGAAATGTCCCAAAAACTTGTCATAAGCTTGTAAATTAAGAGCCAAATCAAGAACAAAGTACCTGCTGAAGTGAAGCTGCTTTTGCTCTAAAAGACGCCTCAAGAAACTCCGCTTCCTTTTTAAGCTTCCTTATCCTCTCAAGGTCAGAACAAGCAGCTTTTAACTGTTCCTTTCCAGTATTGGAGCTCGAAACATGCATCTTTTGAAGCAATTCTTCCAATCTTCTTAGAGCTTCATCAACATTCTCCAATGCCTGAAGCCGGATACATTGTCATTATATCATTAGAAGCATGTAGTTCTGATAACAAAGATATCACAATACCTCCTGCAGGACAATGGGAAGGAACTCTATAGGGTATAAATCTTGAAGTTTTCAATAAAGTAAAATCTAGCCATACCATCATTCATATATTTCGACAATAATAACGGGGGGAGACTGGACACCCTACCACTAAATGAAGGGCGAATGTTAATAAAGAGTGAGGGTGGGTCACCCTACCATATCCATGAACAAGCTTATGGTGCCAAACCATACAACAAGGACCATCCATTTCCTAAAGAATTTGCCATGTCCAGCATGAGACAAATGTCAACACATCAATGATGGAAAATCTGAACATATCTTGTATTCTTGTATAATTATCAATACTTGGAAACCCTTTATCAAATCCTAGTGCATTTTCAATTGTGTAGATACTTTTTTCTTTTAACAACATTGTAGCTATGTACAGACATGACATTATCTCCAGTTCTCTAAGGTCCATAAAAAGGACTGCCATTCAATTTTAAAAGGCCACGTGTATTGACATGCACACACACGCAAACCATCAATGCAGATGTGGCAATAAATATTGTAGATCATGATGCCATGACATCATGACATTCATTATGTCATAAAAACTGTACCAATGTTCATGATATTCATATGCATGCAAACAATCAATGTAGGTGGGGTAATAAAAACTGCAGATCATGATGTCATGACATTCATCATGTCATAAAAACTGTATCGACGTTCATGATGTTCATATGCACACAAACTATCAACGCAGATGAGGCATGACTGAAAATCATCGGCCCCATTCTAGTTGGGGCATGACCTAAAATCAGATGAAGTGGATGATCCTAACCTCTTAATAGACATTTGTTGAATTTGGATTATTAACTACTTTTCATTTCACTAGTTGTGGTAGGTCCGATGATTTAGAAAAGAGGATGTTCTCTGACTATATAGAAATTGTTAAACCATCACTTTAGATCATTCATCCAATGGGACCCAGCTTGGACGGCCCATACTTTTTAAGAATCACTTTGGTTGTTATGGCTTGGGTTGACACACATGCATTCCACATGCATATGGGATCTTAGTTGCAGGTATGTGCCACTCCCACTTCAAATCAACGCTTCAGACTCCAACTTCCTACCTAGTTGTTTATACCAGTGTTCGAAATATCACTATCGTATTATGTATCGCATTATTGGGATACGGATATGTATCGGTTATCGCATGGGATATATCGGTTGTATCGTGTAATGTATTGCTGTTGTTGTGGAAACATTGGAAAATTGGTTGAATTCTTCAATGAAACTTCGGTGATTGTTAAAAAAGACAACAATACACACTTATAAATTAAAACATTACAAAAAACAAGTACACATAATAGGTTTTGTTTGTATGGGGTCCTAATCTATGCGTTGTCTAACTGAATTAATGCAAGTATATTCAATGTCTATTCATACAATTTATAAAATGTAAAAATATGTGTGGAATCACAAGCGATACATTCAAAAGCAAAAGAAGAATTACTAGATTAGGTTATATACATGTTTGATGTGATGTTTGGACACAAAGATTGCAAACGATTTGTGAGAAATTGAGAATTTTATTTTGTTTTCAAATTTCCGCAACTCAACCCATCTCCTCCAAATCTCGAAATTGAAACTCCCAATCCATGATTTTTCATGCGAAACATGAAATTTTATAGTATTGTAACAATTTGACACTAATTTAACATGATTTACAGAAAATAAAATGATCGAAATTTGAAAATGCTCACCAGATTGAGGGTGTGGGATATGTCGCACTACTTGTGTGTTTCGTATCGCACTGGTGGGATACAAGATACATCGTGGGATATATCGGCCAATATCGTCAATATTTAAAACATTGGTTTATACCACTCGCTAACATTTTGATAAAAAACACTTCCCATTCCCGCACCCAAATCCATTGTTGTTTCACTTCATACTTCATGCAATTATTTCTCAGACAGGTGAATGTATATGATCCCATAATTAATATTTAACTAGTTATACCCGATAAACGGCATGCATAAACTATAGTAGTAACTGTCAAAACATCAATTTATTCATTTGTCTCATAGGACCCAGCTAGGAGGACCATGCTTCTTAAGAATCACATTGGCAGCTACAGCCTAGGTTGACACATGCCTCCCACCCATGTTTTGGATGTATGCATACATATGTTATGTGATCTGGGACCCTGTTAGACCCAAATCAGCAACACTAGATGTCAGACAAACGTTCGCATCATTTGATCATCCAGATCCAACTATAAGTAAAATGAACAGTCTGATTCAAAGTTCATTGGTTCCAGATGGAACCAATAACTGCTGAGATTGTAAAATAATAAGCCATCAAAAAATCATAAGGGGGCAGATCACAACTCATAAATCATAAATCTAAAGGAGTATGATTTTTATCATTTTTAGGGAAAAAACCAAAAAAAAAAAAAAAAAACAAAGAAATTTTAAAAATAATATCATCAAAATATTTTTTAAAATTGGGATATGATAAAATCTTTTACGTTCTATCATAGTGATGGGGACATCACGCGCACATGCACACCCCCCTACGCACGTACGCAAGGAGGAGGAGGGCCCCACCATTGATCTGGATCGATGACGACGTCCAGGGAGGACCTCCTAATTAAAGGACTGTGTTTTGGTTCGTTAGATTAGACCTGATAGTCATGTGAATTCCACCATGGGTTCTCATGATCGTTGCCCACTATTCTAATTAATCTAGTACTTTGGGTTTTGCTTATTATTATTATTACAAATATCATGGACGGTTTAGATTACTTTGATTAGTTGTTATTTTTTATTACTTCGTCTCCAAGTAATAGGTTGCGCACATGACGCGAGTTTTGGGGGTATAGGGTTTTATTATAAATAAACATTCCTTGTAGTCTTTTTTTCTCAATGGAAGATTAATAAAATTTCTGCGTTTTTCCTACTCCTCTCTAAGTTGTAAAAACCTAATTAGGTGCGAAACCCTCCCTTCTTCGAAGGGCTGACTACCGTAGTGCGAAGCCACACCTATCTCGATTCGTCCTCACCTTCTTCCATCCATATTTCTCCTCCTACAAGCATTCCATCTGCAAATCCATCAATATTTGTAGAAAAGTTTCTCTCTACAACAGATTTCCAGAATCTGACTCTACAGGAGGGCTAAAACTTCGGCGGAGCACCACGCACAAACCATGCATCGGATCAAGCTGAGATTTGGGGGTTTTGGAGTCCATCCCTGGCCGACAGGGCCAAGGTGGCCTTTTTCTAAATATTGGGCCCCACACACGTGCGGCCAGGATCACACGCACGTGCATTTGGGCCATTGTAGTTGTCCACACGTGCGGTACTTCTCTAGTTCGTCTCTCTCCTCTCTTTCACTCATCTTTCACCCAAAATCCCTAAAACTAACCCTAAATTACTCAAATCTCTAATTTTATACCCTTTCTTTAACCTTAGGGTTCCTCGAATTGAAATTTCTGAATCCCTTGGATTGGGGGAATTATTTCCTTGCATGTGTGGATGAATTTACCCTCCTTTGATTCTTGTTTGGTCTATAATTTTGATTGATCCGGCCCTAGCTTGTGTAGACCTGGGCCTGCATAGATTTCCCTTGATTGAATGCTTGAACTTTTGTATGGGATATGGAATTTTGTGTATTCTGAACTAACGTGATCTAAAGCCTGAAAATCTTGAACATCATATTTGAATTTCATGTCCTGCATCAAATTTGGAATCAGAGCTTAGGGTTCTTGTAGGGGAATGCATTGCATGTTTAGCGTTTAATTTATTTGTGTCCATTATGCATTAAGTAACATCATATAGAATTGTTTAGAGATCCATAATTTCTGATATTGGCTGCTGAATTTTCTGCTATTAGAAAATCTGCATATTTCTTTGCTGGATTTTTTGTTGACAGATTTTTTAGACAAATAGGTTGCTGGAAATTGAGTAGTATTGTGTCATTTTCTCTATATAGAGTCCTATAGGAGCATTTAGTCCTATCTAGGTGCATATAGTCGTAGTAGAAGGTCCTTAGATTGAGTTAGTAGTTGTATGCCCACACGTACGGGTCATAGTTTTGGCTTGCACTCTACACTAAACATAGAGCAATTGCAAGAGTCAATGAACAAGAACCCAGCAGTTTGAGGCTTTGGGTAGGTGCTTGGAACAACGTATGGACCAATGCTTTGAACAGCTTGATGTACGCATTATCCAACTAGAGTCCTCCGCCAAGGCAAACCCCACCATTGGGGAAAATGCCCAATCTCAGGCAAGTGGTCAGGAGGATAGACCAAGGAATGGAGGTGGCCAAGGGATCGGTTATGGGCGCGCACCCGTACACCCACCTCGTGAGGGACATCAAGATCACTATTAACCCTGATGCGCAACTTCTCAAAGGAGTTAAGAGTAGATGCCCCCACGTTTGATGGCCACTTGGACCCTAAAGCTGTTCAAGATTGGTTGGCAGACATGGACCACCATTTTAAGTGGTATGACATGAACGGCCTCGTGGATAGAGTGCACCAGATGCTAGTGTAGAGTTACCCACTGAGGTGAGTTTCGTGATATCTTTCCTGATGATCTACCAGATGAGTTTTCCCCTATGAGGGATATACAACACACCAAGATGTGGAACACCGTACTACCTATAGCCGAGTTTGCGTTTAATAGTTTTGTCGATAGGTCCACAGGTACAAGTCCTTTTGAAGTCAGTACTGGTTATAAACCTAGGAAACCTATTGATCTTATCCCTATGTCACTGTCTCATAGGCCGTCAGAGTCTATAGAGTCTTTCACGCATCACATTCATTCATGGCATCAAGAAATCCGGCAGAAGATCATGACTAGTAATGAACATTATACACTTTCTACAGCCAACATAAACGTTTCAAGGAATTCAATGTAAGAGACTGTGATAGTCCGCATCAGGCCAAAGCGGTACCCTCAGGGAGCCGTTCGTAAATTACATGCACGTAACGCTGGACCATTCAAAATTATAAAACGAAACGGTCTCAATGTGTATGTGGTAGATCTTCCACCTTCCATGGGAATTAGTTACACATTCAATGTGGAGGATCTAGTTGCATTTCAGGGGGCCACTGATGCATTGTCCAGCCTTACGCCTAACCATCCTGATTCCCCAGACTTTTCTCTTGATCCATGGCCCTTTCCCGACCCATCTTCCCAGACTCTACCTCCCATACCTACTCTTTCCGACCAATCGTCCTAGCCTCTACCTCCCATACCTACCCTTCCCGACCCATTTTCTCAACCTCTACATCCTATATCTACCCTTCCCACACCCAGAGAGGAGATATAGGATATTCTGGACCATCAGATAATAACCACTTCGGACGACAAGTTTCAGAAGTACCTGGTTGAGTGGTAGTCACGAGTCACACTCAGCTTTAGAAAGTACGTGGTTCACTGAGGAGGAGCTTCAGAGACTTGATCCTAACATCTTGGAGCGGTTCAGGAGTCTTGTTTCGCCAATGGCGAAATCTTCACAGCCGGGGAGAGTTGATAGGGACTACACGCACACACACGCCCCCCTACGCACGTACAGGAGGAGGGCTCCACCATCAATCTGGATCAATGACGATGTCCAAGGAGGGCCTTCAAGTTAAAAGACTGCATTTTAGTTCGTTAGATTGGACCCGATAGCCATGTGAACCCCACCATGGGTGTTCTTATGATCGTGGCCCACTATTCTAATTAATCTAGTACTTTGGGTTTTGCTTATTATTATTATTACGAATATCATGGACGGTTTAGATTGCTTTGATTAGTTGTTCTTTTTTATTACTTTGTCTCAAAGTAATAGGTTACGCACATGGCGTGAGTTTTAGGGTATAGGGTTTTATTATAAATAGGCACCTCTTGTAGTCTTTGTTTCTCAATGGAAGATTAATAAAATTTATGCGTTTTTCCTGCTCCTCTTTGAGTTATGAAAACTTAATTAGGTGCAAAACCCTCCAATCTTCTAAGGGCCGACTACTGTGGTGTGAAGCCACACCTATCCCGATTCGCCCCCACCTTCTTCTATCTATATTTCTCCTCCTACAAGCATTTCATCTGCAAATCCATCAATATTTGCAGGCGTTTTTCTCTCTACAGCAGATTTCCAGAATCTGGCCCTGCAGGAGGGCTGAAACTTCGGCGGAGCACCACGCACAACTGTGCATCAGATCAGGCTGAGATTTGGGGGTTTTGGAGTCCATCCCTGGCCGACCAGGGTGGCCCTTTTCTGAATAGTGGGCCTCACACACGTGCAGCCGAGATCACACGCACGTGCGTTTGGACCATTGTTGTTGTCCACACATGCGGTACTTCTCTAGTTCGCCTTTCTCCCCTCTTTCACTCCTCTTTCACCCAAAATCCCTAAAACTAACTCTAAATTACTCAAATTCTCAATTTTATGCCCTTTCTTCAACCTTAGGGTTTCCCGAATTGAAATTTCTGAATCCCTTGGATTGGGGGAATTATTTATGTGCATGAGTGGATGAATTTACCCTCCTTTGATTCTTGTTTGATCTATAATTTTGATTGATCCGGCCCTAGCTTGTGTAGGCCTAGGCCTACATAGATTCCCTTTGATTGAATGCTTGAACTTTTGTGTGGGATATGGAATTTTGTGTAATTGTTCTGAACTAACGTGATCTAAAGCCTAAAAATCTTGAACATCATATTTGACTTTCATGTCCTGCATCACATAGTCTACCAAAATATAAGTAAAACATCAGCATAATACCACAAGATCAACAACACATTGTTTGTTGTTGATAGAAACATAAAATAAGCATGTTTTTCTATTCCAACTTCTAATTCCAAGCACCTAAGATGGAAGCCCCCAAACAAACAAAAGGGAATCATTCAAATCTCAACCTATACTTAAAAAATCATAAATAACCTTTATTTTAGGATAATGATAATTTACTAAAAGAACACGTTAAAGCCAACGAACACAAAAAATAAATAAATAAATAAATATAAATAAAAATACTAGCCCAAAGAATTGTCAAAATGACCAAAATAGCGCAGTGAACTGTTGCAAAGATGAACCGCCAAATGATACTACCTTGTTTCTTAGACCTTCCTCCATGCCAAGCCAAGAGGAAATCTTCCATTGTCCCTAACATTACCCACACGATACTGAAGACTTCAGTGAAGCCCTCCTACACCTTTCGAGCGAAAGGGCAAATGAATGAATAGGTGATTAATGGATTCCACGTTATTCATACACGTAACCTAACATAAACGATCTCTTTTGGAGATTATCAATAGTTAGCACCTTCTTCTTCACCACTAGGCATCGGCCAAACAAAAGCCACGACCTTGGGAGGAGTGCCATAATAACAAATCTTGGCTATGTGATTTCGACTCACCCATTAGGATCTCTCGAAGGGCCTTGTAAAAAGAGTAGATGGAGAACTGACCCGAGGGCATACACCTCTGAATCCTCCTTAATCTCTCTTTCAAAATCTTTTGCATTAATAATATGAAGAGACTTACGTTTGGACTTCCTTAAAGTTCCAAGATCGCCCTTCTTGGTCATCTCCTTCTTTCCCGGTATACTCTTGGGTGGAAGAGGACTCAATCTAATTTTCTTGCCCTCAAACATGAATGTACAAATATTCAAGCGACTGAATATTGTAATGTCCAAGTCAAATAGTCAGGCCCTACCCAAGATGATGTGGCCAACATCCATGGGGATCACATCACACCACGATGAATCCTTATACGACCCAAACTGGATGGGGATACAACATCGATGTGGGACCGGAATGGAGGACTCATCAACCCACTCTGTATGGCTGAGGGTGAGACTCGGCTTTCAAGCTCAGTCGACTCATGGTGCTGGTGGACACCACATTGGCACAGCCACTATCCACGATCGCTTTACAATTCGTTTCTTCACACTTAGTATAAGTATAAAAGATTGTGTTCCTGCGCCAATCATCATTTTCTTTAGACAAAGGTGCATCTGACTACTGCGAGAGTGTAGGTCTCCTGATCATCTAACTCCTCATCACTAGCACCAATATCAGGCTCATGTTCCTCTACATCGGAATTTTCCTTGTCATCCTCACCTACCTCATCTATCATAAGAGCTTTACCTCTTTCTTTTGTTTGGGCATTCATTTGCGAGGTTATCAAAACCATTGCAATGGAAACACTGCATTTACTCCCCTTCAAACTAGTGCTAACCAGACCCTTACCTTTAACATCTTTGTTATAGGTGGAAGCACCAGTTAGGGCTGAGGTCTAGCTCCCAGGGTTAGGTTTGGCTCCCTAAGGAGCAACAATGTCACTGGGATCACGAGACTCAAACCGCTTCATGGTCGGTAGCACTAGGTATCGTTCAAGCTCATCTACCCTAAGGTAGGCCTCCTCTAGTGTACCAACATCATTAGGGATGAGCTCACGCCCAATCTCAGGGCGCAGGCCCGTCCTAAAATAAGACAGAATCACAACAGGAGCTCATCGACATCACATTGCATCATGCACTCCCCGAATCTCTCGATGTAATCCGACACAGACATAAACCCTTCACTCAAGGATTGCCACTAGTCCAAAGGCTGATTACGGTAGGAGAGCGGGATGTATTTTTCTTTAAGAAGCTCTTTCATCTCAACCCATGATGTAATGGGTTCATCTCCACGCCACTCTGCCTTCCGTTATGTATTGATCCAGAACAACTTGGCTTGACCCATCAACTTCATCTTAGCAAACCTCGCTCAACAGCAATTTGACATATCATGCCACTCGAATAAGTGGTACATGTTAACCAACCAGTAAAGGAAATGCTTCGAGTTCAAGCGACCATCAAAATTGGGAGCATCAACTTTGACGCTCTTTATAATCATTTCCTCAGGGTTGTAACGATCCCGCGATTCTCTACGGGGCGCGTGGGCGTGCGGTCCTACATGACCTACACCCTAACCAAAGTTCCTATTACGACTCCTAATGGGTTCTACTGGGACTGGATCCTGCTCAACTAGGTACTCATCTGTTGACTCTCTTGCCTGAGACCGGTAATCTTCCCCGGTGTCGGGGGTACCGTGAGAGGTAACTTCTAGCTGAGTGATACGCTAGTTGCTGACAATCAATTGCGCGACATTGGTCTTATTGTGTGTCTCAATGGCCGTCAAACAACGGTTAATCTTTTCGAGAGCCTCAACAATCTGATTCAGGTTCATGGTGGGGAATAGACCAAAACCACGACATGTTCGTGTTTGCATACACTAAACGACCCCAATGAGAGACAACCTAGTTAAATGTGTACTATATGATGAATGCAATGAAAAAATCAAATTTGACGACGCTCAATGTTATTATATGATGCACATGTATTCGATGTATAATGGACACTCAATACCTTAACCCTATGGATAGCCTTAGAATGATTCAAATAAGGCTAAAACTAAAAATACAGCAACTAGGTGTCTCAAAGTCGCTAAATCCGAAAATCTCAACAAGATAGGACTTTGAAAATACCCAAGAAAAAAAATCAGCAAGCTATATGCGACCTATATGCACACTACTATGGGTATAGTAATTTTATCGAACACCTACCCTACGCTAGACCTAAGGTTTGATACCAAATTTGATGTAGGATGATGGAAACTATCCCAGGATGCAAGATGAGAGATCAATTACACATTAATTTCAGCAATCAACATGTAAAATCAAGCATATCAACATAATAGGTTTGAAAATTCAGATTTATAACACGAAGATCTTAGGTTATCACATACGCGGTGCATGAAAATATAAAATAATTCAATAGTGGCCCACTTGGAAAGAGGGACTTCCACTCTAGCATTGGTAGTGCAACAACTACATGAATAGATAATGATGCAAGCAAAATTTTGGTTTTGGGAAAGTCACAAAAACTTTTTAGATTTTCATCAGGATTTTGGATTCATGGATGGAGATTTAAGATTGGGGTTTTTAGGGATTCAAATGATCTAGGGATTAGGGAGATTTTGAAGGAAAGCAAAGAGGCAAAACCCCAAATGGGAACCCACACATGGCTGCCTGTACGGATGCACGTGCATGCATGTGCACGTGCGGGTCCACATGTGGCTAGGTAAAAGTAAAGAAAGAGAGGAGAAATGGGTAGGGTTTTGATGGGTTGAGAAAGTTCTAAGGGAAGGGGAAGAAGGAAGACGAGAAGAAGAATACATTTTGAAAAAGAGAAAGAAGAAAGATGCACCTTGGGGAATCCACCACCAAACAATCCTCTACCCTTTCACAATTCAATTAGAAGGGAGGGTTTCTCACAAACCCTAAAACACAAGGAGGAAAATTCCTTCACACAAGAGAGCTTCTCTCATTCTTTCTTTTTTCTTCTCAATAACTCCACTAAGGTTTGACGTCCATAATGAAACTTCAAACTAAGTACAACTATGCCACTCACTTAAGTGAAATAGCCCATCATCCAAAATAAGGAAAATAAAGCACTTATTATCAATCCCAACTATCGAATAAATCCTAAAAATAACAAATAAATAAATAAATAAAGGAAACAAGATTAAAGTCCAAGGGGCCCAGATCAGGAAGATCTGGTGGTTCAATGGCCTAATCGACAAAATCCAACAGTCGAATTGACACGAAATAAAAATCCTATGGTTAAACTAGTCTCCTAAGCAGCCAACATGCATCATTACAAAGTGAGGTCTACCTGATGCACGTCCAATGCATCTGGGGTCTTCAAAATGGCTTGACGGGCCCCATCTGGAACTCATCTCCCATCCAAAAGGAAAGTTGCGTTGATGTGGGTGGTCGCCTCTGTCTTTGGTACACCCGAGTAGGTCCTCTAATGTTCCCATCAAACCACCACTGCTTCCCCCTCCCTTTCTAGCCATCAATCTCCACACACATGTCATCAACTCATCATGCGCCTTCGCCTTTTCTCTGAGCCTATCCCCTAGCCACAAACGTCAACGCCATCACTAAGCACCACTCGAGTTGTCCCTCCGAGCCTCTTGCTCCCCCCTACACATGCCCGCTGCAAGCCAACTCTGCTCCTTGAACGTCATTTCCACCGCCCTACATGGTTAAGCTCTTGATAATCCATCATCTCTCACCAACACCCTCCCGCCATCCTATCGCCTAAGTATGCCTCCCTGCATGTCACTGCTTCCTTCTCCCTCTCACCATTTGTCCTTGGAGGTGTACACGAACCGAGCTAGCTCGGTTAGCTTGCTCGACTCGACTCGAAAAAGCTCGATTCGACTCGGTTCGAAGCTGAGTCAAGCCGAGTCGAGCTAATTTTTTGAGCTCGAAAATGAGTTCAAGTTGGCCCCAGCTCGACTCGACTCGAATCGAACCCAGCTCGAATCAAACTCGAATTGAACCAGTTCGGTGACTCGATTACTTTGATATTGATGTTGCTCACCAAGTGTTTGATGAAATGACTTAAAGAAGTGTGGCTGGTGGCAAGGAAGGTATGTATATGAAACCAACACCCTTTTTTTCTTGATTTTTATGTTGCTTAGAAGGTGTTTGATAAAATACCTGTAAAACCATTGTTGTTGTCTCAAATATAGTGAGATTTTGAAGGTGCATTTCAGGTGTTTGTGAAAATGTTGCAATGGCGAACTCGGCTTAATCTTGGCTCGAACTCGGCCCGAACTGGCCCGAGCGGCTGACCGAACCGACCCGAGCTTGCCAGTCAAGCTCAAGGACCGAGCCAAGCCAAGTTCAAGCTGAGGTCAGCTAGTGGCCGAGCCAAGTCGAGCTGAGGCCAGCTCGACTCGGTTCAACTCGATGTACACCCCTATTTGTCCCCATTCGCCATCTAGAGGATTACATATAGACACCCCCTGGTCTAGTGATCCACTTGACCACCCAAATGGTACTCCATCTTCCCCAAATCAACCCTCCCCTAGCACTAAACAACAAGCCCATCCTTCGTCTTGAAGGTCGTCTTCCACTCATCACCAGGGCACACATGGATTTAGTGATAACCACTTTTGAGGTCAATTTTTGAGAAGATAGTAGCATTAGCCATCATATCCAACATGTCATCAAAACACGGTATGGAAAACCGATACTTAACTGTAATTTTGTTGATGGCTCTACTATCAACACACATCCTCCATGTGCCATCCTTCTTAGGTGTAAGAAGGGCGAGCACGGCACACGGGCTCATGCTCTCTCGAATGAAACCCTTTTTTAGGAGCTCATCAATCTGTCTTTTCAACTCTGCATGCTCCTTTGGGTTCATTCTGTAATGAGGGAGGTTTGGTAGAGTCGCCCCAGGGACTAAATCAATGGCATGCTGTATATCCCTCATAGGAGGAAGCTCATTCGGTAGATCCTTAGGAAAGACATCACGGAACTCATTCTCTACCGGAATGACCTCAGTGGGTAACTCTACACTAGCCTCCAGTGCACTCTCCCTAGCCACAAGGGCGTACACTATCGAGTCCGGCTCAATGTCTCACTCAAAGTCTTTGGCATTTAGAATATGGAGAGGCTTAGACTTGGACTTCGATTCCTTCAATTCTTTGGAGCCGCTCACACCACTCTTTGTGGCGGACACTTTTCTGGTCATGTTCTTGGGTGGAAATGGATTTAGCTTGACTTTCTTGCCCTCAAACCAGAATGTACATTAAGCTTGACTCATAGGGTAAAAGTGGATTTAGCTTGACTCTTGGCCCACAAGCTTCATCTTGGCAAATCAGACGCAACGAGCATCCGACATGTTGTACCACTCATAATAGTGGCCCATATCCGCCAACCAATCTAGAAAAGCTTTAGGGTCCAAGTGGCCATCAAACATAGGGGCCTCTACTCTAACTCCCTTGGGGTGTGTTTGGACGGGCCCATCCCATGGGATTAGATTGTATTAGGGTGGATGGCAGGTAATGATGGTTGCGTCGGTGGATTCCCATGGGATTGCTGGCAATCCCATGGGATTGCTATATCCAGGGACTCTACTACCGAGTATGTTTGGCCCGCCTTTGCCAATCCCGGGATTACGCCCGGCCAATCCCTTCCAATCCGTCCACCCAAACATGTCCCAGGCAAAATAGATGGGATGAGGAGGGATTGGGTGGATTTCAAGGTAATGATGGTGATGTCAGGGGATTGCTGGCAATCCCATGGGATTGCTCCAATCCAGGCAGAAGTTCAACGTGCCCGGCCAATCCCGGGATTGCTCCTTCTAATCCCTTCCAATACAACCTAATCCCATCTAGTCTACCTGGCCAAACAGGCCCTTGAGGAGTTGCGCATCTAGGTCATAATGATCATGATACCCCTCGGAGTGGGGTGCACGGGTGCGCGCCCATGACCCATTCCTTGGCCACTCTCATTCCTTTGTCTATCCTCCTGACCACCTGCCCGAATTGAGCATCTTCCCCAATGGTGGGGTTTGCCCAAGTGGAGGTCTCTAGTTGGATAGCAGGCACATGAAGTTGTTCAAAGTGTTGGTCAATACGTTGTTTCAAGCGCCTACCCAAAGATTCAAGCTGCTGGATTATGTTGTTCATTGACTCTTGCAATTGCTTCATGTTTAGCGTATGGTGCAAACCAAAACCACGACCAGTACGTGTGAGCATACAACCACTCACTCAACTCAAAGACCCTCTAATACAACTATGTGTCTAAATGGGACTAAATGATCCTATAGGACTCTATATGAGGGAAACTACACAACGCTACTAAAATTCCAGCAATATAATTGCCTAAATAATTTGTTAACAGAAAATTCAGCCATAAAATTTGGGGATTTTCTGACAACAGAAAATTTGGCAGCCATATCATGAATGTCGGGTCCTAAACAGCCCTATATGAGGAGATTTGATGCAAAATAGACAAATAAACTAAACCCTAAACATGCAATGCATTCCCCTATAAAATACCCTAAAAATTGGTATGATCTAAAGCTTGAAATCATGCATGTCATATTTAATTTCATGTCCTGCATCAAATTTGATATCAGAGCCTAGGTTAATAGAAAATTCAGCCATAAAATTTGGAGATTTTCTGACAACAGAAAATTCGGCAGCTCATATCGTGAATGTCGGGTCCTAAACAGCCCTATATGAGGAGATTCAATGCAAAATAGAAATAAATAAACTAAACCCTAAACATGCAATGCATTCCCCTATAAAAACCCTAGGCTTTGATACCAAATTTGATGCAGGACATGAAATTAAATACGACATGCAAGATTTCAAGCTTTAGATCATACCAATTTTAAACAATCACAAACTTCCACGTCCCACATACGATCAAACATTCAACAAAGGGAATCTACGAGGGTCTAAGCCTACACAAGTTTAGGGCTGGATCAAATAAAATTATAAACCAAACAATGCCTAAAGGAGTGTAAGATTCATCCAATCTTGCAAAGGATTGTTCCTCAATTCAAGAGATTCACCATATTTCAATTCAAGGAAAAATCTAGGGTTTGCAAAAGTTGGAAATACTTGGAATTTGGAATTATCTAGGGTTAGGGTTAGGGCTATTCACGAGCCAAGCTAGCTCGAAAAGCTCGCTCGACTTGGCTCGAGTCAGCCCGGATTGACTCGACTTAAATGACCGATTCGAGCCAAGCCAAGCCAATTATTTGAAGCTCGAGTTGAGTTCAAGCCAAGTTCGACCAGGGGGCATTTCAACTCGACTCGACTCGAACTCGACTTGACTCGAAGCTCGAACTCGAGCTCGACTCGGCTCGATTAATAAATATATTAAATATTATATATATATTATTAATAAACTTAAAAATTAAAAATAATAATAATAAGAAACAATCCCTAGAGTCTCTACCCGACCGCACGCACTCCCTTCCCTTTCCCTTTCCCTTTCCCTTTCTTCTCTTTCTCTGCCCACTGCCAGCCACACGCCCGCCCCGACCACCACCACCAGTTTTCATTTCAGCTCCACAATAGTATGATTTCAATCTCTTGAGATCTACTTCTTAGGCGAGAAACCCAAGAAATTAGAGATGGGTTCTTCTCAAATTTGTTAGAGCTTCAAGGAAATCCAATGATCTGATTGGCTAGAGCTCTTTACTTGGATTTCTGATATGTGTTCTGCTCTATTTTTTTTCTAGTACTTGGATTTCTGCTAGCGGAAGAAGATCAAAAACAGATCGGTTCTTACAAGTTTCCTCATCCGATTCGAAGCTTTGTCTGGTTTTTTTCATCGAGTTTTGCTTTGATTCTCGTAAGATTTTTGAATTTTTCATCAATGGAGGAGGATCAAGAACAGAATCCATTACTCTCTCACCTAACAAGCTCGAGCTCGACTCAAGGTAAACTCCACTCGACTCAAACCACTAGCTCGACTCGAACTCGACTCAATAGCTTTGGCAAACAAGCCAAGCTTTAATGTTGAGCTCGAGGCCAAGCTTGAGCTCGAGCTCGAACTCAAGTACATCATGGACAAGCCAAGCCAAGCTTGGCCCACCTCGGCTTGACTCGGCTCGATGCCCACCTCTAGTTAGGGTTGGGGTTTTAAGGCGAGAGAGGAGAGAAATAGAAGATATTCAGAACCTGAGACGATCCATGCGTGTGAACAGCCACCTAGCCCAGGCGCACGTGCGTGAATCCCTGTCTGCACATGTGGGGCCCACGGAATTAGAAAGCGCCACCTAGGGTGTGGTCGACCAGGGGAGGCCCACTCTCACACCAATTTCGTGTCGACCCGCTGCCCGGTGTGTGCATGCTGCTCCGCCGAAGTTTCAGCCCCTCTGGTGGGCCGGAATCTGAAAATTTGCTGCGAAGGAGAACTTGGGCACAAAAAAGGTGAATCTAAAGATGGAAGGGTTGTGGAAGATGATGGAAGTGGGGAGTAAGTGGGACGTTTTGGGATGGTTGTGGCTTCGCACCACGATAGTTAGCCCTTCAAGGAAGGGAGAGTTTCGCACCCAATTAGCTTCTTCAACTCAGAGGGAAAGAAAGAAGAAAAAATGCAGAATTTTATTCATAAACTTTCAATGAAAAATACCTATATGGGGTTGCCTATTTATAAGAAAATCCTAAACCCCAAAAGCTACGCCATGTGCACGCACTAATACTTAGAGATGAAGTAACAAAAATAACAACTAATTTACGCAATCAAAACTGTTCATGATGTTTCTAATGATGATAATAACCAAAACTCAAAATCCTAAATCATCTAGGGTAGTGGGCCACGATCATGAGATCCAATGGTGGAATCTACATGATGATCAGACCCACTCCAATATCCCATAGCATAGCCCCCTAACTAAAAGGTCCTCTATAGATGTCGTCGTCGATCCAGATCGATAGTGGGGTCTTCCTCCTCCTTGAGTATGTGCGTAGGGTGGGGGGCGTGCGCATGCGCATGTCCCCATCACACTACCTGCCCCTCCCCATCCTTCAAACCAAAGACGGTTTTCCAGATCCCTCAACCAACTCCACTCTTTCCATCAAGCCATAACAGTCGACTGCTCCAACTATAGCTACCACATCCTTGAAGGACTTGAGCCTTCCATCTCTTCCCTACTCCCCCTTCGATTCCCCTATATCGAAACCTTCTTTACTACTCCCCGCCTTGGTCTCCCCCTTGCCAAGACCAGTCTGCCTCTCTTTCCTTACCTCCCTCCTATTCACTGCTCAATTCACCACATCAGGCCCAAACCGGGCCCTTTCAATAGAGAGCCTTCGACTACCATAACTCTAGCCATTTAAAACAGCCACCGCCCGTGGGACATCTTCCTACTTCTCCATCTAAACAAAAGTGGAGCCCCTAGGAGATGAGGAGCCCCGCATCCAAAAGATAACAACCTCCACCACTCTCACTCGCCCAAACACCCTTAAGAACTGTCTCCAACCAGCCCTCTAGGAAGTTCTCCACGAAGAGGGTAGAATATTCTGATAAAGGCCTAACCACACCGGTACCCAGCCATCTTCCTATGCTTCCTTTGCGACTCCCTCTTCTCCTCCTTCAAGAGTCAATCCATCAGCTTGACTTCTACCCCTTATACTCCCTCTCACCCAATGTCTAACCCCAACCCCTCCTTCCAACCTAACCCGACTTCAATCCCCTACCCCACTCTACTCCCTCAATCATCCCTATTCCTCCCCAGTCCTTCCTCTCTCCCGAAACTTATCCCAACCCCTATCTCTCCCTACCGCTTCAAAACCCTTGCCCTCTCCACTCCCTCACCTCACCCAAGCCCGGTCCTTAAACTCCCTACCGTGCAAGATTCCCACCCTTTGATTCCCTCTTCCCTGGCCTTGATTCCCAAGCCCTTTTTTATCCCTTACCTAATTTCAAGCATCAGCCTCCCTTCTACCTGATTCTGCTGCCTTGGTCTTCTTTCCTTGCCCGGTCAAATCAGCAACCTTAGGAAGATCTTCTCGCGCACCTCTCTCAAAACTCTAATAGCAAGTTTAGCTATTTATAGGCCACGTATAACTTTCCAAAAACAAGGGGGGAAAAGGAAAGCAAATAGCAAGTTTATAGGCCACAGTTCAGCGAACGCCGATGATCCTTGTTTCTTGATTTATCATAAGATGCAAGTGAAATCATAATATTCAAATCATGAATCGTTAGATTTACCCATAAATCGTAAGGTTCAATTTGGATATTTTGGTAATAGGAATCAAACAAAAGGTTTAAGTCCTTTACCTAGGATTAATTTTGAATAGTAGGATCAGTTCATAGATTGCAATATTTTTAATAAGAATGTCCAGAATAATACGCCATATCATCAAAATTTAGCATTTCTCAAAAACAAAATAGTAAGAAATGTTAATAACCATGAAATTGAAAGAGCATCTGAAAACAACGATCAATGGATACCTCATCAAAAGAATCTAGCTCTCTGTCTGTTGATGAATAAGTTCCAGGCCCAACCCTATCACCTGGATACTGTACAGCATCTTCTCTCATTTCACTCCTGCAGCTCATATTGGAAAATTATGCACAATTTGTCAATAATCTATCAGACCAAGAGCTAAGGAACATGTATATGTGATGCACTGATGTCCTTTAGAATTTATTATTAAAAAATAATAATAATAATAAATAAATAAAAGACAAACAAGGAACCATTAGTTCCTAGCCTCAAGGAACTTACTTTCGTATCCCTATTTCTTCCATGCATTCCCTTAACTTGTTGTGTCTAAAACATACAAGATAGTCAGCAACAGTGAAACAAAATACTCATATGATCTCATGTGAAGAGCATTAAAATCCTCTTAGTGCCACATGTTCAAACATCGCACATGCACACAAGATCCGGACACTAATGACAATTCTGACAGCAACATGCGCTAGCCCAAAATTCAGGACTCATCGGGTATCCGCATGTGTATTTTGAACATTTGGTCAATTTCTCATATCTGTCCATTTTCTCCTTGTGCATGTGGCCCTCTTGATTAGTGGGCCAGGAAATGTTCTCAGTGGTTCCGGCCTGATCAATAATTGGGTCTCGGATGTGTTCCCCATACTGCTAATGTGCCACAGAGAGGCCATCCTCTTCACACGGACTCTTTAGCAGGCTTATTTGACCATACATAATACAAGATTAAAGAGCAACATGAAATATTTTAGACATTCATAGATTAGTTCTTACCCTCTAGAAAGAAATTTTGCTGCTTTGATATTAGAAGGGTTCTCAAGCCATGTACTGTACTTAATAAAGCTTTGCATCCAATAAGAACATACATCTAATACTTTGGGAATAGCCTCCCGATTGGGAAGAATTTCTTGTTTTTCCTTGTTTTCATGAGATTTCTTCAAGGCATTTGAATTACTAGGATAGAAAGGAAGCCACTCCAACTCTTCACAAACCACCTATTGAAAAGAAAAGAAAGAAAGAAAGAAAGAAAGACGAATATTGCGACTAGGCAATGAAAATTTATCAATCAACATCAATGAGCAATCAAAAATGATTTTTAACATGCTTACTACTTACCTCCACATATAGTTGGTAAGAGCTTATGGATGACAGCTGAGGATAATATAATACACTTCCCCCAATGAGGTACCTGAAACAACTCAAAACAAATCAAAAGAGAGCAAATATGAACGTAAAAGGTAAATATCACAAAACAAAAAGGGTAACCAGTATCATAGATGATAAAACAGTTATTGGGGTGATATGGTAATCACGTAACTTATATAGGAAAGAAAAATGGTTTCTTAATTTTTATCATTTGGACAACATTATTGATGTAGGACAACTAACCACTTGCTCTAAAAGCTCAAACTGATAGAGCGTGACGAATCAATCCCTTTATCTCATAGCCCAGGCCCCACTTCCCATGGGTTAGGTCCTCGGCCAAACTTAGAGGTGTACACGAGTCGAACCGAGTCGAGCTTGGCACAGCTCGACTCGGCTTGGCCACTAGCTGACCCTAGCTCGAACTCAACTCAACTCGGTCCTTGAGCCTGACTAGCTAGCTTAGCTCGGTTCAGTCAACAACTCGGGCCAGTTCAAGCCTGTGCGGCATTTTCTCAAACACATGAAGTGCACCTTCAATCTCTCACAGTTTGCAAAACAGCAACAGTTTATAGGTATTTCATCAAACACTCGGTAGGCTGCATCGAAATCAAGATCCAATGGTAGTTTTATCATGTAATATTTGTTTTTTTGGTAATGATTTGTTTCATATCCATACCTTCCTCGCCAATGGTTGATCCCACAGAGAATGTATCCACCCGAAACAACACTTCGGTGAGTCATTTCATCAAACACTCGGTGAGCAATAAAGTTTGTTTTTTTGGTAATGATTTGTTTCATATCCATACCTTCATCACCACCGGCCGATCCCACAGAGAATGTATCCACCCGAAACAACATTTCATTGAGTCATTTCATCAAACACTTGGTGAGCAACATTAATATCGAAATAACCGAGTCACAAAACTAGTTCGATCCGAGTTTGGTTCAAGTTGAGGTTTGATCCAAGTCGATTCAAGCTCAGACAAGCTCGAACTTAGCTCGAAATTTTTCCGAGCCCCAAAAATCAGCTCGACTCGGCTCAAACTCAGTTTCGAACCGAGTCGAATCGAGCTTTTTCGAGTCAAGTCGAGCGAGTTAACCGAACTAACTCGGTTCATGTACAGCTCTAGCCAAACCCCCCTTGTGGTCCCCACATCACATGGGTTCTGCCTCACACGAGTGGGTCCCACCCCACTCGAGCCTGGTGTAAAAATACCCCTGCATTAATCACCCCCGGTGAGAAGTCTCAAACACGTGACCTCTCACTTTAATACCACTTTGATGCAAGCAACTAACCACTTGCTCTAAAAGCTCGAACTGACAGAGCGTGGCGAATCAATCCCTTTATCTCATAGCCCATGCCCCACATCCCATGAGTTAGGTCCTCGGCCGAACCCCCCTCATGGGCCCCACATCACATGGGTTCTGCCTCACATGAGCCACCCACCTCACACGGGCAGCCCACCTCAAGCATGCCCTTGCATCCCATAGGCCACCTGATATCACTTTGGTGCAGGACAACTAACCACTTGCTCTAAAAGCTCTAACTAATAGATCGTGGCAAATCAATCCCTTTATCTCATAGCCCAAGCCCCACATCCCATGCATTAGGTCCTCAGCCAAACCCCCCTCATGGGCCCAACATCACATGAGTTCCGCCTCACACGAGCCACCCACCACTCATAGGCTGCCCAGCCTAAGCGTGTCCCTGCATCCCACAAGCCACCCCACTCGAGCTCAATGTGAAAATGCCCCTGCATTAATTATAAGTAGACTTTTGTGGAGAAATGCTTTATTTTGATCATTAATTCTTATATGTAGTAATTTTCCCTTGGAGACATGTCATCGGAGTCTTGTTAAACCTCCTCCTACACAAGTATCATCATAACCATGTTGCCACCGTATGAACCACAGCCAGATATTCAGCCTTCAAGCTAAATCCAACCACAATAGAATGCTTCCTTTGGATATGGACTTCCCATAATGATTGTATGCCTTGTCACGTTCTGATTTGCTTTTGCTTCATAATGGCCAGTCCAAGACTACTTATTGGTCTTAACATACGGAAAAGGATTTTTTTTTATTTTTTTTTTAAGGTAATGATTTTTATTGCGAGGTGAAATCTACACCGAAAAATTTGAAAAAAAAAAACCTACGACATACCCAAGGCACCACGATTGAATAAACCCTACAAAAAACCTCCTCAGACCAATTGCATTGGTTTCGAAAGCACCTATCATTTCTCTCTACCCATATTGCCCATAGGCCAGCTAGGAGAGAAAGCCCCCGCTGCTTCCCACTTCCTCCATGACATGGAAGGAACAAATCACCAGTAGCTTCAGGCATCAGCCATTGTAACTGAAATTGACCTAGGAATATATTCCAAATTTCAGCAGCAAAAGCATGACGAATGAAGAGATGATTAGCGGACTCAGCTTCACGCATGCACATTACACAAACATTGGGAAAAAAGATCA
Organism: Magnolia changhungtana; assembly: GCA_030180095.1. NCBI lineage: Eukaryota > Viridiplantae > Streptophyta > Magnoliopsida > Magnoliales > Magnoliaceae > Magnolia > Magnolia changhungtana. The sequence continues at coordinate 2,644,827 of JASAUF010000320.1, forward strand.
ACTGCCTTTATCTAAAGATTGCAAATCATAAGGATTCAATTTCTACTAAAAACAAAACAAAAGCCACAAGCTTCGAGGGTCCACCAGAGGACCATAAAAGCCATCCCCCCCCCCCCCCCCCCAATGTGGTAATCACCCCATGAAAGGATTTGACTGAGAATTTCCACAATTTTTTCCATTTCATTCCCAACCTTCCTCATCGTGAGGAGACAAGCTCAAAGGATGAAGCATAGACAACAAGCTTGTCGTTTCCTCCAATTCTTCCTCTGTAAGGTTTTTCCTACAAGGCGGAGACCAAACTATGACACCATTTTTTGTAGAGTCGTACTAAGATGAAAGAATATTGGGTCTAGAGCTAGTCTAGCCAATCTTGGGAAAACCTTGTTTAGTGGTCTTCTGAAGAGGAAATTTATAACTCATCAAATGTATAGCATTCAAATTACCACCATCTAGCTTAATTCAAGCAATTCTCTCCTAATTGCAGTCAATAAATCTGGTTATTGGTGGAAAGCAGAAAATGGAATAAATCAATAGTATGACTGAATTACTCTTACCAGACAATCCCTAATAAGCAAAGTGGTAATCTAACAACCAACTACTCATCATGTTGTACGGTCCTTATGGTCTATGCACAACAAAATTGCATGCAATACAATTTTAATCAAGGAACCCGCTCCAGGAAACACTGACCACGGTAACATCAGATTTCTAAATCAAAAGGAAACATGAAGATTGATGAGATCATATTCATACCTGGATACAATGAATGAGTATACGGTCTCTGTTGTGTAAATTTGTTGATGTCAATCTCCTAAATCAAGAGTCTCTCCCTAATTTATCGCAGATGAAGAAAACCACAAGAGAATGCATTTACCTCTAGTAGGGGCCAAGGAAATGCACCTACCATCTACTCAGATGGATCACACAAAAAAAGTTGGCAAGCATGATGAGTAATGAAGTGAGGGATGAACCTCTCTCTCTCTCTCTCTCTCTCTCTCTCTCTCTCTCTCTCTCTCTCTCTCTCTCTCTCTGCGATCGATATTCCCTTCTATAATAGTATCTAATATAAGGAGTTCAGGTTCAGGAGTGCACTCAGTATAATGCTCTACCACCCTACGGATTTCAGTATACCCTACTATGAAGGAAGCCCGTCAACCCGCCTCTATCATGCACATACCTATGATTTAATCCCTCCACTGTCAAGGCCATGCACCTATGACCTAGATGACATGTGAATCATGAAGTAGACCATCACATTTGGGCCATCGAATCATCATCAAGTCTGATCAAAACAATTCTAACAATTAAAACAAAACTTCAATGGTTGAAAACCTTTTAAACATATTAAAACCTTTTAAGTGTTGGGTAAGTAGAAAAACCAATTGATAAGCTCTTGATCTATATAGATCTTGCCCTAAATAAGTACCATGGTAAATTCAATGGATCCCTTATGGGCCTGCACAAGAATCAATAAACCCCAATAGACATATCCAACATCACCCACTTTCAGTGGCCTCTACATAGCTGTATAAAGTGAACCAAAGCCAACCAATCAAGATCCAAGACCCTCACACACCCTCAGGTCTAAGGATTAATCAATTAATATGCACAATCAAGTCCTTCATCACATGATCACAAGGCAAGCTAATAGGCCCCAAACTGTTGACTTGAACGTCGATCCACTAATGTGAGTGTCCAATGGTCCAGATTAAGATCCCATATCCATGGCATACTCACGCTCGTGTCCATCCTAACCCAAGTCAGTCCCTGCACACAGGATTATCCTACATCTCTAAGACTGATGTCTATAGATGTGTTCTTCTAAGCATTTGTGTCAGTCATGGCTCATCTGGGTATTGAGATCCATGGAAAACAACTCTCCTTAATCAGTGACTACTATGTCCAATCTCAAGTTCCTTAGGACCAAAAGATGTATTATGTACTCCTCACACTACCCAATGAATATAAGATTAATGTAATACTAAATATGTCTAAGGCATATAACACATGTCCAAGTAGGACACATGGTCATCAAAATCAATGATTGAGATCAACCCTAACACATCCACATGGCCAATAGATTAGGTTGCACATTGGTTTTGCGGGCAACAAATTCCAACAATGTCGACCCCATTCCATAATCCACAAGTTAATATGGACCTTAATTTGGTCAGACGACAGGGAAAGTCTTAGGTACAATTTGCAAACTCAATTTTGAGGTGACCAACATGGAAATGGTTTACCAAAATACCAAAAGCATTAAATCATTGCCAAGAAATAAATACCTAAAATAACTATTCCTCCTTTCCAAAGAATGAGGAAGTGTTCTCTAAGACAAACATTTAGATTGGTTTCAATACCTTGAGGCTTGGAAGAAGAAATTGGATGTGAAAGGAATTTCCATACTTTTAACAAGTCTCTAATCTTAGTTCATGCCTATGTGACTCAAATTTTAAGGAATCATAGTCTACCTTTTCTCATTTGAATGCATAATCTTTTGCAAAGGTGGAAAGTACTGTAGGGAGGTTTGCTTTGACCACTAATGCAAAAGGCTAAGGACCAACCACCAACATGATCTCAATCATGCTTCAGGAGGATCAAATCAAGGTCACATTTCCAAGATGAAAAATGAAATGCACAACCTATAGAAACGTAAACCACATTAGGAGAAGGGTTAGGACCAACATGTGTAATCACCAACTGCAAGCGTTCACTAACTCGATGATTATAGGCTTTAGAACTTAACCAACAAACTTGCTTATATAGGCACCCACTAATGTTTGTCCCTACCAATGATGATGGGATTGAATTTCACATGGACTAAGTGATCTGGTTCTATGGACGCTTCATCAAGAAAGTGAATCCCTATGTTACCTGAGTAGAGAGTATGGATATAAGGATTAGGTTTAGAAGTCCTCTACAAAAACAAATTATGAGGAGGCAGGAATGCCAATGATTGGTTACTGCTCATAAGTATAATCATGTTTTAAAAAAATGTAGCCCAATTCGTACTTTCACTATAAATTCCAAAGAACCAACAAATTTGGTGTTCAAAATCGTAGTAGATATATATTCCCGTCTTAGGGAGGAGGGATTCCTTGTCCTTCTCCTTATGAGAGTATTCAAGTATCCGACTCAGATACTACATTTCTCTGAAGGATGCAAGTGACATTAGCCAACACCAATTACCTAGGACAAGGCTTACATGAAGGTGATAATCAAAGTATGATTTGAGGATCCTCCTCTACAGCCTTTCTGGAACACAAAGGTATTCTCACCAGTGTTTGAAATATCGGTATCGCATTATGTATCACATCCTTGGGATACAGATATATATCGGTTATCGCATGGGATATATCGTTTGTATCCAGTAATTTATCGCACTTTTTGGGAAACATGGGTAAACATTGGGGAAACATTTTTCTGAAGGATGCAAGTGTGATACATTAGCCAACACCAATTACCTAGAACAAGGCTTACATGAAGGTGATAATCAAAGTATGATTTGAGGATCCTCCTCTAAAGCCTTTATGGAACACAAAGGTATTCTCACCAATGTTTATGTATTGCATCCTTGGGATACAGATGTATCATTTGTATCCGGTAATTTATCACGCTTTTTGGGAAACATGGAGAAACATTGGGGAAATGGTTGAATTTTTCAATGGAATTTCACAGATTGTTAAACAAGACCTTAATATACACTTTTAAATCATAATATCCCAAAAAAGAAGTGCACATAATAGGTTTCCTTTGTATAGGGTCCTAAGTTATGCGTTGTTTAACAGAACTAATGCAACTGTATTCAAATTGAATGCGTAACATTCAGATTTTATGTAATCATTCCATCAAACACACCTAAATACTTGGAAATTAGTCTCAATTGACAACTGGTTGAAGTAAAATTTCGAAAAAAAAAAAAATTTATTTTAATAATTTATAATTCAAAAATGATTTTTATTTTCTGAAAATTGACAAGGACTTAACAAATCAATAGACCAGCCCTCATACATGCTGGATTTCATGTTTGGAGTGCAACATTGCAAGCAATTTGGGAAAAATTGGGAACATTTTGAAATTTCCCCAATCTTTCCCAAATCAAACCACCTACACTCAAATTTCAAAATTAGAGTGTATGTGATGATCATTTCATCAAATACTCCTAAATATTTAGAAATTAGTCTCAATTAATAGTTGGTTGAAGGAAAGTTTCGGAAAAAAAATATAGAGAACATGAAGAACCAATGTATATTGAAATCAAAGCTTTAACTCCATGATTTTTCATGCAAAACATGAAGAACCAATGGATTTATAACCATTTGACACTGACTTAACATAATTTCAATATAAAAAAAAAAAGGATTAGAAATTGAAAATGCTCACCAGATTGAACATGTGAGATATACGGCACTACATGTGCATTTCGTATCGCACGGGTGGGATACAAGATATATCGTGGGATATATCGGCCGATATCGTCGATATTTTAAACATTGATTCTCACTAAAACACCTCCAACATTCTTTCCTCTAAACATTAATGATTATGAAGCAACACTAATGAACCATTTGGAAAGTCTGACTATCAAAGAGACAATAGCACCATCTCTAAGAGGAGTTATTGTGAACATGTTTCAATGTTGTACCCAAATCGATATCTATTTGGAATCACAGGTTTATAGTAGTGAAGCAAAGTCCAAAAGCCAAGTATTAGGCTATGTGATGCAGGACCAATGCATGAACCAAGTATTATGTGAGATTAAGTAGCAAAATTAAGGTAATCAACAAACGAACATAAAACTTACCATTATGATAATTGATACCAAGTAAACCATAAGAATATTATGCATAATCCTAGCCTAGGTTACCAACATCGTAGCACAAGATCATTAAATAAAGGAAACTAGAATCTAATGGATGTAGGGACATCCAATTAGCATAGGGTAAAGCCTATTTTAAAGTAAAAGACCTAATACTACCGAGGGTAAAATTAGGGCTAGGAAAATTGGGGAAATCCAGGATTTAGAGTTTATGGGATCAAATTGGATGAAGGGACTAAAGGGTTTGAGGTTACGAAATGGGAATTAGGAAGGATTTTGGGTGAATTGGAGAATGGGAGAAGTTAGGGTTTGGTAGCTTGGGAAAATAGGAAAGTTAGGGATTTCTAGGTTTAGGGTAGGGTTTGGGAGAATAGAGAATAGGGTTTTAATTCTACGATGATGGGAAACCAAAAGGGCCAAGGTGTGACCATACGGCCAACCTGCGGCGCTCACACGTGTGGCTAGGTTGGATGGGTTTAAGTCTTTTAAGGCTTGGATTTTTTATGGGTGTGGGAAAGTTAGGTCTAGAAGAAAATGAAGATTTAGGATTGGAGAACCAAAGAACTTTGAAGAAAATACATTGATGGATAATGAAGGAGTGATGTTGTGGGGATCGATGGAGACCCCGCACCTCTGTTGATGAATATTAGCCTCACACCAATCTCTCTTCCAAATCACATGGAAGTAACTTCAAATCTCATGAAGATGGAAGAAGAAGAAGAAGAAAAGAGCAAAAGCCTCTTCTTTTTTTTCACAAAATCCAATGAGAGAGAGAGTCACACGCCCACCATCTTTTATAGCATGATTACAATAACCACCATGCCTTGTGAGTTTTAATGAAAATAGCCCTAGTCTAAATAAAATCAACTTAAAACCACTCACAATGATGTCCAAACATAACATAAACAAAAATAAATCCTATAAGCTAATAAAGTCAAAGAAAAATTAGTGTGGACGATTCACGATCAACGGCCCGATCATGTGATCCAACGGCCCAATCGTCACGTCTCTCCAATCCAATGGTCTGGATCACTCCATAAAGCAGTCCATGTGCATCTTCCCAGTGTGGAGTCTTCCAGATGCTCACACAAGCACATGGGGTCTTCAGCACGATCACAAGTATTCGCCTAGCCATAGGGAAATCGGTGCGGCCCGCCTCCTCGTCTGATAGGTATGCAAAGGTGTACGTGTAGTGATGTCCTCATCACTATGACTCATACAACATGCAAGTTTGTCTTGTTAAGGACAAGGAAATCGAATTTACTTTAAAATGAACATGAATTGTGACAATCAAGCAACCATATGTTGCATTCAGTCCTGTTTTCCATCAAAGAAACAAAAACATTAAGGTAGATTTTCATTTTTTTTCAAAGAAGTAGTTGTAAAGTATGTATGTATGCCTTACATGAGTTGAAAATATCAACAGGAAAATGGTTCAGAAATGTATTCAAAAAACTAGATTATCGGAAGGTATGGTATTGGTGGAATCTCATCAAGAGGAGCAAGTTGAGCATGATAAATATCTCTAAATAAAATCAAACGGAGTGTTGTCAGCATGTATTGGGTGTATACCTACATGGGCATCATTGTTATTTTTCTATACGATAGGACTTGCATGTGATTAGCTTTTAGGAATATTTTGGCCATTTTCTTAATTGGTGACCAAGGACATTCTGTTATGATTGCCCAAGTTAACAAAAAAATTTCTCCTTCCCCAAATACTTTGAATACGATCCAAATTAACAGCATAAATAAAACCAAATAGCATCAGACACCTGATGAAGCTTTCAATAGGTTCATCTACAACATTAAAGCCATTTGCAGACAAAAAGGACTGCGTGCTTCTTCCCAAGGCAACAAAAAACCCAAATATTGCCAAATCCTTGTCCAATACCTGCAGAAGACAGAGCAGAGCCTGATCATTTGTTTCTACAAGATCAAACAGCTGAAAATCTGCAAGCCTAGAAATACTTTCATAATCACAGATACAAAGTTCTACTTTGCATATATTATTTAATATACATGGTGGTGCATGTTTCTGCACAAACCGAATTTATAAAATGGATGATAATACAGCATTCAGAAAACAGAAAGAAGAAGGAAGACGCATGACAAGTAATATAAGTTTAACCACATTCCAGGAGAATTATAGAAAGGTGGGTGCATGGGTGCGTGTGGTAAAGAATTAACAAAGGCCCGAGCTTTTCTTTAAATTCACAATCCAAGTTAAAAATAAGAAAATTTAGAGAAGATAGCCGAAAAACCAAGGGAATAAATAGCTACTGAAAAAGAAAAAGTAAACAACATCTAAGAAATGCTAGATATAGACATCTAGAAAATAGACATCCAAAAGAACTGAAAACAATTCTGCACTTTGCGATGAATGGAGAACACCACAAAAGTTTCCCAGATTGGGAAAAGAAAAAAACCCCATTCATTCACTCGGAGGCCTAGAAAAAATAATAATAATAATAATAAAATTGCTCAAGGAAAAACCAAAAAAAAAGGGCCTAATAATGGATCGCATGCCCACACACGTATCAATAGACTGGATAAATGAATCTTAGGCCCCAGTCACAAGACCATGCACATCAGGACACTGACAACCTGATGCAACAGGACCTGCAATTCCTCTTCGATCTAAAACAGAAACCCATCAATAGATGAGAGAATTATGGCCATGTCAGCTATAACCTTGCCACGGCAAAAATGATGCCAAAAATAAAAATAAAAAATCATGGATGACCGAAGTGGGAAGGCATCAGTTTCTGACCTCAATACTTTCGCATGTGGTAAGCCTTGACCATATTTTCTCCCTATCAATAGCTCGTTGCAGTTGTTGCTGTATAAGTTCCACCCAGAAAGCAATCTCTTCAATCCCACGATCATTTTTAACTCTACAAGATGCAGCTCGAGGACCAAAATGGACAAGAAATTCTCTATGCAGACCAATATCCCTCATAGAGTAATAAGTTTGGCGTATTGGAACGAACTCAACAAACTTGTCCATAAATCTGCCAGTTATATCTGGGACCATGGAGAAAAACTGTGGGCAAGAAACTTTTGCTGGACCGAGCTTTGTGATTGCAGCCATGCAGCTCAATGCAAGTATCAGGAGCGACGGATCACTAGCACTGCCTGAACTCGAAGACACTCCTTGCCAGCATCTGACAGTAAAAGAGAAATTGCATACTTCATCTTGGAAATTTCAAGATATGCACTAAAATATTAAGCTTTGGATGCAATAGAGGGAATATACAGTGCCCAGCGTGAATTACTAGCATTTTGACTTGTCCAGAACTTCATACATGTGGAGCCCACTTTCAGTGATCCAGTCCATCCATCTTGAGGTCCCAATCATTGACAGGTGGTGTTGCCACAAGGCCCATAACCCTCCCAGTGGACAATCGTAACCATCCAATAATTGATCTCAAATCGATGGTTACGGAAACAAATATAGCCAATGGTCCATTTGCAACGGAGGGAACGCTGCCGGTTGGGTAGCTGCCAGCTGGTGTGGCTCAACTGAGGAAATGTTTGGTCCATCTACCATCTATTGTGGGGCATACCAGATGAATGATGTCAGTCAACATGAATGCTTAGCCCAAACAGACATTAGTAATTCAGGCGAAGCGTTGTCTAAAACCTCAATGCAAGAACATATTACTCCCACCACATACACAGTTGTAGCAGCAGTAAAGCGTGGATCCCTTTCAAAATAATTAACAAAAGTTGTCACAACCACAGGATGTTGCTGAGACCAAAACCATTCATAAGCTTCTGGTTGCTTGGCAGATAACTCATCCCTGATTAAGGTGTCCAATGGAGCAGATTGCCGTGATAAACTGCAATTAAGCAATAAAAATATTGAATCAACAAGTACTTCATGCATTAACCAGAGAAATGTTGGAAATACTCATCAATGATGCAGGACATGATTTAATGCTAGCATGTAATGTGGACATTATGAAAGAGTAAATAACGTAATTCAATTAACAAAAGATGCTAACCCAACATGTAATTAAGAGTAAACAATAGGAAATCAAATTTAATTTAACCTAAATCACATGCCCACTTGCTAAGAAATCACATAAATCAATTAAAACTAAGCCCGATGGAATGATAGAACTTCCAATTTAGCATAGGCACGTTCCACACTCAAGGGACGGGCTTGTAGGTTATAGGATTAGGGTTAGGAAGGGAAAATCTGAAATTTAGAATATTAGAATTCATGGTAATTGGAGATTTTGGAATTATGGTTCTTAAGAATTTGGGGAAAATATGAAATTATAGCTAAATTAGGTGAATTAGTCAAGGGGATTGATGGATTTAGGTATTAGTAGAGGGAAATTAAGGTTTTAGATAAAGGAAAGTTAGGGATTTTGGATCAATTAAGGAAATTAGCGATTTAGGGATTGAGAATTTGGGAAAATTAGGGAATTAGAGAATCTAGGGTTAGGGTTAAACAGGTAGATTTATGGATGGGGAATCAAAGGGTTTTTATGGGTGAAACAAGGGGAAATCAAGGGATTGAGGGGTTGTTCGTACATTCAGCCTAGGAGCTCGCATACGTGGCCGTACAGTCACACATGTGGGTCATTGGCTAGAGTTTTGGGGTCCTCAATGGTTGATTTCGGTTGGGGTTGAAGTTGAATGACGAAAAGTTGAAGAAAATGATGATTTGGATGGTTTTGGATAAGAAGGGAAGAAGAGAGATGAAGTTTTTTGGGAAAATACCTCTTTTTTTATAGAAAAGAAGAGAGAAGGAAAATGATAGATGGAAGCCTCGCACTTCTGTTGAATAGGGAATGGAATCATTGGCTAGAGTTTTGGGGTTCTCAATGGTTGATTTCGGTTGGGGTTTTAGTTGAAGAAAAAAATGATTTAGATGGTTTTGGATAGGAATGGAAGAAGAGAGAAGAAGTTTTTTGGGAAAATACCTCTTTTTTATATGAAGGAAGAGAGGAGGAAAATGATAAATGGAAGCCACGCACATTCATTGAATGGGAAATGGAATCACACCACACCCAAGCTTCAAATCACATAGAATATTCTTCAAATCACATGAAGAAAAGAAAAAACAAATTTATTTATTCGTTTAAAAATAATTGCATTTGCCCCCCCCCCCGATCATCCTGTCCACCCGATCAAACGAACCGATCCGATGTATCCATCAAGCTCCTATATGCAGCCCACGTGTATCTTCCCAGTGTAGGGTCTTCAAATATAAACGAACATACACGTGGGGTCTTCAACATGGCTAGGAATGTGAATTAGGCCAAGTGAGCCTCATGTAATGGTCACCTAGCCATAAGGAGACTGCCCCAGCCCTCCTCCTTCAGTATAGTGCTCGGATGTCCTTATCAATTACCCTCAGCTAAGGAGATTTCACATCCGGCGAAATAAAGTTGCAATGATGCTCAAGGAGATCCGGGTCTCGTTGTTAAAACTCTGCCTCTGTGATCCACATATTGTTTAACTTTGGTCTGCCTTTCCACTTGGCAATGTACTCTTGGTAACCTTCATGTCTTGTGGAAACTGCTTCTTCAACTAAGATATCCTCTATCTCATCTCTTCTCGTAGGTATGGATGGTACGAGTGGTAAAGGTTGAGAAGATGGGTCAAGTAATGGCCATAAGTCATGGGACAGGTCAGGGGCATCATCATCAATGTTCATGTGAGGGTTATGGGAAGGTCCATGAAACGGTACAGGATCTTCCACATTAAATGTGGAATTGATACCTGTGTTAGGTGGAAGATCTATCAAGTAAGCATTCAGACCTAGTCTTTTCAAGATTTTATAAAGCCCAGCACTACGGGCTTGTAATTTTTTTTATGGTTCCCTGTGGAAACCTTTTTGGACGTATTCTAAACATGACCTCATCACCCACAACAAACTCTTTGAACCTATGATGTGAGTCAACAATCATTTTGTAAGTTTTATTAATTATATTGATTCTTTTTCTAATCTCCACATGCATGTTATGCATATGTCGTGTAGATGCATGTGCAGACTTTAAAGGCGTATGGAACACTGACATGGGTATGCAATCTATAGGGGTCTTAGGCTCATCTACTTAGAAGCGGATTGGCTAGTATACCACACACCATCGATCTGGCTGGTGTGTTGATGTCACCAAGTTTTGTGGGTCCCATCATGAGGCATGTGTTATATCCAAATTGTTCATTCATTTGGCGAGCTCGTCGTAAGGCTTAATCCGAAAAATAAGACAAATCCAAAGGTTAAGTGGACCACAATGCAAAAAGCAATGGGGAATTGAACGTCTATGAAACCTTTTGAGGGTCATAGAAGTTATGGATCAATATGATATTTGTTTTTCCTCTTCATCAAGGTCTGTGTGACCTTAAGAACAGATTGGATGGAAAATAAACGTTATTGTGGGCCCTACGAATGTTTTAACGATGAGAATCATTGTCCCCACTGTTATTTGTGGTGTGGTCCACTTGAGCTTTGGATATGGCTCATTTTTGGGCTCATGCTCTAAAATTATCTCGCCAAATGCATGAACAGTGTGCATATGAGAAATACATCATTGTGGGGGCCATATAACTTTGATCTCCTTTGAACCGTTTGTACAACTTGGAACTCGAGGAGCGTCAGTGCTCGTCTTTGCAGGACACGTACCCACACCAACTAGTTTGGTGGTGTGTGGTACACCAGCCAACCCGCTTCCCATCTACTTGTCTTCCCACATCCACTTCCTCCCCGACACTCATTTGAAAGTGATGAAGGTTTGGAAGAGTCAACGCACGTATGTCCCGCACGGGTGCAAGCTCATTTGGTATGTCCTCTGGAATAACAAAACTAGACTCCTCCAATACCAAACTCACCTCAAGTGGTAACTCTACACTACCCTCGGGTGTAACCTTAGCTGGCATCCCCATAATAACCCTAGGTGTGGTCTCATTTACCACGTGGGTATACACTATCAAATCAGTTTTAGTCTCTCTTTCAGACTCTTTGGCATAACTATAGGAAGAGACTCAAGGTGGAGTTTCGTCACATCTTCAGGACCATGTTTCTTTACGTCTTTCTTTTCCGAGGAGCTTTTGAGCGGGAGAGGCTTCAAGACAATCATTGTCTTCATACGGAAACGAACACGTATTCGAGCGACCAAATAGTGTTACGTTCCTGTTATACAACCGACTCATGCCCAAAATGATGTGGCATATATCTATATGCAAAACATCAACTGGATGGGAATGAGACAACACTGAGAAACGGGAATCGAAGACGCATCAACCCATGAGACACGACAAGGCTGAGGGTGAGGAACGCTAGCATACTCAAGCAGTCCATGATGCTCGTAGAGAACACATTGGTGTAACTACCACTATCAATGATACACTTTCATTTTTTGCCACCACACTTGGCATAAGTATGAAAAATTGAATTCCTACACCAATCATCACTTTCTACAATTTGGCTTAAGGCACAGCTAACAATTGCAAGTGGCACAATCTCAATTCCTTCAATTTCATCCTTGGTTTGTGATTAGACATCTTTCCCAGTGTCGGGGTTTGCCTTAAGGGAGGCTTCAAGCAGATTGACACGCGCATTGGTCGCGGTCAATTGAGTTACGGTGGTCCTATTATGTGCTCCAATGGCCGCCAGACAGTTATTGATAGCGTTAAGAGCCTCCGCAATCTGTTATAAATTCATAGTGGGATGTAGGCCAAAACCACGTCCAGAACGAGTGGGCATACACAAGGTAACTCTTAAGGGAAAATCTAAATCCTAAAGTGATGTTATCACAAAGACAAAACCAACCTACAAATCAAGTTGGACATGTCACGAACACTAATCTGAAAACTCAGCAAACCGTTAACCTAAAATACTACGCTGAAAATTCAGCAAGATAACAATCTGAAAGTACCAAGCTGAAAATTCAGCAAGAGTGTAATCTAAAAACTACAAACTGGAAATTCAGCAAGGCGACAACCTGAGATTACTACGTTGAAAATTCAGAAATGGTAATGTGGAGAACGCAAGCTGAAAATTCAGCAATGGGACATTCCAAACTAAGAACAAAATTCGGCAAGATGAACATAGATTTTATATGTAATGTATGTTCTAACAACTCTATCTGTAAATTCTATCCTAAATATGGCTCTATCATAAGTGCAACACAAAATTTTATGCTAAACATATGTCTCTAATACCAAATTTGATGCATAACACATGATCGATAGAACTTCCAATTTAGCATAAGACGTTCCACACTCAAGGGGCCGACTAATAGGTTCTAGGATTAGGGTTAGGAAGGGGAAAATATGAAGTTCGAAAAATTACGGTTCATGAGAATTGAAGATTTCGGAATTAAGGTTCTTTAGTATATTGGGAAAAGATGAAATTTGGGCTAAATTAGGTGAATTGATTAAGGGGATTGATGGATTTAGTTATTGGTAGAGGGGGAATTAAGGTTTTAGATGAAAGAAAGAGATTTTGGGTCAATTAAGGAAATTAGAGATTTAGGGTTTTAGAATTTGGGGAAATTAGGAAATTAGAGAATCTAAGGTTTGGGTTTATAGGTAGAGCTAGGGATGGGGAATCAAAGGATTTTGATGGGGGTGGCAACAGGAAATCAAGGGATTGAGGGTTTGTTCGTACGGTCAGCCTAGGGGCTCACACATGTGGCCATACAATCGTTGGCCAGAGTTTTAGGGTCCCCAATGGTTGATTTCGATTGAGGTTAAAGTTGAATGACGAAAAGTTGAAGAAAAATATGATTTTGATGGTTTTGGATAGGAAGGGAAGAAGATGGATGAAGTTTTTGGGAAAATACCCCTTTTGGATAGAAAGGAAGATGATAGATGGAAGCCTCACACTTCCGTTGAATGGGAAATGAAATCACACCACACCCAATCTGATGGGGACATCACGTGCTCACGCCCCCCCCCCGGCACGTACGTAAGGAGGAGGAGGACCCCACCATCGATTTGGATCGATGAAGACGTCCAATGAGGGCCTCTTAGTTAGAGAACTGCGTTTTGGTTCGTTGAAGTGGACCCGATAGTCATGTGAATCCCACCATGGGTTCTCATGATCGTGGCCCACTATTCCAATTAATATAGTACTTTGGGTTTTGCTTATTATTGTTATTACGAATATCATGGACGGTTTAAATTGTTTTGATTAGTTGTTATACTTCATCTCCAAGTAATAGGTTGTGCACATGACACGAGTTTTGGAGTATAGGATTTTATTATAAATAGGCATCCCTTGTAGTCTTTTTCTCATTGAAGATTAATAAAATTTCCGCGTTTTTTTCTGCTCCTCTAAATTTCTGAGTTGTGGAAATCCAATTGGGTGTGAAACCCTCCCTTCCTCGTAGGGCTGACTACTGTGGTGCAAAGCCACACCTATCCCAAGTCGCCTCATCTCCTACCTTCCATATTCACCTCTTCTTACAGTCATTTACGCTTCAAATTCACCCTATATTGCAGCCATTTTTTCCTCTACAGCAGATTTTCAGAATCTGACCCTACAGGGGGGGCTGAAACTTCAGCGGAGCACCACGCACAGACCGTGCATCGGATCAGGCTGAAATTCGGGGATTTTATAGCCCACCCCTGGCCGACGAACCCCAAGGAGGGGGATTTTGGGTTCGTGAGCTCCACACACGTGCGGGAAGGATCGCACGCACGTGCGTCTGGGCCATCGTTGTTGTCCACGCGTGCGGTGTTCCTCTAGTTCATTTCTCCTCTATTTCACACCTCTTTCACCCAAATCTCTAACCCTAACCCTAAATTATTCAAATCCCCAATTTTATGCCCTTTCTTCAACCTTAAGGTTCCCCGAATTGAAATCTGTGAATCCCTTGGATTGGGAAATTATTTTTGTGCATGTGTAGATGAATTTACCCTCCTTTGATTATTGTTTGGTCTATAATTTTGATTGATCCAGCCCTAGCATGTGTAAGCCTAGATCCACATAAGATTCCCCTTGATTAAGTGCTTGAATTTTTGTGTGGGATGTAGAATTTTGTGTAACTATTTCTGAACTAGTGTGATCTAAAGCCTGAAAATCTTGCACATCATCATACTTGAATTTCACATCCTGCATCACAAGCTCTAAATCACATAAAGTATTCTTCAAATCACATGAAGAAAAGAAAACACAGTTTTTTTTTTTTCAAAATAATGGCATTAAGGCTCCACACACCTCCATTTCTCTTTTATAGTCTTAAAAAAGACTTTTACAAAAAAGGCGCTCTCAGATAAGATTCTCAACATAAAGAAAATAAATTAAAAGTTATTCCAACTCCCTAGTTCAACATGAATATAAGCTATACAAAAAATAACGAAGGATGTAAATAATCTAAACAACTAAACTATTCTATTGCCTATGGGGGTCCACGATCAAAATGTCTGATGATAATGATCCAACAGTCTGACATCGTGTCCACTTGATCCAACAGTCCGATGTGTTCATCAAACTCTTATATGCAACCCACATGCATCTTCCCAGTGTGGGGCCTTCAAATATGCAAGATCAGGTACGTGGGGTCTTCAACGTGACTAGGAATGTGAATTGGGCCAAGTGGCCCCATGTAATGGCCGTCTAGCCATAAGGAGACTAGCTTATCCCTCTTTTGGTATGGTGCTCGGATGTTCTCATCAAATGATCAAACTAAAACATACGTGGATCAAAAGACATGAGTCAACAATTTAACTTAAGATCATTATTGAATTCAAAATAGTGGAATTATGCCTACTTGTTAAACTTGACCATGACAGACATGTTATTAAACTAAAGGAGGAAGCTTGACTTTTAACTAAAGTGAGTTAGATATAGCCAATTAGTGCCAACCATAGTTACCAAAATCACAAACGGCAAAAAGGCGGGACGGGAAATGTTCGTGATTAGTGATTAATTCAGTCTATATCGTGAAAAGTACAACCAAAAATTCAATCAAAAAAATAGATATGCCAAAAAATCAGAGAGTTCAATGTTCAGGTTTAATAAAGTTTAGACTCAAAAAGGGGGGAGTGAAAAAACAGCTAATTATGTGTATTTGGGTATATATTACATATAATTAAGGTTAAAATAAAAAATAGAGATTGGTGGTCGCCACCCATTGGTAAAATTGAGTATTAGGTGAAAATGTTTATAGAGACGGATTAATTTATGTGAGGATTACTTGAAAAGGAGGATTCAAGAGAGGCAAAGAACACATTCAACTATGTACATTATTTTTCATACATATAGACATTCTAATTATTTTATTTGCCCAAAAAAATGGTTTTCTTCCCTATCATTAGAAATATAATGCGTTTTAAATATTCGATCAATTATACAAGTTTTGTTCTTCAAAAATACGGAGTTTAAAATAGTTTTGCAAACTAAAGGTAGCAACCACATAAATTGCACATCAGCTGATCAAGATATAAGAAACATGAATTCCTAGATTTTACGACAATTTTTATGAAAGCATTTCATTTGCTTCTCTTCCATGGAAATTTCATTTTCCAAGAATCTGATCATCTAGCATGAGAATATTAAATAAAAATTAGTGCATGAATGTCCAATTGCCGAAACCACTTAGAATTCCAAAGTTTCAACTACATGAACAATTGCAAGAAAATAAGAGCTATCAACAGCCCATGTGCCCATATTTCACCAACTCATCCCACAGGGAACTGATAGAGTCTCCAATCCAAAATTAAGCTAGAAAAGAATCTTTATAAAAACTTAAAAAGAGAACCAAACTAGAAAGATAACTGACCTCCGTTGTACAAAAACATTAATATCTCTGTCCCTTCCATCTCCTCGTGAGGAAATTTCAGAGGCCGCTTGCAATAAAGAATGCACGGCAGCCTGGAAAAACAACTAATGAAAGTTCAAATAATACAGGATTGCAAGTGTTCAAGAATTGACTCAATCATAACCATAATTACAAAACTCATCAACTCAAAACTTGACCTGGTCAACTTGGCTCAGTTGAATTTCAACTCAAGTCACATTGATAACTCAGTTTACCAATTTAAACTTGAAGAAAAGATTTGATCCGGAACCTCTTTTACGGATAGCACATTGTGTGTTTATTTAGATTGTTAATGAATTATTTAACCAGCAGAACAGCGTACCAGCTTTGCTACACTCTTATGTCAATGAATATATTACTATTTTAAATAATATCTAAATACCTAGTTGAGACTTCAAGCTGACCAGATCAAGTTTTTGAATTGACCTGACCTGATTGCACATGTAGTAGAGTCAGATCCTTGGGTTTTCAAACTATGATTTATGTGCAATGCAAAATGGATTTTTGTCAAGAGTTCATGGTATGAAGCATGCTTTCTACTCCCCATAGGTTAAAAACAAGAGTTACAGAATAAATTGAACAGAACTTAATAAAACACCATATTATTTGTCCATTCAAATATTACACCATTGACACAAACCTTCATGTGCCTAATCCATTGCTTTGAACAATATGCAGAGTAGATAGTGATAAAGAAACTTGCATTATACAAAATAACAATGATGATGATGATTTGCTTAAGAAAAGAAAAGAAGAAAATGTCGAAACAACTTCTGTTAAAGAAAAATAGATGCCTCAAGGTATAGGCAATGAGGCCGGAGTGGGAGCAGGGAATCATTGTTTCCATCATCGTTGCCATCATCATCATCATAGCCTTATCTCAGCTATATGGGGTCACCTTGACAAGTCCCGTTTCACCAATCATATATAAAGCCCTATGTAAGTAACTCTGCCTATCTCTAGCCAAGTCCTTTAGCCCAACCAGATTAATCTTGTGGCAGCAGAGGACTACCATCTCAATCTGCTGTCCATCATTTTGTCTTTTTACCTGACTATTCCCAGGCTACTTTGGATCTTAGATGCACAAAGTGGGAGTGGGAGCAAGGAATCACATGTTTTTGGAAGTTAAAAGTTCAAAGTGTATAGGAATTTTAAGTACCACACCCCCACCCACGTAATTATGTCATCAAAAATATGCATTGTGAAACAAGCACTGAATCTCTAAATATTAAAGATACACTTCTATAGAAAGTTAATTTTCTTAAAATCTTCATAAACATGTGATTGATCTGACCATACAAAGATAAGCATATGATTGAAATTAAGCTTCTTAATAAAAGTTATATGATTTATTTTTTTCGCAAATCCAATGTAAATAGAAGATGAAAAGCATGAATCTTTAGCAGAGAATTGTGGTTCCTACAAGAATTCAAATTGAAAATGCATATCCACAGTTTGAAGCAGGAGTGCTAGGTGAAATGGACACATCCTTCTCATTCTTAATTTTATTCTTCCCGGTCTTCCTAATCATTTATCTCAATAGCCTCATCTTTGCAACATTCATTTGCTAATCATATTGCCTCTTAATTGTGCAATGCTCTGCCCGCATAGCACAGCTAAACAAATACTTATCTTATAAATTTTTGCCTTAAATTTCATTGACATGCAACAATCACACAACACTTCCTAGGTGCATCTCCCTTTCATCCACACAGCTCTAATTCTATTGGAAACATCTTCGTCGAACTCTCCATCATTTAAATGACAGAGCCAAGATAACAAAATAGATCACTTCAATGAACCTCCTAGCCATCAATTTTAACTAAAGCCTCACATCTCTGACTATTCCTACAAAAGAAGCATTCAGCTAGTTTTCAATACTATATTATAAAGCCCTCCTCATTCCTATTAAGCATTAAACCCCCCTTTTAAGTCTCATCAATCAACACAATGTTATCGGAAACAACACAGACCAAGGTACCTTATCCAGGATACTAGCAACAGACAAAGATAAGAGCTTAATGTGGACCCCTAACGGAGACTAAGCGGCTACTGGGAATGCATGTCTCACCAGAACCCATTTTCACTCCGAGGACGGCACCATATAATACATTGACACCTTTCCTACTCATCACCCATCACACAATCTCCCTAGGTACTCTATCATATGCTTTCTTAGGTTAATAAAAACCATGTGACAATCCCCCTCTCTATACTTCTCCATCAATTGTCCATGCAGAAAAACATCTTCCATTGTTGATCTTCCTGGCACGAAGCCAATTTGATCTCCAGTACCATTGTTCCTTTACTCAGTCTAACTCTACCACCCCCTCCTAGAGCTTTATATCATGACTCGTAAGTTTGATCCCTAGTAGTTGCAACTTTGTGCATTTATTTTCTTCTAATAAGTATCATATGATCTTTCTTCCCCACTCATCTAGCATTTTCCTTTTACATAGTATGGAAAGTTGTAAAAGGCATTGATTTGTTAAGCTAAGCCTTGATATAAGGAATAGAAATCGTCCACTTGAAATGCAGGCCAAAGCATGCTGACCAAACCTCAAAATGACTGTAACACCTGCATAACTATAAAAGACATGCTGCCTGTAACAAAGCAATATGGCCAAGAACCACAGACCTTTTTCCTCAATGGATGCAAGATGTATATTGCTCAAGCAGCAAACCTTCCAACCTTAGACAACCCCAACTCGAGTGAACTTTCCAACCTTGTCACACCATTGATAGCAATTCTCATTTCCTTTTTCGTCTTATCCCCCATTAAATATGCTTTGGGAAAGAAGTCTTTTAAACCTAAAACATATATTATGAGTAATGCCTCTAGATCACAGTAAAAATTTTTGGTTCAGGGGACATATTCTCCTTGCAATCTTCAATTTCAGTTCAGCGATCCTTCATCAAATCTCAAAACCTCGAGTGTACGCCTTCAACTGATGACACAGAGGATATGATCCTTGGTTGTGTGATTGAAACAGCTTCGCTACTAGATCAAATGTCTTCCAGAATTCGCATATGCAACCATAATGTCATGATGCAATAGTCGGTTATGTTTCAATCATGCAAGAGAAATTGTTAGGTTTGACACTACATGGCATAGGCGAATCTGTTGTGCTCATTGGTCTTTAATGGGATCCTCATTCCATGCTTCTTTAGTGGGACCCACATAACATGTGTCCATGCTATCATGGTTTCGTTCATTAAATAGATTCTTCTCATGAATCACATGTTAAAAGTGGGAGATGCAGGTATTTAAGCAAGTGCATGCATTTCATTTATTTTACACTTGTGAACACATGTTTTCTCATGTGCATGCACTTTTGTGATTTCACCTTTGGTTTATGTATCATCTCCTTTGGTTTATGGGTCATCTTGATCGCTCAGTAGGAGTTCAGACTTTGTGCTGTGTGTCTATAGGCGTGATATGAACATTCCATATGTAATTAAGAAATCCATCTTTCCCCTAGTGTACCTTTGGGGTTGGCTCTCTACAACTCATTTTCAAACATCTTCGTTGAGGGAGATCAGGTCTAACCTTGAAACACTATATTAGGCCAAGGACAAAGGCGTGCTCCTCCTTCAGCAGTGTAATTGCAACATTTTTGTATTCTGATTGTCATGTTTGGTTGTATTTTTGCAACATCTTAAATTATCTCCCAACAAAAATTACTAAGTAATAGGGTCAATCAATCTTAAAAGTACGTTTCTTACACGTGTACATCACAGTCATAGCTCTAAGTATTGGTTTTGGAGTCTTGACTCGCCCAGAAACCAAAACTGGCATCCAACTAGTCTGCTTTCTGAGTGTGACTTGCCAGTTGAACCCAGCTCAGCTCCGCTTATGGACATGCCCTTCGATTCAATCTTTAGTTTTTATCTACCCAAAAAGTATAGGAAAGGAAAGGACGTCCACTAATACCAAGTTGACTCAGATATGTTCATCTTGTTAAGAAATAACAAGAACAACTGTCAGAAGATCCCATGATAATGGCAATTGTCTGTTCGCATTCATTGTATTACATGTTTTTTTAAATCAACTTGGGGCTACCAGTACAGTGGGAGACCAGAAGCAATAACATACAAGCCAACTAGTAATTTGTGATCTTAATTATTGTGATTAATAATTTCTAGTCATATTTATCTGCACCATAATTGTGACTTTCAGCACCAGCGAAAACAGCTCTATGTTTCTATCTTTCCAAATTTGAGTTTCATCGATGCCCTCAATATTATATTTTGTTCAGGTTAATGAAAAGGTTTATTTTGAAATCATGGAGAAATGTTTTTGTGAGTAAATGCAACTAGTTCAACAACTACTATGCACATGAGTGAAATTGTTTCATCGTGATTAAAAACAACACCCTGTGTGGACGAGCGACATCAACACCTACAATATTATCAGTCTCTCCTCGATTTAATAATGAGTAGCCGCTTGCACCCAATTTGTCAGCTTGACTAAGTCATTTTTTTCATATTGGAACTCCCAGTGATATAGCTACAGGCCTACAGCCTGCCAGCTACAATACCTCATAAAGCTTGCTAACCAGGTCTATCATCAGCAACACCCTGATCCATAGCTCAAGTGGTAGACTGAGTGAAAGATACCTCGTTTCAACACTGAGGTCTTGGTATCGATTCCCTAGTGGGGGTGGCTAACAGTGAAGTGTGAACTGACAGTGGGTGTACTAACAAGCTAACAAAAAAAAAAAAAAAAGAGGTCTATCATCAGCAAGTTGGGTAAAAGAATTCTATAGAACAATTACATCATGTGAAAGTAGTCGTGAAAAAGTCTACTTGCACAATATCTATAATTTTTCTCTCCTTGTAATTCTAGGGAACCACACAAGGTCATATAATGATGGCAATGAAAACCCAAGGACAGTATCACGGTATCTTCAGGCTATAACATGGTTAACATAAAGTGAAACGGTTCAGTTCAGTACTTGCCCAGCCCAACAAACTATACACGTGGGGTGGTGAAAATACTGGAGATATTGGAGCCTCGTCCATCCATGAGGAGGCCTGCCACCAACCCGACTAGCAGCTCCTATCACGAAAGGTGAGCCCAGACAGTACTGTTACAAGGTTGAATATCAAATACCATTTTCCAATTGAGCAGCATGTGATGCCTCAACATTATGATGGTAAGGTTTCTTGAAATGTATATAATATAGCAATATGCTGTTTAAATTCATTATATGGCTTTTTTTTTAGATTAAAAAAATGTTCTAAAACAGTCCCACACAAACAATATGTAAACTTCCAATGGAAGTAATGGGATCAACCTGATAGGAAACTGTCTTCACCCATGCATTCTTGTCTACACTGAGCCATGCCTTCGAAAACCAAAAGCTCTTAGATGATCCATGTTCTTGAATGGCCAACTCAAAAACCCGTGCAGCATCGTGTAAGGACTGGATTAGTCCATTGCTAATATCTTCACCTTGCAAAGACTGATTAAGTTTGAGCTTCATTTCCTCCAGGTCGCTGCTGGAACTTGCTTGGGCAGTTCCATTGACTGTTATACCATCATCAGTGGAAGCTAGCGGCGAGAGGCGCAGCATCCTTCTAGCTTTACAAAAGGTGGGGTGATGTTTTCTAAATAATAGCGACCGGCACATTTGATTGTGTTTATCATGCTCTGACAATTCATGCCTCAAATGGCACCTCCTCTTTGAATTACTGAGAGATTGTAGGTTGTTTAGATCAAGCACTTCCTTGCAGAAAAAATGAATTCCAACAGCTTTATATGAATAGTATGAATTTGAAGATCTGCAAACAAAAAGAGTTTTGGAATCAGCTGAAAGCACACCCAAGGAAATCTCTATGCCAAAAAGTTTAAAAAATTAACAGCAAATATAGTGCATAATTTAACCTACCTCATATATTAGGGAAAAGTAAAACAAAAGAATACCAAGTCTTTCCTTGTATCATTTTCCACGAGTAGCACTTTTTTCAGTAAATTATGGCATATTACCAGTGTTCAAACACTAAGCACACATGGTAATATGTGCCATAATTTAAAAGCTTTTGGTTTTTAAATACTGATTAAGTTTGACCTTCATTGACCATTACCAGTGTTCAAACACTAAGCACACATGCTAATAGCTCTAAGAGAGTGTGATGCTTGATACATACACACTAAGCACACATGGAATACAAGTTAATTTAAACTGTTGTGTCCCTATTTACATGGATCGCAATTAAAATTTACACCAATTTGATTTTTTAAGTGATTAATTGATGCACATTAAGTTGATCTTGACATAAAAAATAGTTGATGGTCTAAACTTAACAAACAAACCTCAATTCTCAAAGAGCATCCGTAACCATTAATTGGATGGTTAGCATCATTTGATTAGTATGCTTTTAGAGATGTGCTCCATCCACAATGCACCCTACTATTTGGATGGCCTGGATAGGAGTACATGAGTGTCATGTGAGGATAAGTCGCTGACAAAAGAGTCTACCCCTTGTTTATTTCTTTGATACCATGGAAGAGTGTGATGGTAGCTAAGTACTCAAATTTATTTATTTATTTATTTATTTGAACAGGTAAACCATCCTAAATGTGCACCAGTGTTAAATAGCTATGCTATGTAGCGTGTAGCTTACACTACGTAGCTTAGCATAGACTTACCGCTGCATAGCTCATGAAAATAGCTTTAGTCACATGTAGCCTACGCTACATCATAATTTTCATATGCTACGTGCTATGTAGACTAAGCTACATGCTATGCTCACATGATGTTTTCAATGATTTGTTACATTTTTCCATTTCCAATAAAAATTAGTTAACCTTTTTAATGCTCTTAGTAAAATAATATAAATAACGATATTAAATCAGTTTCATTGCTCTTTCTTTACCTTTACACTTAATCATTGCCCTTTCCTATTACTTTAGGTTGCATTTTGTTGCACCAAATATTATGAAATTTTGTTGAATTTCATTATTAATCAGTCTAATCTGGAATAGAATATCATGACATTGGTGCAACCAAGCGGCTTGATTAAAAATCTAGAAGTTGCATGTAGCTTAGGCTACATGCTATGCAGCTTACACCTCACGCTTCAGAGGGGTGAACGCTATGCTACATGCTATTCGCTATTTAAAACACTGATGTGCACCCACTGTAGATGGTTTATCTTCTCAATAGCATATTGATTGAATGATCATAACCTTTGATTAATGGACATGTGCTTGTTGAATTCTGAAGATCAACAAATTCTTATTTCAGCCAACCCTTAAATATCAACCAATCAGCAAGCTAGGAGTTTAAATCAGTGTAGATTTTAGTAGCAGGTCCATCTAAATTGGAGCCCACGATTTGGACGGTTTAATATTAGCTTCTCATGTACCACGACGTGCACGATTTTGTAGTGCCTGCATATCAACTATCACAGTTTGCCAGATTACCAAAGCTTATCTCTTTTAGGGTTGAATGTGAATCATCGCAGTAGCACAGAGCCCGCAGTAATGGCAGCCACAATGAAAAGAAGGAAGAAGAAAAGTACATCTGTAGATGAATCTTCCCGGTTTAGGGACTAGTCCAAGTCACCAATTCATGAGAAAACTCGGGAAAACATAGGGTTTTTTCACCCCCACTGAGCCTCCATCATTTTTTACTCGGTATGGCATAAAAACTGGGTCGAATCGAGTGAGTCCTGAGTCAACACGCTGAATCAGCCAACCTTGCTTCTAATACCTTGTAGTCTACACCTTCTAATATCCTCTGGCAGAACAACACTCATCTTTTGTGCTAATTCAGTTGTAGTTTTTTGTGTTTTATTGCTCATATCGTATGACAATGAACTCATTTTGAATATAATTGCATCGTTTATGGCCAAAATAACATAGTTCTGTCCCTAAAAATGGACAACTTTTATGCTCTCTTTTGTAATGATTTGACTTCTGGGTCTGTAATCATGTGTCTTCTGACAGTCCCTGAAATTCCACTGAAAATTTCCACCATTTTCCTAATGTTTTCCCTCAGACCATGATTAATTAGTACACTTCCATAACCCAAGGGTGAAATGCATAGTGTGATACCAGAACTTTGAAAACTGCCTTCCGCAATAACCTTCTCCTTAAATTGGAGGAAATGACAGAACTGCAATTGGGTTACTTCCCAGTTTGACCCAAACGTTGACTTAACTACAATACAAGGGCAACTTCCTCACTATGAATCCTAGGATAAATCATTTCTTCCCCTATAAACAGAATGTTGAAATTCAGTTCACTTCTGCATCCAAACGCAGCCTTCGACAAATCAAATCTCAAACATTAGTAGTCATAGCAAATTAACAGCAACAATTGGAACTAGGCAACAAATTGCAATTACGATGGTTTCAACTTTCAAGCCAGACCCGAAACAAACATAACTGCAATCTGAGACCTATTTCCTCATTAAGAATTGTGAGAAACATCATTACATATTGGTCTTGTTATCTTCACCTAATGGAGATTCGTAATTAAATTCAGTAGTGCATCCAAATGCGGCAAGGGATTGCCGCAAGCACAAATTCCTTGAAGGAGTTAAAATACCTCTAAGCACTGCCCTAACTTCCATGAATATGAAGAAATTGAATAAAAATGGGAGAAACTACACGATACTACGTGAATAGTCCTTTACACAGTATATACGCGGGTTTCCCGCTCCTGATGATCTTAGCCATTGGATTTGCAGCCTACAGATAGACAGGTATGAACAGAAATACAACAACAGTCCACATTCAACTGAAACGAAAATTCCAAATATTGGCCGCGATGACGATCCAATCTTTGAAATTTTCAGAGCGTGGACCGTCCACAGTGGGACACAACAGTCCAACGGTCTGGATTACCGATCTACGGACTCGCTTATACTGTGCAAAGATGCTGATTGCCTATGAGAATGAGATTTTCGCACCTTGAAGATATGAGATTCTGCTGGTGGAATTGAACTGCCATCTCTCTCTCTCTCTCTCTCTCTCTCTCTCTCTCAGAATGGGATTTCCGAAGGTTTTGAGAACTGAAAAGGGGATTTCGAAAATTACAGAAACGGAAATGGAGGATGCGTTTTTATACGTAGAGGGAGATGATATGGTAGAGCCGAAGAACCGTAATACGGTAGAGCCACGTCGCTATATTCCACGTGTCATGTCATCATTCAATAAGATTGCCCACACGGGATCTGGGACCACTGTGGATGGAAACTGATTCAAGTTATGGATAGATCGGGTAATCCGAGCCATCTGAACAGTGGCCTCCAAATCGACGGTAAGAAAGAAAAAAAAATTAAGACCAACATCAAGTGCTGAAAATTAAATATAATTTATAGTTATGATCTTCTGATATGCATAAATTTCGGAATAACGTCCATCTATAATGAGGTATACTATTTTAACGGCTCAGATTGAAGGATGGCACAGACACGCGTAACGTATAGATGAATCTACCATATTCCCGTTCTTCCATCTCTACCGTATCGTCTCCTTGTAGGGCGGAAGGCGAGGCAGAAGGCGCGACACGCTTTTTGTGCTGTTTTATCGGTCGACGTGGGGAAGCGGCAACCGATCACATCACCAGCATTGCACATGGTTTCTTACAATAAAACTGTTGTGGGGAGTTGTACAACAAAAATCCCTGTGGGCCCACTGTATTGTTTGTATTAAATCCTCTTCATCCATCATTTGCAAGAGGTTGTATCAGGATGCAATTTTAAAAATAAGACTAATCTAATAATTAAGTGAGTCACACCATAGGTAAAAGTGGGGATGAGGACTCCCGCCATTGAAACCTTTCTGAGTCCCACTGAAATTTTTGATCAGGCTAATATTTGGTTATTGACTTAGTCCTTGTGGGACCACGTTATAAATTATTTGGATGGGATATAAACATCGTTGTGGCCCACACTAAGGTTTCAATGGAGGCTTCCGCATCACCACTGTTTCCTCTGGTGTGGCCCACATAAGTTTGGGTCCGGCCTTATTTTTACTATCACAATCCAAGTTTATCTAATAAGAATGATGGACGGACTGGATGTCACACAATAATAATGGTGGGCCACACGGAGCATTTTGTTACCCGAGCTATCTTCCTTCACCGCTGCAGAAAATTCGGGTCCGCCGCTTCTAGATTTGTGTAAGTAATCAGCAGTGAGGGATCATAGCGTCCTGACTGCCGGAAAGGTTCCGTCCATTTGGTCCATGTTTCGTAGATCCAGACCGTTTATATGATGTGACTCATTTTAGATGGGAGATTACTCAGAGATCATGTTTGGTTGAAAGATTCTATTGCTTCGATAGGTAGAAGACAGATGGACGGTTTAAAATAGGATAAGGAGAGTGTTGAATATATGGGAAAATAATAAAAAGATCGAGGGGTTTTAGTCCTCAATCCCTGCGGTGTGTATGATGAGAACAACGGTCTGGATCACCAAATCATGCGACTCCCGTGTACATGAGTAAAAATAATTGCCAATCACCTTATCAGGTGGGCATATATGTATTTCGTCTCAGATCATCTGGTGTCCGTTCGTTTCAATGGTCTGGCCCACCTGATGAGCGGAACGGTCTGGTTTTCATACAAGTTTCATAATGAGATCTACCTTTTAACGGCTCAAATATCCAACACGTTGGCATGAACCTGATCATTTTTAGGAATAATTCCCACACCATATTATATGGATCGGACGAACACTGACGGTGAATCATTGACACGGTGGTGCTGTGGTTCGATTTACCATTTCTATCACCTTACAAGTGCTAAATGTCAGCTAAATTAAAACTAAACAATTATTACACCAAGCTCCAGGATAAGTGTCGGGCAAAAATAGAATGACTTATGAAATGGACTAACTGTACAAATCAGCACGGACTCAATAAGACTAAACCACTTAAGAGGCATCTATTGGCAAAGAAAGGTCGACCACAAAGTAGGTCGATACAATTGTAAATCCACTCAAATGACTGACCTATTGAATAAAGTCGGCATAACTACATGTCAGTAATAGCTCGGTTATAGATCGACCCGACCATAGGTCAGATGTGTGGGATTTAATCTACATACGGAATAGTCCCAACGATCTGTCTGTGCATAGAACATGGAGATCAAGGGGTCAGATGACTTACCTAGCTGTGACGCCATAGGAACTAGATAATAATACCAATACCAGAATACCGATAAAGCTAGGATCTTCCTTTCCTTCACACCCTTTCTGCAAAACACTAGATGGGACTTGAATTTCTGTCGTGGTGTAGGATCGGGGACCCAGCTCTCTTATATAGGGACTGTGGAGAGAGAGTTTGAAACCCATCACAACTCTCTCCCTCCCACGCTCCACATTGTAGTGTCCCAGTTCAATTCAAACTGCTGTCTATGTAAGACAGCTATAGCATTCCAGCCCATAGTACGCAGAGCTGCGCAGATAGACTGCGCAGCGCATCACCTGAAGTGGGGCCCACTGGTCTACTCAATCATCCAAAGCCCAAGCGTATGACAATCAGCATTGATCAGTGAGGCCCACTGAATAGAGTTCTTACATCTCCCACTTGGACCTCATTGAGCAACATCAATGATAGTCATATAGAATTATTTTGAAAACAAGTTTTGAACCTTTTAAGAAAATATCCAAATGGTTAACCAATGAAAACAGTTGGACAGTATGAGTAATGCTATTCAATCTGGTCCATCAAGAAAGTCAGTATCAAAACGCGGTAGTCATCACAACATTTAATTTTGGCAAAGTGAGACTAAGCGCGATCACAAGTACTTTCAATCTTAACGACATAGATCACGAACTAGGAAATGTGGTATAAGGATTACACACTTTAGTGTGATGATATGTACCTATCCTTAAGAGGTCCTGGAGCTTTTACATGTCTCCAACGAGACACGACTATAGTTCTACTTACTCAAATTTTCGCATGTATATAGAGAAGTAGAAATAAATCTTTATATCAAAATCATCCAAACAAACTGTATAAAATGAGATCTCTAAGTGACTGTGAAAATCAAAATATGCTCAACTCCCACTAACTGAAAACACCTGTGGGATCAATGACTCCCATGGATATTACATGCTCCTTAAATGGCATGATAGGGAGCCCTTTAGTGAGAGGATCTGCAATCATCTGCTTAGTGCCGATAAATTCCACGGACACTTGATGATTTTGAACCCTTTCCTTTACAACAAGGTACTTGATGTCGATGTGCCTCGACCTTGACGAATGCTTGTTGTTACTAGAGAAGGAAATAGCAGCCGAATTATCACAAAATATTCTCAATGGTTTCGGGATATGCTCCAGTACCCGCAAACCTGAGAAGAAACTCTGTAACCATAGTGCCTGATTAGATGCCTCATGGCAGGCAATAAATTCAGCTTCCATAGTGGATGAAGCTGTGGTAGATTGTTTCACGCTTTTCCACGACACAGCTCCTCCCACCATCATGAAGATGTATCCTGAAGTAGACTTCTTAGTGTCAACGCAGCCTACGAAGTCTGCGTCTGAATATCCGATCAACTTCAAATGATCAAATCTTCTGTATGTGAGTCCGAAGTCTTTTGTTCTCTGAAGATACCGTAACACTTTCTTTGCAGCTATCTAATGTTGCATTCCTGGTTAGATAGATATCTTCCCAACATTCCAGTGACAAAGGCAATGTCCGGTCACGTACAGACTTGAGTATACATGATGCTCCTTACTACTGATGCGTACGGAAAATCTTTCATTCAATTCTTTTCCAAATCATTATTTGGACACTGAAATAAACCAAATTTGTCGCCCTTTACAATAGGCGACTTTCCTAGAGCACAATTTTGCATGTCATACCTTTCGAGTACCCTACTAATGTAGGCCCTCTGTGACAGGCTGAGCAGTCCAAGTGTTCTGTCACGGCGAATCTCAATGTCGATGACGTAAGAAGCTTCACCAAGGTCTTTCATTTTAAACTTTTGAGATAAGAATTTCTTGGTGTCGCTCAACATCCTGATATCACTGCTAGCCAACAAAATGTCATCGACATACAAAATCATTATAACGAACTTACTCCCACTGGTTTTAATGTAGATGCATTCATCTGCAGTGTTCTCTACAAAGCCATATGAGGAAATTACTTCATGAAACTTAAGGTACCACTGTCGCGATGCCTGTTTCAACCCATAGATGGACTTCTTAAGTTTGCAAACTAAATGGTCTGAGCCAGTAGCTACAAAACTTGCAGGTTGCAACATGTATACATTCTCATTTAGATCTCCATTAAGAAATGCAGTCTTTACATCCATCTGATGTAACTCTAAATCCATATGAGCTACAAGAGCCATTATGATCCTGAATGAGTCTTTCTTATATACTGGAGAGAAAGTCTCCTTAAAGTCAATGCCCTCACGTTGGTTAAAACCTTTGGCAACAAGTCGGGCTTTATATCTTTCGACATTACCTTTGGAGTCCCTTTTGGTTTTAAATATCCATTTAGAACCAATCAGCCTTATTCCAGTAGGTAACTCTACAAGATCCCATACTTTATTGTCCTGCATGGATTTCAACTCATCTTTCATGGCATCAAACCAACGAGAAGGATCAGCACTTTATTTGACTTATGTAAAGGATTCAGGATCCTTGTCCACCCCTATGTCAAAGTCGTGCTCCTGTAAGTATACGATGTAATCGTCTCAATTTACAGGCCTTCTCTCTCTTTCAGATCTTCTTAATGGTTCAGCTTGCTGGGTCTGATCTTAATTTTGTTCATCAGTGGTTTGTCTTTGAGGTTCTACGTGGTGTTCTGCAGTGACTGCAGAATCAACTGTACCATTAATGTCCACGTGATCTGGATTTACTATGACTGGAGTCATAGTCCTTTGTTCCTCAAATACAAAATTTTTTATATTCGTACTCCCACTGTTTTCAGTGTCCTCAATGAATCTGTCATTCCCAGTCTCAACAATCCTAATAGAGTGGGAAGGACAGTTGAATCGATAGCCTTTTGATTTTTCTGGATATCCAATGAAGAAACAACTTACGGTTCTAGGATCAAGCTTCTTTTCATGCGGGTTATAAATTTTGGCCTCAGTAGGACAACCCCAAACATGTAGATATCGGAGACTTGGTTTTATCCCATTCCACAACTCAAAAGGAGTTTTGTTAACTGCTTTGCTGGGAACCCGGTTTAGTATATAAACTGCGGTTTTGATCGCATCACCCCACAGAAATTGTGGCAATGTCGAATTGCAGGCCATGCTTCGCACCATATCCATAAGGGTGCGATTGCGTCTCTCAGCCACTCCATTCTGCTCTAGAGTGTCAGGCATAGTGTATTGAGCGACAATGCCACAATCCTACAGGTATCTAGCGAATGGCCCTGGATTGCGTCCTGATTCGTCATATCTGCCATAGTATTCACCACCACGGTCAGATCTGACAATTTTAATTCTTTTATCGAGTTGATTTTCAACTTCGGCCTTATAGATTTTAAAAGCATTCAGGGCATCTGATTTCTCACGATAAGGTATAGGTACCCGAAGCGAGAATAGTCATCTATAAAGGTAATAAAATATTTGTGGCCACTCCATGAGGCTGTAAGGAATGGTCCAGAGATATCTGTATCTATAACCTCTAATAGACATACACTCCTAATTGCACCTTTCTTTCTCGTTCTAGTCTGTTTCCCTTTTATGCAATCAATGCATACTTTGTAGTCAGAGAAGTCTAGAGAATGTAAAATTCCTTCTCGCACAAGCCTGTTTAATCTCTCACGAGATATATGGCATAGCCGCCTGTGCCACAACATGGAGGAATTCTCATAATCTAGTCTTCGCTTGGATCCCACTTTATTTCCATGCAAGGTATTAATATTATAGACGTGAGAGGCAATCAAGTCTAACTGGTATAAGTTGTTTACTATAGAGCCGGTTCCAACTTTAATCGAATTAAAATAAATACCAAAACTTTTATTTCCAAAATGGAATGAATATCCCAACTTATCCAAACAGGAAATTGAAACTAAATTGTGCCTTATAGATGGCACACAGAATGTATCTACTAAATCCAAAACTTGACCAGACTTTAACTTAAGCCTATAGACTCTTATTGCCTCCACGTCTACCTTGACATCATTGCCTACGTATACTGAGCACTCCACATCAGTTGGTGGCCTGGCCTGTAGTAATTCCTGCATAGAAGTGCATATGTGAATAGTAGTTCCTGAATTTATCCACCAGGAATCCACTGACACATCAGTTAGATAAGATTCAAAACAGACAAGAACAGAATGATTACCTTTCTTTATGAGCTAATTCTTAAAGCCTTCACAGTCTTTCTTGAAATGACCCGCCTTATTACAAAAGAAGCACGGTTTGCCTTTAACCCGTTTGCGTTTAGATCCATTTCCAGATTGATTCTCATGTTTTCCAGATGGAGGACCAGAGAATCCATTATTAAACCTTGTTTCCTCTTCTTCTTACCTTTATTCCCTTGCCCATGCCCATGACCTGAGGTCACCATATTAACATTTTGAACTTTAACCACCTGTCTGATCCTGTCTTCTTCTTGGACACACTGAGTGATAAGTTCATCCAATGTCCACATGTCCTTCAGAGTGTAATAGTTCACCACGAACGTGCCGAATTGAGGAGGTAGGTTATTCATGATCAAATGTACCAGTTGATCATCGGTGAGTACAAGCCCTAGAGCACGGATCTTAGAAACAACCTCGATCTGCTCTACAATGTATTCACGGATGTTGCCTTTTCTATCGTAGGATGAGCAAGTCAATTTATTTAGAAGAATGCCCACCTCAAACTTATCAGATTTCTTGAACCGTTTTTCCATTTCAGTCAAGAAAGTTTTGGCATTGTCTGTATCAGGCATGGCGCCCTTCATGGATTCAGAAATCGAATACTTAATTACTTTCAGGTATGTATCATTTGATCTAAACCATGCAACCCATCGATTATATTCAGCTTTAGTGGCATCATCAGATGGTTCTGGCGGTTCTGGTGTTATCAGAGAAAGATCTAATTGAAGACAGCCCAGTACAACTTCAATGGCGTTCTTCCATTAAGCGTAATTAGATCCATTAAGGGCAAGGACTTGATGCGTATTAGTTGGAATTGAGACTGAAAATAGAAGAGGCACATATATACTCACATTAGTTGATAATTTCATAAATTAATTTCGTGAATGTAAACAAAATATCAGGCTAAATGAATCAATTCAGTTGTTAAGGGAGGCATCAACTGAATCATCTAAGATAACAATGGGCCCAACCATCTCATCCTGGTGAGAATCTGTTACATCTCATCATTCCTCCTGTGGGAGGTAATAATAACATGCTAGTGATCCTCCTGAACATGAAGCTAAGTGATGTAAGTCATGTAAATCTGAGACACTCAACACCTGTGGGTGAGATGAGTCTTTCAGCTTTACATTACCGGCACCATTTACTTCACCCATTCACTTGACTGCCAAACGGTAATCGTCTGTGTTTTCGTTACCGTACGCTTGAAAAGGTGAACGCAACTGTGTGCAATCCTCCTGATCCCAATGTTACAAGTCTGTACTTGTAAAGTTTTCATCAATTGAGGTTACTATAGTGGCAAACACAATCGAATCCAAAACTACAAATATAGACTTTAGGATTGCTATTATAATCCTGCCTCTCTTTGGATTATGTCTTAATTAGTCCGATGCAGCCCACAAGATGGTCAGTATTGATCATTGGAAAATATATGAACCTCAAAGTGATACATGGATAGGTTTCATACCATATATTCCAATGGTCTATATTAAATTCTTAAGGATGGGTGATGGGCCTATAATAGGGGCTTCATCAGAATTTAATCGGTATGATCTATACATCATCCTCAAGGCACTCATAATTAGGTAATAATCAACAATCCGTTTAATTCAATCATGGTGTATACACACCCTTGATCCCCACTTAGTGAATATTTTATATGAGGTGCCTATAGAATACATCATGGATGGTTTAGATCAATTAATCAATGGTTAGAGTGTAAATGCCAAAACCAACCATATACGTGTGTAGTCCATCAATGGTAATGAAAATCGGGCCCATAAATCTTATAGAAGACTAGGCCCAAAAATAGGGGAGTGGGCCCAGATTGGGCCCATCAATTCATCAGGCCCAGCAAAGGAGAATCCGTCAGACTTATTGTTTGCGGGTCCGGATCCTAATAGGCTGTAATCGGGTCTTTTGATCCGATACAATATAGGTCGATTCACGACATATTGTCTGCCGCAATAGGGGAAAAAAAAGAAAGAAAACTTCGGCCATTTTTCTATCTGCCGCACATAGCAGCTGAAGAGAGGGAGATGAAATCTCCGGCTACCGCAACTGTACGAGCAGACAGCTGAGAAGATAGGCCACCAACATCTTCCACGATCCCGTCTTATTCTCCGGCAGTCCTGACGCCAAAAAAATCAGACAGAGAAGCTGCGGAAACAGTTTCTATAGTTGCCGGCAATGAAGGTGGGTCCTGAAAATGCCATTAACAGTTTCTATAGTTGCCGGCAATGATCTTCGTCTGTTGATCCGAGGGTCGATAATGGCTGTCGGTTCTTGATTGACAGAGGTAAGCGGCCCATAAAATACGATTGCCACACCTAAATCTGAGGAAGATGGGTTCCAAAATCCCCAATTGATCTGGATTTGGGGTTTACAAATTTGAAATTCCTCAAACTGATATGGGATTTTAAATCCCTAATCTCTTTTTATTTTGAGTTTCAAAATCCCCGATTTCTAATACGGGGTTAAATATGGAAAGCCCTAATTCGGATAAGGGACTTCAAATCTCTAACCCTGATTAGTAGATGCAAGTCCTCAATATAGAGATTCGAAAATCCCTAATCACATAATATGGGGATTAGAATTCAAGATCCCTAATTTGGGATATGGATTTCGTAAAACCCTAATTAAATATTTCAGGATTAGGGGTTCGAATCCAAAATCCCTAATTTCTTGATTTGGGTATTCCGAATCTGAAATTCCTAACTCTAGATTCTGAATTTGGGATTCAAATCCCTAATCGGATGTCTGTTTTTAGGGGTTCGAATCCAAAATCTCTAATCAACAGGGTTTGGGGATTCGAAAACGAAGTCCCTAATGGTCTGCTGAATATAGCGATTTTAAATCCCTAATCTCTGCTGAATTTTGGGGTTATGAGGCTGAAATCCCCAATTTGGATTTGGGATTAAAATCTCTAAACATTAATGCAGGCTTCAAATTGGGAAGAAATAAACCCTGATTGCCTATATGGGTTTGGAATAAGAAATCCCCAATTCAAATCTGAATATGAAATAGATGAACCTAATCATCCATGCCTTTTGCACAGATAGCTCTGATACCAAATGTGGGATTTAGTTTATATGCGGAATAGTCCCAACGATCTGTCTGTGCATAGAACATGGAGATCAAGGGGTCGGATGACTTACCTAGCTGTGACGCCATAGGAACTAGATAATAATACCAATACCAGAATACCGATAAAGCTAGGATCTTCCTTTCCTTCACACCCTTTCTGCAAAACACTAGATGAGACTCGAATTTCTGTCGTGGTGTAGGATCGGCGACCCAGCTCTCTAATATAGGGACTGTGGAGAGAGAGTTTGAAACCCATCACAACTCTCTCCCTCCCACGCTCCACATTGTAGTGTCCCAGTTCAACTCAAACTGCTGTCTACGTAAGACAGCTATAACATTCCAGCCCATAGTACGCAGAGCTGCGTAGATAAACTACGCAGTGCATCACCTGAAGTAGGGCCCACTGGTCTACTCAATCATCTAGTCCAACTGTATGACAATCCAGGTCGTTGATCTGTGAGGCCCACTGAACAGAGTTCTTACAAGATGTAGCTCGGACTTAGGTCAATATAACTACATATCGGTCATAAGTCGGTTATAGATCGACCCAATCATAGGTCAGATGTAGCTCGGCCTTAGGTCGACGTAATCTCTGACAAGGTGAATGCTGATCTGTTGAAGAGGCTCGGCATTATTTATTTTCATTTTATCTGGCGCATCCCCCGCCCGACCTTATACTAAACGAATAGTCTGAGAATCTTTCCAACGTCCCAAAGATCTCTCCTAAGATCTTCGGAAGATAAAATCATATCTCAGGGATCCCGGACAACTGTAATCCCAGACAAATCTCCGGGAGATCCAAATAACCGTGTGGGAAGATCTCCAGTACAACAGTAGTCTTAAATGGGGAAAGCTTCCAACGGCGTTATCCACCCTCTCGACTATATAAAGGGATTCATAGATGGTGAAAGGTACATTCATAACACTCTATCTAAACATACGACTGGTGACTCTTTTCTTAAAAGATCATCTCCTACGAAAACCCAATTTCCTGACTTAGGCATCAAAGGGTCCCCTGTACTAGCCACTGTCTCCTCTGCCTCTTACTTTCTTATGTGCAGGTTATAGAGGGTTAACCAAGGAGGGTCTACAGGAAAACTACATCAATAGTTTGGCGCCGTCTGTGGGAATTGAACCCCGCGACCACATTGTTAGTACAAGAATTTTTGTCTTTCCATATACACTTGGGAAGACTTATATTCCTTGACTGCATCCTCCTGAGCCTGGGCGATAGTTGCTCGGGTCTCAGCCTTAATCTTATGGAGCTTCCCATCGGTCTCCTTGAGCTTTGCCTAAGCATCCTCAAGCCTTGCCTTTAGCTCAGCCTCCCGCTGAGCTGACTTGTCGGAAGCCTCTACGATAAGCTTCTTTGCAGCATCCAGCTCGACCTCTAAAGAAGAAGCTTGAGCTTTCACAGCAACAGCCACAGCTTGGAATTGTGTAGCATCCAACTCCTTCTGCACAAGCTTCTCGCACATTTGCTCCTGCAACTAAGTGATATCTCGATGCACCTTCAGCATGCAGGGGGCAAGCTGCCAAAAGAAAATGAGGGAATGAGCAAAGTCGAATAAAACAAAGAAAAACCCCAAGGAAGCTCACTTACCCCGAGAAGGCTCTTCGTTGCACATGCGAGGATCACATTTGCCAAAGAGTCCAACAAATGGAGGAACTCCTTCTTAGGCACGTTCCTGTTAGCCCAAGGCAGAAGCTCCTCTATGTCTCCACAGAGGCTCCGACGCTCCTCCTCCTCCCGAACCTCTGAAGGACCAGCAAAAGGTTGGACAGTCTCTTCAGCCTCCATAAAATGCTCAGCAGCTCCCTAGGCATCCGCAGGGGAAGCCTCATCATGAACAATCATCTCGACCGTCGCCTCAACAGCCGGAGGGGTAGGCTCTCTTACCTGCTCTTCATCCCCAACCTCCACCATAATAGGAGATGAAGGTCCGACATTTCCCTTACTTTTGGAGGGAGGCCTTCACCTTCATCTTCTTCTTCTTCGGTGCCACAACTTCATCGAGGGGCGGCACCTCGTGCTTCGAGATGGGCCTCATCAAAGGGCCAACTTCTAGCATATCTGCATCAAAAATAGGAGGAAACTTGATTACGAAATTCTATGAAAAATTTTCTAAGTCCTAAAGGTCGGCCAAGGTTCTTACCGGTGAGGGCAAAGTCTAAGCCCGACTTGAGTAGTAGTTCAGGCTGAAGAAGTATTCTCCAAGATCGTTCTCCCTTCCCTAGCGATCTTGCTCCCTTGATTCGAGCAAGTGCTCCAGCGTCTAGTAGGGAAGCGTACTTGGTAATAGCTGCGACAAGAGAGAAGATACATTCAGATAAGTCAGTTAAGGAAGAACTAAAGCACACTCGGATCGACCAATTAAGGATGAGTTAAGTACGAAGAATACCAACCTAGTTCAGAAAATGCTTTAGGGACCAAGTTATGATGGAAGGTCAGGTCAACAACTTCCCAACATCCAAAGGTCCAAAACCACTTGCCCCTTCAATTCTTATTGGATGATGGAGGGTCAGTGATGAGGCTCCCTCCAGTCCCCTGCCAGGCAGAAAGATAATACCAGCCAAGGTGGAACTTGTTTGGCTTCAACTGGTATAAATGGAGGAACTCCTCGACGGTAAGCTTGGGCTGTTCTACCTCAGACCATAAGACCGTACAACCGATCAATGCCCTTCACTCGTTAGGGATCATCTGCCCTGGAGCTAAGTTCAGGCGAGCAAGTACCCGCCTTATAAGACATTGCAGAGGAAGCCTAAAGCCACACTAAAGGGCGACCTGAAAAATGGCAACTGCCCCCTCTTGAGGATGATCAAGAAGTTCATCCGACGAAGGAACCCGAAGGATCACGGATTCAGTGATATGGTACCCCAGCCTAAGCCAAGCTAAGTCCACCTTAGAAAGGGTCGAGGCCACAGGACCTCTTGGACCCTCCTCGCTAGAGGACTCCTCCGGATCATCCTTTTCACCAAACAAACTCTATTCCACCCTAATTGACCTCTCCGCCCGGGACCTCTCTATCGCTCTTGATGATTGTGACACCTAGAAATTGACGTTGGCCATCATCACCAATGGCAACGATGGGTTCAACATTGGGTGAAGGATACTCGCTCCATTGTCGCAGCTGAAAACCCCCTCCCATGAGCTCAAAGAGTCAGACATGGTGGCTTTATAGATGTTGAGAGTCTCTAACAAAGGAAGGAAAAAGAAAGGAGGGGGCGAGTGAAGAATGGAGCTCACCGAGGAAGAAATGACACCCGGTAGCTGGTAAGAAATAATCGTCGGAAATCATTGTAGCCAGGTAAGGAAGATGACTGGAGAGGGAAGATGTAAACTGACCCCTTGGAACGCATTAACGCTTTTCCTTATATAGGAGAGCCACTTGGCAATGTTTGAGTGCGCCCATCAATACGGGCTCCGTACGACGTCCCCTTGACTACTCGTCTCGACACGTGGTGTGACCCTATGCGTTAGTCAGCCCTTATGTCAAGCGCCAAAATGATGGCCTGACAGACCACGTGCCATCGAGCCATGTAATGCCACCTCGACTAGACTGTACATGATTACTGACACGCCTCAACTCTTGTGCTAACTAACATAGCCAGCATTTATGACTGCATAACTCGACTTAAGCTACATTTAACTCACTTCCTGAGCCTCTAAAAATCAACTCGAAAATAAGGGGGCTTACTGTTGGGGGAAAAATAGAACGACTTATGGAATGGATCAACTCTATAAACCAGCACGGACTCAATAGGGCTATAAGAGGCATCTACTGGCAAAGAAAGGCCGACCACAAAGTAGGTTGATACAACTGTAAGTCCATTCAAATGGCTAACCTATTGAATAAAGTCGGCATGACTACATGTCGGTCATAGCTCAGTTATAAATCGACCCGACCATAGGTCAGATGTAGCTCGACCTTAGGTCAAGATAGCTAATATTGGTTATAGGTCGGTTATAGATCAACCCGACCATAGGTCAGATGTAGCTCGGCCTTAGGTTGGCGTAATCTCTGACAAAGTGAATGTTGATCTGTCAAAGAGGCTTAGCATTATCTACTTCCACTTTATCCGGCGCATCCCCCGCTCGACCTTGTTCCGGACGAATAGTCCGAGATATGAGTTCTTTTGTAAGAATTGCTTATAAATGTGCCTATAACCATGTAGAATCATTAGATTTTCCAAAACTCTTATATCAACAATAATTACGAAAATGTCACTATAAACTTATCCTTGAGAAAGGTTATCACTTACCAGTGAAGTTGCAACATAAAGCATACTGGGCCATGAAGAAGTTCAATTTCGACATTGACGAAGCTACCACGCTCCATAAACTCTAGCTTATGAAGTTGGAATAAATTATGAAAGATGCGTATGACAACGCGAGAATATCTAAGTAGAGGATGAAAGTGTTACATGATAAGAACATTTTCAGAAAAACATTTGAGTTATATCAGAAAGTCCTCCTTTATAATTCTCATCTCCATCTCTTTACTCGAAAACTACAATCTAGATGGATTGGCCCATTCATAGTAAAAAATATTTATCCTTATGAGGTCATGGAAGTTGTGAATCTTAAAAATAGTAATGTATTTAAGGTAAATGGTTAGAGATTGAAACCGTTTATTAAAATTTTAGTTTTAAAAGAAATGTCCATATCTCTGGAAGATCTTATGTACCAGGATTAATCTCCTAATCTGATGGAGATCATTTCTCTTGCTTTCTTAGGATTTACTTTTCTTTGATAGAATAGGATGTTTTGTTTGTAATTTTTTAGTTGTCGAAGCACCAATCTTCGAGGTTCGCTCCCGTATGTGTCGTTCTTTAGCTACTTGTTTCCACCTTATTCTCTTTATTTTATAACTCTTATGTTACTCTTATTGCATATATTTTATACATTGAGGACAATGTAAAATTTAGGTTGGGTGTGGGATTTCATAAGAATAATTTTTGAAATTTGATTTGAGATAAAAATTCTAAAATTTTAAAATTTTTAATAGACAATTTCTATAACTTTAAATAGTTTCAAGAAATAAATTTGAGAGTTAGTATTGAATCATTTTTTATAAGCTTAGATTTTAATTACTTGATGGATTTTAAAATTAAGTTCAATTTTATGATATTTAGTTCAAAAGTTTTAAACATTGATTGATTCATGAATATAGCTTATCATATTTAACTTACACATTAACCTTAATTGGATATTGAATTGTTGAAGTGATGATTATTGAGAATGTTAAAAACCAAGCTTGGGGAATTTGTCCATCATGTTCATTGAGAAAAGTGAAAAAATAATACTCGATTAAAAAATAGTTGTCGAAAAGGGCTACATGTTGAATTTTTCATGAAAAGATTGATTGAAATATATATATATATATATATATATATATATATATATATATATATATATATATATATGAAAAAAAGGGAAAATATAAGAAAGCCATCGATAAAAAAATTTGAAAGCTAGAAGAGTAAATGTTAAGCTATAAGCAAGTTCTAGTTTAGGCTTTAGTTGATTTGATCATCCCATTGATTATCATAATAGACATGAAAGTGAAATAATGGATCTGTGGTGGTGTTAAATCTAGACTACATAATACATTCATGAAACTCAATGTTGAGAATTATTCAATTATATGATTATTACTTTACGTTTAATCAGGATATTTATTAAGGTACTGGAACTTAGGTGAATGATATGTTTGATTTAGGTTCTTTTTAGATAAGTTTGGTTAGAAATTATTTAAGATTACAGGATTTCTCTTTTTTATTTTTTATTTTAATACGGAGTTTTTTTCACATGTTTTTCTCAGGACTAGTAAAATGTTGGTTGAGGGTGTGATAACATCTAAATATTGCATATTTATCCTCTCAATTGCATTAGTTTCCATGTAATCAAAGTACTTAATTGATTAACTAATATATTTTTTTTACATGTGAGGTAATCCGAGAAACAAAAGTAAAATCATGCTTAAGAAAGAGAATTAAAGATAAAAAGATTAATCAAGAGAAGACTTAGAATTCACATGCCAAAGATTTAAGAAAACCAAATACAAAAGATGGAGAAAAGACTGAAAAATCACACAATTTAATAACAAAAATAACAAACTGTTCAGTCCCATTGAGGTTGATTCGGTCCGATCAAATGTGCATACAATAGTCTAGCAAGGAACTGTGATTTTTAAAGATAATTCGGCTCGACACTTAGGTCTGACCGAAGCTATGTTCGGTGCCACCAAAGGACTGTTTGGTGCGAACTAAGTGGTAAAAGGATTTAAATAGATTTTTATGAAATTTAGCTGTAGCCAAAGGCATCTTTGGTTGAACTTAATGTGATTGAAGGTGACTATTAGTGCGACTGAAGTATAAGAAAAGTGTATAAATTTGAAGTCAGTTCTAAGTTGGTGTGAACTTTTTTCTATTTAAACGAGTGTTTTAAGCTATTCTAAGTACGAATCAAGGCTTGGGTGAGAGACTTATGAGTGACAAAGCTACTTTAAAATCATCATTCATTCTCAATCCTTCAGTGCTTATTTATTTTTCTAGTTTTTCTTACCGTTTTCTTTAAGATGTTATTTATGCTTGGATAATCTCTTAGTTAAGATTAAGGGATAAACCTTTTAATGGATATTTGATAGTTAATTCATTTCTTCAATGAAAGCTAAGGTTTTTATATTGAATTGTGATTGGATGTTATTGAATTCATAGATTGAAGAAGGAATCAATCTGTAAAGTTGATTAATCTAGTGTCGCTTCCAAGTATATTAGATGTTTTCGATTCACTGCGATGTGATTACATAGATCTTCATAAGAGATCAAGCCTATCATGAATCTAATTTATGTTGAATGTTTTTTTATTGATATTACTATGTTATCTTCCGATTAGAATAGATTAGAATGCAATTCTATTTGAGTTATCAACTCGAGAAGACGAATTAAATTCAAAGTCTATTGATTGGTGATTCATGTATCCTTAGTCTTTTTTATAATTGTTTTACAAATCTTTCTATTCCGCTGGATTAAAAATCTAGACCAACCGTTTTCCTTAGATTAAGTTCTTAGTTTATTCTCACCAAATTCCCTGTATATCGACCTCGGTCTTACCGAGTTATTACTATATTGCATCCCTATACTTGGGGTTGTCAACTCTTAGGTTCGATCACAAGTCTTTGTCTTCAAGCTCCAAATATCCATATCTTTAACTTGAACTCCTTTAAGCCTTAATTCCACTATTTTGAACATATATTCATCCTTAGTTCCATAATTACCTCACGTGCAGAAAACGTATGTTAGTATATGAATTTAGTACTTAAATGCAGCTAAAACTAATGCAATTGAAAGGATAAGTATGCAATATTTAGATCTCAGCAGCTATGAACTATCAATTCAAGTCTCGTTAACTCACACATTAGCATGAAGCAATGGTTTCAAACCCACACAACCCTTCTATCACTTCGACGGACATTCAACAAGGGCCAAAATGCTACCAAGATCATTCTTTAAATTGATCTTTAATATTGTACAATTGATCTTCAATATTGTACAATTATTTGTATCTTGTTTTATAATCAAGGGTAATGTAAGGAATATAATAAGAACTTAAATTAATGATATTTTAATGATAAACATTCTTTTATTTGAGTTTTCCTTATTATTTTTAGAACACAAATATTCCAATCCCCAAAATAAATTTTTGACCAAAATAACATCCATGGCCTTCCTAGCAACAAGTTGTATGTGGTCACGACATCAATCACCTGATTAGTAACTTTTGTGACTAACTCCTCAATCTCTAAGATGATGGTAATGCATCCTAAAACCCACTAACTATCTTGGTTGAATCCTTGAATGATCATGGTACTAGGATGAGTGTCGATTGTTGATACCCCAACTTTTGAAGTGTCTCTAGCGGCATGAGGTTTACTATAGAGCCATCGATGAGCGTGCATCTTCTAACTTCTATTCCTCGTACATATTCAGTAACCATGAGCGGTCAGTTGTGGTCTTCAAGGGTGATAATTCGATATTCTTTCAAGAATGAAATGATAGACGCATAATTAACTAGCGCCTTGCCTTTGGCTTGCTCATCATATTCTCCCAGCTTCCTTCGCTCCTCCTCTTCCGTTTCAATATATGTGATCATCATTTCTTGAACTTCCTCATTCAAGAGGGCATAGAGGAGCACCTTCCTATAGTGTTTAGACAACCGCAGGGCATCATCAATGCTCAATCTCTTGGGCACCTTTTTTAAATGATCTACTACATCATACGCGACTAGCACCTCCCTTTCTTCTTACCTTAACTAGTCTGTGGTCATCCTATTCCCCACATTTCCTCTCCCCAGGCCTTAAGGTCTCC
The DNA here is from genome assembly GCA_030180095.1 of Magnolia changhungtana. Taxonomy (NCBI): domain Eukaryota; kingdom Viridiplantae; phylum Streptophyta; class Magnoliopsida; order Magnoliales; family Magnoliaceae; genus Magnolia; species Magnolia changhungtana. Next base: position 2,688,181 of record JASAUF010000320.1, read on the forward strand.
CCACAAATTTTTCTAGGGGTTAGACGACTCTTACTTGGATCTTATCTTGCTATATGGGGTTTTGGTAGTCGTCTTCTTGATCATAGTGCCACCGCATCGACATCTTTATGGAGTGCTTGTAGGTAATTGGAATCTTCCTCTGGAGTTATTTCTGAATTCATGTTGCATTATACGTGTGCCAATTCAAGCTACTTCTCCTCTCTGTCTTCCTTTCTTTTTTTCGTTCTTCGATTATAAGCAGCTTCCCGACCTTGGCAAGCTACCTCCCTTTAGTACCCTTTCCATCTTTTCTTTTATATAAATCAACATCGTCTTTCTAATATGTCAGACCCATAACCAAGTATCCATTCCATTCCGTTAGGTCCCGCGGTCCTTCTGGTCGAATTTCAGTGACCCACAGCCTATAGGTAGCGTTTGCGATCATCCTTAAGTTCCGCTCTGTAAACTCGAACCGATTCGACCCAAAACCTATGCCTTTGCGACCGTATCGTCGCCGCGGTTCCTACACGGCATCTCGTGCGCCAATTCGAGGTGTAGATCAAAAGATGTACCCCGCGCAATATTCGGACCATTGATCATGATTGTGGGGCCCACTCTATGCTTGTGCACGTTTTCCTAAGGTGTGGGACCCACCCTAGTTTCATCATTACCTATAGCCTATTACTTAGCCTAGCCTAGCCTAGGGACCTTACTTAGCTAGCTCATTATGGATTTTCTTCCCCAAAAGTCATGATGAGTTTTCTTCCCCAAAAGCAATGATGGGTTCTCTTACCCAAAACCCATCATTACCCTCCTACAACACTCTATCTCCCTTCCTTCTCTCTCGTTTCCCTCCTTTCTCTCCTCTAACAAACCAAGGGAGAGACCTTGGACGTCCATGAGAACCCATCCCTCCAGCCCCTTTGAAGCTAAATCTCTCCTTATCCTACCCTCCAAAAGCCATCTCCACCATTAAAACAATTTTATTGGAGCTAAAGAACCTAAGGCTAGAAGAAGAAGGAAGATCTTAGAGGTGGGTGTACTCGTAGGACTAGTTTTCTGATTTCTCCTTCATAAAATCTTGTTTCTCATTCTTGGGAGCTTGTAAGACCCACCAATCAATGGTAGAGGCCCTCCTTGACTCCATAGGTGTGGCCCACGGCCCATCTTTGTGCATGTATGAGCCATGATGGGGGCCATTCTCCATGGACCCCATCATGATGATTTTCCTTTAATCCATAGCTCGATGGGTCATCTAGACCCTAGATCCATGGTGGGGATGGTATCCTCACCTTAGATTTTGATTGTGGGGCCCATGCATGTATGAAGCCATGTAGTATCTTGATGTATTATCATGATGTGTGGTTGTGATTGGTGGAGGACTCATAGTGGTGGAGCCCTTCTTCCAATGGCTGTGATCTTCTCTCTCTTCCTCTCTTACTATTTTCTTGATGTGTGTGGCTCACCAACTGTGCCTAGGACATCTAAAACCGTCCAGCAAGGTGGAACGCCCTTGTTGTCCATTTACTGGACGTTGGGTGTCCCACTTGCTGTCCATTTGTGACATGCGAGAGAGATTTGATGTGGAGTCTTGGTCTGGGGGTTTGTGGGGCCCACTAAGGTAGGCCATATCATGATTTATTTGAGGTGTTTCTCCTTATCCAGCAGTTTATGGACTGATATGTCTAACAACATATTGCTGTCCATATTTTCTGGGCCATTGTTTCTGATTTTTGTATGGGGGTTTGCCTTGATTTTAGCCTTATTTTCTTCCTAATGTGGGGTGTTTTTCTGAGGTATGGACCCCACTTTAATGTATGATGAGTCCCACTCCATCCACCCTTGATTGGAGCCCCATGGAGCAGGCCCAAGAGGGCTGGATGGTCTAAGTTTCTGGACCCTCCAGCAGCCCTACATGGAAGGAAAACACATATATCAGCTTGATTTTTGAGGGTGATGGGCCACTCATGTGGACCCCACTTGCTGTTCATTTATGGGTGCATGTAATTCACCCATTTTCCCCTTGATTGGGCAGGCCTGGGCCCACTCCATTGGGTATACAAGATGGGGACAACAACAATTCCAGCAACATTTTATTTCCTAAAAGCCTTGTTGTACAGATTTTGTTTCCTGTTTGCATATGGCTTCTTCCCTTACCTTCCTTATGGCCCACCTAACCATGACCCAACTCATGACAATGTGTGTCATCCAAGCTGTCCATCTGTGGGACGCCACTATCCACGGCAACAGCCCATCTGTTGGATGCCCATGCAGACCCAGTGTCCAGCAGGGCTGGCCATCCCTTGCACTGCAGGCCCACCTTGATGTTTTTTTATATCCACGCCATCCTCCCCTTGTGTGGCCCACTTGGACGTGGCCCACCCCCTGCTGGGTCATCCACAGGTGGGGCCCACCTTGCTTGTGTATTGCCCAGGCCGTCCAGACTTGGCTGGGACGCTGCTGGACTTGCAGTCCAGAAGCACGCTCACTTTAATTCATGTGTTGTATCCTCACCTTCCATCTAGTAGGGCCCACTGTGATATGTATGGGTTACCATGGAGTGTTTATTTTATCCAGATAATCTATTTTGCTAGACTCCAGCAGGCCCATGAAATTGGGCGGGCTGAATGTCTAGCAAGGCCTTATAGGAATTTCTGCATATAACTGGATGTTGTGAAGATGTGAGGCCCACCAGATTGAGAGTGTTGTATACACACACACCATGCTTGTATTTTCTAAGAATATTGGACCCATTAAGGCCTTGTGAGGCCCGCCTTTGACTAATTGTTTGAGGACTAAAACAGTCCAGATTTTTGGATGTCCAGCAGGCCCAGATAAATTGGACGTCTAGGCTCGGGCCCAGTTTTGTGTATGGGCTACTTACCTATTGTGTTGGACCTTGTGGGCTGGTTGTAAGTCCACTATGGTGTATGTGATTATATCATTATGGCCCATCTAATTTGCCAACTTTTGGGCTGACCTATAAGGCCCACAAAGTGAATGTTAAGAGTACCTTAGCCATTTGTTTTGGTGCATATGGGTTGCCCATGAGGCCCATCATAATGCATGTATTCATTGGCCATGATACTTGGGCCATGGTTTGCCCCATTGAGCCCATGTTGATGATGTAGGCTTTGGGCCATTTCTTGAGGCCCATCATATGGTATGAGATGTTATGGATTGCTGCCCATTTTCTTTTCATAGTTGTACTTGGGCCATGGGCCTTCTTTTAGCTAGATTCCTTATTGGGCTGCCTTCTAGGGGACAATGGTGGTTAAATGTCCATATTGTGAACCTCTCCTAGTCTTTTGTGAGGCCCATTCTCATCTATTGGGCCCATAGTATTGCTTACCTAGACTTTGTGAGTTACCCCAAATTGTTGGGCCCCCACTATTAGTTATGCTTCTTCTATACCATGTAGAATCGTCTAAGTACCTAGACCCGACTTGTTACGAGGAGAGTACAACATCATCGTATGTCATACTTAGTTTATCTTCATGATTCATTCCTATGTGCATCATATGTATGCTTGGTTTAGGAGTGATTGATCATGGTACGTGTTATTGGGCAAGTTGTTTATGGGATTCCCTGAGTGATGGAGTTGCCCCAAATGAGAGTGTTGTATGCGCAAGACTGATGTATGGTTGATTGGTATGATTCATGCATCTCACATTTGTATGGCACAATTATTATTCGTCCTAGCATTATCAGGGTCGTAGCCTCTACAGGCACATCGTGGATGACTAGATTTAGACACCAGAAATATTTGATTCTAGCACTGTGGGTACGTAGGATGTCCTTAGGTGAAAGTCTCAGAACTTTTTTGGTACTAGGAGATGCTTCAACGTTGAGACCGAGTGAAAACATGAGCACGGGTGCCGAATACCATGAGGTCGCATTTTCCACTATGTCGTGGTCGGTTGGAAAGAGGTGTGGCCTTATCTGCCCGAGTGAGGGGGCTGTAAGCTAGGCTGAGTTTGACCAACACGCAAATTGGTCCGCTATCGATGAGCCTGGTAGGTATTGGCATACTACTGGCGGATAGTGAGGTCTCTTCCGCCCACTGGGCTGCACGACTAGGGAGGCGACTGTCAGTGTAAAGTGTATTTGACCCCGGTGATTTCTCAGAGAGGAACTGTACTGGTATGTGGACTTGATATGAGGACTAGCATGATCACATTGCATATTGAATATGACATTTAGCTATGTAGGCCTCGCATCGCATAGCCCTGGTATGGCTGATAGCATTCATGCTTGGTGTAGCATAGCCTTGATATGGCTGATGACATTCTTGCCTTGTATTGTATAGCCTTATTATGACAGGTGATATTCATGGTCTTGCCAGTATATTCCGCATACTTGGCACCTGTCCTACACACACTTACACCACCCTCTAAGCTTTCTATAAGCTTATGGACGATTGATGCGTGCAGGTGACGTTAGGCAGTAGCTGAGGAGGAGCAGAGGTGTGCCGTGGAGCTTTCTTTTGAAATTTTGTTATAGCCACTGTATCTTTCCCTTTATACGCCTTGTATTGTAAAAGTTTTTATTCTTAGTGGATTTTGTCCAACTAACCTGTACCGGAAAAGTAAAGACCGTGCCGTCAGGTTCGCTGGCTGTCACAACTTAAGTATCGCAATCAATCTCTGCCTTCATCTCGGTGAGCCAGTCCATACTGAGGATAATGTCATAGTGCCATAGGGGAGCGACAATGAGGTCAACGGATACTATCCTGCTACCCAAATCGATGGAGCAACCCTCACACACCCATGTGACATCCAAAAACGTCCCCGTAGCAGTAGTGAGTCTCACTCCCCTCCTGGGAGTAGTGTGTAAAGCTAGACGCTTAATTATCGCACATGATATGATGGATGTAGTGGACCCAGTGTCCACCAATAAAAAGACAGGAGTACCTTAAACATGTGCAGTGACCTCGAAAGCCATAGGTGCAGTCTCCGGTTCTTCTGCTGTGAGCGCATGAACACGCGCTTGCTGAGATCGGTTGGGCTGAGGTACCATGGGCAGTTGAGGCGGCCTAAAGCATGGTGCAGGAGGTCTAAAAGATGGGTGCGCAGGTGCAATCCGTAGTGATGGAGCCGAAAAAGCCTGAGGGTGAGGGCGATCAATCTTCTGCGGCGGAGAGAACCCGCTATCCCTCATCCGAGCAAAGCAGCTCCCAGCAGGATGTCCTGGCCTCCCACAGTAAGTACAAGTCACACCAAGGCATCTCATCGGAACCACTGGTGCGGCGATCCTGGGAGGCGAATCAGTACGAGGTCTCTTGCCGAGGAAAGGCTTGCTCAGCGTATCCGGTCGTGGCCTAGGCACCATAGGGCCACGAGAGAGTGTCAAACGGTCTACATCCTGCTCCGCCTAAATTGTCATATGAATCAACTTCGCATAAGATGATATGCGGATACAACACATCTTTGACCAGATGTTAGGTCGCAAGCCCTCAGAAAAATGCCTAATCTGCATCTGCTCATCAACAAGGATAGTCGGAACAAAGCGGCCCAACTCAATAAAGCGATGCTCATACTCAGTAACTGTTATGCCCCCTGTCTGAGGTGTAGGAACTCGTTCTCCCTCTCATGTCGATAGGCCTGAGGATAATATTTCTCGTGGAAGCGGAACTCAAAGGCAGCCCACGTCCATGCATATCCTACTGCGACGGTTCGCAGTATACTGTCCCACCACAAGCTAACCTCCTTCTCGAACATAAAGGCGGCTAACTCGACCTGCTCAGCCTCAGTACAATGCAGCATCTTCAGTATCTTGGAGGTGCGGTCTAACCAGTATTCACCCTCCTCGGGTCTGTGAGAACCCGTGAAAGTAGGAGGCCTCAAGCGCTGGAATTGCTCGAGAAGACCGCGAGTACCCACGTCCCCCGCAGTGTAGGCAGCAGGCGAAGGTGGAGGTACATCCTCAGCCTGAGCAGGAGGCTCGGCAGTATCGGTAGGGCATGTAGATGACGGAGGTGGAGTCGCACTCTCCCCCTGTGATAAGACCGCCAAGAGCTGCTGGTGCTGCTGCTGCATCAGCATCATCATCTGCTCAAACCTATCAGCAGGTGGAGTAGCATGTGGCTCATACTGTGTCGAAGAGGATGCCCGGTTCCGCTCATGAACCGGTGGTGTAAAAGGTGGCAGTCCACCAATAGGACTAGCAGAAGGCTGATCTGAGCCAGAACCCAGGTTCGTAGGACCACCCCTGCGGGAAGGAGTCTGGTCCATCGAATCAGTGAGCAAGAGGGGTGCTGTGCTCCTCGTATACTTCCGTGGCATGCCCTATACAACATAGGGTACAACGCATATAAGATGGAGCATAGCAACACAATACATAATCACTTAAGCATTCCACACACTTCATAGCAAAAAGAGGCTGTATGCATTTCATTACCAAAATTGCCATAATACATGGAATACAGAGTTTCATGAATCATGACAGAAGATGTATGTGAGTTAATTACAACCAAGCTTCAACTACTAAAACCATGCTAACTACTACATCCATCAACATGAAAACATAAACCACCTAAAGCGGTAAGCAAAATAAACTACAAATAATAACTTGAATGACTAGGCATCTGAGTCAGGCGATGGAGGAGGAGCGCCCTTATCTTGCAGACAGCACAGGATAGTCTTCAAGGTACGAGTCACCTTCTTGAACTTATGCTTCACAAGGCCTCGAAGATCTATGACATCATGCCGCAGGACGGCCTGACTCTGTCGTAGCTCAGCATGATCCTCCTCCAGCCGAGCAATACGAGTATCCTAAGCAGCCCGATCAGTGACCTACACCGGTGCCATAGGAGGGGAGCTCTCCTCAGTATCTTGGGTCTCCTCATCCTCTTCTTATTCCTCCTCTATCTCATCACCACTTCTTTCCTCACTCTCCTCCTTTAAATCAACGCTTTCCTCCCCCTCACTATCAGACTCATCCCATACTCGTCGAGTCGGGCTTGGCGTTGTCGAGGACCGATCCCCATGTTGTTAAGCGTAGCATCGCTTATGATCCGAATCGGCGCAATATCATCCATATTAAGTCTATAGCCGACCTCTCGAGCAAGCTTACATATCAATCGGTCGAACGGGAGTGAAATATCATTCCTGATAGACCGAGCGGTCTGGACTATCTGGAATAGGGCAAACGTGGGCAGACACAACTTATCCCCATGTCCAACCCAGTACAGGAAGTCTACCATCAACCGAGTACATTCAGTGCGGTTGCCCCACCGTGGATACACATTATACGTGAAAATGTAATGAAGTAGGCAAAAATCATCTGTTAACTTCGTCGATGGGAGGTAATTGCCTCTAGTCCAGGGAACCAGTCGGTCATAAAGGTATCGCGTATGATGGTCTCTTTCTCGCACACTCCTGAAATAACCCTCTTCAGTATGCACTTCACCACGGGAAATTCCCATGACCCAGGACACTAAGTCCACGTTGATAGTGTAATTCCGCTCCCTAATAGAAACGGTGAACTAGAGAGGATCAAGCGATGGGTCTCGGATGTGAGTGTAGAAAGCACGAAGCGTGTTCTCACATGTGGGAGTCTTACCTTCGAACATAGGACCCCACTCAACGTCCACCAAGCGGTCCATGATCGGGTGTAGTCCAAACAGTCTCTCATCCATGTGAGCTTCAAGTACAACCTTGCGGCAGCCAAACCGACCATGCTTAAAGCCTATCGGTAGCGCTCTTTCAATGGGAACTGTTCACTCCCCAAGTATAGGGTTGTGATGTAGTAATAAACTCGGTAAGATCGAGGTCGAATCCCACGAGGACTGGTTGTCACAATTCAAATCTATGATTCTTCTTAACTAATCCAATGAATAATGAACTAAACTACTAAGCACGATTTTAGGAAAAAACAATTAAGAACAGGGAAGAAAATTCAATCAGAGAGAAAGCACTAGGACTTTCGAATCCACCCCTAATTATCCTAACCCTTGTTTCGTCTGTTGATTCACCTTGACCTAAATTGATACCACTTAAATAGAGAAAGCACAATCGTGTCCTAAATCGGGCATACAGACGTCTAATTCTTTTGAGCAATGCCATGAATAACAGATCCCATGTCCTTGGTCAATTCCAAGTACATGGAATGTACATTCATTAAAGCACCTGTTTCTTCCTCTATAGGAAACTTGTTCTTGATCAGACACAAGCACCTGTAATAAGCATCCAAACAACATCCATCTATATACTTTGATCAAGTTCATAGATGGAGAAATATGGAATTTAAACCCATAAAGCCCACTCAGAGAAAGAAATAAATTAATTAAAATTCAAAGTAAATCAACCAATACAAGAGCTGATCAAATTAGGGGCTTCATCTCAGTCCTAGCTGAGAGATTAGTTACCCATAAAATCCATAAAAAATATTAAATAAATTCATAAATTAAAACTCCAAACCGAACAATCTCTCTCTCTTTCTCCTTCTCTTTCTTCTCTCCCTGGCTCTGGATCTCCAATTCCTTGGATCTGAATACCTCTCCCACGTCCAAAACTTCCCTTTTATAGCTGCTGGATGGCTGGAATCGGTGGCAGAGTCGTAGACGGACTCGAAGTGCAGATTTTCGCAACCGTGATCGGTGGGCCCCACAGATGTGTTTTCTGGAAAATCCACCCCGTCCATTGGATTCAGGACAAAATTTCAGTCAAGAATGGGTGGTTTTGAAGGTCCATTGGCGCGGCCCACAGAAGAAATCTCGAAAAGATCAGATTTGAACGTCGCCAGGTAGCCCTTTTGTGGCCTCTGTATCACGCACGTGTGTACGCATGGGAGTGAACTATCAGCATGGTTTTGTAGTTCTCAAACCCATATACACGATGGACGGCTCGGATCGGTCAGACAGATGACGTACGGGGCCCACTAAATTTCGGAAAAACGGCCAGCGGCCGTGCGTTACACGGACGCCAAACCGGCGCTGCGTTGATGGTGGGGCCCATTCCGCAACATCTTTGAGAAATCCACTCCGTCCACTGAGATGGGAACGGAAAACCGATCGGGAATGCATATTTTCGAGTGATATTTGTGGTGGCCAACAGCGTTTTGAACTCGCCGTCCGAGCTGCGTTTGAAAGGCTGGAGCCTGATCTTTGATTTCATTTCAATTTTTGCCACCTAGGCGAGGGGTATGTCCGCCCCAGGAAGCGGATGGACGGTCCGGATTGTCCATTTGGACACAAGGTGGGCCCCACAACCACGAACCGGCGCTCGCAGCGGAAGACGCTGGAATTCGTTCTGCGTCTTTGCGGGAGAGGATCGGTCAGCGGTCGGTTTGACCGAGCCCATGGTGCGGTGCACGGGCGGTGAACATCTTCTCGGTGTACACTCCCCATACACAGGGCCCTCCATGATGTTTACGAGAAATCTACTCCGTCCATCCTCTTAACCTCATTAATTTAGCCGTCAACACAAAAGTTGAGGCAGTTCCAAATATCAGGTGGGCCCCAAAGTGAAGATTAATGGGCTGATCTGTCCGTTGGAGCACTTCCCGAGATCATAAATAGCTGAAATTTAATATGGACGGTTAATTCACGGCCCCCATCACACGTATGAAGTTTCGGACTGATTGGATGGCGGGAACCATGTGATCTTGCATTCTGGACCCTTTTCGGGCCCCTTTGGCTTGCTTTCCTCCGATCTCAGGCGTGCAAAATCTTCACTATTGGTTTTCTGGAGTCCATTCCGTGCTCTGGTAATTTTTGGAGCGTCAAATCCATGCCTTTAACATCAAATTCCAATTAACGCTCCTGATTTCGTCCTGTAATAAAAATATAATTAAAATCCGGCATTAAACATTATCATGTATGTAAAATCAAGTAATTTACTAGGGTCTGATATGCAATATTCGACCCTGATCACAACCCCCAACTAGCATTTTGCTAGTCCCGAGCAAAACATGCAAAAAATAATTTCAGAAATAAAAGACAATTCCTGTAAACTCAAATGACTTGTGAACAGATAGCTGAGATGTGAAAATTCTAACATTCATGAATGGTGTGTGGAGTTTTTCTCTTGGAATCAAGCTTACAGCAAACTTCATAATCAAGTTCAAAATATTAATCCATCAATTAGAGCATTCCTAAACATTGAGTTCCACGAGTGTAAAGAATAATCTCGACTTACAATCAATAAGAGATCCAATTTGTCAATTTCATGATAATTCATGACAATCAAAACTTGAAACCAACACTTATCTCACAGATTAACTTTTCATGTTACCATCTTTTGATTTTCTTTACGAGCAGTAACACAACTGAGGGGAATCAAATTCTCACTTATAGGGAGCAAACCTATGGCGAAAACTTGTCGCTTAACTTTTTTTTTTTTTTCATATGTCAACTATGGAGAATCAAATCCACACCTATAGGGAGCAAACCTATGGTGAAGATTATGTGACTAACTCTTTCAATTCTTCTTTATAAACTGACGTTAACAAATTTCTCAGGCTGATTCCTTTCATGCCTAATGATTACCAAGTTACCATTTAATATTGAACTGAAAACTCAATGTGTAAGCGAGATCTAATATGTGGAATCATGGCTCAATCAATGTTTACAACTTCTAATCATAAATTAACAATTTAAAATTGACTGTGAAATCAAGCGGATGGCCGAATCCAAGAGTCATAAATTACCCATCACATATCTTATAATGTTAAAATCACAACTATCCTTCAAAATCACTTTGAATTCAATAGAAATTCCAAAAAAAATTTAAAATTTTCACAAATTTTGCTCAAGACAAAATACTGATTAGGTAACCTAATCTCCCACCCCCAACCTAAAATCTACATTGTCCTCAATGTAAAAGAAATAAGCATACAATGCATATGGGACAATGAATAATCAAAGAGGAATGAGAGAAAGATAGTACCTGGACGGAGAATCAAGAAGCTTCCTCAGAAAAAAAAATATCATCGCAGAACAGGTTAGCACAAGAGAGAAATCAACATAAGAAAAAAAATAACAAAAAGAAAAACAAAAGAAGATCCTACCTATACCACTTTCGCAGGTGCTCTCGATTGCATTTAGCGCATGCAATAAGCCTTTAAACCCCTAGGTTACCCCTAGTGGACGAGTTGTAGTCTCGTGAGGGTTTGCAGTAATGTTACCCACAAACATTGAAATAACTAACTAGGAAAAAGCATAAAACAAAAGACTGGGTTGCCCCCCAGGAGTGCTAAGTTTACTGTCTATCCTAAAACAATATAAAGGAAACTACCCTAGACCTAAGAAAGCAGGGAAAACTACTCAGTTATGCTGCAAGGTTCCTCTTCTGGCCAGTATCGTGATAAATTTCTCAGTAGATTTCTCAACAGGATCATCCAAAAGCCATTTTTGCAATAGGCTTGGATGCCCTGGAGCTTGACTTTCCAAAGAAATTTATGTACCTCATAAGAAATTTTTCGTTGATTCGCCTGAGGTATCCAGAGTATATATGATTCACCTGCAACAGAAGAAGTTTCGAAGTTAGTATCCCATGGTGAATCAGAGACTACACATAGATGAAAGTCAGAAAAATTCTCAGAAAGTAACGTAGTCTCAACACATTCCGAAGTAGCAGACTTCGGTTCAATTGTTAGCTCCTCCTTCCTTAATGGTAAATATTCAGGATTTGTGGAAGGAGGGGCTTCAGAGTAAGGGTCCTCTCGGTCAGTGATGACTACCGAGATATTGTTTTGTAAGGCATTCACTATGTCTCTTATCATGGGATCGTTTGAATCTGCAAAGTGTGCCAAGCAATCATCCAAAGAGTTAGGACATTCAGCTGAGAGTGACTCATTTTCCACATTAGAGCTTATGATGATCTGCCCAAGGAATCCATCGTTTTTTAAAGTAAACGGAGGTGTGCTCTCTTGCTCCAGCCCTGCACAGACAGATTGAGGATCAATATACGTAGCATCGATGTGTGGACTCTGTTCATCGATACTACTCAGAAGAGGCGATGAATCATCATTATTCAACAGTTCAGATGGTGGCCTCAACTGGGTGGTTTCAAATTCAAGAGTCATATCGAGTAGCTCGTCCATCTCCCGAATCATATCATCATGTAATTCAAAGTAGTGGTCCAAATACGTTTCACAAGAGTTTGAATGGTCGGTTGTAAGGGGCCCGTCCTCTACCTTAAAATCAGACATGTTAGGTGAGGGAAGTGGCTCATTATAACCGACCACTTCGTGTACGTCTTGATCATTGACTTTGACCAAACTTGAGATTGATTCCAAGGGAATTGGGGCTGAACATCCATGATCATCATCCCAATACGCATCATTGTCTAATTCTGTGCAGTGCACACTTGGGATGAGATCGCTTTCCTCACATTTTAAATTTGGTGGAGGTTCGAATAAACTAACCTCTACCTCATCATTGAGATCCTGTGTGTCATGTAAGGAAAGTGTGTCATCATCACTGTATTTGAAAGACACCCAAGTATCTCCATCATTCTTTTGAACATATCATTGAGATCGACTCATCGGGAATTGAACCGTATGCTCATGAATGGAATCCAACTCCTCATTCCAAATTCCAGATTTCGTTAAAAGCGAGTGAGGATCACTTTCCTCGCATTGTATTTCTGGATTGGATTGTAGTTGGGATGAGCGAGCTTCCTCTATCCTTTCAATGCGCGAATTGAGTGCTTCTAATGATTTCATCAATTTCGCAACATCTTTGGTTGAATTGTTCGGATCAACACATGAATCCTCTTGGATCGCTTTCTCGGTTGGATCTCAAAGGTATGGGATCTAAGAGAATAATTATTACAATATGTTGTTGGTTCAACTTCCAGTTTTGATGGTTCCATGGTTATAGTCATACTGATCATACATGGGAGAATATGATGATTGATAATAGTCCTCATTCCCATAATTATGATCGTATACGGCCCTATTAACCGATGGAACATAACGTTCTAGTCGGTTCTCACTGTCTGTTCTCGATGGAGAGAAATCTTGAGGTATATGTTGGATTCCACAACCTTCAGGCATTTCCCAATAAAATCTATCCAACTCAGCATATGCATCTACCCACGATTCCATGGTAGAACCTTAACTCTGAGTCTAATCCTACAAGAAATCAAAATCCTACAGCAATACAGAAGGTAAAGGAGAAGTTAGAGAGATGTTACCAGAGTAGAAGTTCCTATGTGAAAAACCTGCAAAACAAAACAAAACAAGTTAGTTTTTAAGAATAGTAAGTCTAAGGTTAGAAAAAAATAAAATCCTAATTCTAAAAATAAAAAAATTAAAGAAATTAGGAAGATATTACCAAATTAGAAGTTTCTATCTCAGAATCCTACAAAACAAGAAATAGGTTAGTTTCTAAAAATAAAATAAAAACTTTAACCTAAAGTTAGTAAAATCCTAAGACTATGAATTATGATAAGAGAGAATCCTAAATTCAATTTGGAACGAAGCAGTCCTCAAAGAACTGCGCTAAAACTTGTTCACTCCCCAAGTATAGGGTTGTGATGTAGTAATAAACTCAGAAGATCGAGGTCGAATCCCACGAGGACTGGTTGTCACAATTCAAATCTATGATTCTTCTTAACTAATCCAATGAATAATGAACTAAACTACTAAGAACGATTTTAGGAAAAAACAATTAAGAACAGGGAAGAAAATTCAATCAGAGAGAAAGCACTAGGACTTTCGAATCCACCCCTAATTATCCTAACCCTTGTTTCGTCTGTTGATTCACCTTGACCTAAATTGATACCACTTAAATAGAGAAAGCACAATCTGTGTCCTAAATCGGGCATACAGACTGTCTAATTCTTTTGAGCAATGCCATGAATAACAGATCCCATGTCCTTGGTCGGGTACATGGAATGTACATTCATTAAAGCACCCTGTTTCTTCCTCTATAGGAAACTTGTTCTTGATCAGACACAAGCACCTGTAATAAGCATCCAAACAACATCCATCTATATACTTTGATCAAGTTCATAGATGGAGAAATATGGAATTTAAACCCATAAAGCCCACTCAGAGAAAGAAATAAATTAATTAAAATTCAAAGTAAATCAACCAATACAAGAGCTGATCAAATTAGGGGCTTCATCTCAGCCCTAGCTGAGAGATTAGTTACCCATAAAATCCATAAAAAATATTAAATAAATTCATAAATTAAAACTCCAAACCGAACAATCTCTCTCTCTTTCTCCTTCTCTTTCTTCTCTCCCTGGCTCTGGATCTCCAATTCCTTGGATCTGAATACCTCTCCCACGTCCAAAACTTCCCTTTTATAGCTCTTTGGATGGCTGGAATCGGTGGCTGAGTCGTAGACGGACTCGAAGTGCGATTTTCGCAACCGTGATCGGTGGGCCCCACAGATGTGTTTTCGGAAAATCCACCCCGTCCATTGGATTCAGGACGAAATTTCAGTCAAGAATGGGTGGTTTTGAAGGTCCATTGGCGCGGCCCACAGAAGAAATCTCGAAAAGATCAGATTTGAACGTCGCCAGGTAGCCCTTTTGTGGCCTCTGTATCACGCACGTGTGTACGCATGGGAGTGAACTATCAGCATGGTTTTGTAGTTCTCAAACCCATATACACGATGGACGGCTCGGATCGGTCAGACAGATGACGTACGGGGCCCACTAAATTCCGGAAAAACGGCCAGCGGCCGTGCGTTACACGGACGCCAAACCGGCGCTGCGTTGATGGTGGGGCCCATTCCGCAACATCTTTGAGAAATCCACTCCGTCCACTGAGATGGGAACGGAAAACCGGTCGGGAATGCATATTTTCGAGTGATATTTGTGGTGGCCAACAGCGTTTTGAACTCGCCGTCCGAGCTGCGTTTGAAAGGCTGGAGCCTGATCTTTGATTTCATTTCAATTTTTGCCACCTAGGCGAGGGGTATGTCCGCCCCAGGAAGCGGATGGACGGTCCGGATTGTCCATTTGGACACAAGGTGGGCCCCACAACCACGAACCGGCGCTCGCAGCGGAAGACGCTGGAATTCGTTCTGCGTCTTTGCGGGAGAGGATCGGTCAGCGGTCGGTTTGACCGAGCCCATGGTGCGGTGCACGGGCGGTGAACATCTTCTCGGTGTACACTCCCCATACACAGGGCCCTCCATGATGTTTACGAGAAATCTACTCCGTCCATCCTCTTAACCTCATTAATTTAGCCGTCAACACAAAAGTTGAGGCAGTTCCAAATATCAGGTGGGCCCCAAAGTGAAGATTAATGGGCTGATCTGTCCGTTGGAGCACTTCCCGAGATCATCAATAGCTGAAATTTAATATGGACGGTTAATTCACGGCCCCCATCACACGTATGAAGTTTTGACTGATTGGATGGCGGGAACCATGTGATCTTGCATTCTGGACCCTTTTCGGGCCCCTTTGGCTTGCTTTCCTCCGATCTCAGGCGTGCAAAATCTTCACTATTGGTTTTCTGGAGTCCATTCCGTGCTCTGGTAATTTTTGGAGCGTCAAATCCATGCCTTTAACATCAAATTCCAATTAACGCTCCTGATTTTGTCCTGTAATAAAAATATAATTAAAATCCGGCATTAAACATTATCATGTATGTAAAATCAAGTAATTTACTAGGGTCTGATATGCAATATTCGACCCTGATCAGGAACTTAGGGATTTAGGTCCCACTTCGACTTATGCTCACGGACGGCACTCGTACTAGCCCCGGCATCAGTCCATCTCCTTGGACGGGTTGGGCGACTAGGCCCGACTTCTTCCACAACACTCTTCCTCTTTCCCATAAGAGAAAGGATGGTGGAGATGGAGAAAATGGCCGAAATGAGCTCAAATAGGGCCATGAAAAATGAAGGATAAGTGATAGAGAGAGAAAAGGCTGGAGGTTTGGTTTCCCACGGATTGGAGTCTCAACAGATGTTATAGAGGCCCAAATGTTAAAGATTGAAGGAGGAAAGTGAAAAGATGTAACGCCCTGAAATTCGGGGGTCGAGTATGAACTCAACTCCCAAGTTCCAACGCATCACTTATGCAACATACACAATGATGGTTAAATGTTGTCTGAGTTAGAGCAATAAACATGAATGAGATTATACCAAAACAGTAAATCATACTCCAGTTCAATTGTATAAAGGCAAGCGGAAGACTGAAATTTTATATTCAGAGTATGTAAAGTAACAAAATTTTATGAACTCCAGAGTATGAGTACTAACTGAGTACCAATATACATGTATTATTTCTAAGTCAAAAATCAAAATACAATCCTCAAGAGAGGCCCTGAAAATCCCGCGATGCAGCCGGCCTAAGCATAGCCGTCAGAGTACTGCATAAAGGAGAACTCATCCTGATCCTCCTCGAAGTCGGGCTCCGGCTCCTGAACCAAGGCGCCATCTACACCTATAACAGAGTCTGGTGGGTGTTGCAAACACCGTCCCGTAATGTGGGAGTGAGTAGCTAACTCAGTGGAACAATAAAGCATAGGTTAACATGTTATCAAATCAATCAAGCAGTAATGATAAAGCAGTACAAATCAAACATTTCTAACTGCTCTTATTAAGTGCAAAAATGATATGACATGATGCTGTATGCCCTTGCCAAACCACCCTCAAGCGACATCATCTTACGTTCGCGAATGCTTAACTCCCTCAGTGCGCCACATCTACTAAGCACATGCGGTGTGATGATGATCATGATTACCGAGTTATTATTAGTCCATTTCAACCAGCAGTATTGGGAAACTAAGGTACCTCCCTTGTATCATTCCCAAACATGATCCATTCTAGGGTCGTCAATCCTAGCTAATCTCATACGATGTTATGGTTTGAGAAGCGTAGTGAAGGCATCGCAAAGGGCTCGTCACCCGTCAGCGCGGATACAGATCTCACCGTATGCGGCTCAAGTGCGGCCGTCGCTCAGTCTGAGTCTCACCGTACTTGGCTCAATCACTAGCCGTCAGCTCGAATACAGGTTTCACCGTACTCGGCTCAACTCATACTCTAGTTGCTGTGAAAGACTCGTCGCCAATCACAGGCACTTGGAGTATACTCGAAGATACTACGGAGGACTCGTCGCCCGTCAGCACGAGCACAGGTCTCACCGTACTCGGCTCTCGCTGTAAGTATCGACAGCTCGAATACAGTGTCCCATACCACCGTATTCGGCTCACGAGTTGTGGTTGCGCAATGGTCACTATGGGGAGGCACATGGCCCCAGCGTAGGCCGACAGCTCGACCACGGTGTCCCATACCACCATGCCCGGCTCATGCGACTTAGCGGATCGAGGTACCATGGTTAAACGGGATTGCCACTGGTAAGTTTGGTACCCTAGGTTCAAGTAGTAGCGACTAAACATGGTGAACACACATATACACTTCGGTTTACTTGACGAGCCTGACTAGCTAGAGCGCACCACAAGTTGGGCGATATGGAGCACAAAAGCACTCCGTGTGGCCAACCACTATCGCCAACCGAAGTACGACTCGGGTTCGCCAGACACATCCTTTTGTGGTGACATGCATCTCAGCCACAATCTCAGGTCTGGTACCGAATGTTTGGACTATAGGTATAGTCCCAAACTCAAACAATTCTCATCAATAGCATGTGGAGTAAAGCATGATAAACAAGCAATACAAGCATGTTAGCAGGCATGTTATAAAGCATGAAGTAAAGCATGAAGTAAAGCATGTTGTAAAGCATGTTGTAAAGCATGTTGTAAAGCACTATACACATAGGGATACAATTACATACACATCACAAGTGAGTGGTTATAGCGAACCACCGCATGGAGGGGATCCTACATGTCTCTAAGGGAGTCGGGAATCCCATATCAGTACCTCTCTAAGGCACTAACACCCAAGCATTTACACACACAAGCATCTACACAAACACTTAGAATACACTATTCCAACATACATGATGTATGTTAGCAAAATACGTGTTAGGGCTGTCCCTTCGCCACGTGAGTATTTTACCCATGTATATCATAATCATACAGCAAATAATCATTACAATTGTATTTCCAAAATTCACACATATGCGGTATTTCTAGAATACACAATTTCAACATACTAGGCATTTACAAGCGAACATGTATTTCAGCGATTCCTTTCGCCAAACTAGTATTTTATACATATGTTGTATAATCATACATTAAATAAACATGTCATACATTTTTCCAAAAAAAATACGTATACGGTATTTCTAGAATACACAATTTCAACATACGTAGCATTTACACATGAACATGTATTTCAAATGATTCCTTTCGCCAAATTAGTATTTTATCCATATATCATATAATCATACATTAAATAAACATGTCAAACATTTTTCCAAAAAAAATACGTGTACGGTATTTCTACGTATACCAAGAATATGTGAAATTCCATATTCTACAACGTTAATTGAAACAGGAAACGGAAAGCACTTTGTACATGTGCATTTACATGCAGATCATGAATCTATCATTATCTGACATTGAAAGCGTTGAAAACCGTAACTTATACACTT
The DNA here is from genome assembly GCA_030180095.1 of Magnolia changhungtana. Classification (NCBI taxonomy): domain Eukaryota; kingdom Viridiplantae; phylum Streptophyta; class Magnoliopsida; order Magnoliales; family Magnoliaceae; genus Magnolia; species Magnolia changhungtana. The sequence continues at coordinate 2,706,627 of JASAUF010000320.1, forward strand.
AAAGTCCTCACCTTTGCCCTTGGAATTCCAACGAATCAGCAAGGGTAGTAGAGCTTCCGTATACGGGAGTTTTCTAGCCTAAAGAGCGGAATCGGTTAGCCTTTTCATAACCCACAACGATCCTACCTTAAATCAGACCTAGGGTTAGAGTTTCTTACCTTCAAACGGAATGGAAACTGCCGGGAAAACACCTGGAATGGAGCGGTGTAGGCCGTGTGACAACCCAAAGCAGTAGGAGGAAGATCTCCCACAAATCCCAAGCTATTCTCCCTCTTTTCTCTCTCTCTCTCTAGGGTTTTAATCCCAAATTCGTATGGCTGTGAGAGGGGCTGTTCTAAGCCCCTTTTATAGCCAAAAACATTTCCAAAATAGACTCATGTTCAAGGGTGATTGCTTATATAGGCATTTCGCCACTTTTCCACTCAAAAGGGAGGTTCTGGTGGCCCTCCTTGAGCCAAACGTCAGACTTAAGCTCACCATCTATGGATCTACGTGGGACTACGTTTTTGACTTGATCGGATTCCCAGATCGCACGTGGCGGACTACTTTCAGTTCGACGGTCAGTGGGCCACGATCAGAAATTCTAAGTACATGTAAATGTTCCTGAAATTTTTCTTAATCCGAGGGTGTAATTTGGTCTGATTCTGACGGTCAGGTTGCTTAATACTGACGTGCAACCGAACGATGCCAGATCACTATTCCTGATATTTTTATTAGGATGGGAATAGTGTTTTTCACTCCCTCGCTCCGAATCGAAACGAATGACCGTGGAACATCGGATGGACCTGATTTTTGAGATGATTGTCAAGTCCAGTGAGGCGGTCCTAGTTCCTTAGCTTCGTGTTAATCGGACTTCCAATGTGCGATCTAGACCTAATACGAAGTTTCGTTTCATTCACGAGAGCAGCCGGGAAATGAGTTTGGTTCTAAACTTTAGGGTAACCTAGCGTCACTTGTTCTGCAAGTTTTGGGTCTTGCAGATCGTATTTAAAGCGATCCCAATGGATTTCATGGCTAATTGAGTTTAGTACTTAGTTAACTTTGTTAAATTTCTAAATGATTTAATCCTACGTGATTTCTGGTCGAGGTGGTACTCGACCCAATGTACGGAAATTTATAGGTCGTTACAAAAGATAGAATGTGTGAGGAAGCTTACACAATTTTGAGCTTCAAATGGGGGTGTGAGAGCTCAAATAAGAGAGAACAGAGAGGGTAGGGAGGAAGGGATTGCTGTAGACAATGGAAATGGATGGGTATGATGGATTAGGCGATTGGGAGGGAGATTTGAGGGAGAAATCAGTGAGGTAGAAGAGAAAAGAGGGCTTGAAAGGGTGGAAAGTAAAAACATGGGCAAAATAAACCACTTATAGGGGCCCCCATGAATTTTTGCGGGCCCCACATGTACCTAGGGGTCGGCCTGATGCCGACCCGCACCGGCCCGACCAGCCCGGCCCAAGGGGACCGCGGTCGACCGCGGTAGGCGCGGCGCCACCAGGGTCCTCTGGACTATCCATGGTAGGGTAGTGGTCACCCCTCCCAAGGTGCCAAAGACACCTCGGGTCCACCGTGGGTCCCCCCAGATTGCCTCGTGTGGCCCTCGACTCTGTTTCGAATCGTTTCGGGTCGTTTCGAGTATGATCTGATACATAATGATATGTTACCGATTTTCAACGGCTGGGATTGGCTGGATTGTGATCTAGACCCGTCATTTGACGGTTTAGAAGTGTTTTAAGGTCAACCCGTGCGACCAGGGTTGAGTACAGACTCGATTATAGCGATCGTTTTCAGTGAACTTCGCCGTTTGGACGGAACTAGGATGCTTAAGACTGTTTCTACATTGTTCTTGCACCCTCCTAAGTCGAAATGCATCAGTGTACGTCGTGAGACCATAACTCAGGTCCGTTTTAATCCAAATCATGCTCTGATACCAACTTGTAACGCCCTGAAAATCGAGGGTCGAGTAGCAACTCAACACCCGAGTTCCAGAATATCACTTATGCAACACAAATGCTTATGATTGAATGTTGTCTGTGTTAGTGCATTAAACATGAGTGAGATTATACCAAACAGTAATCCATACTCTAGATCAATGTATAAAACGCAAGCGGAAGACTGAAAGACATATACAGATGTGTATAAAAAAATAAAATGATCTCGATCTGTCTCCAGAGTATAATTACTTCACTGAGTCATCATATACATATACTGAATCAAAAATAAAATGTTAAAATAATAGTTCAACTGTCATGATAGCCGAGTAGTCCCGTAAATCCGGATTGCCTAAGCAAAGCCGCCGGAGAACTGCATGAAGGAAAACTCATCCTAATCTTCATAATAATCAGGCTCAGCCTCCAGTGAATCGTCGGTATCTGCGTCTAATACAGAGTCTGGTGGGTGTCCAGAACACCGTCCAGTAACGTGGGAGTGAGTAGCTAACTCAGTAAAACAATAAAGCATAAGTTAATATATTATCAATTCAGTTAAGCAGTAATGATAAAGCAGTACAATCAATATTCCTAAGTATCGTAATTAGTGCAAGGATGAGATGTGATTATGATGCGTGCCCTCGCCAACATACTCCCTCGTGCGGCACCATCTTACGTCTGCGACATGCTGTCACCCTCCACATCTTCCAGGCACATGCAATGCGATGATGAGCATGATCACCAAGTTGTTATTAGTCCATTTCAAACAGCAGTATTGGGAAACTAAGGTACCTTCCTTATATCATTCCCAAACAATGATCCATTCTAGGGTCATCAGTCCTAGACAATCTCATATGATGGTGTGTTTCTAGGTCGCTGCAAGGGCTATCACACGGAATCGTTACACCACTCCCCCATCACCTTATTAATACAGGCCTAGTTTATACTCTGTTATTATGGGAAGGCTCGTCGCCTCACCGCAGATTTAGAGTATGCTCGAGGTCACTACACCAGGTACGGTCAGGGCTGTCATTACATGAAATCGTTGCACCACTCCCCCATCACCCATCAAAGTAGTGTAGGCCGACAGCTTGAATATAGTGTCCCATACCACCATAATCGGATCATGAGTCTGGTTGCTCAATGGTCACTACGGGGAGGCTCGTGGCCCCAGCATAGGCCGACAGCTCAGCCACGGTGTCCCATACCACCATGCCCGGCTCATGAGTCTTGGCGGATCGAGGTACCACGGTTAACGGGATTTCACTGGTAAGGGTAGTACCTCAGGTTCAAGCAGTAGCGTCCAAACATGGTGAACATATATTAGATAGATCGGATTACTTGATGAGCTCGGCTAGCTCGAGTGCACAACAAGTTGAACGATATGAAGTGCATAAGCACTTCGTGTGGCCAGCCACTATCGTCAACCGAAGTACAACTCAGGTTCGTCGAACACATCTCGCATGGCGAATGAATCTCAGCCACGCATTCGTTTTCGTTTTCGATTGCCTGGACTAAAATCATATCCCCAAACACAACCAATCCTTATTCAGAAGCATGTAGAGTAAAACAGAATAAACAAAGTAATTCAAGCATATTAACAAGCATGCCATAAAACATGTTATAAAGCACCATATAAACAGGAAAATACAAACACATATATTTCATAAGTGGTTAAATTAAACAAACAACATAGAGGAAATCATATACATCACTAAGGTAGCTGAGATTCCTATCTCAACACCTACCTAAAGCACAATCCTCTAAGTAATTACTCTTACAAGCATTTTCACAAACACTTAGGATACAGACTTTCAACATCATAGTGTATAATAGCAAAAACATATATAAGGGTGAACCCTTTCACCAAATAAGTATTATACGTATACATAGCATGTTCATACAGTGATTAATCATGGCAAGTACATTTGCAAAATTCATACGTATATAGTACTTCTTACAAATACGGGGAAAACAATATATTCAACATAGTTAACGTCTAACTGGAATACGAAACGGACAGCACTTTGTACATGTGCAATAACATACAGATCATGAATCTATCATTATCTAACATTGAAAGCGTTAAAAACCATAACCTATACGTCTAAAGTCCGCACCTTTCGCCGTAAAAGCGTAATAAACTCGATAGATTCGCTAAGCCTTAGTATACGGCGATGTGGCAACCTATAACATGCCTTAGGTTAGTTATTTCATAACTTACAACTATCAAAACTCCAAAACAGGTTAGGGTTAGGGTTTCTTACCTAGAAACGATGTCGGAATCGCCGGAAAAATGATTTGAATGGAGTGGTTAAGCTTGCAGAATGGCAGGATAAGGTGGCAGGGAGATGCTCCCACAACTCTCACCCTTTCTCTTACTTTTCTCACTTCTCTCTCCTAGGGTTTTTCTCAAATTCGTGTGGGCTGAATGAGAGAGGGTTAAAGGTCCTTATATAGCCTAAAATCACACCGAAATAGACCTAAGCTCAAAGTATACTTAGGTTATATCTAAAGTGGACCTGTTTCAGCTCAACGGAGCACTTCTGGCAGCCCCTTTTCCGCGTGTGGTCGGATTTAAGCTTACCAACCTTGGATCTAGGTGGAGTTAAGTTTTCGTTCCAGTCAGATTCTTAGATCACGCGTGGCGGACCAGTGTTAGTTCAATGGTCACCGAATCTCAATCGGGGATTTCAAGTACACTGTCATATATATGAAAATTTTCCTGATCCGAGGGTATATTTGGGTCAGATTCCGATGGTCTGATTGCTTATAATTGGCTCGCAAAAGTCAAGTCTCAGATTACTTAAATTCTATCAAATTTCTAAAGAAAACCAAGTCTTCTCACACTCCTCGCTCTGGGTTCAAGCGAATAGTCGTGGGACACTGTCTGAATTTAATTTCTGAGATGGTTGTCAAGCCCAGGGAGGCGGTCCTAAGTTTATAACTTCATATCATTCGGACTTCAGATGTGCGCTCCAAATCTGATACGGAGTTTCAATGTGCTCTCGAGAGCAGTCGGGTAATGAGTTTGATCCTAGATTTTAGGGTAACTTAGCGTCAATAATTCCACAAGTTTTGGGTCTTGCAGATCGTATTTAAAGCAATTCAAACGAATTTCGTGGCTAATCTAGTTTAATACTTAGTTAACTTTGTCTAATTTCTAAAGGATTTGATCCCGTGTGATTTCTGCCTGAGGTGATACTTGGGTCTTTGTACGAGATTTTTTGAGTCGTTACAGTTGGTCAGTTCTGGAAAGGCCCACAGAAGAAGGATCGTGATCATGTTCTTGGGTGCAAGAACGTTCAGTCAGCTGATCGAGAGGTGGCCTACGGATCTGTGGTCTGGATGATCCTGCAAAGTGCTCTTACACGAATATGGTTGTCGCGTTTTGCTGTTCATCTCCATGAAAAAGGCTGAATGCCAATCACTCCACTTCTTTCCTTCCTTTTCTGCCGACATGGAGGTGGTTGGAACTCCCTTGGTTGGAGGATGAACAGTTTAGATCAGCGGGGAGTTCCATAGACGGAAGTTCTTATGGCGAGATTTGCGCAGCGCTTGTTCCTCCCGCGGTTTGTGGAAGAATTCCCTAGGTCGCGGAGGTTTTCCAAACTTTCCAACTTCTTGGTTGTAGTCGGGTCTCCCTTCAACAAAAATTGGACTGTTTGGATCTTGCTTGGATTGTGAGATCTGGGGATGGTGGTGACGTTTTCATAAGATATCATGGGAGGATTTCCCGTTGACATGAGTCATTCGAACTTTATTACAGCGAGCGGGTTGGGAGTGGGAATTTAGTTTGGTTGCTGATCCAGTGTGGTCCACTTGTAATAGTCTCTCGATGGATCCGCTCCGATCATTTGTTTTATGGGGTAATGTTAGGCCATGAGCCAAAATATGAAGTGGATCCAAGTTTTGGGTGGGCTACACCATTAGTCAACGTGAGGACTAGGTTCACCGTTGAACCAAGCCATTATGGGAAGTTAGTTACGTGCACTGTATATGATTGCACGTAACTTTTTGATTTTGTGAATGGCTGGGTAAAGGTGGGGTCCAATGTGAAGTTTTGGTGAGCAATCCACTCTGTTCATCACGTTTACAAGATCATGTTTGGTGTTGAGACTCAAATATTGAATAATTTCCCCCATTTACATCTTGGTTTTATAAACATGAATCAACTTAATGTTCTATTTTACTCTTGTATGTGTTGCAAGGTGAATTTAAGAGCTTGGATTGAAAAATGGTGCTAAAAGCATGGATTTAATGCTCAAGAATCACCAAGGCAATGGATGGATCTTAGGAGACCAATATTGAAGAATTCACATGCCAAAGATCTAAGAAAACCAAGTGAGGAATGAAGAGAATCGAAGATTTAAAGTGAAGAATCCTGAAATCGTCATGAAAAAGTGTATTCTAAAACTCTGAAGTCTATTTTGGAAAACTGTGCAATGTGAAGTCTATTTTAACAAACTGCGCAGTGTGAAGTCTATTTTAGAAAATTGCATAAATTTGAGTCGGTTTCTAGAGTCTTCCAACTTTGTACGAAAGTTAGAGTTCCCCACTTATAAATAAGGCTTCCCAGGGCATTCCAAAGCATCATTCAAAGCATTAAAGAGCAAGATTTAAAGTTTTTAGAGGGTTTTCAATTTTATTAAAGTTTATAAATTATTTTTTTTTCTTTTAGATATTTCTATTTGCATTTATTTCTTTCTCGTTGCTTTATTTCTCTGTAACATCCCAGATTTTTGCTAACCTGGAATTAGACGTCCTTAAGCCATGGGTTGCTCCTAACACCTTATTAACGTGTCAGAACCCAATCTCATATCCAAAAAATCGCTTTTTAACCCATTTCCTTCACAATCTCCCATTTCACCTTTCACCACCGTGTTCTTTAAATGCTTCTAAGTACTTTCATATTAGGCATAAATCCTAAAGTTTAGGTGATGAAGAACAATACTTTAGAAATTCATACAAAGACCTGAGTGCCACCTCAGGCAAAAATCGCTCAGGATCAAATCCTTTAGAAATGAGACAAAGTAACTAAGTACTAAACTAGATTAGCTACGAAATCCGCTTGAATCACTTTAAATACGATCTGCAAGACCCAAAACTTGTAGAATCATCGACGCTACATTACCCTAAAATCTAGGATCAATCTCATTACCTGGCTGCTCTCGGGAGCATCATGAAACTCTGTATCAGTTCTAGACCACACGTCGAAAGTTCAAATAATACGAAGTTATAGAATTAGGACTGCCTTACTGGGCTTGACAACTATCTCGGAAATCAAATCCAAATAGTGTCCCACAGCTATTCGCTTGAGCCCGGAGTGAAGAGTGTGTGAAAAGGTAGGTTTCTTTAGAAATTGGATCTCATTTAAGTAATCCGAGACTTGTCACTTGCGGGCCTGTTATAAGAAATCAGACCGTCAGAATCTTACCCAAATACACCCGGATCAGGAAAAATTTCATACACATGGCAGTGTACTTGTGGCCCTGATCGAGTTTCTGAGATCGTTGAACTGAAACTAGTCCGCCATGGGCGATCTGTAAATCCGATCGGACCGAAAACGTAACTCGACCTAGATCCAATGTCTGTGAGCTTAAGTCCGACCTTTGGCTCAAGGGAGCTTCCAGAAGTGCTCCGTTGAGACAGAACAGTCTCCTTTTGGACATAACCTAAGTATACCTTGATCCTGAGTCTATTTCGGAGATTTTTGGGCCTATATAAGGACCTTAAACCCTCACTCTCTCATTCCATACGAATTTGAGAAAACCTAAGAGAGAGAAGAGAGAAAAGAGAGAGAAAGTGTGAGAGTTGTGGGAGCATCTCCCTGCCACTCTACCCTACTGCTATCCGTGCCTAACCACATCGTTCTTATCGCTTTCCCAACATTTTCAACTTCGTTTCTAGGTAAGAAACCCTAATCCTAATTTGATTTAGGGTTATAAATATTGCAAATGATGAAATAGCTAATCTATTTCATTCTATAGGTTGTCAAACTGCCGTATACTAAAGCTTAGCGAATCTATCGAGTCCGTTACGATTCTACGGCATAAGGTGCGGACTTTAGATGTATGGGTTATGGTTTTCAACGCTTTCAATGTCAGATAATGATAGATTCATGATCTGCATGCAATTGCCCATGTACAAAGTGCTGTCCGTTTCATTCTTCAGTTATACGTTAACTATGTTGAATATTCTATATTCCTCGTATTTGTAGAAAATACCATATACGTACAAATTTTGAAAGTATGTTAGCCATAATTAATTACCGTATGAACATGCTATATATATGTATAACACTCACTCGGCGAAAGGATTCGCCCTAATACATGTTTTTGCTAGTATACGCTATGTATGTTAAAGGAATGTATTCTAAGTATTTGTGAAAATGACCGAATGAGTATAGAATTCGCATTCGTGCTCGCCATGACTAATTGTCATGGATATATGATTGTTGTATTGGCGATACCCCTTTGACGAAAGGATTTACCCTAAATCACGCCACAGCCAATATACACTATATATGTTAAAATGTGTAGCCCAAGTATGTGTGGAAATGACTGAATGAATATGGAACTTAGATTCCTACTTGCCATGACTATCCGTCATGGATGCACGCGTGTTATAAATGGGGCAGCTCCCTAGTGAAAGGAGTTGGCCTAATACCTATGTGATCAACATACGTCATGTAATGTTGATGTATGTAGTCTAAAATGTTTGTTGAAATGTCTGAATGAGTAGTAGTTAGTAAATTATAATGTATAAGGGTGTTGAGATAGGATTCTCAACTACCTTAGTGATGTGTATGATTTCCTTCATGTAAGTTGTTTAGTTTAATCACTTACTGGTTTTTGAAACGTATGTGTTTGGATTTCTTGTTTGCATTGTGTTTTATAACATGCTTGTTAATATGTTTGAATTACTTGTTTACTTAATCCTGCCACTGACTACTTCACATGTTTAAGTTGTATTCCATAAAATCTGTGAAGGGTGATGGGGGAGTGGTGTAACGATTCCATGCAACAGCCCTGACAGCCTTAAGCAGACAATATTGGAAATTTGATTGTATGATTTGAAATCTTAATCCATTATTGCTTTAACTGTTTCGTAATTAAATGTGATTGGGGCTATTGTATAGTCCAGGCAATCGGTAACGGGATTGAATTCGTGGCTGAGATTCATTCGCCACATGAGATGTGTTCGACGAACCCGAGTCGTACTTCGGTTGGCGATAGTGGTTGGCCACAGGAAGTGCTTATGCACTTCATGTCATTCAACTTGTCGTGCGATCGAGCTAGCCAAGCTCGTCAAGTAACCTAATCTATCTTATATATGTTCATCATATTTGGACGCCTCTGTTTGAACCTGAGGTACTAACGTTACCAGTGGAATCCCGTTAACTGTGGTACCTCGATCCGCTAAGACTCATGAGCCGGGCATAGTGGTATGGGACACCGTGGTCGAGTTGTCGGCCTACGCTGGGGCCACGAGCCTCCCTGTAGTGACCATTGAGCAACCAGACTCGTGAGCTGATTATGGTGGTATAGGACACTATATTCGAGCTGTCGGCCTACACTGCTTTGATGGGTGATGTGGGAGTGGTGCAACGATGCCGTGTAACAGCCCTGACCGTACCCGGTGTAGTGACCTCGAGCATACTCTAAATCTGTGGTGAGGCGACGAGCCTTCCCGTAGTAACAGAGTATAAAATAAGCCTGTATTAATAAGGTGATGGGGGAGTGGTGTAACAATTCCGTGTAACAACCCTGACAGCCTTTGTAGCGACCTAGAAACACACCATCGTATGAGATTGTCTAGGACTGACGTCCCTAGAATGGATCATTGTTTAGGAATGATATAAGGAAGGTACCTTAGTTTCCCAATATTGCTGTTTGAAATAGACTAATAACAACTCGGTAATCATACTCATCATCGCATTGCATGTGCCTGGAAGATGTGGAGCATTGAGGGTGACAACATGCCGCGGACGTAAGATGGTGCCGCACGAGGGAGTATGTTAGCGAGGGCATGCATCATAATCGCATCTCATCATTGCATTAATTACAATACTTATGAATGTTGATTGTACTGCTTGACTGAATTGATAACATGTTAACCTATGCTTTATTGTTCCACTGAGTTGATCACTCACTCCCACGTTATGGGATGGTGTTGTACACACCAACCAGACCTTGTTGTAGCCGCAGGTGATGGCGATGCTTATGAGGCGGAGCCGAACTTTTGCGATGATGAGGATGCCTTCTTATATGTGCCATGTTCTGGCGGCTTCATGTGAGTCGTGTCTTGATCGACGGGGTTACAGGGATATTGACTAGAGGACCTTACGCATTTGGTATATTTTAGAATCGCACTTGTAATGAATTAACCTGGTAACATTATCACACTCTGAAGACTCACCATAGTTTATATATTTTATATATCTATCACAATCTTCCACTTGCAAATTTAACTGTCTCTGGAGTATAATATGTTGTTTTGGTATAATCTCATTCATGTTTCAATGCTCTCATCATAATCATCATTACCTGTGTTGCATAAGTGATGCGTTGGAACTCGGGAGCTGAGCTTTACTCGACCCCCAATTTTCAGGCCGTTACATTCTTTATTCTAATTATGTTTTTATTAGTTCCCTCTAGCCCAAGATAGAAGAGAAACACATTGGTTTAATGTTTTCATAGTTATGATGATTGATTATTTTAATGATTCAAATAATGATGTATGCATGTTATCTATTGTTTAGGTTTAATTTTTTATCCTCATGTGAGATCCATATGTTTCCATCATATGAGATCCACATTGATGGATAGGCTTACCCTAGATCAATTAGATTTTCTAGATAAGAGAGGTTCTCTACTTGCTCATTTCTTTGATTCATTATCTCATGGATATTGAATGTTTAAAATCATTGGCGCTTGAGAATATATATCAATGATGCAAATCCATGATTTTTTAAATATTTTATATCATTTATTTAAAATGTTTAAATTATTTTATTTTCTGATTAGGCCGACCATAGTGCTCGGATCCTAGTTGTGTTATCCAAGTCATCGTGATTTTGGAATTTTAACCTATGTGTGGAACTTTGAAGCTTGGGTGTTGTTTTCAAATTAATTGAATTCCATACATTTAAAACCTTCAAAATCATTTCATTTGTTTAGTTTCCATTAGTTAGTTAATTTTGCATTTGATTTTCTCATTCTCACAATTCATCTCCCTATAAGATCGACCCTGTATTCACAGGATATTACTTACGAACCTCTGCACTTGGAGGCAAGAAATCAATTGGCCATGGGCTCAAATATGGGACACTTCTAAGCCCTAGATGGGCCACACATTGTAAACATGTGTTGGTGCTAATTTAACGTGAAATTAACACTTCCACAACAGATTGCTCAAGATCTTGGTATATACATGAGTAGTTTATAAGTACAATTCTACCCTTTTCTTTAGTCCAAACTTCTCCGTTCGTATCTCACAACTTCACCCTCTAAACGAGGTGAAATTTGATAGGTGATTATTATTTTACACGCCCTCTTAACTAGTTAAATTTGGGCCATTATCCATCCAGGATGACCAAGATGCTCCTTTAGTGGGTAACACACTCCGTAATTCAAAATAATATTTGTACACCTTTGATTGACAAGTTACCAGGTAGTTTGGACCTAAACCCTAATATCTTCATGATGATCGGTTTACCGTGATGTTCGTGAGGCCCGTTTGGCGGATCCAAACATGATGGATAGTCAAATGACTTGCTAAAAATAAGGAAACTTGATGGTTAGCACTCTGACCATGTATGTAGGTGGATGCATGGTCAGTTTCGTAGATGGATGGACATAAAGTGAGTTTCTGGAGTGATTAGGGGTAGCATATGTATATCGTTAGATTCGAGTGTCTTATTCACATGCGTAAGTTTCTTAGATTGTAGTTTTGATAGTGGGTTAAGCATATTCATAGGTGATGAAAAAATGAATAGATCAAAATTTCAACTTGATGAGTGTATGAGCAGATGTAAAGATCGAGTAGCTAGTTTACTACTATCGGGTGGTCCAAAATCAAAGTGGACGGCTAGATGTCTCTATCTAGCAATGCATATTTGACTGAGTGGTTGGTTATGATAGATGAGTAAGAATATTTGGTTATATGATGATCCTATCTTAAAATCAATAGTTAGATTGCTTGATCTATGAATGGAGATTATTCTCAATGGTCAGATTCACGTTGAAGAATAGATGTAAGGTTAGGATAGTCAGATTGATATTGTACACATGTACATAATAAGTTAAATTTTATGGTAACACTCGAGAACTTTCAATACTCGGGTATTAAAAAGTTCGAGGTGTTACAATCTACCCCCTTTAAATAAAATTTCGTCCCCGAAATTTAATTACTTCTACCATTTATATCGATTCATTGTGTTTAAGTTTTCACTGTATTCTTCATGAGATAGATATATATGTCCAAGCATGTGTTTAATTGGCTACCTAAAGTGAGGACGCTACAATCTACCCCCCTTAAATGAAAATCACGACCCCGAGATTTGTTATTTGGATTATACCTGCTTGTGCCTTGTTTGAATATGGTTTGTAAATCCATGGCCCCGATCATTCTAAATCCTTGGGGAATATGATAAGATTTTTCATTTTTTACCACAAACATATCCTAGATTTCATAAAGGATAGGCCAAATTATCCATTTCCCGTTGAACCTAATTTTTGGTGTCATCCTTTATATGAAAGGTTTTAAATTCCAATGATCGTTTTATATTAACAGCCTGTCAATCCCAGAATTTTAATTTTTGATCCATATGTCCAATTTATTTGAAATTTGGACTTTAAGCCCTTGACTTATTCTTGACACTCCATAAAAATTCACGGTGTAAGATTCTATAGTTTAGGGGGTGTTTCACCCTTGCGATTTGTATAAAAGCTTGCTATCCAGCAACAATTTCTACTGTCGGATTTTTATGGAATTTTGTACATACCCAATTGAGATGAAATTTTATAGGAAGGTTGATGGAGACCTAAGTGATCTATTAGAAAATTTTCAAAATTTTATGATGTTTCTTCTTTCTGAAACTAGTCGAGACTTCACAATATATCAGAATTTCGTTGAAATAGTAAAAAAATTTGGAAAAATTAGAAAATCTCTATTCCCATAAGGGAAACTTGTTCTTCTTGATTGTGACCCTATTTAAGGATGACTTTTAGTTCAAAACAAATTTATTCAGATTTTTTTTTAAAAGATTTATTATGGGGGTACCTAGTTCATAATTTCTAAATTTCACATTTAACTTAATATTTCCAAAGGGGAACCTGAATATGGGTTTTTAATTCCTCAATTTCCTAGTTCCTTTAGGAATTCAATTGATTATATGTATCTAATTCATAATTCTATCCTAGTGGTGTAAAACTTATGATGGTCCATTCCCTCAGGCCCAGTTAATCTCATTCTCATGCTCTAATATCAACTATAACATCCCGAAATTTTTATTTTTTTGTGCATTAATTAAATACCATTTCTATAGTTGGCTCAGTTTTTGTGTTGTCACATCGAAACTGTAATGAAAAAATTGGCTCATTTAGTCTTGAGACCTTATTGTCATATCATATTTTCTGTGCATCAATTGTCGTGCACCATTTATAAAAGCACATTTTGGGTTCCAAACTACACCACAAACTGGCTTGAATGAAAGCTGTCATTGCTACTGCTTTATCTTCCAATGAATTCTCATTCTCTATCAATCAAGATCATGGAGGAAACTCTGTCGGGGGGCTAGAATCCCTTTTAAGCTCTCTCTTACATGATCTTTCTTCTTTCCTTCAAGAGGTTGTTGAGCTTCCCATAGAATCCCTTTTAAGCTCTCTCTTACATGATCTTTCTTCTTTCCTTCAAGATTTTGAGAAGATTCTTTCGAAAAAGTTCTTTCAAAACTCCAACGACTTAGGACAGAATATGGAGTGTCTGCTCGAGAGCTCAACCGTTGTAATGCTCTCTTATCTCACTTGTCATCTTTGAACACTTAACACAGATCTGTACCAATCCGTCAGGAAATGGCTAGGCAGAATATAATGTGTTGGACCTGCAAATATAATTTTTATAAGAAAATATTGTGGTCGATAAGGTTAGCACGCAATAATCTGGCTAATGACTTGTCCCAAACCCATCAGCTTCACCCTTTCCAGAGTTAGTCTAGAATAGAGGAGCTGTTCACATTCATTACGTACCAAACAACACTCTACAAGGAGCGTATCCATTCTAGCATAACTGAAAAGAGATCGGCCGAGGAAGAGTATGAAGCTCTCTGTCGATGTTCTACTGGCGTAGAACATTCCTTTACATCACTTGTGGGCCAGCACTCTTCATAGGTGGAGAGGCGACACATGGCGATGGAGGCAAAAACTGTGGCCATGAACAAATTTGAAGAACTCAAACAAACCTATTTGTAATCCTATTGAAAATCTTCCTTCTACTATTGTTGTTCTTTGGGGCTTTATTGAAATACATATCTATTGTAACTACAAGACTCTTATTCAAAGTTTTATTTGAATGAAAACTTCATCTATTTTACTGAGTTGGTTTGGCCCGATTCCTAATGACTTCCCCAAATAAAGGGAAACATTTTTTTTAAGGAAACAACCATTTATAGGAGCTCTTGTAGTATTTCGGTTTATATCCTTCAATAACTAGGCTCCTCCTTTGATGACTCGCTTAAGAACATATGGTCCTTCCCACGTAGGGGACCATTTACCTAATGCTTGGTCTTTTTAACCGATCGATAGGACCATTTTCTAGACCATATCACTATCTCCAAAGGATTTTCCCTTTACTCTTCTATTATAGGCTCGCGCTACGACTGATTTGTTGGCCATAATCAAATTTAAAGCTTTAACACAAAGTTCATCCAAATCTTCAAGCTCGGCCATCATCGCTTCTATAAACTCAGAAGCAGTTAACTGAGATTGGTATGTAATCTGTAAGGAAGGGATCGTTATTTTCAAAGGTAGAACTGCATCATGTGCATAGGTTAATGCAAATGGACTGACCCCAGTACTTGAACATGGTGATACTCTATAAGCCCATAAAGCCTCGGATAGCTTGACGTGCAATTCTCTCAGATTGTCATGTACCATCTTTCTCAGAATATTTTTTATTATTTTGTTACTGGCTTCAGCTTGACCATTAACTTAAGCATAATATGGAGTTGAATGGAGTATTTATATGCTATATCGGTCAGCCATCGCTTGCATTTCTTTAGCAGAAAAGGCTACTCCTCTATCAGTAGTAATATATTCTGATATCCCAAAACGATGAATAATATTGGTCTCAATGAAACTAAGAATTTCTTCATGTGCTTTACCTCTACCCACTTGGTAAAATAATCAATCGCTACTATGATGAATGTGTCCATTCGGGTTGAGGGTGGATGAATTAGTCCGATTAGATTGATTGCCTCACTCTGAATGGCCGTGACTTTATTATGGGATGCAATTCGATCATAGGTACATGTCGGACCGGACCATTCTTCTAACAGGCTTCATAGCCTTTAGCATATTGAACACAATCGACCATCATTTCTGGCAAAATATAATCATAACACTTGAGTATAAGTATCATCTTTCTTCCTGCTTGATGAGCTCCACACTTCCCCTTATGCACTACTTCCATGACAGCCATGGCTTCGTTTTTAGATAAGCAAGGAAGTAAAATTCCATCGGCCCATTTTCGATACAATTCATCTTTGATTAGGATGTAACTGGCAGCCGATCTCCATATACTCCTATCGGTCTTATCTCATGGATTCTGCAAATAGTTCATGAGGGGAGTTCTCTAATCTTCTTACTCCAAATCTATTTGACAGATTTCCATTACACCTCTTTGGAAAATAGAAGGTAGAGATCTTCTTTAGATTGTGACTGACTGACCAGCTGATCCTTTCCATGCTTCTAGGCTTACAGCTAACTGTGTCATTTCATTAACATCAGTATTGTAGCCTCTCGTGACATGCATCAGTTTGACTTCCTCAAATCTATTGAGAATTTGAGTTGCTAGCACGTAATATGGCAACAATGATGGACTAGTGCATTTAAAAGTTCCTGCCATTTGATTTATCACTAACTGCAAATCACCAATTATCATCACGTTCCTCACCTATAATTTGGGCAACAATTCTAAACTAATTACCATAGCTTCATATTCGGCTTGATTGTTAGTACATTCAAATTCCAATTTGAATGCAAACTCTTGTCGATTTCCATTAGGAGTAATCAATATAATCTCTACCCCAGACATCTCGTGTGTCCTCAATCCATCAAAAATTAATTTTCATGGTGTGAGTTGCACATAATGTAAATATAAAATATCTTAGGGAATTTGTTCTTCGAGATTTGATAGATGATCGACCAAAAATTCAGCTATGGCTCTTCCTTTGACGACTTTTTGAAGAACATAATGTAAATAAAATTCAGACAATGCCAGCACCCATTTACCAATTCGGCTGCTAAGAATTAGCCGATTTAGCATATACCTTACTAAATTAGTCAAGGGTATTACATTTACCATTTCGACCAATAAATAATGTCTTAATTTAGTGGCTGTGAAATACAACGATAAACATAACTTTTCCATGGTTGAATACCTTCTCTCGATATCCAACAACGTTCGACTCAGGTAATAAGCTGCTCTTTCCTTAAGCATATCATCATCTTGTGCCAGGAGAGCTCCGACCAGCTTTGTTGAAGCTGCGATGTATAATTTGAGTGTCGATTTTTTATGTCTGTTGAAGCTGCGATGTATAATTTAGGTGGTCGATTTTTTACAAGCGGCATTAGTACAAGCGACTTCATTAAATACTCCTTAATTTTGTCAAAAGCCAGCAGATGTTCTTCTTCCCACATAAATTCGGCTCCCTACCTCAATTTTAGTAAAGGATAAAAAACATTAGTTTTGCTTACATAGTTAGATATAAATCGTTGCTGAAAATTAACATGACCCAAAAACCTTTAAAGTTCGGCTTTGTTGGTTGGAGGCCGTGTATTAATTATAGCCTGAGCCTTATTTTAATCAAAGTTGATCCCCCTTTGGTGCACCTGGAAACCTAAGAAATTTCTGGCTAATACTCCGAAAGCACATATTAATGGGTTCATTTTTAACTTATGGAATCTCATCCTCTCCAAAGATTTACACAGATATACCATATGGTCATTAATATCGATCGATTTAATTACCACATCATCTATATAGACTTCCATAAGACGACCGAACATATCATGAAAAATGGCATTCATTGCTCTTTGATGTGTCTCACTTGCATTTTTTAATCCAAAGGGTATCACCACCCAGCAATACGTTCCCAATGGACCTAGACATTTGAATGTTGTTTTAGAACATCATCCACAATCGCATATATCTGATTGTATCTAGAGTGTCCATCTAAGAAAGATACAATTCCATGTCCTGCAGCTCCATCGATAAGCTAATCAGCCATTGGCATAGGATAATTGTATTTAGGTGTGGCTAGATTTAAATTTCTAAAATATAAGCACACTCTTAGCTTACCACTTTTCTTCATCACAGGGACCACATTTGACATCCATTCTACGTACTTAATTGGCCGAATAGATCCAAATTTTAAAAGTCGCTCGATTTCTTCTTTAATGTTAATGGTGACTTTGGCCATCATTTGTCTTGGCAGCTGCTTATACGGCCTATACCCTTCTTTGGTAGGTAATCTGTGTTCGACTAAAGACCTGTCAAGCCCTAGCATGTTGTTGTAGTCCCATGTGAAGCAATCTACAAACTCTGAGAGCATACTTTAGCATTTCTTTTTTAGGTGGATACAACAAGTTGCTGATGAATGTCAGGATCTGTAACACCCCGTACTTTCTAGTACTCGAATGTTACCATGTAATATAATTTAGTATAAATACAAGCTTAGCTCAAATGAACATTTAGATTCATTCTCGCCTAAATCCAACTGTTGAAAACAATCCCCATCCGTCTATCAAGCTATCCATCCGTCGATTTCTAAGATGGATAATCGTATCACTAGAGAAACCATGGATCAATTACCGTACATCAAATCCACGACCTTGATAGGATGAATGATCACTTAATTGATTAAGTTAGCCATTAGATTACAAACGTAGCTGCTAAAAGTTCCCTAAACGAGTATGGGAAACATTAGATGCGCTTAGGATTAGTTTTGGAATTATCCGATCATTACATTGGTGAGTTAACAAAAGGACATAAAACTTACTGAGCATGACACCTTATTAGGTAGAATCAACCACCCACTAGTCCATGGTGTCCAAACATGTGCACCCCACTCTAATGTATCAAATTGGTCATCCAATTTAGAATATGTAATATGTAATAATTATCAAATATACATAACTTATTATATATATATATATAATCTAACTATTTAATAATCATTTGTAATAAATAATATAATTCAACATAAATATATACACTATGAAACGTTATTCATATACTTTATAAATATTTAAAATTACATTTTAAAATGATATATACCTGTAATCCATATTATATTTGTACATTTATAACATCATTAATAAAAATTACAAATTATAAAATTTATATTACACAAAAATAAAATATACTAAGAAAACTTATAATAAATAACACATATCTAACAATATAATCATATATAATCAGAATTTACTATTAGATTCTAAGTGATCAGCCCTCGAGACCCTAAATAGTTAATTAAACTAGATTAAGAAAAAGATCCAACCGTTAAATCTCTAGAGATAGTCGGTTAACGCCATTTAGATGCACAAGTCTAATACTATGGCCCATGTAAGCCTTGAATCTGTCTCACCATTGGATTGGCATCCTAATAGGACCCACAAAATATGATGAACAGACCGGATCTGCAAAAATCACCACTGTGGACCCCACATAGGTGTTGCATGTGCACCTGAAGTGGTGTGCTTGCTATGCACCAGTCCGAGGAGCCCGGTCAAAGCGGGATTACCCGCAATTTCCTTAAAAAGGAGAGAATTTCTCTCTCTCTCTCTCTCTCTCTCTCTCTCTCTCCCTCTTTTTCCTGCTGTTGGGATTTTAAACGGATTGAGCCCGTTTTTGGTCACGAGATGGCCCACCACTAGCCCTTGATCAGATGATCTGAACCGTCCATCATGTTGGGCCCTCCATTCCAGTCCAACCCCAATAATTTTACATGCTGGTGGGCCCACACGTACACATAGCCTCAATCGTAAGCGCATGTAGTAGAGTTGTGTTTCCAGCTCTCTCAAAACCAACTGTTTGTGTTCGATGTAGGCCACCTCGAGCTGCTCCGAACCGTTTAGATTGTAGGCCTCTCAAATCCATCCAGGATGGTGGACCCCATGTAAATGTATGCATACATGTGTATGCTAAAATCCGGCCCAAAAACACCCTCGCACGAGTGACCCATTCCAAAAATGGAAACCATCTCACCACCTCCTCCAGCCAACTGTCGTGATCCATGTGAGGATCCTTCCTCCAATCACAGACCTCTATTTTGGTCAAATCCAAACCACCCACGCGCTACTCACGTGTTAGGGCTTTCTATGGAAAACCGACGCTAAAACCACCATGGTATCAGTTGTTTCAAGAAAACCGAACACTGGGATCAAATCCCATCCTTTCATTCACATCTAACGGACCTTAGAGCATTGGAGCTGCTATAAAGGAGGGAAGAATAGTTAGGTTTTCTCCTCTTGTTGCGGCTGCTCCAGAAAAATCTGTTATTTCCTTCTAAGCTCGAACCCACCAACCAAACGGTGTCCGAGCTTTATTCCTCCCATTCTCTAAACTTCCCTGGGCCTACCCACACTATCCCACATAGTTGGAATGAAGAAATAAGCAAAGGTAAGAAATCCACCACTAACGGCCGAGGCTTCTTCCTCGAGTCGCACCACCCCTGGTCGCAGCGAGTCGGGGTGAGTTCTGGTCAGGTTGGATATCTTGCTGGCCAGGGTTGGAAGAAAGAAAGAAAGGATCTAGGAAGATGGAGAAATGAAGGAGAAAGAAGAGAGAACGGGGGAGCGGGCTCGAGCTAGTGCCGCACTACTCACTACAGTAGGTAACTCGGGCCGATTTCGAACCGAGTTGGATCCAGTCCAAGCCAGCAATGGGTCCTGTTGTTGCTAAAATTCCAGCAAGAGAGTGAAAGAAAGAAGGAACAAGAGATGTGTGAGACGTCTCCTTTTTCTTTCTGTGTAGTTGTCGAGTCAACTCGATTCACATGAGTTGGGCCGAGTCTACTGAGTTGGGCCACCCCTGAGACGAGTCCAGCCACGTTTAGAATTTTCAAAAGTAATAAAGAAGAAGAAACAAAAAGGAAAGAAAGAAAGAAAGAAAGAAAGAAAGAAAGAAGGAAGAAAGGAAAAAGGAAGAAGAAAGGGAGTGAGGACGTCGTTGAGTCAACTCGACTCACCTGATTTGAGCCAGCTGTCCATTGCTGGACGTTCCAACGTATGAAGAAGAGAGAAAAAAACAAGAAGAAGAAGAGGAAAACTGAGTTGAGCTAGGTCACTAGACCGATTCAACTCGCTCGAGTCATGGGTTAGGGCTGGTGTGTTTGGGGCGAGTTGTGACTGAATCTAGATGATGCTGGACCTACATGAGGAAGCGGGGAAGAAGAAAGGAAAGAAAGAAATGAGAAATAAAGAAGAAGGGAGGAGAAAGAGGGTTCTTGTGGGTCGAACCGGTTCGACTGAGGAGAGTCTACACTTTCTCTCCAGACCAAAATTCTTTCAATTTCAATTGTCATTATTACCATTATTGTCATTATTAATATTAGCCATTAGTAAATTATCTAATCTAATAATAGTTATTATAGACAAGAAAATAGAATAATATCATTATTAAATACTAGTGTATTGTTTTGTCACTCTTAAATGTTATCATAAATAGTAGATCATAACATTAATTATCATCATAATGATTATTATTAATATGTTAGCTAATATAAATTATAACACTAACACTAGTAGTTATCTTGTAATTATTAAGTTTATATTGCAATTAATGGTACACAAACTAGAGTTCAAATCCTAAAATCTAAGTTTAGGACTAAACTCAAGGATGAAACCCTAATTATACATAAAACCCTAAGAATAATTAATCCAAATCCTAGGTTAAGACCTTAACCCTAAATAGTGTGTAAAGCTGGATCTAATCATATAACTTTGCGATTTATGGTAGGATTTGATTCTAAGGGAACACACATTTCTTAGTAACGATGTAGGCGATTTAAAACATAAGGTGATGACTTCTCCCCTTGAGCTTTCCATCTCTAAATTAGATCAAGAATAGTTTTTATATTAATTATGAATGATATCTTAGAGTTTGATTAATCATTTGATTAGCTTACTTGAACATATGTTTGAGAATCGATAATCCATGATTATGAAATGCAATTGCTAGAACTTGATTCCTTAGGTGACTTATGAATTATATTTGCATGCGTTCTTAAGTTTTACTTTAATTATTTGAATGATTCCTTAGTTGTTTAAGATGGTTCGTTACTTAATCTCTATGTCATTCTCACATGTCATTATTCTGTTTGTAAGACACATATGAATCAAAATCTCTCTAAGTCAAGGAGGGAAACCTCTATCTATGAAAGTGAGTCTACACTTAGAGTGTAATGAGATTGATTATGCTAAGACTAGACCCTCAACATGGATGTTATATTAGTGGCAGTTTAATTCATGAGATTTACCATTTATGGGGTGATTCCACCTACCTTACTATGGAATGAACCATTCAACGTTTTATTGTCGTTGTTTATTCGCATTTGAATCATACATACCGACTCATTTTAATCGTTGTATTTAATATCTTTGACATTTCATTCCTACTCAACATACGATGGTAATTTTCCATACATTGAGAATTGATTGGCCACGTGTTGATGGGTTTTATCCACACCCTAAGGCAGTAGACTCATGTGCTGGGGATGGTGGAATGGGCTACTATGCCCGAGCCGTTGGCTTACGCTAGGTGACGAGCCCCCCATAGTGACCTTGAGCTTATTTCAACCAACTGATTGTAATTGAACTAATAATGGCTTGGCTAATCATGCATACATGACATATTGGCGATGATGGGTAGATATTTTTTGATGTTATAGCACGTGCCCTCCGGGTTATTAGGGGTATTGTTTCACTAGCTGTCAGACCATCGATTATCGATTTACGTACGTGATGTATAATAGGCAGTCGTTATGAGGGTACGTGATGTACTTCGCTAATGGCCAGCCTTTGTATGGGTGACGAGCCCAACTGTCGACTGGATGAGCATCCCCAGGTTGATGATGCATTCATGCATCCATGCATATAATAAAACTACATTTTGTTATATTTTGTTTGCCTGATTGCTTTCATACTACACTTGTCTGAGGCGGCGGTGTGTAATCTTGAGGAAAATTCATACTGAATTGGCCACTCTTTTATCAAATATACAATCGTATAGATAGCACAGATGACTTAAGTGATATTCAGGTTCAGACTGAAGAGGAGCTGGTATAATTGTCAAGGATGCATAGTTGTACCTGTCAAGAGAAGTTGCGCGATCTTGCGGCTTACATTTAAATGCATTTCAATATTTCTCATATATTCAATTATGTAAATCTTATATTTGTTTATATTGAGACATTGGTTTGTATAAGTCATTATGGGCAGCCTCTTGTCTATTCTAATATAAATGTAAATTTCCCTTTATGTTGATTTGTCCACCTTCCTCTAAACTGCTAACTCTGGTAAGAAGAATATATATATATATATATATATATATATATATATGGAATTTGGCTCTGTATAGGTTAACACTCGGGTTTTTGGGAAACGAGTCACATACTTGGGTCCTGAAAACACAGGACATTACATGATCTGTCCCCAAATTGATTTCGACCAACAGGTCTTGAACTTGCGGTCGATTATCTTCTTTTTCTTCAGAAAGATCTTCCAGCTTTAAGATATTTTCTTCACTTGGTTCATCTAATCCGGCCAAATTCATGGATAGGCTTTCATTGGATTTCATTAAGCTTTCTTCAAGCCTCTTTATCCTAGCCGTAAAGTCAGCTCCAACCTTTTTTTAAAATTTTTTTTATTTAAATGTTTGCATCATGAAATTTTTTCAATGACACAATGGAACACCAAGTGATAGAGGATAATATCCTTTGGCCAGGTGTCATCTGTTCGTGTTATCTCTGGAATAGCCTGCACGATGCTATTTGGATTCTTTTATATAGTAATACCAGTAAGAAGATTGAGTTTATTTCTACCGGTAAATCTGATGAGTCTCACTTCTTCGTCATAGTAAGAAGCCTCATTGGCATTTGATGTAGCCAGAAACGGTTTATTATTGATCAAACCCATTTCAACCTTACTTTGATTCCAAAATATAACAAATTGTTGAAGAGGGGATGGGATACATCCAAAAGAATGGATCCAATCTTGTCCTAGCAATGCATTATAACTTGACGAGGTATCGACCACAAAAAATGGTGATAGAATTGTTTTAGTACATACAGTCAAATCAACTGGTATGATACCATGCATATTTGTAATATAACCAGCAAAATTGCTTACGGTCACCTCTAATAGAATTAAATCAACTGAGGTTTTTCTTAACCTGTCCATCATCCTTCTTGGTAATAGATTTAATGCTGCCCCATTATCTACCAAGATCCTGGTCACTGGGCAGCCGTCTAAATGAGTTGATATGTATAATGGTTTAAGATGTTATGTCATGTCATCAGTTGGCTTGTCGATATCACCTTCTCGGAGGTGCCATCAACGATTGTATTAACTTTTGGTGTTTCATTCTTATTGATCTCACTTGTTTTCTCCTTTCTTGAATGGGAAAGAGGCATGTTAAATGTGGTT
The DNA here is from genome assembly GCA_030180095.1 of Magnolia changhungtana. Taxonomy (NCBI): domain Eukaryota; kingdom Viridiplantae; phylum Streptophyta; class Magnoliopsida; order Magnoliales; family Magnoliaceae; genus Magnolia; species Magnolia changhungtana. The sequence goes on from JASAUF010000320.1 coordinate 2,730,481, forward strand.
TTTTTTATTTTTTTTATTTTTAGGGGGGGGGGGGGAACTTCTTTCACATCTTGAGGCATTGTGTTTGGTTGCGTATGTTGTGCCTAAAAGCCAGTTGGTAACGTAAAAACCATATTGCAATAGAAAGTTATTGGAGATAGCGAACCAAACACAATTTCTCCACTCAAACCTTGCCCCCATAGTGTTTCAGATCCAGTTTCCTCAATCTAACTAGGTGTTCTTCAATCATAGGTTCGACCAACGGGTCATTTATCAAAGAACTTTCTCTAGCATCAACAGTTGATGAGCGTTCATTAGTTAGCCATTCCTCTATTAGGAAACAATCTTCCTTAAAGTAATCAGATAGATTACCATAATTGTCTTCTTTTTCTTCAGAACTTTCCAATCGAGTTATGTCATTAGGCAGATTGGTACTCCCCTGTACCTCCATTGGCATAATAGCTTCAACTGTATTTATAATTACTTGTTCATTCAGCTCTGGAATTTTCTAGAATGGACGAGGGAGTCTGGCACATGGCCAAAGAGGTGGTCCTTCCTTTTCCTTTCCTCTCTTTATTTCAGCTCTTTGCCTCTGTCATCGACGTTTTTTTAGTCCTTGTCATGATTTCTAATGCTGCTGGAAACTTTGGGCGAACAATTCGTTTCCACACATTCTTCCTAGTATTAGGAGGCCTAACCATCCTTATCGGAGGTGGTTGTCATTGTGAATAACGATCGTAATTTGTGTTTGTTGAGAATCAGTAATCATGACTATTATGGTATTCTCTTCCTCTTTCTGGTGGATTCCCTAGTCGTGATACGATTTATCATGCACATCAGTCACAAATCTGAGGATTTGGATACTTATCTCTCATAATAGTTGATTGACTGTCTCGAGAGTAGTGAATTCTATGATGTTTTTCCCAATATCGACTGTTTCTCCTTTGCGAAGTGCTTGGGGTAAGGTCAATTTTGGTCCTTGGACGATCTTTCAAATCAGTTGTAACCACATTCAGATCCACATTTGCCAGGAATGGGCCGGTGTCGATCAACATTGCTTCTTTGTCTTTCTCAGGAAATTTTAATAAACCGTGATCGATATGATCTTGGATGACATTCTTGAAAATAACACATTTATTAGTAGTGTGTGATCGAGAACCATGCCATTTGCAATAATCAATTTTTTATAATTCATCAGCCGAAGGTACTTTATGGTTTATAGGAACCTTAATGAACTTCACTACCAACAAGATATCAAATATCTCTTCAGTTCGAGTAATATTAAAAATATATACTTTTTGGGCCTTTTGCATATTTGGGGCGGTCAATTCCGCTTTAACCAACATTGCACAAATTAATGGCTTATTAGCCACTACTTCAACAATTGCAATTTCATATTTAAGATCACTGTAATACGATCCTAGAGATGAATTGGCTCGTCTGGCTCCTTGCACGAGTTCCTCATAGCGAGAGACATTTTTAGTCAAATCATATAGGTCTGTAAACTCTGTGCCAATAAATTTTTTACGGAGTTTATATTCTAAACCATCTTATGAGAGTTGCACGAACTCGGCTTCAGTCATAACCACTTTGCAATGACTTCTCACTTGCTTAAATCACATAATATAACTTTCACATTGCTCTTCAGGTAGTTGTCCGAACTGTGCAAGATCAGCCATAGTTATTTCTATGTCTTTATAATATAATTGAGCATAAAACTTCTCATCTAGCTCTTGCCAAGTGTGTATATGGCAATAGAATTGAGTACCAAGTAAAAGCTGCAGTGATCAAAGAATGACTGAATAATTGTAATTTATAATAATCATTGTTGGCTAATTTTCCACAATGCATGATGAATCGGCTGACATGTTTGATGGTAGATTGACCGTGTTCACCAGAAAATAGAGCGAAATCTGATTGATAATTCATCAACAATGGCTGTTGCAGATCTATCCACTGAAGATATGACTTGCGATACATAGGGATAGTATTATGGCTTAAAACTTGGCGAGCAACTTCCTGAACAAGTTGAACAATTTGTTCTCGATCAATTTATTGAGGTTCTACAACAGGTGGTTGGCTTGTACCGAATCGACTGAGGTTATCTTGAAATTTGAGTCATCGCTTTGGATTAAATCTAACTGGAGGCCTTTTATTTATATTTTCAGGCATGAAATCCCAAACTTCCTATTTAGGTCGCCTAACCTCTGCAAGAGGTGGCGTGTTCCTAGTTTCTAGAACAGGAATTGGTGGTGGATTACACTGCAGTGGTGGTATAGGTGGCACTCTAGTGCATGGATTGCAGCATATTGAAATCCGATTTGCAAGATGGGGTGAGTTAATCTCCTCTTCATTTCTGAACCTGTTTTTCACTTCATAGGTAAAAACATGTAGAATAAAATGCTCGTTACAGCTTACAAGCTAAACATGTTATGATTATATTCTAACTAGCAATGACCAATAGCCAAATGGCCATTGTGATCAATTCAGGCATAAAACGCATTAAGCAACTTGCCATATCAAGCCGATTTGGACTTTCTCATTGTGCAAGTAGGGTTTCTGCACTTTACATGAAAAAGAAAGATAAAAAAAGTATATTTGGAAACACAAGTCAGCCCGTCTAGAGGCATCAAAAGCACATTTGCACTCTTTCCAAACTGAGTCTCACCTCACAGTAAAATGAAATGAGTTTTTACACTAATTATATATCAGAGAAAACATTGACAAATCCAAGGAAACTTAAAGAAAATGTCAACAACAACATAGATAAAAATCTCCATGGAAGTTTGGAAGAGAGCTAAAAATTTTGTCTCTTTCCTGGATTATTTCATTAAATCATTTATGCTAAATACTGCAGATATACAGGAAAGGGTCTTCTTGATCAAAACAAACTGAAACAAATGGATGTGAGTTAAGAGAAAAATCAATGGCATGCTCAAAGACGTTTAACATAAATCATAATGTAAAGATCACACAACGAAAGCTTTCCAAAATGGATGCATATTTCCCGTATTTTAAGGTAACCAATAATGAGATATCATTGGACAAGAAACTCACATTTTATCAACATGACTGAAAAACCTTCCCTATAGCATAAAGAACATAGGAGAAAACATTCACTGTAACTAACATAACGCAACAATAACAGTATGAGAACTAGTAACTAACCACTAGCTGCTCTCAGTCTTGCTACCACCCCCACAAACTAGATACTTCAATATATATCCAAAAGAATGTTTCCATTTTTCGGTTAGGAGAGCAGCAAATGTAAGAATATTGAATACTCGAATCGACATAAAGCAGTCTATGTTGGCGACTCCATTGTTGTCCCAATTCAAAATAATCCTAAAACTGCCATTGATATAAAATCATTAACTCAATCGTACGTCTTATATTCCAAGCGTGAGGCATTATAAATCTGGTTATTGGGCAAATCTTGTGATGGGTTTTTTTGACCCATCTTCGACCGGTCGTGAGCCTTGCTCGACCGGTCTAAGGCTGGTGGTCGACCAGTCGAAGGTTCGAGTCGTGACTTCGACTCAAAGTCCAGCGAATATTTTTGTTATTTTTTACTGTAGCTACGACTGGTCGAAGAGATGTCTCGACTAGTCAAAGGGGTCCTACGACTAGTCGAAGACTAGGTTCGACTAGTCGAAGGTTACACAGTTTGTTCCGCGATTTTGCGCGAAACTGCGGATTTGAGTCCTTTCGCAACAGGGATGCGGAAAGGAGTTTCCTAAACTATAAAAGGGGTTGCCTAGGGTTTTTCTAGGTACAACAAGAGGGTTTCCTAAAGCTTTACAAGGGATTTGTTAAAAGGTTTGGGGCTATCAAAGGTGAGAGAGAGGGAGAAAGAGAGAGAGGAACCTTATAGAAGGGAGGTTCTGCTCGTGGAGGTTTTCTACTTTGCAATTTATATCTCAGCGCTGCTATGTCCTCGTAATCGGTTAGATCTTTCCGTTTTCTCTATTTCTCTTATTATTTATCCACTCCTGCGTGAGTGAAAAAGATTATAACATTCTACTTCATAGTGGATTGTTGATCTGGACGAGGTCCCATGGTTTTTACCTCTTTGAGGGTTTTCCACGTAAAAATCTCTTGTGTGGTGTGTGATTGATGCTTTGATTTATTTTATTGCTTTATTATCCATAATTTTGGTTTGTTTCGGGAGGCTAGATCCTAAGGTTTGTGCAAGGCATCCCAACATCTTACACCTCTGCTCCCACACAAGAAAAGGGAAGGATAAAACAAGTCCTCACCCTGGAACTATATAAAGAGCATATCAAAAGGCCAAACTGTGACGATCCATGGAACGGTTCAACTCAATCGCAGCCACAAAGTACTTGTACCATCAAACTTCGTTCCAACAAATCTATGAATCACATCAATATTTCATGTATAATGAGATGAGCTTCCTCTTTTCAGACACCATGTAAATCAAAATGGTCAGACCATATGTCTCTGTTACATGATCAATGGATTGATAAAAATAATTATCAAGGAAAATGGATTGATCATAAGAAAATGGCCAATGCATCTCAGTAAGCTCCTAACACCCGCTTGGTAGGTTTTTAGTGAAAGTGAGGTCTACAAGCATATCAAACACAAAACTGATTACCAAGAGTTGTTTTGGAAATAAGATTTCATCAACAAAGAAAAATAACTCCCAGTAATCTGATCCTAATTTCCAGCACATATTTATAAAGATCAACAACTATTAAATAAGCTCAGATCACTAAAATCTATTCCTGATTTCCAGCAAGTATGTCAAGAACTCAACAACTATGAACTAAGCTCTTGATTTTCCTCTTCTTTGAGCTGAGTTGTTTGTTTTTTTTGCTTTTGTGTGGGTTGTAGTGGGTGCACCTTGTTTGTTGCTTTTCAATAAAGTCCGGTAATTAGAAAAAAAAAAAAGAACAACTACTTTTGTTCATCAAATTCTTTATGATAGGAGAAACTTGGCATAAATGTAGTAATATTATATGTTTATTTTCGATAATATGTTTTGTACACTACAAGCACAAAGATATTAACAAGAATGGAGAATCAAAGACAGCAGCGTAAGAACGAATTTTCACGTATCAGGTTTATGCAACAAGAGACTTAAGTGTTGTGAACAGAAATCCATTTCTTCCAAATGGATTTACCATAAGAGAGGATTTGCATGTACTTGTCCATCTCCAACTAAGCTAGCCTCATATAAAAAAAAAAATAATAATAATAATAATTAAAAAATAACAAAAAAAAAACTATGAGATGCCAGCAAGAGCTATGAAGTTAAGGAAACTTTTTCTCCTTGTCAGTAACCTTGACAATTTAGTAAATGTAAACATTTATCTTTCTAATTTTGGTCCCACAAATTGCCTTGAAAATTGCTAATGGGTATTGAATTATATCAAAACCATCCAATTTATTAAAAATACAATATGTTGTTAAACAGATGTCTTTAATCTTGGTGGTCTGAGGTGCTCGACCAGTCGAGGGACTGGCTCGACTAGTCGAAGGTCCCTTCGACTGGTCGAAGCCCTCTTTTGACTAGTCAAAAGTTACGCAGACGGTACGCGGACTGCGAAAATTTGAGACGGTTTCTAAGGATGTGCGTAAGTGAGAGTTCTCCATCTATAAATAGGAGTCCCTACAAGCATTCTAAGATATTCTAAGGCTTCCTAAAGGTATTCCAATGGTTTTTAAAAGGGTTCTAGCGTTATCAAAGGGTGTAGCAAGGGTGAGATTCAAGCTTGTTTGAATCGGGTAAGTCTTTTCTCTTTGTAATTTCTATTTTTATAGTGAAGATCTATCGATTTATGCCGTGGTTTTTTCCCGAAAGGGTTTTCCACGTAAATCTTTGTATTCTCTTGTGATTGCTTGGTGCTCATGGATTGCTATCCTAGATCCATATTCATGTGATTCCGCAGACCAAATCCCAACACAATATGAGTATGGTAAATAACATAAAAGGGAAATGCATAAGCGTCCTTTGGTGAGATGAACAATACATCAACAACACTTCAAACAACTATCCCTAACAGTGCAATGTTGGAATCAAAGAGAGAGATATACCTATCCATAAATATAGAGAGCCAAATAGGAAAAGTACAAAATAGCTATCTTTTGAAAAAAAAAAAAAAAACTTAAAATTTTTGTTAAGTTCATAAGGTTTCGTTAAAATGAACATCTTGCAAAAGTGAATTGAACATAAAATTTTTGCCCATTTAGAAGCATGCAAATTTAGGTTGACCGAAGCTAGCTTTTGGAGTCCATTAATGACACAAAAAACTATCCCCTCCTTGGTTTTTCAGTTTTGGGCAAGATGACTGATTAGTCTCTAATCGAGCAGTGCAAGGCTTACTCTCGTCTATGGGACGAGTGACTGCTAGAAGACTTACTATGACTTTGGATGTTATTGTGTCATGTCTGTAGAAACCATTTTGAATGGGTAGGACATTATAAGGCTCGGAATAGTGGGGATCCTTAGCATTGACACGATTCTCTCAACTACGAGTTGCTTTAGGAGTTTGTTTCCAACCCTTGATGGTTTTGTGTGTTGTTGAATTACTTGTAGAGAATAGCCCCTTGTAGACATAACAATAATTGTCATTTGGGTTTTACATTTGAGCTATGCATAACGAGCATGCTGATATGGAGTTTCGATTACGATGTTGCATCGGACAGCGTGAAATGGATGAATGGATTTGAGTTGTTGCATCAAGATGGTGGTCGCGTGATTATTGCGCTTTTAATATATACGTCAAGCTTAGGAGCCAAAGTTGTGACTTTCGAGGCACCCGGAGACGCGTGTCATGCGTGAACTGAGCAATTCGAGTCACTTCCGGTTGTCCGGAATTCCACTTTTATCAAGGACGGTCCTAGGGAGGTTCAAAACCCATCTTGAGCCTTGAGAGTCCTTATGAAGAGCGAAATTGGCAGGTATATATAACTGTCGCGCGGGGGCAGGAAATTGCCACATGGGGCAAGTGTGCGGATGGGAGGGTTATGTACGTGGGACACGCGGGCGCGCAAACGTGCCGGTTTGGTTGTTACGCTCCAGGCAGCAGAATTGTTGCGTCAATCCACTTGTGCCACCGTGCACGGCTCGCTAGCCGCCGCACCGGCTGGCCAGACATTCATGCCAGGGGACTTCATCCCATTTTCTTTCATTTCTCTTTGTTCCTTTCTTTGATGAAGCCGGTGTTAATGCACTCGGGGCCTTGCCAGAGCAATGTTTTTATTGGTAAGGTAATTCTCACCTGTTGGTGGTTGGAACGAGGAATTTCAGTGATGGTAATGAGAATTATGGTGACTAGATTGAGCTCTTGTCGTCGAAACTGGGATTTCGATCACGAAAATAAGAATTTTGGGGATGGAGTTGGGATTTCGGTGATAGGCTTGGGGTCCCAATAATGAAACTAGGATTCCGATGATAGAAATAATGATTCCAGTGAAGGAGTTGGGATTCCGGTGAAGTACTTAAGCCTTATCTATTACCCAGCGATCAGAGACTACAAATTAAAATACCCTTTGAATAATGGAGTAGGGTATTTATAGCCGAGAAAGGTGGAGGAGTGAACAGATGGCAGGATGCCATGTGGTGGGCTTTGCGCACCATGTTTGATGGGCAACGCAATAATACATGCATCAACCTAAGCTGTTGTGCATTAACCTGAGCTATTGCACAACTGTCTTCGTGCCTCATTGGGTCTCTGCGTGGTTGAGCAAGGGGTCACCGCCACCGTGCTAGATGGCTTACCGTCGAGCTGGAGGACTTAGCCATCCATTTTCTTTCTTTTCTTCGATACTTCTCTTTGGGAATTTGACCGTACTGACCTCGAAGTTTGGACAAATTACTTAGAAAGCTACGGCGTTCCATATATCCTAAGAGTGGCCTTCCGGCAACTTTTGGATATTGTTTTGGAGAAAATGGCCCTGTCATTGGTTCAGAAGTTATACAGTCCTGGAGTGAATAAGAAGTTACCTTCTTTTTCAACGCCCGAGAAAGTGACGGATTAGCTACACTCCCTACCACCAGCCAATGGCTGGTGCTCGGTGGTCTATGGGCCCAACCACCATGTATGTGCTTCATCCATGCCACCGATCCTTCTTTCCATGTCATTTTAGGGCCAGGACCCAAATATCAGCTCGATCGAGTGCTCGTGTGGCCCATATAATAAAAAATAATGGTGATTGTTGAAACTTTCTAGGCTCACTGTGATGTTTGTTAGAAGTGTTTACTACCCATGTTAGGACTTTTTGGGCCCACGGCAAGCTGGCTGATAAGGTGGATGGATCAGATAACCCCATTGTGGGCATTAAGCTATGGTACCAATGGTTTGGTAGAAGAGGAAGTGAACACGTGGATACCAAGATCCATGTAACATGATAACCACAACCCATATAATATGACAACTACGACCCATGCAAACAACGACCCATATGGGCCCACATTGATATATGTGTATAATCCATGCCGCCCAACCTTTTTGTCACGTCATTTTAGGGGTAGGGCCCAAATATATCAGCCTAATCCAGTGCTTGTGTGGGCCAAAAAATAGAAAATAATGGTGACTGTAGAAACTTTCCACACTCACTGTGATGCTTGTTAGAAGTGGATACTGTCCAAGTCAGGACTTTTTGGGCCCACTGTGAGCTAGCCAACAAGGTGGATGGATCGGATCACCCCATTGTGGGGCCTTAAGCTAGGGTATACCAATGGTTTGGTATAAAAGGAAGTGAACACATGAAGCCACGATCCATATAACATGAAACCACGATCCATATAATATGACAACCATAACCCATATAACATGAAAACCATGACCCATATAACATAACAACCACAACCCATGAAAACTATGGCCCATTACAACCACGACCTATTAAACGTGCGAACCACGACCCATATAACATGATAACTACGATCCATGACAACCACGACCCATATTATATAACAATCACGACCCATATAACATGACAACCACGACCCATATAACATAACAACCACAACCCATTTTATATAACAACCACGACTCATACAACATGACAACATAACATGACAACCACGACCCATGTAACTTGACAACCACAACCCATAGAACATAACAACCACGACCCATGAAAACTATGACCCATATAACATAACAACCATGACTCCATGGGAAACTACGACCCATATGCAGTAACAACTACGACCCATATAACATGACAACCACGACCATAACTACATTGCAATATGAATAAGAGTTCTCTTCAACAGGCACCCAGCGAGTTGAAAAACTCTGTTGAGAATGTCCTATTTTAACATGACCAAAAACTTTGTTGAAAAGGTTAGGCATAAACAAGACATTCTCAATAGAGTTTTTCAGCTCGCTGAGTGCCTGTTGAAAAGAACTGTTATTCATATTGTATTGTAATTATGGTCGTGGTTGTCATGTATATGGGTCGTGGTTGTTACTCCATATGGGTCGTGGTTGTTATGTTATATGGGTCGTGGTTGTCATATTATATGGGCCAGCGACTTCATGAAAATTCTCAACAGAGTTTTTCAGCTTACTGGGTGCTCGTTGAAATTATCGAGTTGCCGGAGTTTGAAAATTATCTTCAGAATTTAATGTGGAGGCCGTTGATCTTCATGAAGATCGTCAACATCCCTGAGGAAAGAGAAGAGATCACCCATAAAGGAAGAACATAAGAAGGACTCGATGACTTCTTTGAATATCTCCTCCATTATTTTAATTGAAAGAGCAAAGAAATCCATGAATGCTTAAGGTGTTGTAATAAGGATTTTGGTTCGGATTGACTTGTGAAAGTAATTTGAAACCCAAGTACTACTTTTATAGGCCGGTTAACCAATGGTTAATGTGACGCTGATTCCGAAGGGTCGCACTAATTTCGAAGGGATTACAGGAAAGTAGTGACATTAATGCGATTTCCTGAAAAAGAATTTGGCGCTGATTCCGAAGGGAAGGGTTGTGGATATGATGAACAATGGGTCATGGTTGTCATCCATAATGGATCGTGGTTTTTATCTAGGTTGGATCGTGGTTTTTATCTAGGTTGGATCGTGGTTGTCATCCAACGTTGGATCGTAGATCGGGGGAAAACAGAATGGCAACCACGACCTGTGTAACATGAAAACCACGACCCATATCACACGAAAACCACGACCCATTTAACATGAGAACCATGACCCGTATAATATGAGAACACCCATATCACACGAGAACCATGACACATATAACATGAGAACCATGACCCATATAATATGAGAACCAAGACCCATGTTTATGGACCTTCTCAACAGAATTTTTCAGCTCGCTGGGTACTCGTTGAAGAGAACTGTTCTTCATATTGTATTGGGTAGTGATTGTTAGCTGATTTCCTGTGGTGTGTTCCACCTTAGATTTATATCCGTCTCATTTTTGGGATCAAGCCCTAAAATGATCTGTAAAAAATAGATGAACGGTATTCTGAGCAGAGAAGTGAGAGTGCAACTTTAGAAAACGATAGTAGTTGCGAGAAGAGTTTTACACCCTCCATTACTATTAAAAGAAAACACTCTTCAAAAGTAATAACCAGTTATGATGAGAGTGAGGAGGATGATATTATCCCCATTTACAAACTTAATGGAAGAAACTTGCAGAGTTATGTGATAGTACTGAAGAACTATCAAAATCTCCCATGAATCAGTCTTGTGCAGCTCTAAGCTTCTCTTCTGGTAGTGACTGTGTTATATGGGTCTTGTTTGTCATGTTATATGGATTGTAGTTGTCATGGATCGTGGTTATCATGTTATAAGGGTCGTGGTTTTCATGTTACATGAGTCGTAGTTGCCATGTTGCATGAGTCGTGGTTGTCATGTTATATGGGTTGTGGTTATCATGTTATATGGGTTGTAGTTGTCATGGATCGTAGTTATCATATTATGTGGGTCGTGATTGTCATGTTATATGGGTCGCGGCTGTTGCATGTTCACCACAACACATATAACATGACAACCATGTGTAACGCCCTGAAAATCGGGGGTCGAGCAAAGCTCGGCTCCCGAGTTCCAACGCATCACTTATGCAACACAGATAATGATGGTTATGATGAGAGCATTGAAACATGAATGAGATTATACCAAAACAGTATATCATACTCCAGAGACAGTTAAATTTGCAAGCGGAAGACTGTGATAGATATATAAAATATATAAACTGTGGTGAGTCTCCAGAGTGTGATAATGTTACCAGGTTAATGAATTATAAGTACAATTTCAAAATATACCAAAGGTGTAGTGTCATCTAGTCAATATCCCTGTAACCCCATCGATCAAGGCACAGATCACATGAAGCCGCCATAATACAGCACATACAAGAAGGCATCCTCATCGTCGTAAAAGTCCGGCTCCACCTCATAAGCATCGCCATCACTTGCGGCTACAACAGGGTCTGGTTGGTGTGTACAACACTGTCCCGTAACGTGGGAGTGAGTGATCAACTCAGTGGAATAATAAAACATAGGTTAACATGTTATCAATTCAGTCAAGCAGTAATGATAAAGCAGTACAATCAACATTCCTAAGTACTGTAATTAATGCAAGGATGAATGCGATTATGATGCATGCCCTCACCAACATACTCCCTCGTGCGACACCATCTTACATCCGCGGCATGCTGTCACCCTCAATGCTCCACATCTTTCAGGCACATGCAATGCGATGATGCGCATGATTATCGAGTTGTTATTAGTCCATTTCAAACAGCAGTATTGAGACACTAAGGTACCTTTCTTATATCATTCCCAAACAATGATCCATTCTAGGGTTGTCAGTCCTAGACAATCTCATACGATGGTGTGTTTCTAGGTCGCTGCAAGGGCTGCCAGGGCTGTTACACGGAATCGTTACACCACTCCCCCATCACCTTATCAATACAGGCCTAGTTTATACTCTGTTATTACGGGAAGGCTCGTTGTCTCTCTGCAGATTCAGAGTATGCTCAAGGTCACTATACCGGGTACGGTCATGGCTGCCAGGACTGTTACACGGAATCGTTGCACCACTCCCCCATCACCCATCAAAGCAGTGTAGGCCGATAGCTCGAATATAGTGTCCCATACCACCATAATTGGCTCACGAGTCTGGTGCTCAATGGTCACTACAGGGAGGCTCGTGGCCCCAGCGTAGGCTGAAAGCTTGACCACAGTGTCCCATACCACTATGCCTGGCTCATGAGTCTTGGTGGATCGAGGTACCACGGTTAACGAGATTCCACTGGTAAGGTTAGTACCTCAGGTTCAAGCAGTAGCGTCCAAACATGGTGAACATACATTAGACATATCGGGTTACTTGGCGAGCCTGACTAGCACAAGCGCACAATCAACTGAACGACATGAAGTGCATAAGCACTTCGCGTGGCCTAACCACTGTTGCCCACTGAAATACGACTCGGGTTCGTCAAACACATCCTACGTGGCGAATGAATCTCAACCACATATTCAAATCTGTTACCGATTGTCTGGACTATAATCATAGCCCCAATCACAATCAATCCTTAACCAGAAGCGTGTAGAGTAAAGCATAATAAACAAAGTAATTCAAGCATGTTAACAAACATGTCATAAAGCATGTTACAAAGCACAATATAAACAAGAAATACAAACACATATATTTCATAGTAAGCGGTTAAATTAAACAAACCACATGGAGGAAATCATATACATCTCTAAGGTAGCTGAGAATCCTATCTCAACACCCACCTAAAGCACAATCCTCTAAGCACTTACTCTTACAAGCATTTTCACAAACACTTAGAATACACTATTTTAACATACATAGTGTATATTAGCAAAAACATGTATTAGGGCAAACCCTTTCGCCAAATAAGTATTATACGTATACATAGCATGTTCATACAGTGATTAATCATGGTAAGCACACTTGCAAATTTTATACGTATACGGCACTTTCTACAAATATGAGGAATACAGTATATTCAACATAATTAACGTCTAACCGGAATACGAAACGGACAACAATTTGTACATGTGCAAAACATACAGATCATGAATCTATCATTATCTGACATTGAAAGCGTTGAAAACCATAACCTATACGTCTAAAGTCCGCACCTTACGCCGTAGAAGCGTAATGAACCCGATAGATTCGCTAAGCTTTAGTATACGGCGATGTGGCAACCTATAACATGCCTTAGGTTAGTTATTTCATAACTTACAACTATCAAAACCCCAAAATAGGTTAGGGTTAGGGTTTCTTACCTAAAAATGATGTTGGAATCGCCGAAAAAACAATTAGAATGGAGTGGTTAAGCTTGCAGAGCGGCAGGGGAAAATAGCAGGGAGGTTCTCCCATTCTCACACACTTTCTCTCTCTTTTCTCTCTTCTCACACCTAGGATTTTTCTCAAATTCGTATGGCTGAATGAGAGAGGGTTTAAGGTCCTTATATAGCATAAAATCACACCGAAATAGACCTAAGGTCAAGGTATACATAGGTTATATCCAAAGTGGACCTGTTTCAACTCAACGGAGGACTTCTGGCAGCCCCTTTTCTGCGTGCGGTCGGACTTAAGCTCACAGACTATGGATCTAGGTGGAGTTAAGTTTTCGTTCCAGTCGGATTCTCAGATCATGTGTGGTGTACCAGTTTTAGTTCAACGGTCACCGAATCTCAATCGGGGATTTCAAGTACACTACCATGTATATGAAATTTTTCTTGATCCGAGGGTGTATTTGGGTCAGATTCTGACGGTCTGATTGCTTATAATTAGCCCACAAACACCAAGTCTCAGATTACTTAAATTCTATTAAATTTCTAAAGAAAACCAAGTCTTCTCACACTCCTCGCTCCGGACTCAAGCGAATAGCCGTGGGACACTGTCTGGATTTGATCTCCGAGATGGTTGTCAAGCCCAGTGAGGCGGTCCTAATTCTATAACCTCGTATCATTCAGACTTTCGATGTGCGGTCCAGATCTGATATGGAGTTTCAATGTGCTCCCGAGAGCAGTCGGGTAATGAGTTTGATCCTAGATTTTAGGGTAACCTAGCGTCAATGATTTTACAAGTTTTGGGTCTTGTAGATCGGATTTAAAGTGATTAGTGCGGATTTCGTATGTGATCCGTTTAGCGCTTAGTTAACTTTGTCTAATTTCTAAAGGATTTAGTCTTGTAAGATTGCTCGAGGTGGTACTTGGGCCTTTGTCAACAGAAGAAGATCCTAGGGCAGGAGAGGCTGATATTTCTAAATAACCTATTCGTCGATGATTCAATAAGGTTAATGGTTAAAAGCCGTTTTATTTATGTATTTACTATTTTCAGTAATGTTTAGTTTAAGTATTGTTCTTCATCACCTAAACTTTAAGATAGTGTCTAATGTGAAAGTACTTAGAGACATTTAAAGAACAAGGTAGTGAAAGGTGAGATTTTGAAGGAAATGTGAGATTTTGAAGAAAATGGTTTGAAAAGGGATTTGAGACTTTTGAATTGAGCGTTTGAGAAGTTAATCAAGTGTTAGGATCGACCCATTGCCTGAGGACGTCTATCACCAGGTTGGGAAAAATCTAGGATGTTATACCATGACCCATATAACATGACAACCACGACCCATACTTCATGACAATTACAACCCTTACCGCATTACAACCACCTGATGCGACCTATAATACTATACGGATATCGTTTGCATGATATTACGTATGTCATGTACTAACTTTGATGGACGGTAAAGATCTTACAACCACGACCCTTACCACATTATAACCACGACCCTCATGGTTGTCGTGTTATATGGGTCGTGGTTCTCATTTCCTGCTCCCGGATTGCATGACAACCACGACCCATACATGCACATAAGATCCTTGCCGTCCATTAAAGTTAGAAAAGTAACATGTCCTTTCGTACTAAAGCTAGCTTGTCGTTTTTCGAATGTGAGATGACTATTGATAGACTATAGGAGCAGGAAATGTAGGCTATATGGGTCGTGGTTGTCATGTTATATGGGTCGTGATTGTCATGTTATATGGGTCGTGGTTGTCATATGGGTTGTGGTTTGCATGGGTCATAGTTGCCATATTATATGGGTCATGGTTGTCATGTTATATGGGTTGTAGTTGTCATGGATCGTAGTTATCATGTTATGTGGGTCGTGGTTGTCATGTTATATGGGTTGCGGTTGTTGCATGTTCACCACGACATATATAACATGACAACCACGACCCATATAACATAACAATCACGATCCATACTGCATTACGACTACCTGATGCGACCTATGATACTATAGAGATATCGTTTGCAGGATATTTACGTATGTCATGTACTAACTTTGACGGATGGTAAGAATCTTACAACCATGACCCTTACCACATTATAACCACGACCCTTGTGGTTGTCATGTTATATGGGTCGTGGTTCTCATTTCTTGCTCCCAGATTGCATGACAACCATAACCCATACATGCACATAAGAACTTTACCGTCCATCAAAGTTAGAAAAGTAACGTGCCCTTCCGTACCAAAGCTAGCCTGGCGTTTTTTGAATATGAGATGACTATTGATAGTGTAACATCCCGGATTTTTGCCAACCTGGGATTAGACGTCCTTAGGCAATGGGTCGATCCTAAGACCTTACCAACTTGTCAAAACTCAATCCCACAGTCTAAAATCGCTCCTTAACCCATTTCCTTCACAAATCCCACCCTTCACTACCTTGTGCTTTCAATTTTTCAAAGCACTTTCGCCCTAGACACTATCTTAAACTAGCTAAGTAGTATACCTTGGATCACTTTATATACAAACTGCAAAGGACCAAGTACCACTATGGGACTAAATCCTTTAGAAATGAGACAAAGTACTTGTGCGAAATCATTATTACGAAATGGGTGAATCGCTTTAAATACGTTAAACTTGTAGAATCATTGACGCTAGGTTACCCTAAAACTTGGATCAATCTCATTACCATAGGTCGTAGCATCTCGAAATATGGGTCATGCATTGTCGGAAATTGATTAACACGGATTGTGGTTGTGGTTTTCAAATCTCAAAAATGTTCACTGTCCCATGGCCATTTTTGGATACGAGGAAGTGTGAAAAACCATTGGTACAAAATAAATATTTAAGGCACCACAATGGGGTGATTCGATTCATCCAGTCCCGTCGAATCGGAGCAAATTACGGCCCAAAAGTCGGGAACATTTACATGTGCTTGAAATTTCGGACTGGCCCACCGACCGTTGAGCTCCAAGTGGTCCGCCACGTGCGATCCGGGATCCGATTCGAGCCGTAATCCCTCATAAATCCATGTGTGGTGAGACACGTTTGGCTCAAGGAGGATGCCACCAGAATTGATGGAAAAGTGATGAAATACCTATATTAGTAGTAACCCTTGAAAATGAGTCTATTTCGGTGAGTTTTGAGACTATATAAGGATGCCTTACCCCTAAAATGACAGCCAACGAAAAGGTTTTGAGGGGAAAAGAGAGAGGATTAGTGAGGGAGAAGTGGATGAACACATAAGCATGGAGCACCGGCCCATCATCCCTTTCGACGCTTTTTCGGGTTTGGGAGGAGGTAGAAACCCTAACCCTAACTGCTTTGGGGTTTAGACTGAGAGGTTGTGAAATAGCTAACCTATCTCTCCATGCCGAATACGAGCTTAGCAAACCAAGGACATGGGCATTTTCTACGACAAAACAATATCGTAAAGTTTGTCAAGGTCATTTCGGATAATGATATATGACGTCGCATGCAATTGCACATGTCAAAGTAATTTGCGATTAAATTGTAGAATTTGGAATTTCACATATAGTCGTATAAAATCCCGTATTTTTTTTTTGGAAATGTTTTTCTTTTCATTTCGATGGATGACCAATGGATAAAATTTTACTTTTCTTCCTAAATACTAATAAACACTATGTATGCACGTAAGAAGTACCGTATACATGTATATTTTATATGTATTTGTCATGATTTGGGTCATAACACTTTTCAATTAAAAAAAAAAAAAAAAACTCATTTTATTTTAAAAATCTTAATTTATATTTTGAAAATCTTTATCGTATAAATTTTTGCAAAATCATGATATATTTTTTTAAAATTTCTAAAATACTCACTTTTACCCTAAAATGTTTTCCTAACATACACCATGTATGTTGTATTTGTTTTTTTTTTTTGAGTAAGTTCTCAATTTTTGACTAATTTCATGGATTCATGATTTTTATGAAAATGTGACGAAATTTTGATTAAAAGACAAAAACTTAAGAAGTTTTGAAAAATACTGAATGAATATGGAAGTTTAAATGAAATTTAGAAGTTATGATTGGGGCAACTCCCTAAAAAATTTGAACTTTGAATAATATTGATGCATGTATGTTTAAAAAGATTAATAAGTAAAAATAAAAAATAAAAATCAAAAGTTTGAGATATGAAATTAACTAGTTATAATCTCCTTTTTTTAGAATATTGAACAAAAAATCATAACTGTTAGATTCAAATGCTCAATGCTTTATGATTATTATGTAAACAAAAATTTGAGGAGTTGTATGATCCGTCATGGGTGAAAAGAAAGTCTTGATCCATTACCGCTTTATCTATCCGCAAGTTATCATGTTTGGGGCTATGATTATAAAAAAAAAAAAAAAAAACAAAGTTTGAAAAAATTTGAGAAGTTTTAAGAAAAATATTGACAAGTTTGGAAAAAAAAAAATGTGAACTTTGAAAAAAATTGTGAAGTTTGAAAAAAAAATGAGTAGTTTGAGACTCATGAGCCGGCATGGTGGTAAAATTGAGAAGTGGTTTGACGTGTCTCCCCGTAGTGAAAAAATATTGAGCCGATTAAGTATGACAAAAAAAAATTAAAAGTTAACTTACGCCGAAAAAAATCGGTGAGAAGCCGACGGCGAAAAAACATTCGAGATAAGTTTGATTGGCGACGAAAAAATTAAACTTTGAAAAGTACGGTGAAAGTGAGTAGTTAGAAAATATTGAGAAGTTTGAACAAAATTCAAAAGTTCGAAAAAAATTGAGCTTCTCAAACCATTTCGTATGAGAAAATTTCTAAATGGATCTGTTTGGGAAAAGAATTTGAAAAGTTAAAAATTGCTGTTTGAAATGAAGTTTAATCATGAAAAAGAATCAAAAGTTAGAAAAAAAAATTAGGAAGCTTGAAAAAAAAAATTTCACAAGTTTGAAATTTTTTTTTTTTTGAAAAGATAGAAAATAATTGATAAGTTTGAAAAAAATTTAAATAGTTTTAAAAAAGATTTCGAAAGTTGAAAAAAGTTGGGAAACTTGACAAAAAAAAAAGAAAAAGAAAAAGAAAAAGAGACGCTTGAATAAAATTTGTAGTTTCATTCCTTGATACAAATCAAGGAAACTATTTTCTTTTGTCATGACTCACTGGAGTTCTGGATCAAGTTGAAAATTGGGCTCATAGATATTTTTTCTCAATGTTGTGTGCAACATTCAATCATCATTCGTGGACTATTAAGATTATATACCCATGACATGTGTGCAAGATAGCTGCCGCAGGTGCACATGGCCCTATATGGGTTGTGGTTGTGTGTCGAACATCTATCCCATGTTATATGGGTCAGATGGCACCATTCCATGGTAAGGGTCACGGTTGTCATGTTATAAAATCAACTCATATCTATAACTTGGGTGGGCCACACCATATACATGGTTGAGAGTCGGGTTGCCTCCCCTTAAAACATTCATAATCATTTGTCATGGGCACATCGAGATGTGGTTTTCAAAAATACCAAACCATCCATTGTGTGTGTCCCACTGAGCCCATGCCTTGGGCTAATATGACACAAAGATCCATTATGGACGACATGGATTTGACAAGCCTTACCCAAACCAGCAAGTTTCAACCACATCTAAAACTCGTGTGTGCCCCCACAAAGTACTTTTATATATTTAAGGTATGTCTTCACATAGTTTTAGGTGATATGACCCACTTTTTGGGAGAGTAGTTCCATCTCTCCATACTGTACGATTGACATTTTGTCCCAAAACAATATCCAAAGTTTGTCGAAGGTCACCTTAGGATATATAAAGGGGACCCATCAAATTAAGGTGTTGATGTCAAAATCCCCTTCTCTTTTTTCTTCTTCATTTCGATGGACCTGAATTTCTACTTTTCTTCCTCTAAAGCGTTGGCACGTCAACTTATACTTGGCCCTTTTTGGGTCATAACACTTATTATATAAAAATATATTATATTTAAAATCTTATTTATATTTTATATATATATATTTATAAATCTATATATATTTATCAAATTTCTCAAAAGGTCCCTCTTTTTTTTTTTTTTTTTTTTTTTTTTCGAAGTTCTCAATTTTTTTTAAATTCTCAATTTTTATGAAAATGTCAATTTTGATTAAAAAGAAAAAACTTAAGAAGTTTGAAAAATACTTTAGAAGTTTAAATAAATTTAGAAGTTAAAAAAAAAAAATGAACTTTGAATAATATTGAGCAGTTTAAAAAAGATTAATAAGTAAAAATAAAAAATAAAAATCAAAAGTTTGAAAAAAATTAAGTTATAATTTTTTTTTTAGAATATTGAAAAAAAATCATAACTTTAGAAAAAAAATCAGGATTTAGAAACCAAATACAAAAGTTGAGAGGGTTAAAAAAAAATTAAAACAAAGTTTCATAATCATTTGTTTTTAAGATATGTGAGTTGGAAAAAAAAAATGTGAACCCATCCATTGTGAAGTGTGAAAAACTGATGAGAGTTTGAGAAAAATTGAGAAGTTAAAAAAAATATATTGAGAAGTTTGACAAAAAAAAAATATTGAAGTATGAAAAAAAAAATTAAAAGTTAAAAAGAAAAAAAATCGAAGTTAAAAAACATTGATAAGTTTTAAGAAAAAATTAAATTCTTTTTTAATTTTAAAGATAGGAAAATATGAGAAGTTTGAACAAAGTTCCAAATACGAAAAAAAATTGAGTATTTGGAAAATTTTCTAAACTCTAAAAGAATTTGAAAAGTTAGAAAAAAAAATGAAGTTTAAAAAAAAGAATCAAAAATTAGAAAAAAAAATTAGGAAGCTTGAAAAAAAAAATTTCACAAGTTTGAAATATTTTTTTTTTTGAAAAGATAGAAAATAATTGATAAGTTTGAAAAAAATTTAAATAGTTTTAAAAAAGATTTCGAAGGTTGAAAAAAGTTGGGAAACTGACAAAAAAAATAGAACCTTTTCATATAATAAAATTTATAGTTTCATATATGATACAAATCAAGGAAACTATTTTCTTTTGTCATGACTCACTGGAGTTCTGGATCAAGTTGAAAATTGGGCTCATAGAGTTTCAAGGTGTGCCGCGCATCCCGTGGACTATTAAGATTCTATACCCATGACATGTGTGCAAAGGTGCACATGGCCCTACTGTGATGTGTGTCGAACATCTATCCCATCAGTCAGATGCACCATTCCATGGTGGGCAACGGGCTTAAAAATCAACTCAATCTATAACTTGGGTGGGCCACACCACATACAACAGTTGAGAGGGAAAAGGTTCTATGCGTCCAACTCATGGGAACTTCCCATGAGGTCGAGATGTGTGGGCCCACCGTGATGCGTGTCGAACATCTACCGTGATGCACTATTCCATGTGTGCCTGGGGCCTTACAACATATCAAGTCAAGTCGTGAGAGTGGGCATACAAAAGTTGAGAGGGTTACCCTCTATTAAAACATTCATAATCATTTGTTGGGCCCACTGAGATGTGGTTCACAAATCCAGCCCATCCATTATGTGTGTCCCACTCAGATGAGGGGTCAACCAAGTTTTAGATGCATCCAAATTTCAGGTGGGCCCCACCAAGTGCTTTTATATGTTTTAAGCATGTCTTCACATGATTTTAGATGGTATGGCCCACCTGAGTTCCATATACGGCTAATTTTTGGGATATCCCATCATTTAAAGGGGACCCATCAAATGCACGGTGTTGATGTTCGACACGCGTCACGGTGGGTCCCACACAACTCAACCTCATGAGAAGTTTTCATGAGCTCGAAAGAATAGAACCTTTTCCTAATATATATATATATATATATATATATATAGGAAAATATATATATATATATATATATATATGTGGGATATATATATATATATAGGAAAAGGTTCTATTCTGTCGAGCTCATGAAAACTTCCCAAGAGGTCGAGTTGTGTGGGACCCATTGTGATGCGTGTTGAACATCAACACCGTGCATTTGATGGGTCCCCTTTAAATGATGAGATATCTCAAAAATCAGCTATATGTGGAACTTAGGTGGGCCATACTATCTAAAATAATGTGAAGACATGTTTAAAACATATAAAAGCACTTGGTGGGGCCCACCTAAAATTTGGATGCGTCTGAAACTTGGTCTAACCCCTCGTCCAATTGGGACACACATAATAGATGGGCTGGATTTGTAAACCACACCTTGGTGGGCCCAACAAATGATTATGAATGTTTTAATAAGAGGATAACCCCTCTCAACTTTTATATGTGGTGTGGCCCACACAAGTCATGGATTGACTTGTTTTTTAAGCGCAAGGCTCACTATGGAATGTTGTATCTGACTGATGAGGTAGATGTTTGACACACATCACGACGAGGCCCACACAGCTCAACCTCATGGGAAGTTCCCATGAGCTCGACTGCACGGATCCATTTCCATATATATATATATATATATATATATATATATATATATATATATATATATATATATATATATATATATATAGGAAAAAGGTACAATGCGCTCGAGCTGACGATAAGCTCCTGTGAGGTCGAGCTGTGTGGGCCCCACCGTGATGTGTTTCGATCATCAACACCGTGCATTGATGGGTACCCTTTAAATTATGGGATATCCCAAAAATCAGCCGTATACGGAACTTAGGTGGGCCATACCATCTAAAATTATGTGAAGACACCGTTAAAACATATAAAAGCACTTGGTGGGGCCCACCTGAGTTTTGCATGCGCCTGAAACTTGGTCTAAACCCTCATTCAAGTGGGACACACATAATGGATGGGCTGGATTTGCAAACTACATCTCAGTAGGACCTCAAAAATGGTTATGAATGTTTTAATGGTGCACGGCCCCTCCCCACTTCTGTATGTGGTGTGGCTCACACAAGTCACGGATTGACTTGATTTTTGAGACCTAGGCCCACGATGGAATGGTGCATCTGACTGATGGGGTACATGTTCGAAACGCATCACAGTGGGGCCCACACAGCTCGACCTCATGGGGCATTAAAATCAGCTCGAATGCATTGGACCTTTTCCCATATATATATATATATATATAGAAACACTCAGCTATACATCAGTTCGCACGTCATTATGTGTGAACCTTACTATTAAACATTGAATAAGGCAGACACTCTGGATGAAGGTGCTCTTAGCGTGAGTCTGAAAGAGCAAGTTTCCTTCTTCGGCATGCCTCTTCACCTTATTTTCTAACCCTCCAAAGGATGCGACAGAAGCCTTTCGCATGAAGTTCTTATGCTGGAAACCTAAGTGGGACCCACCATTTTGTTTTTGAGAAATCCAATCCGTCCATCCGTTTTGTGAGATCATATGAGGACATGAGGTAAAAAATGAGTCGAATACAATATTCAAGTGGGCTGAAAACGTAAGGAATGAACACACACAGTTGAAATATTCATGGGGCTCAGAAGCTTTGAATCAGGCTAATATTGCGTTTTCAATTCATCTCAGTGGTAATGACATTATGAACGGTATGGATGGCATGTAAATATCACTGTCGACCCATGGAGGTTTCAACGGTAGAAAATTCCCTACTCATCTTTTCCTTTAGTTTGGCCACTTGAGTCTTGCATCCTACTAATTTTTGGTCTCTGGTCCTAAAATGAGCTTTAAAAAACAGATGGACGGGGTAGATTTCTCAAAAACATCATGGTGACCCCACCTAGGTTTCTAGCGCGTGAAAGGCTTTCGCAGGAAATCGACATCGGAAAAAACCGCGCTGTGAATTTCCTGCAAAAGCCTTTCGCAGGAAGGTCTTGTGATAGAAACCTGAGTGGGACCCATTGATGTTTTTGAGAAATCCAATCCATCCATCCGTTTTGTGACATTATTTTAGGATACGAGGCTAAAAATGAGTAGGATCATGACTTGTGCGGGCCACACACCACATACAAAAGTTGAGAGGGGTTACCTTCCCATTAAAACATTCATAATCATTTGTTGGGCCCACCGAGATGCGGTTCACAAATCCAGCCTATCCATTATGTGTATTCCACTTGGATGAGGGGTCAGACCAAGTTTCAGATGCTTCCAAATTTCAGGTGGGCCCACCAAATGCTTTTATATGTTTTAGGCATGTCTTCACATGATTTTAGATGGTATAGCCCACCTGAGTTCCGGCTGATTTCTGGGATATCCCATAATTTAAAGAGGACCCATCAAATGCACGGCGTTGATGTTCGACACGCATCATGGTGGGGCCCAGACAGACCTCATGGGAAGTTCCCATGAGCTCGACCGCATAGAACCATTTCCTCATGGGAAGTTCCCATGAGCTCGTCAGTTGGTTTCTCTGATACACCGCACAACAAACTTGGTTACTGGTCATCGCATATGGTCTGAAACAGACCATTCATACATCGCTCAATAAATTTTATCACATGATCATCACTATGTTACTTTTGACAGCCATTTTAACAATGAAGAGAAATATGTAATCACAAAATGCAATTCGATATCGGCACCTTCCAACCATTCAGTTGCTGTCCTAGCTTTCTTCATCTTGCCAAGGATGAACTTAAAACTAATTTTGATTTCGTATATACCCTCGAAAGCTGTAAATTCCTATATGATAATACTTTGTTGCCATTGTAATTAAGTGCCATGATTCCATTCACATTTCCACCATATTATGAAATCTTCACATGTTAGTCGCCAGCCTTACCATGTAAAACATTGATCACTTCAAACAGTCCATGGCGAGTGGATTATGAGCAATTTATTTGGCAGGTACATCACTTGTGCGCTAGTTGACGTTCGATATGCCAGTACCAAAAACGAAAGTGCAATTTACCCCAAATAATGGCTTATCTAAAGATGACAAATGTAAGTTTCCATAATCACAAAGTCATACTAACACAAAATGTACTTGCAGCCTGATTCTTTCATCATACCCCAATACTTTCATCAATATCACAAATTGTTCTACACGTTCATATTTAAATAAATTGTCAAAATTGCTTCACAATTTATAAGTGAACGTGGTGGATGCCGGTATGCCCATTCTCCCTGTTTTAGAGCACTATACCCAGGTGTCAGCTACCATTTCAATAACTATCAAACTGGTAAAAATCCAGCCAACAAGGAGTTGTACAACTATTGACATGCACAGTTGAGATATGTGATAAAATGGTGCTTTGTGTTGAAGGCAATGTTTCCCATTCTCAAGATTGCTCTACAATTCAAGTTCTCCGACTCGTGAACATTGTGCTGCCATGCTGTGTCATAAAATTTCTTACAGCTCGGGGGAGATGACAATTTAGGGAATTTGGAGGGGGAAGTGGAGCGGTGGACGATATCTCAACTTCATATGCTGCAATTTATAATGCAGACGAGGGACGGTTGTTGTACCACATCACGTAGGGTGAGAGAGATACATGGACAAGAAAGTGTGACGAGATCCACCGACAGCAATCCAAATTTCCACTGATGAGACCTTTATTTAAATAGTTTTATAATAAAATCATAAACTCTAATCTTTTTTTTTTTTTTTTTCCTTATTTTTTAAAGTTCATTTTGTTAGCAATAGGTTGTGAGATAGATCCTTTGTAGTTTGCTCGTGGACCATAACCAAAAAAAAAAAAAAAGAAAAGAAAGGAAAAAGAAAAGAAAAAAAAAGAGTATCGATCATGCATTTATCTTCACTGCATACATAGAAATCATATTTATAATTGCTCTCTTACATGTCATAAAAAAAATTCGCTCAAGTGATGTTGTCCATACAGAACACTATGCTAGGTACCATGACTATATCGAAGACCATACAGCCATCTCCTTCCAAGACACTAATCTCTTATTAACAATCACTAGGTTGGAGCTTTGTCAAGCACTCTGGGAGGGTTATCTTTAAGTAGTTTTCTATCATTCAATTTATGTAGACAACCAAGGTATATATAAATGCTTCTATAAAGGAGCCTCTCATTGAAACTGTATGCATATATAATTTTATTTATCTGCTTATATTTGTTTTACATGTGTTTTTTTTTTTTTTTTTTTTTTTTGAAGATGAAGTTAAAGTGGATAAAGAGTGGCTTGTTTGAATTTTGAGCTGCTTGAATTCGGACCAATATGGCTTCATTGTGACATGCATGCTTGATACCGTGACTTCATGGAAACTGAAACTTTTTTGTTATTA
The DNA here is from genome assembly GCA_030180095.1 of Magnolia changhungtana. Taxonomy (NCBI): domain Eukaryota; kingdom Viridiplantae; phylum Streptophyta; class Magnoliopsida; order Magnoliales; family Magnoliaceae; genus Magnolia; species Magnolia changhungtana. The sequence goes on from JASAUF010000320.1 coordinate 2,755,868, forward strand.
CCAATCGCATTGATTTATGTGGCTTAACCTATACATGGTGGAAATGGAAATTGAGAATTCTTTGTTATTGATGGTTGCATTAATTGCTGTGGTTTCGCCTACATATGGTGGAAACTGACATCTGCCCACATGAATACTTGATACTGTGACAACACTGTATGTTGTATCCAACAACAGTTTAACAGCCAAAAGCAGATATCCAACCCGGTGAAATTGCAGGAGGCTGAAACTTCTAATGGCCAAGTTATAGTTATTACCGGAGAAAAAGGTCAAACTCTAGTAACATCTACATAAGCTATTTTCTGTGATTAGGATATATAGCGGAGTTCTTGTATCCTGATCTGTTTAGTTATTCTGTGATCAGGCTCTGCACCCAACCAAACATCACATTCTATGGAAGTCCAAATCCTTCCTGTGACTCATCATACCTGCTGCCCACCACCTTTTGATAGAAGTAGTTGATATGGTGCCCATGGTGAATTGGAGATTCAAAAAGGTCATCCCACTGGGTGTCCCTGAAAGCCAAATTGCACCCCATTAGATGTTGACCGTTGACTGTAGTTCTCCATTTTCACTGGATAAAGGAGATAATAGGGCAAGGTCCATCCCTTGACAAGACCCACCAGATTAACAGCTTCTTGGGCTACCGAAGGATGAAACAATGATGCTTGGTTTGATCAAACATCATCAAGTAACTCAATAAGCTACAGCATGCACCTGTACCATGACAATCAGAGGGGAATTACTTTGTCCGTGCTGATATTCCGTATCTGACTCAAAAGCTCAGCGAAATCAGGCGGTGGCAGGCAAGAGAAGCGCATGTGCTCTCCTGTTTGAGGATGCTTGAACCTGCATCATATAGGCAAAAATAAGCAGAAAGATCCAGGACATGTCAATCGGTAGGCAGAAACAAAACGTCAAGTAGTAAGTTTTGCTTCTCACCCAAGACGAAAAGCATGGAGACAAGGCCTACTTAAGTTGGAGAGAATGGAGGAGAGATGGGCATGAGAGCTTGAATGAATCCTGGGACGTAGCAGTGACAGTGCCATGCTCTTGGTTCCTCCATACACTTCATCTCCTAATAGAGGGATTCCCAGGTACTTTGCATGTGCACGAATCTACGCAGAGAAAAATAGCAGAGCCAACGGTGTGAGTAGTAAAAGTGGTTTTTTGAACAAAGGACCAATGCTTGAAGTATCAATATCGCTACAAGTTTTGTTGGTCGGGGATATGGAAATAATATCGATGTCGCTGATAACCAGTAATACGAGAAAACATAGGAAAAACAGTAAAATTTTCAATGAAACTTAAGGAAATGCTAAAATACACATATTTGCATATTTAGGAATAAAATTTTTGCAAAAAGAATGTATACAAAATTAGTTTCCATTTAATGGGGGCTTAAAAGCATGTGTCGTTGTAAGAAACAATCTAACCATCCCATCCATCCCATTTAACCATTCAATCATCCATCCAACCTTCCATCCAAACATCCATTGATATTGCAGAATATCGACAACTCATGATATTTTGCAAAGAAATCATCAACAACAGGAAAGGAAACAAAAGACTGTGGTCTTGATATCACGCATGTTGTGATAATGATAATATTGAGATATTATCAATAATAGCAACGGCAAATTGAAAGCTGCATACAACAATGCGCTTGTTAAAAAAATTGAAATAGATTCTTTTTAATAAACAAACTTTCTGTGATATCTCTACGTTGGCGATATTATTCAAATATCGTCGATGCACTAGTGATACAAGTGTCACCTAGAATTTACACAGTCGAAAATATTGGCGATATTGATACATTAGCAATACAAGTGACATCTATGATTTACACAATTGAAAATATTGGCGATATCGATTTGTTGGCAGTACTTGGCAATACATTGTTGATGCTTGGAATTTCTTACACTACCAGTTTATCGGTATCGCCAAGCTTGAGATAATGATAATATCGGAGATAATTTAAACAATGCGAAGGACATTATTCCATGCCAACTCCACTCTAGTTCACGACATGGCATGACATGACGAGATATGCCATTTGATTTATTTTTTTACTACAAAAGCTTCAAATGATAAATCAAATTGTGCTCAGCCAGGCAAAGGAAGACGGTTGATGTTACTTGGGCATCTAGTCGTCCAACTTTTTCCAAGCTACCATGACAAAACTGACCCCAAATAGCTGGGACAAGGCAATAATTGATGATTCATATCCATTGGTTGAGGATCTTAAAATTCCTCATGTCTTTCATTGGCATACCAAGAACCATAATTACAAATATAAAGGGCATGCAGTAAAAACACAAAAGGCTTTAAGGAAAAAAAAAGGAAACCAGAGTGAGTTTACCGGACCAGTTGTGACTGCATTCCTTGCACCTTCCTAGTACTTTTTTTTTGGTGACATATTCAACCTATCACTGATGAATGGCACCCATTTTTTAAAAAACTGTTTGGGAAATGGTTGCAGCTTCCAATAGAAACTGCCTAGAAGCAGTTGTGCATTGGGACATGTCATTGTCAGCAATCAGGTCTTTGTTGGCATAAATAACATGGCCTTATTTTACCTGTACTTGTAAAGGATGTAGTTTATGTTGTGAATTTTCTATTCTTTGTTGATGCAACAAGCCATTGACAATACAACAGAAAAGGTGAAAGCATAAGCAATAAAGCAACCCCTTATTGCTGCTTTAAGGTTGCTGTCTTTTTTCTGTCCTTTTTGTTTTGTCATTTAGTGTTGCTAGAGCTTAGCAAATTCAGAGCTAATACACCTTTTACAATTTTACTCAGCTGATTGTTTAGAGTAATGCAGATACCAATACCAACCAATGTTATCAAATGGCATAAGCGATCCAGTGCGACAGGGGGCTGTGCGCTTATGCAATGGCATAATCACATATGTGATGGCATAACCCCCCAAACATAATTTTTTATTTTGAAAAAAAAAATCAAGGAAAAATGAAAAAAAAAATAGTGGAGGGAATTGTTTTGTTTTTTTGTTTTTTTTTAAAAAATAGAGTATTAGACTATAACAAGTCAACCAACATCTATTCAAATGAAGGCATATACAAAAAAATGTGAAAAAACAATATATAAAATTTATTGATGTTATTTTGAGAGAGAGAGAGAGAGAGAGAGAGAGAGAGAGAGAGAGAGAGAGAGAGAGAGAGAGAGAGAGAGAGAGAGAGAGAGAGAGAGAGAGAGAGAGAGAGAGAGAGAGAGAGAGAGAGAGAGAGAGAGAGAGAGAGAGAGAGAGAGAGAGAGAGAGAGAGAGAGAGAGAGAGAGAGAGAGAGAGAGAGAGAGAGAGAGAGAGAGAGAGAGAGAGAGAGAGAGAGAGAGAGAGAGAGAGAGAGAGATCCCAATAGTAAATACTGGGTAGACGATGGCATAAACACATAACTACAGTTTATGCATATGAAAAAGCATTTATGGCACCTGATGAGTGCGCCCAGTTTCTAATCTCCACTCCACCAATGCACAACCAACCCCTGCAAGAACCTCAATCACTTTGTACCTAGTGTAGTCAATATCAACTAATGTTAGCAAACTACCACTACATTGTTAATGATGTTTGTACAAGGCATAAGTTAAAAAGAAAGATACCACCCGTTTTTGAAGCTAAAGGTGATTCCAATACCTTATTCATAGTGCCTAACAAAAAAAAGGGGGTTAAACAAGAACAGAGGTCCAATTATTGTCTGAATTTACGTTGAAAGGAAGCTTAAAAAGAGAAGAAATTTTCATGCGTATTGACGTCAAAACTTTGTGATTCAAATGTCCAGTTTTCGCACAATATAGTCCTCTGATATTTGATCAACAAGAGCTTAATGTTTATCAAAAGCGTCCACTTTTCAGTGAAGCAATATTATCAAATGAAAGTTTCTAGATTGTTGATGCAACCCCATACAATCCCGATTTGGAGAGATTTCAAATCAACTATCCTTTTTCTTATTTCCATACCAAATTCTGCAACCTCAAAACCATCTTAATCTGCATTTACAAAATTTCACCAATTTCTTGCAATAAAAAATTCAAAAAATTTCTTTTCCAGTTATTGGAGTCTATGAGAGGAGCATTTTTTTTTTTTTTTTAATAAAATTATTCTACTATTGTTTGAAGGTCCTCTTCAACAGTCCATTTTTATGATCTTTTGGAAAACATTTAATCAAGTGAAGCACTATTGAGGCCTGTGATCTTGTTCCTTACTACTGTTAGTAGGTATGAAGGTTTAAATATCAAATTTTGGGAACTTTGTTTTTTGTTTTTGTTTTTTGTTTTTTTGGTGTGTTCAGTAGAGGTAGAGTTGCAAAAAGCGTAAAGTGAAGTGGCAACAGATTCAGGTGCGGGAGTGGGGTAGTGTCTATTTCAAGTCATTGGCAAGCACAAACTGCTAGGAAGTAGAAGCGGGAGTGAGAGTCAAAGTGCAATTCGAAGAGAGAACAACATCTATTTATGAGGACCGTGCAACTAAGGGTTGATCTATAAAGATAAATCTATTGTATTGCATCAATAAATATAAAAGCAGGCTCCATAATGGACTTGCTTTGAGGTATGTTTCTTTCTTGATTCCTAATTCTACATTTCTCGTTGTCGAGCATTTTTTAAAATTATTCTACTGCTAAAATGACCTAAAAGACTGTTTGAAAGTCTCTTCAACAGTTCATTTTTGTTTTATTGCCTTCTTATGATCTTGCGGAAAACATTAATCAAGCGGACCACCATAAGACCTGTGATCTTATTCCTTACTACTGTTACTAGGTATGAAGGTTTAAATATCAAAATTTGGGAATTCTTTGTGTGTGTGTATGTGTGTGTGTTCGGTCGAAGTATAATTGCAAGAAGCGTGAAGTGAAGTGGCAACAGATTCAGGTGCGGGAGTGGGGTAGTGTCTATTTCAAGGTATTGGCAAGCACAAACTGCTAGGAAGTAGAAGCAGGAATGAGAGTCGAAGTGCAATTCAAAGAGAGAACAACTAGTTACGAGGATCGTGCAACTAAGGGTTGAAGTATAAAGATGAATCTATTGTATTGCATCAATAAATATAAGAGCAGGCTCCATAATGCACTTGCTTTGAGGTATCTTTCTTTCGTCATTCTTCATTATACATTTCTCATCGTTGAAACCCTGGATCATAGCTTCTCTGAAAAAGAAAATCCCCCCCCCCCCCCCCCCCCTTCTCTCTCCTTAAATGAAGGTTCAAAGAGTAAATGCAAAAACTTCATTAATCCATCAACTATCCATAAAAGAGTTACTATATGCATAATACGTTTTCCAAAACAGAAGAAAACTTAACCTAATACACCCTAGACATTCATTAAATATATTAATAAAAGATTAAGGACTAAATTCACTAAATCCCAAATGAACATACTGCCCTTTTGGAGGTTGCTTTTATCTCGGGTGGATGGCAGATAAAGGAGGAGATCGTTCCAAGGAAACTAGCGATGATGGCTATTTTGGAGGAAATATGAAAGGAGAGGAATGATCGTGTTTCCAAAACAAGAAGGGGTTAGAGATGGATGTATATAAAGGGTCAAAATGGATGTAATTGGTTGTGTCTCTTGTATAAAGGGAGTTGACCAAAATGAATGGTCTTTTTTTAGCTAAAATGTAAAATTTTTTTAATTGTATGTTCGAGGTTTTGCTCTTTGCAATAAAATGTTGTCAATTTTCAACAACCAAAAAAAAAACAAAAACCAAGAAGCATGCAACCCTTTCATGTACTATAAAAAACTCATTCAAAAAAAAAAAAAAAAAAAAAAAAAAAAAAAAACAGACAGCCCTTTGCTTCTCCTCTCCCTCTAGAGTTATATGGGGTGTGATTTCTGTGAGTGATGCCCAGGGGCCTGCAAACAAATGCTTGCATCCTGTTTGCTTTGGTCTTGCTAGGTTCTGTAACTCTGCTATGGGAGAATTTTCTATTGAGGTCCAAAATGAAGAGTCCTCCACTGCACTCACTTGCCCAAATTCACAAGTTTTAATCAACATTATTCACCATTACTCTCAATTATTCAGATTTCAATTTAGATATTTTTCTAGTTCTAGTTCTAGTTATTTTCAGAATATGTACAAGTTTAGACCATGTGGATTCTACCTTGGTCTTACAGAGTTATTACTACATCGCAACCCTACACTTGGGGTTGTGAACAACATACAAGTGGGTCGATGCTTGAGTCACTTGCGTTCTACAAGACACGTGTGGATTTCAACAAATGTTCAGCTTGTGTGGACAATTTTCTTAGGATTGGCATGTGTGACTTGAAATTTCAAATAGTCGTTTGGGAGAACAACTTGTCTCAAATATATCAACTTCTCAGGACAATATCAAGCCTATTGCTAAAGGAGGATTGATGCTAGTGGAAGTTGTAGGTGAAGATCTGACGGGGAAGCAGCTTGAAGACTCTACTATGGCTACATCGATTGCTTCAGTTTACTTAAACAGTGTTATAGAAGCATGAGAGAAAAAGCCAATCCGTTCAACTATAGGAGTCACTTTGGGAGAAAGTTGTTCTTGCCGAGAAGCCATCCATATTGAGGGATCTTTGGTCAAGGTTGCAAACAGTCATGTATCCATGAAAAAAGGTATGGCACGGGCAGTGTTCGAGTTGTCGGTATCGCTACAAGTTTCGCTAGTCGGAGATAAAGATATAATATCGTTATCGCTGATAATATCGCCGATAACCGGAAATGCAGGGAAAAAGGGGGAAATATGGGGGAAATGGTGGAATTTTTCAGTGAAACTTTAGGATATGCCTAAATACACATTTACGTATTCAGGAATGAAAACTTTGCAAAAAGAATGCATTAAATTAGAAGTTTCCATTTAATGGGGGCCAAAAAGTATGCGCTGTCATAAGAAATCACTCAAATAGTAACCAAAATTAGTTTATGTAATACAAATGCAAGCTTACAACAATTAAGACATTCAAAAGTAAATGAATTGAAAAAAAATACACATTTCTGGCCATGCAAAAGTAAATGAATTGCACGGTCCACCATTAAACACTTATTAGGACCCACCATAATGTGTCCATAATGTTTATTTTCCATCCAACCTGTTGAAAAGGTTACATAAATCTAGATGAATTGAAAAAACAAATATTAGCTTTATACAAAACTTTTGTGGCCCATAATAAAGTTCAAGTGGACCCCACCATAGAAAATAGGGACAGTGATTGGATATCCACCATTAAAATCCTCCCAAGGATGGCCGTACTGTTTACTTGACATCCAATCTGTTGATTAGGTCATACAGATCCAGATGAAGGGAAAAAACAAAGATAAGCTTGATCCAAAACTTTTATGGCCCTCAAAAAGTTTTTAATGGTTGAAGTTTATTCAACACTGTTTCCAATAATGTGGTCCACTTGAGATTGTTATATACCTAAGTTTTAGTCTCATTCCATTAAATGATGTAGGAAAATAGTTGGACGGCATAGATGGAACACATTCATCATGGTGGGGCCCACAGAGCACTGACCACCATCCATGGCTGGTGGCAGGGGGCATAGACAATCTATTTGCTTTGGCTATAGTTTTTGGCTACAGCTTTTATCTGTAGCCAATGCACCCGAAATCAGATTGCTTACTGAGTAGGCTCTTAGTGTACTGAGTAAACTCAGTTGGGCCCACTGTGAATTTATGTGGTTTATCTACACCTTCCATACGTTTTTCTGTCTCATTTTAGGCATTGGGCCCAAAATTGAAGCTTATACAAATCTCAAATGGACCATACCACAGGAAACAGTGGAAATAATGATTTCCACCGTTGAAACCTTTCCACCCCATGCAGCGCAGGACTGAGATTTCCTTCCTGTGCTGCAAGCTCAGGTGGGGCTCATTGTGATGTTTGTGAAAAATCCTCCCCGTTCATCTATTTTGTGAGTTCATTTTATGACATGGTACCAAAAAGGAACCGTATCTAAAGCTCAAGTGAGCCTCAAAAGTGATAATTAAACGTCTACAGTTGAAATATTCGTGGGGCCACAGTAGTTTTGATTCATGCCAATGTTTTTGTTTTCAGTTCATCTCAATAGTAATGTAGTTATTAACGGCATCTCAATAGTAATGTAGTTATTAACGGTACAGATGGCATCTAAACATCACTGTTGAACCAGGAAAGTTTCAACAGTTGGAATTTCCCAAACCACGTTTTTCCTTTAGTACGGCTCACTTGAGCAGTTGAACGTCAAAGAAGGTTTCAACTGTGGGGTCCACCATGATTTATGTATTTTATCCACTCCGTCTATCCATTTTAGCAGATAATTTTAGATATTGAGCCTAAAAACGAAGTATATCCAAACCTCAAGTGGACCACACTGTAGTAAACAGTATGAATTGAAATCTACCATTGAAAATTTCTTGGGGGCCACAGAAGTTTTGGATCAAGTTGATATTTGTGTTTTCCCTTCATCCATGTCTGTGTGATCTTATGAACAGGTTGGATGAGAAATAAACATCACTGTGGCCCCTAGAAAGGTTTTAACGGTGGAAATCATTATTCCAACTGTTTCCAATGGTATGGTCCACTCGATCTTTGGGTATGCTTAAATTTTGGTCTCAACGCCTAAAATAATATGGAAAAACGGATGGACCGCATGGATCGACCAGATACATTCTCGGTGGGCTCAACAGAACATAATCGGTACGTTAATAGAATACGGCACCACGTACGCGATCCAATTACGTCCGCCCGATCCCCATTTACACCGGCCCGATCCCCAAATTCCGAAAATCCCTCTCAAAATTTCAAAATTCGTCTTATTCCCACCAATTTCTCCAAAATTTCAGCCGAAAATCCCTCTCCCTTATCCCAAATAAGCAAAAAAACCTTCAAGATCTTGCCCCGCAAGTGGATTCGAGAAGTTACAGGATTTTTCGACAGAAAAAAGGAAATGTTTGGGGTTGAAACTTACCCGAAATCGCCGATCTGCACACGAGGCTGTCAATTCGCATCTTCCTCCAGATCCGGGCACCAAGCAGGTATTTTTTGGATTTTTTTTTTTTTACATTTTATCACCGACTACCCCTTTTATCGACAAAGGGGGTTTGTTGGCTACAGTTCCCACTCGTGGTTGGTGGGAACAGTGACATATCACGATATTTTGGAAAATACCGATAATCCGGCGATATTATCGGTGATTTTTGGGAGCGAATCAAAAAAAGGGGGTTTCGGTGTCGCATAGCTAGCGACACCGATATTATCGGCGATATTTCGATAATATCGCCGATATTTTATACACTGGGCACGGGTAAAGATGCTTTGGGGAATTTAGGGAGAATGATTGGAGTAACTTTTGGGGATTGTGAAAAGGACAATGTCGCTTTGTTCAAATTAATTGAAGAGGGGGGCCTAGAAAATTGCCACTTTGGAACTGAACACTACATTTAAATTGAGCAAAGGGAAGAGGGAACTAAAGGGTCCCTTTTGTTTGATTAATTACAAGATTGGCTCGCTGCACATAGGGGTGAAGGGGAGACGGAGCGAAGAGGTTTGTCAATGAAGATTATCAATTGAAACATGAGAGGATAGGGTTGCCCCCTAAAGCAAGGCCTAGTTAGAGATTTATGTAGGAGGAACAAGGCTGAGATAGTTACATTACAGGAAATGTAAGGACTCCATCGATCGGAACGACTCAATAGGGAACGGAAGGATGAAAAATTGGGTGGCTATGGATGTTGTGTGTGTAGAAGAGGGGTGTAGCAATTATTTGTGATTCTGCAAAATGGGAGGACTAATGGCATGGGGATTTCTTTGTTTCAATTCTTTTTAGAGATTTAGGGCATGGTTTTGAATGGGCTTTCATGGCAATTTATGGTCCAGATGATTCTCATAAGCAATCTCAGATGTACGAGCTGGATGAGGCAAAAAGAAAGTGGAGAGTTCCATTGTGTATAGGAAGGGATTTCAATGTAATCAGATTTTTGTTTGAGAAATCATTTGGAAGGTGCATTACTCAAAGTATAAAAGACTTCTCTAAGTGGGTTCACCGGAACGAGATGATTGATCTTCCAATGGGAAGCATAAATTTACATAGTCTAATGGTCAAGAGATGGTGGTTAAATCGAAGCTTGACCAATTTTTAATTAGTATAGATTGGGTGGACAATTTTCCTTGGTTAGGAAATGTGGGCTGTTGAGACTAATATCAGACCATTGTCCTATCTTACTGGAGCTGGACAGGGATTATTGGGGCCCTACACTGCTCCACTTAGAACATTCCTGGTTGGAAGTGGAGGGTTTTGTGGAGTTGAAGGATTAGAGGACTTCGTTTCAGGTGGAAGGTTATCTGCAATTTGTTCTCTTTCAAAAACTAAAATTGCTCAAAGGAAAGATGCTTGCATGGTAAAAAGAAGTGTTGGGCATGGAGAGTAGGAATTTGGATCCATTCTAACTGAAATTCATATGCTTGATACGATGGAAGAAGGCAAAGAAGTGAATAGAAGATAGTCGTTGTCAACAGAATATCGAAAGAGGCTAAAAGAAGAAGAAATTAAATGGAAACGGCGGTCTATTGAGGTTTGGTGCATAGTGTGTCAAGTGCTAGAGCAAGGACAAATAGGATTCAATCCATGGAGGTAGAAGGAAGAAAGTGGAGGAGAAATCTAGAGTGTCTCATGCAACTGCCGACTTTGATGGGTACATCACGCGCACGCGCACGCCCTCCTACGTATGTACGCAAGGAGGAGGGCCCCACCATCAATCTAGATCAATGACGACGTCTAGAGAGGGTCTCCTAGTTAGAGGACTGCGTTTTGGTTTGTTGGAGTGGACCCGATAGTCATGTACATCCCACCATGGGTTCTCATGATTGTGGCCCACTATTCTAATTAATCTAGTACTTTGGATTTTGCTTATTATTGTTATTAGGAATATCATGGATGGTTTAGATTGCTTTGATTAGTTGTTATTTTTTATTACTTCGTCTCCAAGTAATAGGTTGCGCACATGGTGCGAGTTTTGGGGTATAGGGTTTTATTATAAATAGGCACCCCTTGTAGTCTTTTTTTCTCAATGAAGATTAATAAAATTGCTGTGTTTTTCTGCTCCTCTAAATTTTTGAGTTGTGGAGATTCAATTGGGTGCGAAACCCTCCCTTCCTCGAAGGGCTGACTACTGTGGTGCGAAGCCACACTTATCCCGATTCGCCCCCACCTTCTTCCATTCATATTTCTCTTCTCATACAAGCATTCCATATGCAAATCTATCAATATTTGCAAGCGTTTCCTCATCTACAACAGATTTCCAGAATCTGGCTCTGCAAGAGGGTTGAAACTTCGGCGGAGCACCATGCACAAACTGTGCATCAGATCGAGTTGAGATTTTGCAGTTTTGGAGTCCATCCCTGGTCTACCAGGGCCAAGGTGGCCTTTTTCTAAATAGTAGGCCCTACACACGTGCAGCCGGGATCACACACACGTGCGTCTGAGTCATTGTTGCTGTTCACACGGGCGGTACTTTTCTGGTTCGTCTCTCCTCTCTTTCACTCATCTTTCACCCAAAATCCTTAAACCTAACCCTAAATTACTCAAATCCCCAATTTCATGCCCTTTCTTCAATCTTACGGTTCCTCGAATTGAAATTTGTGAACCCCTTGGATTGGGGAATTATTTCTGTGCATGTGTGAATGAATTTAACCTCATTTGATTCTTGTTTGGTCTATAATTTTGATTGATTTGGCCCTAGTATGTGTAAGCCTGGATCTGCATAAGGTTCCCCTTGATTGAGTGTTTGAACTTTTTGTGTGGGATGTGGAATTTTGTGTAATTGTTTCTAAACTAGTGTGTTCTAAAGCCTGAACATCTTGCACATCATACTTGAATTTCATGTCCTGCATCAAATTTGGTATCAAAGCACAAGGTTTTTATAGGGGAATGCATTGCATATTTAGGGTTTAGTTTATTTGTGTCCATTATGCATTAAGTATCATCATATAGAGTTGTTTAGAGGTCCATAATTTCTGATATAGGCTGTTGAATTTTCTGCTATCAGAAAATCCGCATATTTCTTTGTTGGATTTTCTGTTGACAGATTTTTTTGACAGATAGGTTACTGGAAATTGAGTAGTATTGTGTTGTTTTCTCCATATAGAGTCCTACAGGAGCATTTAGTCCTATCTAGGCGCATATAGTCGTAGTAGAAAATACTCAGATTGAGTTAGTAGTTGTATGCCCACATGTACGGGTCGTGGTTTTGGCTTGCACCTTACACTAAACATGGAGCAATTGCAAGAGTCAATGAACAAGCTGACCCAACAGTTTGAGTCTTTGGGTAGGCGCTTGGAACAATGTATGGACCAACGCTTTAAACAGCTTGATGTGCGCATTACCTAACTAGAGACCTCCGCCAAGGCAAACCCCACCATTGGGGAAGATACCCAATCTCAGGCATATGGTCAGGAGGATAGACCAAGGAATAGAAGTGGCCAATGAATCGGTTATCGGCGCGCACCCGTGCACCCACCCTGTGAGGTACATCAAGACCACTATGACCCTGATGCGCAACTTCTCAGAGTTAGAGTAGATGCCCCCACGTTTGATGGCTACTTGGACCCTAAAGTTTTTCAAGATTGGTTTGCAGACATAGACCACCTTTTTGAGTGGTACGACATGTATGACCTTGTGGCTAGAGAAAGTGCACCAGAGGCTAGTGTAGAGTTACCTACTGAGGCCATTCCGGTAGTGGATGAGTTTCGTGATATATTTCCTAATGATATACCGGGTGAGTTTCCCCCTATGAGGGATATACAACACACCAGGATGTGGGACACCGTACTACCTATAGCCAAGTTTGCGTTTAATAGTGCTGTCGATAGGTCCATAGGTCTTAAGTCTTTTTGAAGTCGTTACTGGTTATAAATCTAGGAAACTTATTGATCTTGTCCCTATGTCACTGTCCCGTAGGCTGTCAGAGTATACAGAGTCTTTTGCGCATCACATTCATTCATGGTGTCAAGAAGATCATGACTAATAATGAACATTACACACTTTTTACAGACCAACATAAATGTTTCAAGGAATGCAATGTAAGAGATTATGTGATGGTCTGCATCAGGCCAAAGCGGTACCCTTAGGGAGACGTTCGTAAATTATACGTGCGTACCACTGGACCATTCAAAATTATAAAACGAAACGGTCTCAATACGTATGTGGTAGATCTTGCACCCTCCATGGGAATTAGTTCCACATTCAATGTGGAGGATCTAGTTGCATTTCAGGGGGCCACTGATGCATTGTCCAGCCTTTCACCTAACCATCTTAATTTCCCAGACTTTTCTTGATCCATGGCCCTTTCCCGACCCATCTTCCTAGCCTCTATGTCCCATACCTACCCTTTCCGACCTATCGTCCAAGCCTCCACCTCCCATACCTACCCTTCCAGACCCCTTTTCCCAGCATGTACCTCCTATAACCATCCTTCTCACACCCAGAGAGGAGATAGAGGATATTCTAGACCATCAGATAATATCCACGTCAGACGGCGGGTTTCAGAAGTACCTGGTTAAGTGGCAGTCACGCCCAGCTTCAGACAGTACGTGGCTCACTGAGGAGGAGCTTCAGAGACATAATCCTGACATCTTGGCACGGTTCAGGAGTTTTGTTTCGCCAGTGGCGAAATCTTCGTAGCCGGGGAGAGTTGATGGGGACATCACGCGCATACGCATGCCCCTTACGCATGTACGCGAGGAGGAGGGCCCTACCATCGATCTGGATAGATGACGACGTCCAGGGAGGGCCTTCTAGTTAGAGGACTGCGTTTTGGTTCATTGGAGTGGACCCGATAGTCGTATGAATCCCACCATGGGTTCTCATAATCATGGCCTACTATTATAATTAATCTAGTACTTCGGGTTTTACTTATTATTGTTATTAGGAATATCATGGATGGTTTAGATTGCTTTGATTAGTTGTTAGTTTTGATTACTTCGTCTCCAAGTAATAGGTTGCGCACATGGCGCGAGTTTTGGGGTATAGGGTTTTATTATAAATAGGCACCCCTTGTAGTCTTTTTTTTCTCAATGAAGATCAATAAAATTGCTGCGTTTTTCAGCTCCTCTAAAATTTTGAGTTGTGGAGATTCAATTGGGTGCGAAACCCTCCCTTCCTCGAGGGCTGACTACCGTAGTGCGAAGCCACACCTATCCCGATTTGCCCCCACCTTCTTCCATCCATATTTCTCCTCCTAAAAGCATTCCATCTGCAAATCCATCAATATTTGCAGGTGTTTCCCCATCTACAACAGATTTTTAGAATTTGACCCTGTAGGAGAGCTGAAACTTTGGCGGAGCACCATGCACAAACCGTGCATCGGATCAAGCTGAGATTTGGGGGTTTTAGAGTCCATCCCTGGTTGACCAGGGCCAAGGTGGCCTTTTTCTGAATAGTAGGCCCCACACACGTGCATCCGGGATCACACGCACGTGCGTCTGGGCCATTGCTGTTGTCCACACGTGCGATACTTTCTGGTTCGTCTCTCTCCTCTCTTTCACCCCAAATCCCTAAACCTAACCCTAAATTACTCAAATCCCCAATTTCATGCCATTTCTTCAACCTTAGGGTTCCGCGAATTGAAATCTGTGAATCCCTTGGATTGGGGAATTATTTCTGTGCATGTGTGAATGAATTTACCCTCATTTGATTCTTGTTTGGTCTATAATTTTGATTGATCCGGCCCTAGCATGTGTAGGCCTGGATCCGCATAAGATTCCCCTTGATTGAGTGTTTGAACTTTTGTGTGGGATGTGGAATTTTGCGTAATTGTTTCTAAACTAGTGTGTTCTAAAGCCTGAACATCTTGCACATCATACTTGAATTTCATGTCTTGCATCAAACTTTCTACAAAAGATCATTTATTGAGAGAAGGTTGGAAGCGGCCAGAACTTGACGATCTCATCTTCTAAAGGATTTCGATGGAGGTAGCAGAGAAAATTGAAAATCAGGTTTCGAATGAAGAAATTAAGGAGGCGGTTGAAGTGTTACGTGGAGATAAAGAACTAGGCTTGAACGGGGTTACCCTTTGGGTTTTTTTTTTTTTTTTTTTTTTTTTTTTTTTTTTTTTTCCAAGAGTTTTGGGAGTCGGTGAAAATGGAATTGAAGTCTTTTGTGGTTAATTTCTTCCTAAATGATTGGTTAGCTTTAGAGATGGGAGCAACATTTACTGCCCTGATTCCAAAAATATTGGGTGCCGAAGGATTAAGAGATTTCAAACCTATAAAGTTAATAGGTGCACTGTATAAAATTGTAGCAAAGATTCTAGCTACAAGGTTTTTAGATACCTTAGGATATGAGATTTCCAAGGTCCAAGGGGCCTTTGCGGAAGGTTGTCAGATTCTGGACAATGTCGCCCATGAAGCCAAAGAAGGTAAGCACGGTGTATTATGCAGATTGATATAGAGAAGGCTTATGATCATGTAGACTGGGATTTCCTCAACTATAGGCTAGACAGATTAGGCTACAAAAAATAAAAAATGGAGTTGGATTAAAGCATGTACACAATCAGTTACAATTTCAATTATGATCAACGGCTCCCTAAAGGATTATTTAGGTCATCTAGGAGGCTGAGACAAGGGGATCCCCTCTCACCACACCTCTTTGTGGCAGTTATGGAAGGTTTCAACATGATAATGGGTAAGGTAGTTTCAAGGAACATCATTAAAGGTTTAAAGCTCGATAAGGAAGAGTTTTATATATCTCACTTATCGTTTGCAGATGATACTATTCATTTTTGCAAGGATAGTGTTCAAGTAGATAACATTAGCAAGATAGTTTTTTTTGTTTTGAAATGGTTTTGGGCCTAAAGACGAATGTGAACAAGTGTGAAATGTTGGGCATAGATTTTCCCAAGAAAATGTCGTTTCTTGCAAAGGTTTTTTGGGTGTAAGGAGAGATCTTTCCCTTCAACTTATCTAGGCTTGTCGCTATGTATCAGAAAGCATATATAACATCTTTAGGACAAGGTGGTTGAGAGAGTAGAGAGGAAGCTATCATCATGGAAGAGTCGCCACTTATCATTTTGGGGGGGGGGAGAGAGAGAGAGAGAGAGAGAGAGAGATTTAACCCTCATTAAAGTAACTCTATCTAACAATCAATCTACTTCCATCTTTGATCAAGTTTCCCAAATCAATGCGGGGGGGGGGAGAGAGAGAGAGAGAGGGGGGGGGGGAGAGAGAGAGAGAGAGAGATTTAACCCTCATTAAAGTAAATCTATCTAACAATCAATCTACTTCCATCTTTGATCAAGTTTCCCAAATCAATCTTCAAAAGATTCGATTGCTTGAGAGATTTCTTATGGCAGAGTGTTGAGGAGAAGGATAAGTTTCATCTTATGTGATGGAAGGATGTTTGCAAACCTTTCATGTAAGGGGGAGTGGGCATAAAAAAATTCAATCGTGAATGCAAAGCTAATCATTAAGTGGTTACAGAGGTTTAGGTCGGAGGAGGGCAACCTCTGGGAGGAAGTTATTGTCAAGAAATATGGAGCGGAAGAAAGGACTTCGATACCATCAAAACATGTTCGATGTAATCGAAAAATTGTCCAGATAGGTCAGTGAGATTTGCAGGATTTTCGATACAATCGAGTAGTATTCGATACCATTGAAGTGTTTTTCGATGACATCGAATATCCCTTGATTGCATCGAACCAGCCCAGAGACAAGTCTATACCAGTTCAGCATGCACTAACCTATTTTTGGAGATGTATATATTTATCAATAAACATGCATTTTGTACATTAAAAAAAATATAAAATAATATACATATATTCAAAAAGATTAATGACGTTACAGATCCTCAATTGTTCTAACTACCGCAAATGGACCACATATTAGATTGCATGTATTTTATCCGATGATCAACACACCTCTTGGTTTGAAGATCAGCTTTTTCTGGTACTATTGAGGCATCAAAACATTTAAAATGATTTTCGATGTCGATCCCAAAATATGTATGACACCTTGATTATATGGAGAATTTATCGAATTTTCTTGAACTGCATGATTCTCATTAAATTCCACATTTGTAAAGATACTACTAGTCAAGTGGTTGGTTATTTATTGACTCTTATAAAAAGACTTGCATTTATTTACCTATGCTTTCAAAATCCTTGAGTCAACTTGATAGATTGTGTTTTTAACGCACCTTGACCAATATCTTTAGTTAGTCCTCACTCAAGAATTCTTCTTTTGCTCACTTCTTCTTGCTATAGCTCCCTTATGAAGTACCTGACCCATTATAAAAAATATCAAAAGGATGGGTCATGGTCGGTTGCTGGTTGGTTTACTTGGAGTAATCATTACAAGAGCCCGAGTTCATTTTTACATCATTCGCAGGGCAATTGTATTTGTTTTGTGTTACCCACTTGGTAACCACTTTCTTTGAGCGAGAAGATTGTTTCTTAGGATGACTTCCAGATGTTTTAGATTTATTTTTATAGTTTGTCCTGGAAGTAAGGTGAGGTTGTCTGAGTGTAAGACATTCCCATTTATAATGTTCCATTCTTCCACAATGATGGCAGGATGAATCAACCAAAATTTTCTTGTTTGAGATAGTTGAATTTATCATCATAGATGAAGTAGAGGAAGAGTCAGATTTATCTGTTTCATATCCTAGGTCTTTTGTGTTTTTGGAGTTTCTACCCATGCCTAGAAGTTTTTCTAACTTTTCATTGCTTTGAGTGAATTTACGAGTCAATTCTGCTGTATGATTAGAATTTTCTACTTCTAGTTTCAGACTTTTATTTTCCCTTTTCAGTTTCTCAATTTTAGATTCTAGAAGCTCTATTTTCTTGATTACATTTTCAAAAGTAATACTTTTAACAGTAGTTCCTCTTCCATATTTAATTCTCTCAAGATCAAGCTCATCTTCCTCTTCTAGATCCTTGGGAATGCCAGTAGTGGTGGAGGCCATGAGTATTTTCAATGACCTTTGGTCTCCATCACTTTTTGACTCACTTGTTTCTGAGTTGGAGTCATCAGTGTCATCCCAAGTGGCTGTCATAGTTTTTCCTTTAGATTTCTTTGTGGGACATCCTGTAAAGATATGACCATATTTTCTACAGTTGTAACATTGGAGTTCTTTGGACTTGTTGAAAAATTTGCCTATTGGGCACTTGCGGTGATGCAGGACATGAAATTCAAATATGATGTGCAACATTTTTAGGCTTTAGATCACGTTAGTTCAGAAACAATTACACAAAATTTCATATCCCACACAAAAGTTCAAGCATTCAATCAAGGGGAATCCATGCAGGCCCAGGCCTACACAAGCTAGGGTTGGATCAATCAAAATTATAGGCCAAGCAATAATCAAAGGAGGGTAAAGTCATCCATACATGCACAAAAATAATTCCCCAATCCAATGGGTTCACAGATTTCAGTTCGGGGAACCCTAAGGTTGAAGAAAGGGCATAAAATTGGGGATTTGAGTAATTTAGGGTTAGGGTTAGGGATTTTGGGTGAAAGAGGGATAAAAGAGAGGAGAGAGACGAACCAGAGAAGCGTCGCAAGCGTGGACATCGATGAAAGCCCAGACGTGCATGTGTTGGAAGTGACCCGCACGTGTGTGGGGCCCACAAATCGGGAAACAGCCAGCTTGGCGCTGGTCGGCCAGGGGTGGGCCACAAAACATCCAAATTTCAGCCTGATCCGATGCACGATCTGTGAGTGGTGCTCTGCCAAAGTTTCAGCCCTCTTGCAGGGCCATATTATGGAAATTTGCTGTAGAGAGAAAAACGGCTGCAATAGAGGATGTATTTGAAGCGTAGATGATTGTAAGAGAAGAGAAATATGGATGGTAGAAGGTGGGGGATAATCGGGATAGGTGTGGCTTCGCACCACGGTAGTTAGCCCTTCGAGGAAGGGTTTCACACTCAATCGGATTTCCACAACTCAGAAATTTAGAGGAGCAGAAAAACGCAGAAATTTTATTAATCTTCAATGAGAAAAAAAAGACTATAAGGGGTGCCTATTTATAATAAAACCCTATACCCCAAAACTCGCACCATGTGTGCAACCTATTACTTGAAGATGAAGTAATAAAAAATAACAACTAATCAAAGCAATCTAAACCGTCTATGATACTCCTAATAACAATAATAAGCAAAACCTAAAGTACTAGATTAATTAGAATAGTGGGCCACGATCATGAGAACTCATGGTGGGATTCATATGACTATCGAGTTCACTCCAACGAACCAAAACACAGGACTCTAACTAAGAGGCCCTCCCTGAATGTCGTTATCGATCCAGATCAATGGTGGGGCCCTCCTTATGTACGTGCGTAGGGGGGCGTGCGTGTGCGTGTGATGTCCCCATTAATTCTCCCCGGCTGCGAATATTTCGCCACTGGCGCAACAAAACTCCTAAATCGCTTTAAGATGTCAGGATCAAGTCTCTAAAGCTCCTCCTCAGTGAGCCACGTACTGTTTGAAGTTGGGCGTGGCTTCCATTTAAGCAGGTACTTCTGAAACCCGCCGTCCGACGTTGATTATATTTGATGGTCCAGAATATCCTCTATTTCCTCTCTGGGTGTGGGAAGGTTAGATATGGGAGGTAGAGGCTGTGAAGAAGGGTCGGGAAGAGGCCATAGATCAAGGGACAGGTCTGGGGAATCAGGATGGTGGGGCGAAGGGCCGGACAAAGTATCGGTGGTCCCCTGAAAAGTAACTAGATCCTTCATGTTGAATGTGGAACTAATTCCCATGGAAGGTGGAAAATCTACCACATACGCATTGAGACCGTTTCGTTTTATAATTTTGAAGGGTCTAGCGCTACGCGTGTGTAATTTACGAACAACCCCCTGAGGATACCACTCGGGCCTAATGCGGACCATCACGGAGTCTCCTACATTGAATTCCTTGAAATGTTTATGCTGGTCTGTAGAAAATTTGTAATGTTCATTACTATTAATGATCGTTCGTCTGATTTCTTGATGCAATGAATGAATGTTAAGCGCAAAAGACTCTGCAGACTTTGATGGCCTATGGGACAAGATCAATAAGCTTCCCAGGCTTATAACTAGTAACGACTTCAAAAGGACTTAGACCTGTGGACCTATTGACAGAACTATTGAACGTAAACTCAGTTATAAGTAATACGGCATCCCACGTCTTGGTCTAATCTCTCGCAAAACATCTGAGCAAACTCCTTAGGCTCCTATTGACCATCTCAGTCTGACCATCAATCTAAGGGTGGTAGGCAGAAGAAAATTGGAGCCTAGTATTCATCATGTGCCATAGTGTCTTCCAAAAGTATCTCATGAATTGCACATCACGGTCAGACACTATAGTTTTTGGTAACCCATGCAACTTGACGACCTCACTAAAGAACAACTTGGCCACATGAGATGCGTCGGAGATCTTAGAACAAGGAATGAAGTGGGCCATTTTAGAAAAACGGTCCACGACAACAAATATGGAATCGTGTTTCCGAATAGTCTTGGGGAGTCGAAGCACAAAGTCCATACTGATGTCCTGCCAATGGATGAATGGAACTGGCAAAGGTGTGTATAATCCTGTATTTTGCTTTTTCTGCTTTGTCAGTTGACAAGTACGACATTGCCTATGATTTTAGCCACATCTCGCTTGAGGCTTGGCCAATGAAACCTATCCTCCACTAGGGCAATGGTCTTGTCTCGATCGAAATGACTCGCGACCCCTCCTGAATGTAACTCCCAGACAAGAAAATCGCGGAGGGAGGTGCAAGGTATGCACAAGCGGTCACTCCTAAACAAATATCTGTCTAAAATCAAATACTCACTGCTAGCTCCTGACGAACTCTCTAACAACGATCTGTACACAACTCCAAAATCTGGACACTCAGAATAATCTTCTTTAATGCGCTCGAGGCCCGTGACTTCGACACTTATGGAATCGAGTAACGTAACTCGATGACTCAACGTGTCGGCAGGCTTATTTTCTACACCGGCCTTGTGCTTAAGCGCAAAAGTATACTCTTAAAGGAATTGAACCCACTTGGCGTGCCTAGGGTTTAATTTCTTCTGAGAGTAAGCCTCATGATTTGAGAATAAGACAAATTCTTGTGGCAATAGGTAATGACGCCAATGGTGCAGTGATTGCACTACCGCATAAAACTCTTTATCATAGGTGGAATATTTTTGTTTCGCCTCATTTTCTCGCTCAAAGTCTTTGGCATTTAGAATATGGAGAGACTTGAACTTGGACTTCGACTCCTTCAATTCTTTTGAGCTGCTCACACCACTCTGCGTGGTGGACTCATTTCCAGTAGTGTTCTTAGGTGGAAGTGGATTTAGCTTGATTTTCTTGCCCTCAAACCAGAATGTACACACATTCAAACGGCCAAATATGGTGACGTCCCTGTCATAAAGCCAAGGTCTACCTAGAATGATATGGCCCACATCCATGGGAACAACATCACACCAAAGTATATCTTTATAAGATTCAAACTGAATAGGAACAAGACAACGGTGCGAGACTGGAATGAAAGTTTCATCAACCCAGGACACTCTATAGTGTTGAGGATGGGCTTCAAGCTTCAAGCCCAATCGGTTCACAGTGCTAGTTGATGCCACGTTGGCATAACGACCACTATCTACGATCATCTTACAGCTCTTTTCCTCACATTTTGCATAAGTATAGAAGATCGTGTTGCGGCGCCAATCGTCGATGTTCTTGGCTTGAGCAAAGGCGCAACGTACAATTGCAAGGGTCGCAGACTCTTGTGCTCCCTCTTCCTCATCACTAGGGGTTTCTACTGGCTCGTATTCTTCCTCTTTGTCGTCACTCTCTGGGGGCACTACTTCTATTAACCATCAATAAGGAACACCTTGGTGCCCTCTTTTGTGCCGCACTGGTGGGCAAAGTGACCAAACCCTTGACAGTTAAAACACCTAGTTGCTCTACTCTTACGTGAGCTAGACCCGATGACTTCTTTACCCTTATCATCCTTGGGCCTGGGCTGAAAATTACTGGAAGGTTTGCTTTGGTACCCAATGTTAGGCTTAGCCCTATAAGGGTTGGCCTTAGTGCCAGAATCGCGAAACTCAAACCGCCTTTCCACAGAAGCTTTGAGGTATTGCTCAACCTCCAACATTACTTGATACAACTGTTCAATAGCATTTATGTCTTTGGCGAGCAATTCTCTCTTAATGTTAGAACGGAGGTCTGTTTTAAATCGAGCAAGTGTGAGTACGGGATTCTCATCAACTTCACACCTGGTTAAGTACTCTTCGAATTTCTCAATGTATTCCGCCACACTCATGTAACCTTGTCGAAGAGACTGCCTTTCCTCAATCAATCGTAAGCGATAAGAGAAAGGGAGGTACTTCTCCTTAAACATTTCATTCATTTCTCTCTAATGGACTACTGGGAGCTCCCTCGCTCTTTCTTTCTTTCGCTCTATAGTAGCCCAAAAGCTCTTTGCTTGGCCCACAAGCTTCATCTTGGCAAATCGGACTTGATGAGCATCCGACATATCATACCACTCAAAATAGTGGTGATATCCGCCAACCAGTCTAAAAAAGCTTTAGGGTCCAAGTGGCCATCAAACGTAGGGGCATCTACTCTAACTCCCTTGAGGAGTTGCGCATTGAGGTCATATTGTTCATGATGTCCCTCACGGGGTGGGTGCACGGGTGCGCGCCTATGACCAATTCCTTGGCCACCTGCATTCCTTGGTCTATCCTCCTGATCACCTGCCTAAGATTTGGTATCTTCCCCAATGGTGGGGTTTGCCCCGATGGAAGTCTCTAGTTGAGTAAGGCACACATTAAATTGCTCAAAGCATTGGTCCATACATTGTTCCAAACAATTACCCAAAGAATCAAACTGTTGGGTCAGCTTGTTCATTGACTCTTGCAATTGCTCCATGTTTAGTGTAGGGTGGAAGCCAAAACCACGACCCGTACACGTGGGCATACAACTACTAACTCAACTTAAGGACCTTTTAATATGACTATATGCACCTAGATGGGACTAAATGCTCCTATAAAACTCTATATGGGGAAAACAACACAATACTACTCAATTTCTAGCACCCAATCTGCCTAAAGAACCTGTCAACAGAAAATCCAGCAAAGAGATATGGGGATTTTCTAATAGCAGAAAATTCAGCAGCTTATATTAGAAATTATGGACCTCTAAACAACTCTATATGATGATACTTAATGCATAATGGACACAAATAAACTAAACCCTAAACATGCAATGCATTCCCCGATAAAAACCTTGTACTCTGATACCAAATTTGATGCAGGACATGAAATTCGAATATGATGTGCAAGATTTTCAAGCCTTAGATCACGTTAGTTTAAAAACAATTACACAATTCCACATCCCACGCAAAAGTTCAAGCATTCAATCAAGGGGAATCCATGCAGGCCCAGGCCTACACAAGCTAGGGTTGGATCAATCAAAATTATAGGCCAAACAATAATCAAAGGAGGGTAAATTCATCCATACATGCACATAAATAATTCCCTAATCCAAGGGGTTCACAGATTTCCATTTGGGGAACCCTAAGGTTGAAGAAAGGGCATAAAATTGGGGATTTGAGTAATTTAGGGTTAGGGTTAGGGATTTTTGGTGAAAGAGGGGTGAAAGAGAGGAGAGAGACGAACCAGAGAAGCGTTGCACGCTTGGACAGCGGTGAAGGCCCAGACGCACAAGTGCTGGAAGTGGCCCGCACATGTGTGAGGCCCATAAATCGGGAAACGGCTAGCTTGGCCTTGGTCGGACAGGGGTGGGTCACAAAACCTCTAAATTGCAACCTGATTCGATGCACGATCTGTACGTGGTGACTCCGCCGAAGTTTCAGCCCTCCTGCAGGGCCAGATTCTAGAAATTTGTTGTAGAGAGAAAAACAGCTACAATAGAGGATGAATTTGAAGCGTAGATGATTATAGGAGGAGAAATATGGATGGTAGAAGATGGGGGAGAATCGAGAAGGTATGGCTTCGCACCATGATAGTCAGCCCTTCGAGGAAGGGAGGGTTTCACACTCAATTGGATCTCCACAACTCAGAAATTTAGAGCAGAAAAACGTAGAAATTTTATTAACCTTCAATGAGAAAAAAAGACTACAAGGGGTGCCTGTTTATAATAAAAACCTATACCCCAAAACTCACGCCATGTGTACAACCTATTACTTGGAGACGAAGTAATAAAAAATAACAACTAATCAAAGCATCTAAATAGTCCATGATACTCCTAATAACAATAATAAGTAAAACCCAAAGTACTAGATTAATTAGAATAGTGGGCCACGATCATGAGAACCCATGGTGGGATTCACATAACTATTGGATCCACTCCAACAAACTAAAACGCAACACTCTAACTAAGAGGTCCTCCCTGGACGTCATCATCGATCCAGATCGATGGTGGGGCCCTCCTTGCATACGTGCGTAGGGGGGCGTGCGTGTGCGCGTGATGTCCCCATCATGCGGTCCAAATGAATCCCTTTGTTATTTTATGATTTTCCACAGTTCTTGTTAAAGAATCTTTTAGCTAGAAGGGGCAACCTCTTCATCCCCATCTTCGTTCTCACTTTCTTCTTCCTCTATTGTAGTTATAGTTTTAGAGGCTTTAAGAACATTGTTTTTGGATTTTGTGGGTGTTTTAAGATGTAGTTCAAAAGTTTGTAGAGAACTTACCAGTTCTTCTACTTTCATCTCATCAATATTCCTACATTCTTCAATGGTGGTGACTTTGGAGTTAAACCGTTCCAGTAGTGATCACAAGATTTTCCTACATATTTTAGGTACTGGAACTGTCTCTCCAAGTCCTCCCATGGAGTTACATATGATATTTAATTTTGCCAAAAACTCCATAAAGGTCTCATTTTCTTCCATTTTCAAGTGTTCAAATTGAGTAGTTAAGAATTACAACCTTGATCTCTTTACTGTGCTGGTTCCTTCATGGGTTGTTTCCAATAAATCCCATGCTTCTTTTGAGGTTTTACTCATACTAATCTGATTGAATACTTCTTCTGAAACTACAAGGTAAATGGCATTCATAGCGTTTGCTTCACTTGTTTTATTTTCTTTTTCCAAAGCCGTCCATTTTTCTTTTGATTTAAGTCTAGTGATGGTTGTACCATTTTCCAATACAACTTGTTCGGTTGGTGGCACATATCCATTCTCAACATTTTCCCAAACATCATGATCCAAGGATTGCAGAAAATAATACATTCTTGATTTCCATTATGCATAATTTGAACCATTGAAAATAGGAGGTCGAGAGACCGATGTTCCCTCTCCTTTAGCCATAATTCCTACTTCGGTTTAGGATCTCCCTCTAGGTCGTTAAACCCTTCAAGAGGAACCCGCTTTGATACCAATTGAAATTGCAGTAGAACCGCTATTACTGAAGTATGGAAGTATGTCCAAATGTCTTAAAAGGGGTTGAATACGACTTTTCAAATATTATTTTCCTATAAGAACATCCAATGCCTAAGTTTAATCAAGATGAGTAAGGCAAGGTAACTCTATGATATCCATGCCAATAGAGGGTCCAAAACACAGGCTTATACAAGATTTACATGTAAAGAATAAACCTATAAGGATAGTATATGTGATAGTGTGTGGGATGTGATTCCTATCAATACTTATACGTTTACTAAATCATGCATCATAGTAATCATTTGATAGACATAAGCATAATTAGATCAATGCACAAAAAACAATCCTAAACACAATCATATAAAGTGGTTCGGCTACTTACCTACTCTACTCCCGGCAGACGCACGCTCCTAGAGTGTACCGGATTTCACTATTCAATGGTTTAGTAAGGGACCTACACAAAGTTGCCTTCACAGCCTACACGAGGTGATGGGGGCATCACACGCACACGCGCACGCGCGCCGCCCCCTACGCATGTACTCCAGAAGGAGGACCCCACCGTCGATCTGGATTGATGACAACGTCCAGGGAGAACCTCCTAGTTAGGAGACGAAGTTTTGATTCAAAAGAGTGGGCCCGACAATCAAGAAAAGCCCACCATGGGATCTCATGATCATAGCCCACTAGTCGGATTGATTTCATATTTTAGGTTTTGCTTATTGTTATTATTTAGAACATCATGAACGCTTTAGATTTCTTTGTTTGGTTTATATTTTAGCTTACTTCATCGCCAAGTAATAGGTGGGGCACATGGCGCGAGTTTTGGGGTATAAGGTTTTCCTATAAATAGGCACCCATTGTAGTTCTTTAGATTCATTGAAGATTAATAAAAATTCTGCGTTTTCTTACTCTTTGAGTTACCCTTCATCGAAGGGTTAACTACCGTGGTGCGAAGCCACATCTATCCCGATTCGCCCCCATCTATTTCCATCTCTACTACCCATCTTCTACCATCCCTTCTTCTCATCTCACCTCATCATCTACACTTCGAATCAATCATATATTGCAGCAATTCTCTCCTAACAGAATTTCCTCATAATCGGAAAATTTCATAATACACTTCGAATCAATCATATATGGCAGCAATTCTCCTACAAGAGGGCTGAAATTTCAAGAGGGCTGAAATTTCGGCGGAGCACCACGCACAAACTGTACATCGGATCGAGCTGAGATTTGGCGGTTTTGGAGTCCATCCCCGGCCGACCAGGGCCAAGTTGGCCTTTTTTCTGAATAGTGGGCCCCACACACTTGCGGCATGGATCACATGCACGTGCGTCTGGGCCATTGTTGTTGTCCACGTGTGCGGTACTTCTCTGGTTCGTCTCTCTTCTCTCTTTCACTCCGCTTTCACCCAAAATCACTAAACCTAACCCTAAATTACTCAAATCTCAAATTTTATGCCCCTTTTCTTATCCTAGGGTTCCCCGAATTGGAATTTCTGAATCCCTTGAATTAGGGACTGATTACTATGCATGTGTGGATGATTATTTCTTATCTTTGAGTATCATTTGGTTCATAATTTTTATTGATCCAACCCTATCATGTGTAGGCCTGGACCCGCATAGATTCCTCTTAATTGAATGTTTGGACTTTCATGTGGGATATGGAATTTGTGTAATTGTTTATGAATTAACGTGATCTTAAGCCTGAAATCTTGCATATCATATTTAATTTTCATGTCCTGCATCAAATTTGGTATTAGAGCTTAGGGTTCTTATAGGGGAATGCATTAAATGTTTAGGGTTTAGTTGTTTAAGTTCATTACGCATCAATTCACATCATATATGGCCGTTTAGAGGTCCATAAACCCTGACATAAGCTGCTGAAATTTTCTGTTATACCCTTATTTGAATTATTTTAGAAATTTACTTAGCTTTCTATTTCTAGGTTAAAAAAAACTTTCCTTTTCTGTTTTTTAGAAACTTTCTTAATCTGTTTTTAGAAACTAATTTCTTTTTCTTTTTCTTTTTTAGAAACTAGTTTACTTTCCTTTTTCTTTTTTAGAAACTAACTTACTTTCTATTTTTAGAAACTTTCCTTTTTCTTTTTTTAGAAACTAGGTTGTTTTTTTTTTTTTTTGAAACTTTCCTAATTTGTTTTTTTTTAGAAACTTTGCTAATTTGTTTTTAGAAACTTTCCTTTTTCGTTTTTAGAAACTCGGTTGCTTTTTTAAGAAACTTTCCTAATTTGTTTTTTAGAAACTTTCCTTTTTTCGTTTTTAGAAACTAGGTTGCTTTTTTAGAAACTATGCTAATTCGTTTTTTTAGAAACTTTCCTTTTTTTGTTTTAAGAAAAAATGTTGCTTTTTTAGAAACTTTCGTAATTTGTTTTCAGAAACTTTCTTTTTTCGTTTTTAGAAACTAGGTTGTTTCTTAAAAAAAAAAAAAAAAAAAAAAACAAAACTTTCTTATATTTTGACAACTATATTGCTGAATTTTGGCTTGCACCCTACACTAAATATGGAGCAACTGCCAGAGTCACTGAACAAATTGTCCCAGAAGATCGAGTTTTTGGGTAAGCACTAGGAACAACATATAGACCAACGCTTTGATCAACTTGATGTGTGCATTACCCGACTAAAGACCATTGCCAGGACAAACCCCACCATTGGGGTAGATGTCCAATCTCAGGCAGGTGGCTTGGAGGATAGACCAATGAATGGAATTAGTCAAGGAATCTATATGCGTGCATCTGTGCACCCACCCCATGAGGGACATTAAGACCACTATTTTGAGGGGTACAACATGTGCGGCCTTGTGGCTGGAGAGAGTGCACTAAAGGCTAGTGTAGAGTTACCCACTAAGCCCATTCCGGTAATGGATGAGTTACGTGATGTCTTTCCTGATGATCTATCAGATGAGTCTCCCCCTAGGAAGGATATAGAGCACACCAGAACATAGGACACCGTAACCTACAGCCGAGTTTACGTTGAATAGTTCCGTCGATAGGTCCACAGGTCTAAGTCCTTGTGAAGTCGTTACTGGTTATAAACCTAGGAAACCTATTAATCTTGTCTCTATGTCACTGTCCCATAGGCTGTCAGAGTCTGCCGAGTCTTTGGTGCATCACATTCATTCATGGCAACAAGAAATCAGGCAGAGGATCATGACTAGTAATGAACATTGCACATTTTCTGCAGACCAGCATAAATGTTTCAAAGAATTCAATATTGGGGACTCTGTGATGGTCCGCATTAGGCCTGAGCGGTACCTTCCGGGAGTCGTTCGCAAGTTACACGCGCGTAGCGCTGGACCCTTCAAAATTATAAAACGAAGCGGTCTCAATGTGTATGAGGTAGATCTTCCACCTTACATGAGAATTAGTTTCATATTTGATGTGGATGATCTAGTTACTTTTCAGGGGACTACTGATACTTTGTCCGGCCCTTCACCCACCCATCCTGATTCCCTATATTTATCCCTTGAACCATGGCCCCTTCCCGACCCATTTTCCCAACCTCTACCTTCCATACCTACTCTTCCTGACCTTTCTTCCTAGCCTCTACCTCCCATACCTACCCTTCCTGACCCATTTTCTCAGTCTCTACGTCCTTACATACCTAACCTTCTCACACCCAGAGAGGAAATAGAGGATATCCTGGATCATCAGATAGTTTCAGCGTCGGACGGCGAGTTTCAGAAGTACCTGGTTAAATGGAAGTCACGCATAACTTCAGACAGCACGTGGCTCACTGAGGAGCTTCAGAGACTTGATCCTGACATCCTGGAGTGGTTCAGGAGTTTTATTTCACTAGTGGCGAAATCTTCGCAGTCGGGGAGAATTGATGGGGACATCACGCACACACGCGCACGCATGCCACCCCTTACGCACGTACGCCAGAAGGACCCTGCCGTCAATCTGGATCGATGACAATGTCCATGGAGGGCCTACTAGTTAGGAGACGGAGTTTTGATTCAAAAGAGTGGCTCGACAATAAAGAAAAGCCCGCCATGGGATCTCATGATCATAGCCCACTAGTCGGATTGATTTCATATTTTATGTTTTGCTTATTGTTATTATTTAGAACATTATGAACGCTTTAGATTTCTTTGTTTGGTTTTTATTTTAGCTTACTTCATCGCCAAGTAATAAGTGGGGCACATGGCGCGAGTTTTGGCGTATAAGGTTTTCCTGTAAATAGGCACCCCTTGTACTTCTTTGGATTCATTGAAGATTAATAAAAATTCTGCGTTTTCCTACTCTCTGAGTTGTGAAGCCTAATTGGGTGCGAAGCCCTCCCTTCATCGAAGGGTTAACTACCGTGGTGCGAAGCCACATCTATCCCGATTCGCCCCCATTCATCGCCATCTCTACTACCCATCTTCTACCATCCCTTCTTCTCATCTCACCTCACCTCATCATCTACACTTCGAATCAATCATATATTGCAGCAATTCTCTTCCCCACAGCAGAATTTCAGAATCTGGCCCTACAGTAGGGCTGAAATTTCGACGGAGCACCACGCACAAACCGTACATCGCATCGAACTGAGATTTGGGGGTTTTGGAGTCCATCCCTGGCCGACCAGGGCCAAGGTGGCATTTTCGTAAAAGTGGGCCCTACACACGTGCGACCGGGATCACACGCACGTGCATCTGGGCCATTGTTGTTGTCTTCGCGTGCGACACTTATCTGGTTCATTTCTCTCCTCTCTTTCACTCCGCTTTCACCCAAAATCCCTAAACCTAACCCTAAATTACTCAAAACTCCAATTTATGCCCCTTTTCTTACCCTAGGGTTCCCCGAATTGGAATTTCTGAATCCCTTGGATTAGGGACTGATTACTATGCATGTGTCGATGATTATTTCTTATCTTTGAGTATCGTTTGGTTCATATTTTTTATTGATCCAACCCTATCATGTGTAGGCTTGGACCCACATAGATTCCCCTTAATTGAATGTTTGGACTTTCATGTGGGATATGGAATGTGTAATTGTTTCTGAACTAACGTGATCTGAAGCTTGAAATCTCGCATATCATATTTAATTTTCATGTCCTGCATCACAAGGTTAGCTAAGGGACCTACACAAAATTGCCTTAGGTGCTACCTAAGGCGACAAGTCCTACACAAGGACACAACTAAAAGCCTACACAAGGCAGCCTATGCCTACACAAGGACAACACGTCTTACACAAGGACCACGTATTCTCCCATCGGAGGCCTACAAAGAAGTCTTGGCGAATTTGTCACTCAAACTCTGAATCCCAATCCTACACAAGGAAAGGGTTTCAGACTCAATGGACTCCTTATACTTTTTTTTTACACACGCACACGCACACACACCCCACACACTCACGCTAGTGGAATTTCACCACCTATGGGTACTTGAACCCTTGACCAGGAGTTGAAACTCCTGAGAGTCTACCACCCGAGCAAGAGTAAGGACCTAATGACTCCTTATACTTACAGATAAGTGAGTGAGCCCCTTTCTCGCACAATCTAAAGATCTTCAATGTTGACGAAGAGTCTGCAGCTCCCTTGAACCGCAACCACTTCTGATGCTTCGATTAATGCTCCGATGTTGCGAGGTTTAGGGTTTTATTGTTCTTATCTATTTAGATGATATGATTTAAACATAGAGAAGATTCCCATGAGCTATGCATTCAAGAGTTCCAACACAAGGATTTACCTATGATGAGGGCTGTTGGAAACTTATTGAATGCTAGAGTTCATAATTCAATCCAAGCAATGAAGACGTTGAGTAAATGCTTATGCCAAAGATTGAATGATGAAGGAAAGAGGGAATGAGGAAGAGGGTATTAACTCTTGAAGCAACTCTCTTAAACTCTCTTAGATTCTAGCTCATTTTGCTAAGAAGCAACCTATGATGTATATATAAAAGAAGAATCCCAACGGTAAAAAAAGGGCAGAAGTCTGTCATTGTTGATGCTATCAAGTAGTCTTCGATTCCATCGAAATTTGAAATTCGATGTTATCGAGCCTACTTCGATCGCATCGATTTCCTACACACATTCATTTTTGAGTAAAATAGATTTTGCTCGATTTCATCGAGCACGCTTCGATTCTATCGCGTGCACTTTCGATGTAATCGAGAGGTAATTCGATCCATCAGATTCTCTTCAGAAAATTACCTTTGCTTGCTGGAAGATTGTCCCGAGCATCATTCGATGCTATTGAATTTTGAAGTTCGATGACATCAAATGGTCTTTGATGTAATCGAAAAGATGTATATTTGATGGACAAAATGGTCTTCGATGTAATCGAAAAGATGTATATTCCTGGATAGCTTGCTGGACAAAATGTTCCTGATTTTCGATGTAATCAAACATCATTCGATTCTATCGAGAACTTACTCTCGATGTGATCGAAGGTGACTCGATTATATCGATGAACACTTAGAGAATATTTTCTATGTAGAGGGAGTGCCCCAAGTCGATACCATCGAAGATGGTTCGATTCTATCGAAATTTGAATTTCAATATCATCGAACTTTATTTGATATAATCGATATTTCTCAGCGGATGGTCATTTTATTGCTGGACAGAATGGTCCTATTTCTCGATGCAATCAAATCATGTTCGATAGAATTGAAAATGTCTTCGATTGCAAATCGATGCAATCGATTTTTCCTGTGTAGCTCATGTTTTACTCCTCTAACATTCTAAGTGTTTAACACTTAAGCTTACCAAAGATGATTTACACTGTATTGGAGGTAAGACCAAGTTAAATGGGGTCATATACCTTCAGGGTTTAGCTAGGAAGTGAGAATTCATTTACCTATTTGGAGCACTCGAGTTTCTTCCTGGTTGAGGTCTTTATCTTGTAATCTTCATTTTCGGGCTCACTTAAAGACTGACTCAACACTCATGTAATTTGACAAACCAGGGCACGTTCAGTTACTACCTTGTAACGGTCGAGGCGTAACGGTCAAAAAACGGGTTTTTTTTTTTTTTTTTTAGCTTCGATTTATGCACTTTTTAAAAAATACTTTTCTCTTCCAAATTCTTCATAAACCATTCTATTTCAAATTCCGACCACTCTTAGCTTGAAATTGAAGATCAAAACAACTTATTTTAAGGATTTTGTTGATTCGAAGCTCCATGGGCCATTTTCTAGAAAATCTTCAAAAATAGGTATTTATACATTTTCTTTCAATGTATTGTTGTTTTAATGGTTGAATATGATGTGTTAATCAGAGTAGAACATGTTAATGTGCATTTAACAGATTATGGTAGTGATTTTATATATATTTTTTCTATTGTCACACTACTTTAGGCTAATTTTTAAAACTTACGAAAAATCATTTTTTTCAATGTATTTCTGTTTTAATGGTTGAATATGATGTGTTAATCATAGTAGAACATATTAATGTGCATTTAACTGATTATACTAGTGATTTTATATTTCTTTATATTTTTTTCTATTTTCGCACTATTTTTGGCCAATTTTTAAAAATTGCAAAAAATCATTTTAAAAAAAATGTATTTCTGTTTTCATGGTTGAATATGATGGGTTAATTATAGTAGAACATATTAATGTTCATTTAATAGATTACAGTAACGATTTTATATATATATTTTTTATTTTTTCTATTTTCGGACTATTTTCGGCAAATTTTTTTAAATTATGAAAAATAGTTTTTTTTTTTATTGTATTTTTGTTTTGATGGTTGAATATGATGTGTTAATCATAGTAGAAAATATTAATATTCATTTAACGGATTATGACAGTGATTTATATATATATATATATATATTATTTTTTTCCATTTTCGGCCAATTTTTAAAAATTACGAAAAATCATTTTTTTCAATGTATTTTTGTTTTAATGGTTAAATATGATGTGTTAATCATGATAGATCATATTAATGTTCATTTAAAAGATTATGGTAGTGATTTTATTATTTTTTCTATTTTTAGACTATTTTCGTCCAATTTTTTTAAATTACGAAAAATCATTTGATTTCAATGTATTTCTGTTTTAATGGTTGAATATGACGTGTTAATCATAGTAAAACATATTACTTTGCATTTAACAGATTATGGTAGTGATTATATATATATATATATATATATATATATATATATATATTCTATTTTCAGATTAGTGACTTTATGTTTATATTATCTTATTTTGGACAGGTTTTGGAGCTTCTTAGGGTTTAGAACATAAATTTATTTTATTGATTAGATTCAGAAGTTCGAACTTTATGTTATTAATCTATTTACATTAGGTTTCGAGATTTAAATTAATTAATTCATTCTCCTATAAAAAGTAAAAACTGTATATAAACTTAGAGAATCAAGTAGACTTATATATGTCATATCTACTTAAGGAAATGTCTGGGTCTGGCCAACAAGTGAGGATATTGGATGGCAACATTGTCAGAAGGTAGGTGGTACTAGGCACCAAATGAAGTGCAACTATTGTAAGAGACTAATAACTAGTGGAATTACACGTCTCAAACAACATTTGGCACATCGAAAGGGTCAAGTTGCAGGATGTACTAGAGTACCGAAAGAGAATGATTTTAATGCAAGCCAATTTGGATGGGTCGAAGGTAAACGTGCTGCTAGACAGAAGAAGATATATGAGATTTTGGACACGACCCGACAGGAGGTGTTTGGTCCTGAATATATGGGCGTTCGTGATGAAGATATTATTGATTCAGACGACGATTCAGATCGAGAATTAACCATAGCTAAGAGAGAGCTTGCGTCTTGCTCGTGAAGAGGAAGAACGTCGCCGCATGTTTGGCGTGAGGGGGTCAAAATGTGATACAGGGATGGGCAGTGGGAGTGCAGGGGGGGTAGGTTTGGTGGATTACGACGTATATTTGGGTTTGGGAGCCGACGAGAGGCATCTTCACGTGATGCCCCTATACATTTGGACAAAGAAGTAAATGAGCCCAGGAGACCCTCTATTGATCTAATCTTGTTTAGGAAAGAATCAATTAAACAAAAGAAGATAAAACAAATGTGGAGTAGAAATTCTATTGAGAAGCTAAGGTAGCAGCAAAGTTATTTATACATGCCAACATACCTCCTAATGCGGCCAATTCTTCATATTGGCAGGTGGTAAGTGATGTGGTAGCATAAGCAGGTGAAGGAATTAAAGCTCCCACAGCTAGGGAGATTAGGAAAAAATGGACAGATGCAGAGTATGCGGATGTGAAAGCATACTTGGCTACCTTTAAACCTAAATGGCAGGCCAGAGGATGCATGATCATGTGCAATGGTTGGATTGGCCCAACCAGGCATAGCATGATCAACTTCATGGTGTATTGCCACTTGGGAATTGTATACCATAAGTCAATTGATGCCTCGGCCAAAACAAAAAATTATAATTATTTTTTTGGACTAATTAATAGTGGTGGATGAGATTGGAGAGGAGAATGTGGTGCAGATTGTGACAGATAACGAAACATCATATATGGCTGCAAGACATAAGTTGATGTTAAAGAGACCACATATATTTTGGTCACCATGTGTTGCCCATTGTATTGATCGTATATTAGAAGATGGGAAGAAGAAGTGTTAGGGAAATGATTGAAAAGGCAAGACAAATGACAACATTTATTTACAACCATAATCAAGTAATGGCAATAATGAAGAAGTTCATGAAAGCACATGAGTTGCTGAGGCCTGCGGTGACTAGATATATATATATATATATATATTATTTTTATTTATTTTATTTTTTTATAAAGGTGAAAGCCACCCGCTATGTATTGATGGAAGCAAGTTGTACAATTTGAGATTCAGGTTGGCCCCACAAGGGTTGGCCAAACCTATCATATGGAAGAGGAACAAACAACAAAAACTACAAAGCGAACGTAGGAATTGGAGACAACTGATGAAAAGGCTGAAGCATTGAATGCTAACAAGCAGAGCTAGAAGGACCCCCCAGGTAAAGGAGAAGCTGCACAGTAAAAACGGGGCTGACAGTGGACCGCCCCCATTGCGACGAGAAGGCAAGAATTGCAAAGAGCCTTTATTAGCCTATCCTAGTTTTGGGTCTGGAGAGCCTAATCTGGCCAAGATTAGCTTTATCTAGCAGCATCAAGCCTCTAGTGGGCCACGGGAGGTCATTTGGCTTGAGGAAGGAGTTGGGAGCACCCATGCTAGCTCGTTTTGCAAGACTATCGGCCACCGAGTTCTCCTCTCAGAGTGTGAGCAAATCTGATATTAAGGGCCTGGACGAGTTGTTGAACCGATCCCAAAAGGTACCAAATGTTCCAAGAGGAGTGGTTGTTCGAATTACTCATAGCATCGAAGATCGCTCTGGAGTCTGTCTCAGCTATGATATGTGTAAGGCCATTGTCTTTGCGAAAATTCAGACCGTCCACCATCGCATGGGCCTCACTTACAGTGTTGGAAACAGATCCATATCTATTATGGAAGGCAAAGATAAAATTGCCAGTGTGATCTCTGCATATTCCGCCTCCAGCCCCCTCGCCGAGTTGCCCCTTGCGGAGCCGTCCACATTCAGTTTGACCCACCCCAAAGGGGGTTTGAGCCAGTAACGATTTTGATCTTGTCGGATATAGAAGGGGAATGCGAGCTCATACCCAAATGGTGGCCGAGGTTCAAGCCTTGAGTTGAGGGGATATCTAAATGAAACAGGTGAGAAAGCAATTCTCTAATCCATCTAGAAACTTTGGAAATCATTGAGGCGGATGAGAAGGGCCTGCCATCGAATGTGGAAGCATTCCTACCCAGCCACAGCTCCCAGATAATGATAAGGGGGATGAAGCCGCAAAGAAACTTCCGGGATGAGGATTTGCTAGCAGCCATCGTCCATTGCTGAATTTTGAGAGAAATAAACTACCCCTGGATGAAATTGATCCCAAGTAGTTTGGCAAAGAAGTGCGAAACTTGGGAAGCTATCAGGCCATTGGAAAGAAGGTGGTCAAGGTTTTCAGGGCTGGGGGATTGTTGGGAATTGATAGGATAATGCAATTGAGAGAGGGAGTTAATGGGAGAGAGACGGTGTGTAGATCGGCTGTTGGAAGTGGAAGAGGATATGAACAGTTGGTGGTTGTCGCTAAGATGGGGAGAGCTAGGCTGCTGGATTCTCTCCATAGGAATGGGGGCCAAGGGAATAGATTGGGGAAGACATAAGGGGGAAGGGACAACGATTGAAGTTGGTGCGAGTTGGGTAACACAAGGGGTTTGGAAAGGGAGATCGGAAGGGCTTGGGCTGAGGACATGGGATGGGACTGAGGTTGAAGGAAAAGTATTGACTTGGCCATGAAAAGATGGAAAGAGGGCAGATCGAGGATGATGATCAGCCATGGCTCTAGCTTGACTAGGAGGGTTGTGGTTCATGCAACACTCACATTTGGATGCCAATTGGATACAAATTTTCTGAATCGGAGCGTCAATTGGGACCGTTCTATGCATAACTTTCCAGAAAAATATGCCGATCTTAGGAGGAAGAAGCTTATTCCAGGCCTAACAAGTCCAGGGAGGAGTAGGGCAGGTGGCTTGGATGGCATTCCAGGCTGATTTTAAAGAAAATCTTCCTGAAGATGTAAGATTCCAGCTGAGATAGTCACGTCTGACTGAGATAGGATCCCGCTATCTTAGATAGATCTAATCGTGGCAGCAGGGAGAATTGCTTCAACGGCTGAGAAATTTCATCCCTCCGATGGACTCCAAAAGTCCTTAACTAGAGCATCTTTGGAGTGGCCTGTAATGGGGGAGAGCAGCTTCAATCAGAAGGCCCAATCCGGTCCAGTTTTGAGTCGAAAAATTAACATTGCCTTCTCCAATCATCCATCTTGAGTTAAGAATGTAGAAGATGATCGAATTTCTGACTTGAATCCATATACTAAAGCCACCAATGTAGGAGAGGCTCCTGCTGCTATGGAATTTAGAAAGGTACTTTGAATTGAAATGCTTGGCCCATAGAGATGTCCCTTGAAGAAGCCTCCACACCATTTTGCAGCGAAAAGCTTTCATTATATCCGCCAGCCTTCTTATGCCTAGACCACCTTCACTAAGAGGATAGCATAGATCCTTCCAACTAACCCAACGCCAATCGTTACAATGTTCAGAGGTACCCCAAAAGAAAGAGGCTAGCATCTTCTCAATCTGTTTAGAAGCTTTACTCGGAATGCTAAGGGCCGAGAGGATATGCACAGGGATACCACCAAGAACATGATTGATAAGCACCTACTAGGTAGCTTGATTGAGGAGCTTGGCCTTCCATCCCACTATCCGATGCTCAATCTTGTGTATGAGAGGAAGGATATGCTGATAACGGACTTTCCCTTTCACTAGTGGAGCTCCCAGGTAAGTTAGGGGAAAGTGAGATTGCTTGAAGCCAGTCAGAAGAGTGATTTGCCTCGCTCTTCCATATGGGGTCTTCTTAGGGAGGATGAAGCAGCTTTTAGAAGCATTAACCCTCTGACCCGAACTTGTCTCATAGGAGTGGATGAAAGCTAGGAGGGAACGAATTGAAGAAATCCTGCCATTCATAATTATAATCATGTCGTCAGTAAACAACAGATGGGATATGGAGCTACTGTTCATGGGAAGTTTGTAAGGGAGGCATGTTCCATAGAGGAAAAGGCAGGTGAGCCCTCTACTTAAGACCTCCGCTGCGATAATGAATAAGGCTGGGGAGAGGGGATCTCCTTGGTGGAGGCCCCTAGAAGATTGGAAGAAGCAGAACGGTCTTCCATTGATGAGCGTAGAGAACCAGCAGCCCTCCCAACATTGTTGTGCTAAGCGAATCCATACCGGGCTGAATCCAAATGCTAAGAGAGCGTCTTTGATGAAACACCATTTCATCCTATCATAGGCCTTTTCTATGTCCAACTTGAGTATGATATTGCCCCCAACTGTTTTCCTATCTATATCGAAAGCCACCTCTGAGGCTATAGATATGCTTTCCGCTATAGATCTGCCCTTAGTAAATGCACTTTGTTCATTGGAAATGATAGTAGGAAGAATGTGAGACAGTCTAGAGGCGATGATCTTGGAAAAGATCTTCTGGATATAGTAGCAAAGACTTAGGGGCCAGTAGTCAGCAAAACTGGATGCATTTGGCTTCTTGGGAATAAGGAAGATTAAAGTGCAGCGGAACGATCTGTGAATATTGCCTCCTTGGAAGAATTCAATAGCAGCTTGCAGGATGTCATTCTTGATAACCTCCCAACAAGAGGTGTAGAAACCACCAGAAAAACTATCTGGGCCAGGTGCACTATCAGCAAGGATAGCAAAAACAACAACTTTGACTTCCTCCATAGAGGGAGGACGCACTAACATAGTATTCGTATGGCTGGTTATAAGATTGGGGATACAGTGAAGCAGGTTTGGCAGGGTCATGGGGTTCTCAGAGGAAAAGAGGTTAGAAAAGTACCTTGTAGCTTCAGCACCTATCTCTGAATCTGAGTGAAGAATGGAACCTGAAGGGAGCTAGATGGATGAGAATGAAACTCTTCTTCTTTTGTCGATGACAGACGCATGAAAGAATCTGGTATTCCTGTCTCTTGCCTTCAGCCATGTTACTCTGGATTTCTGTTTCCAATATGTTTCTTCTAGGATGAGGGCCTTCTTTAGCTCAGCCTGAGCTAGATTCAGCTTGGCCCTGTCTTCGACAAAATTCGATTGAATGAGATTGAATTCAGCCCTATCCACTTCATCTTCAGCTCGTTTGACTGATTGGAAATGTTCCCAAAAGAAAGTCTGTTCCAAGATTTGAGGGTAGCTTTGAGCCTTTTCATTTTAAGAAAAAGACTAACAATGGGGGTGGCCTGCTCCAGATGTGTCCATGACTCTGTAACCACATTGATGAAATCCTCATGAAGTGTCCACATGTTCTGGAATTTGAACGGAGAGGACCTTGTGCTTACTTGGGGATGAATCACTAGGAGGGGGGAGTGATCAGAATAAAGTCGTGGTAGGTGTTCCACCTTGCCGTTTGGGAACAATGGCAACCATGCCAAATTGAACATCATCTTGTCCAGTCTAGCCCAACGTCAGCTAAGGCCTGATCTATTATTGCACCAAGTGAATTTTGAACCCACGTAACCTGCGTCCGGAAGGCCTGCATTGCTGATGGCTGACTTAAATCATCCATACTCCTCGTGTTTGAAGAGGTGCTCCCAATTCTTTCTTCGGGGCTGATAGTTGTGTTGAAGTCCCCACAAACCAGCCATGGTTCAAGCCTAGTTCTAGATATTAAGAGGATCTCTTCCCAAAGGGATACTCTTTCTCGTTTGTTACACACGACGTAAACTGTGGAGATCAGAAAAGATGAATTGTTTTCTACGAAAGTAGCAAGAACTATGATACATTGCTTGGATGCTGAAACTGGCAGGACATTGAATGAGGGGTTATACAGAATCCAGATCTTGCCTTCAGCTAAGTCTTCCTCAATAGTCTGCTGAAATCCCAAAGAGGCTGCCACTGCGTTTCTCTTGGATGGACGAATCATAGGTTCTTACAGGAGGAGGATATCAATCCTCTTAGATCTTATCATCCGTTTCAGGTACCTGATGGTTGGTCTATTTCTGACCCCGTGCACGTTCCAGGAAAGAGTGCTAGGCATCAGACACCTATCCTTCAATCATGGCTAAGGTAGTTGGGTCTTCCTCAATCCAATCCCACCTCTCACAGCTGACATATCTGTTGTCTTTGGTTTGGAGTATTTGGGCATAGACCTCGTCAGAATGGGGAGCGGGAGCAGCTGGACTGAAATTTGGTAGAGGTAGGTGGGATGTTGGGTGATGAGGGTTGGAATTGGTTATAGGGACTATCTGAATAGCCTGTTGAGTGAGAGTAGCTGGATTGAAATTTGGTTGAGGTTGGTGGGATGTAGGATGATGAGCGTTGGAATTGGATATAGGGGCTAGCTGTAATGCTTGCTGTGCGTGGTAGAAGGGGTGGTGGTAGCATGGTTTTGGATTGTGAGGGTTGGGATGTATAGCAGGGGAAGACGATTGGCCCGTATGGATGATGCCAGGGGTGGATAGGATGTTCGGACTGGTTGGTCTGAGTGTTTCGACCATAAACGAATGCATTTGATTCAGGGGAATTATCTTACTCAATAATGACAAAAGAAAGAATAGAGAGAATAATCATCAAATTTATTCATTCCAAGTTCATTACATCCTTTTGATCCTTTGATTCTAGAATAGAGTTTCTATGACAAAAATACAAGTGCTGAATATATTCAAATATGAATTTCGACAGCATTCCGACTCATGTTATTCATATCTCCATCGTAGATGAGTTGTGCGGGCCTTCCTTGCACTTCTTCCTTCATTAATATGATAAAGGAGTACCATAACTCCTTGAGATATTTGAAATGTCTTGGGAGGCTTTTAAAAATCAACACGCTTGTTGCCTCTTAGGGTACCCGCGCAACTCGCATGGAGTGGCGCAACCCGGCCTCCTTCATTCTCTCTCTCTGCCCTCTCTCCAATACCTGGTCTTCTAGAAATCCGATCCCACAAATGAAGGGGGTAGGGGGGTATTTATAGGTTTCCACACATGTGGGTCCTCTAATTCTGAGCTGTGGACCCCACTTCGCACTTTTCAATCCAGCCATCTCTGAAGAGAGTAGCGCAGGCTGGCGCAACTATGATGAGTTGCGCGGCCCAGTGCAACTCTTGTTCCCCGCGTGACTCTTATCTTGCGCAACTCACGCCCTGCGTAACTCGTGCCCTGCACAACTCGAGTATTTCATGTCTTTATTTCTTCTTCACTTGTCTTCCTCCTTTTAATTGAATTTTATGCTCCAACAGATGCCCCCTTGATCCAAGATTTGACTGCGAATCAAGTCAACTCGAAGGATCAAAAACTACTCGCCTGTGATCTGAGTTGCGTGGCTCTACGCAACTCCTGCTGCACAACTCACCACTAGGTCCCGCGCTACTTCACTCCGGACCCTAGATTGGCTATAAATACTGAACTCCCAACTATTTCCTTCCTTCAGAATTTTCTTCAGACCAGATCCCTCTATCCACGCAACTTGCAATCCGGGCAACTCGCAATCCGCGCAACTTGCAATCGGTACAATTTGTCTGCACTTAGTGCAATTTCAAGTGTTCCGGAACTCTGCCCAATTTTCTTCTAGACCCTAAGTTTTCTCCTTTTTTCTCAAAAACTTCAATTTGACTTAATAGCCTCTATTCCTTGATCATGAAACATTCAGAAGCTTTGTCTTCAAGAAGAAGGGATCCTTCAGCTTCTTCGAAATTTGAACAAACCTCTCACCATAATTGGGATTGCATAGAGATCAATGAAGACGTATTGGAACTTCGCCACCCCTTTGTGAATGAGGCAATCACTATCCCTATAAATTTGTGACGTCATTGGTCGATTCTGCGTAGTGAACCATCCACCTATCAAAGTAGCCTTGTTTTTATAGACAATTGGATTGTGGGGGAACCAAGGATTTTGGAAGGTCGTTTGGAAGGGAAAGAATCGCGCCAGAAGGCTGGTATGATATATAAAATGCGATTTTTACGTCCTTGTCATAATCCTCATCAGCCATTCCCAACTCATTTCTTCGAAACTGCCCAGCAATATTTCTTCAATGGTCATATACCCTGGAGAACAAATGATTTTCTGGCCAAGGGTCTTCTATCTCCTCAAAATTTCTATAGTGCTTGGGCTCGAACCGTTGCTCGAAAACATCCTGCCACTTTGGAACAGATTAACCTTCTCAATGCCATCATAGCCACATCAGAACATTTCCATGGAGATGCAGCTATCTTCAGGGGTTTTGTCAATCACTGTTCCCCAATCACCAACTCATTTCATCTTCCTTTAGGCGAGATGAGCATTACTCTATGGGATCTTCTCTGCATAGCAGGTCTCCCCATCATGGGCAACATCTTTGATGCTTATATCCCTTCAAATGAAGAATTTTCTCTTGCCTATGTGGAAAATAACAAATCTGAGATTTCAAAGACCACACTTGAACTCTTCAGAGAACTGGCCAACTTCCCATAGCCTGAACACATTACTTCCCTTGAATGGCTAGCTCACTTTTCTCAAAAACTACGGTATGTTTCTTTTCTTTTACTCTTTCCTTTTCAGGTCTTTCAGGTCTTCATCTTTCTTATAAATAACCATATTATTTTGCTTTGACAGCTTTGCGGGCCATAATCGTCGGGACCTCAAGACCATTCATGAGAACATTACGAGCACCACTGAATACAACCATTCTTGCAAATTAGCCGCCTTTTTAGCTTATTAGCTGAGCTTAGTGATATTTCCTAACTCGGAACAGATGGACATTATCGGACCATCACTCTTTGTAGTCGCGGGTGTAATGGCGGAGGGTCAGAGATATTCATTAGCTCCTCCAATTATGTGCTCCTTGTATCGCGCTTTTGGGGACTCACCTCCGGTCCTAGAGATTCAACAATCACAACTTTCCCAGTTTGCGCTCCCTGGCATTTCTTCATAGGTTGGTTAGGACCTTTGATGACTCAAAAATGGCATATTCAGATCCTCAGCGGCTCCCTCTTTAATATTATCAACTAAGGAGGATGATTGAGAAATCGAATGGTTGGTCGCTCGAAAAATAGAGGATAGTGACCCCGTTGACTTTCATCAATTTCCATTCACTAGTCATCTAGAAGGCATAGAAGTTGTCGACGACAATTCTATCTCTTTTGGTGAACATTCATTCTTTGTTTCCATTAGATCTAGTACTCTTCCACTGAGAGAGGGTATCACATTCTAGCGTGAACCCTATTATCTGAATAGATTTGCTCGTCAATTCGGATTTGACCAAACTGTGCCGGAGACCTGTGATATTGTTACGAGATCCATGAGGAGTTGTGGTATCAGACCATATAATTGGGCTTTAATATGGAGGCAACTCTTAAATGTCAATCCTGGATCTCATTTCATAATTCCTGGCTATAACTATCCAGTCCATACTTCTTATCCCTGGATGCGTTGGTGGGCTCACCAATACTACCTGATACGTAGATATTATCCAGTAGATCATGCCATATACATTCTTCCACCACAACTAAGGAGTTATCAGAAAGAGCAAGGCATAGGTTATTTTGAAGGGACCAATCATGCCCCCCGTCCAGGTCAACTTTGTGTAAGAATTTCTCTAGAAGATGTTATTCATGAAGCAAAGCCCACTGATACCCTTGAAGGATGGATAGCTTTTGGTGTCTTTTTGAGGAATTCGGAAAATATATTTGAATCATCGAACCTTTCAGAGGACAATAACGATTCTTCGTAATTTCATCTTCCACCGCCTTTAAGAATTTTGCAGGATAATTTATCTTCGTTATAAAGACCTCATAGCTTTCATTACAAAGGTAAACATATCGTAATTAACTGATAGTTATTTCAGAAGGTTGAACTTTTGAATAGAATACCGCAAACTTTTCAAATTTTCTTGACATTGCTATAATTGAAAGAGAAGATATAGCAAGAGTTAGCATTTTTGTATCTCTTGCAGTAATTTCATAACAATGCATTTTTGTATGAGGTAAATGAACGCATGCGTTTGCAGAGTTATACACTAGTTCGAGGCTTATAATATTATCAGTTCCTGTAAGCAGATTTAATAAGTACATGCTAACGCAGTAACAATCTATATACGATCGTTAGCATAGCATCACCTATATGGTATTTTAAATGGGGGGAACTAAATTTCAGTTTCAGTTAGCCCCACACACAGTCTAAGCTCATGAGTAGTTGGAGCAATCACAGTTTTTAGACTCATAAGTAGTTGGAGTCGGGTCATACGCGAATAGCCTCTGTAACTCTCTAGAGTTCACTAGGCTTATCACGGCAGGGGAGTTCACAAACCGCGATCCATCAGAGGGGCTCAGTGAAGCTACCGGGGTTGTGAACTCGGTGGGTTTTTCGCACATAGTTGGCCACAGTAACTCTCTAGAGTTCAGGGGACACGCAAGGCTACCTTCGGGTACCAAATCCAGGGTCGC
Source organism: Magnolia changhungtana (assembly GCA_030180095.1). Taxonomy (NCBI): domain Eukaryota; kingdom Viridiplantae; phylum Streptophyta; class Magnoliopsida; order Magnoliales; family Magnoliaceae; genus Magnolia; species Magnolia changhungtana. Next base: position 2,800,159 of record JASAUF010000320.1, read on the forward strand.
CAGTCCATCAATGAGGGGTCATCTTGCTTTAGAGGCCTGTCCTCACACGTTGCTACTAAAATCAAGCCAGAGATCTGGAGAGTCATCTTGCTTCAGAGACTCATTTTTTCTTCGTCTGCAAGGTCGGACATATTCACGAGAGGGCATTTCCTCACCGGCCCTCGTGACGCCGTCGGAAACTGTACAGACGGCATAGGTCATACGTGATTGCTTCATCAACTGCCTGCAAGGGTGCACATGATGCTCTTTACGGGCTTTTTAAGGCCACAGGCTTCTCACTGCTACCCGAATAACCTCATTGTATCGCCGTCCAATGATGATAAGTCTTATACGAAGTTGGCTTCATATACTCACTTCATATGCTCAACTCTACTGCCGTATATGATAGATCGCTGTCGTTGTCATAGGATTTTATACGTGGTGGTTGGCTTTATAAGCCCTGCTAGAGGTAATAAATCGAAATTGATATATCGCCCCTTGCCGATGATATAAAACAACATTTTATAATTAGAATGGTACATCAGCTTGGCGATGCTATTAATTTCGATAGATTTAGATAATAAAATGGCCTTTGTGTTGGCAATATGGCAATGGCGATGATGGCTTTTGACGATTTGATGGTAATCACCGGCGATAATCATTCGCGCTTTATCTCGATATATCTGAAATTTGCGTTTTTATTAATTGCACAGCAAAGAATACAGAGCATTGCCTTTTGAGGCTCTTTCATCATTCTTGTCTTGCCCCCTTTTGATTGAGAAGTATTATGTTGTGAATCTTCTAAATCAAAACTTTGTGCATATTCAGGGACGATATATTTTTATGAAGCGAGCATTGACTAGTATACTTATGCCCCGTTCGTCTTGATCTACCACCCGATAGGCTCCATTGGACTACACCTCAGATATTATGTACGGACCATCCCATTTAGGGTTAAATTTGCCCCCTGTTCTACGGGTAACCATGATCGGCCTTTTCAATATCAACACCATGTCGCCTTTCTTGAAAGAGTGATGCTTAACTTTCTTGTCAAATGCAGCAGAGATTCTTGCCTGATATAATTGTAAACGTTGTTGGGCTGCCAGTCCTTTTTCATCAAACAAATCCATTTCTACCAATCTTATTTTGGCATTTTCATCGTCTGTAATTGACTGATGTACTGCTACTCTGAGTGCAACTTGCGTTTCAATGGGGATAACAGCTTCGACTCCATAAACCAAAGAATATGGTGTGGCTTTCGTAGCAGTATGATTAGTAGTTCGATAGGCCCATAGAGCTTCTTGCAAATTTTCGTTCCAGTCGCACTTATTCCCCGTGATTGCTTTCTTCGATATCTTCACAATTGTCTTATTGAATGCCTCAGCTAACCCATTGGCTGGCGGGTAGTAAGGTGTCGAAAATGAATGTTGGATATCAAATTTTCGGCATAATTTCTCCGTACCTCTGTTCTTGAATTGCGTCCCTTTATCAGTGATGATCTTTTGTGAAATACCATGGCGGTATATTATCGCATGTCATATGAAGTTTACGACGTCTTTTTCTTTAACATTTCTTAGTGCAATAGCTTCGGTCCACTTTGAGAAATAGTCTGTCGCCACTAAAATGTATTGTTTCCCTTTAGATGACGGTGGATTTATAGGGCCAATAACATCCAGTCCCTAGGCTGCAAAGGGCCAAGAAGTCACTGATTGATGAAGATCTTCAGGAGGCACACGTATGTTGTCACCATGTATTTGACATTCATGACATCGCTTTGCATACTCAATCGCACCTCTGAACATAGTAGGCCAATAATACCCCATCCAACGTATCCGATGGAACAAATTCCTGCCAACCTGATGAGCCCCACATTCACCTGAATGAGCTTCTCGTAAGTCGTAATATTTGATTTGCTTCTTTCACATCTAAGCAACTTAACAATACCTCATTATACAACTTCCTGTAAAGCTCATCTGATGCGGACACAAGCGCATTCAAGGTGTACCAACGAAGAAAGCGTCAACCACAAGTGCCGTCCTTGTGGATAGGTGACTATTGAGGAGCTGAAGACCTTTCACATGTGATTGGACATATAGAAGACCCCACTTAGGGAAAACACATGTGAAGGAAGATTGGAGAAAGAAGACCGAGCGCCCGAACTTTCCCGCACTTATGTTATTAGCGCGTTTTTGCTTAGTTAGGGGTCTTTTAGTAATTTTATGTCTTTATTAGGGTCTTTTAGTAATGTTATGTCTTTACTTGCTTATTCTAGGGTATTTTAGTACTTTTATGTCTTTATTTGCTTATTTAAGTGGGTTAAAGCCCTAGATACGAATTTGAACTATTGATGAATGAAAAGCAAACCCTTTGGTTGTCTCTCTTCTTCTCTTCTCTCTAATGGTGCTCCTTTCTTCCCTTGATCTTCTTCTTTTAATTTCTTCGTGCCGCTCCAACTTCCTCAAGGTAATTATTTCCTTCTTTCTCTTTCCTAGTTTTGGCTAATCCTTCTTCGATCAAAACTTTGAGAATCGATCTAAACCCTAAACCCTCAAATTCTCAAATCCCTAATCCGAGAAACTTCTTGGTTCTTCGGACCAGTGATCTTCATTGATCGATTAGGTGTGACCATGCAAGATCGGGAGGTCTCATCCTCATGGGATCCAACCTAAGTAATAATTGAATTCCATACTCCATGGTTGTGATGATGGCCCGCTCCATTGCATGTTTCCTTTATGATTTTCTCGTTATGATGATTACTTGCTAGAATTTTAGATCATTTATTCCTTTTATTTCCATTGTTTAATTATGTTCATGAGCATGCATCATAATTAGGTCATTCTGTGTCAAATTTGGTATCAAAGCATAGGTTTGCATGGTTTTTGTCTAGATCGAGTTATCAAATTAGGGTTTTAGGTTATAAAGAATTTCAGATTTGCAGATTTATGATTTGTGATTTCGCAGATTTCCAGATTTGCAGATTTCCAGATTTCCAGATTTGCAGATTTCCAGATTTGCAGATTTCCAGCGATTTGCAGATTTCCAGATTTGCAGATTTCCAGATTTGAGATTTCCTGATTTCCAGATTTGCAGATTTCCAGCTTTGCAGATTTCCAGATTTGCAGATTTGCAGATTTGCAGATTTGCAGATTTCCAGATTTGAGATTTCCAAATTTCCAGATTTCCAGATTTCCAGATTTAGAAAGTTCCAGATTTAGAAACTTTTCAATTTAGAAAATTTTCAGATTTGGAAAATTTCTAGATTCAGAAAGTTCCAGATTTAGAAACTTTCCAATTTAGAAAATTTCCAGATTTAGAAAATTTCCAGATTTAGAAAGTTCCAGATTTAGAAACTTTCCAATTTAGAAATTTCCAAATTTGAGTTGTTTCCTGTGTCAACTTAATTGTGTCAGTTCATAGTAGTTTTGCATTCATCACATTCATCTTGAAAGTCATAACACCTAGTAGTCTAGTTGGGTAGAGTTTGGTTCAAGTTTTCATTGTATGCCCACGAGAAGAGGTAGATGTTTCGGACTTCAACCTACCATGAATAACGAGCAGTTATTTGAGCAACTTGCTCAATTGATACAAAAGATAACTGCCCTAGAAGCGGGTCAAAAGCGCGAGTTTGCCCGCCTTGAGAACCAAATTACCACTACCATGACTAAGGTCGAGCAACTAGAAGCGTCCCAAAAGGAAAATCCCGCTGTAGGGGATGATGCGTACTCCCAAGTGGGAGGAATCATTGAAGAACGCGCTGCCACACGTGGTGGTAATGAAAATAGAGATCGTGGTAACGGTCGTGGTGTGGTGCGAGAGGCACGAGCCACATGTGATCATCAAGACCGTTATGATCCGGATGAGCGTGCGATGAAGAGTGTGAGAGTTGAGGCCCCGAGTTTTGATGGGCGCTTGATCCCAAGGCATTCTTCGACCGGGTTCTTCGACATGGACCACTACTTTGAGTGGTATGGCATCGGAAAACCGTCAAATGCGGTTTGCTACGATGAAACTTGTGGGTCAAGCCAAGCTCTTCCGGACCAACACCGAGCGTAGGATGAGAGAGTTGGTAGAGCCCCTATCATGCATTGGTATGAGATGAAAGAGAAGTTGAAGGAGAAGTACCTTCCTCATCTCATACCGAGTAAGCTCCTTGACCAATGGCAATCCTTACGTCAAGGGTCAATGTCTGCCGCTGACTACATCGCTAAATTTGAAGAATATGTGATGCGATGTGATATCCGAGAAGACCCTCTAGTAACGCTCTCGCGTTTCAAGACGGGCCTTCGTGCGGATCTTCAGCGCGAGCTTATGACTCGGCCCTTAACGGACTTGGATGAAGCATATCAAGTCGTGCAGGAGTTAGAGCAATATCTGAAGGCTCCTGTCGTTCGTCGTTTTGAGTCCCGAGACTCCGGTCTGCTAGATCTAGTTCCCAGGAACTAGACCTAATATTGGTAGTCAACCTAGGGCACAGGCGACCATTTCGCCTAGGCCTAGAGAGGACAAGGGTAAAGGGGTTCTTGGTGCCGGTCCTAGTAACATGAACCAAGTGAGGTGCTATGAGTGTGGCAATCTTGGCCACATGTCTAATCAGTGTCCTACGAAGAGCCGTGGGAGAGCCTTAGTTATAAGCGAGCCCCACGAGGGTGGAGATGACCAGGGTGATTATGAAGTTGAAGAGTATCACCCTGAAGGAGGACTTACTGATGAAGAAGTGGATGGAGAAGCAACGCTTGCAGTAGTCAGGCGTGTGCTAGCTCGGTCTAGAAGTAGTGCTGACTGGCGTCGAAGCACTATCTTCTACACTATTGCCAAGTGTGGTGAAAAGAATTGTAAGGTGATAGTGGACAGTGGAAGTCGTCAGAATGTGATTTCCACTAGCACCTTAGATCGCTTAAAACTGAAATCCACACCTCATTCAGACCCGTATAAAGTTTCTTGGGTTGACAAGACATCCCTACCTGTCACCCAGCAATGTCTAGTCCCCATCGAGTTTTGGTCATACAAAGAGTCCCTGTGGTGTGATGTTTTCCCCATGGATGTGGGACATGTTATCCTAGGTAGACCGTGGCTATTCGATAATGATGTCACGATCTTTGGCCGTTCGAATGCGTGTACTTTTATGTATAACGGTAAAAAGATCAAACTTAATCCCATGCCACCTGAGAATACACTAGGGAAGAAGAAGGATGAGAAGGCAAGTGAGCCTAGAGGAATGGGAAAATTCAAACTTAAGTCTCTACATATAATCAGCGCAAGAGAGTTTGAAAAAGAGGCTAAGGAGGATTCTATGGTGTATGCCCTTGTAGCTAGAGAGATTACACCTGAGGTTCTATTAGAGTTGCCCCGTGAGGTGACCTCGGTCCTGAAGGAATACAGTGATGTATTTCCTGAAGACTTACCGAATGAGTTGCCACCTATGAGGGACATACAGCATGCCATTGATCTTGTCCCAGGGTCTACTCTACCGAACCTTCCTCACTATAGGATGAACCCTGCAGAGCATGCAGAGTTGAAGAAGCAAGTTGATGAGCTTCTGCAAAGGGTTTCATCCAAGAGAGTATGAGCCCGTGTGCCGTGCTGCATTGTTGACGCTTAAAGAAAGATGGCACGTGGCGCATGTGTGTGGACATCGTGCCATAAACAAAATTGCTTGTCAAGTATAGGTTCCCTATACCTAGACTTGATGATATGCTTGACATGATGGCCGTGTTCACTATATTCTCTAAGATAGACCTCAAGAGTGGATATCACCAAATCCAGATACGCCCTGTGAGATGAGTGGAAGACGGTGTTTAAGACGAAAGATGGGTCAGATGAGTGGTTGGTCATGCCCTTCGGCTTGACTAACGCACCTAGTACTTTCATGCGGGTGATGACACAAGCTTTGAGGCCGTTCATGGAAAAATTCCTAGTGGTGTACTTTGACGATATTCTTATTTATAGTACCACTAAGGAATCACACCTTGAACATTTAAAGAAGGTCTGTAGTGTCCTTAGGAAGGAAAAGTTGTACGCTAATCTTAAGAAATGTGCATTCATGTCTAGCCAAGTTGTGTTCTTAGGATTTATAGTGTCATCTGAAGGGATGCGCGCAGACCCTGAAAAAGTCGGAGCCATAGTTGAGTGGCCAGAACCAAGGAACATTCATGAGGTGCGAAGCTTTCACGGCCTAAGAACTTTTTATCGTCGGTTCATTAGGGGTTTTAAGCACGATCATGGCTCCCATTACCGAGTGCATGAAAAAGGAGAGTTCGTATGGTCTAAAGTCGCAACAAGGCTTTTAAAGAAATTAAGGGCAAGATGGTGGAAGCTCTCTGTCATGCGTCTACCCGACTTTTCTAAAGTCTTTGAAGTAGCGTGTGATGCGTCGGTGTCAGATAGGTGGAGTGTCGAGTCAAGAAGGACACCCAAGTGGCCTATTTCAAAGTGAGAACCGAATGAGGCAAAACAAAAATACTCCACTTACGACAAAAGAATTTTATGCGGTAGTACAATCCCCGAGACATGGCAACACTATCTCCTACCGCAAGAATTCGTTTTGTTTTTCGACCATGAGGCTTTGAGATATTTGCATTTCGTAAGAAACTCAACCCAAGGCATGCCAAGTGGGTAGCGTTTCTTCAGAATATTTGTTTGTTTTGAAACACAAGGGGGTTGAAAACAAACCGGCGGATGCCCTTAGTAGGAGAGTGGCGTTGCTCAACTCTTTGAGTGTAGAGGTAGTCGGATTTGAGCAACTGAAAGATGAGTACCCCATATGTCCTGATTTTGGGAGTACTTACGCGTCGCTCTCTAGTGACCAGCATATTATGGGTGAATATGTTCTTAAAGATAGCTTTCTTTTCAATGGAGACAGACTTTGTATTCCCCGTATGTCCCTTCGTGAATTCCTCATCTGGGAACTTCATTCAGGAGGAATAGCTGGCCATTTTGGTCGTGATAAGACCATTGCCCTCGTGGAAGATCGTTTCTATTGGCCAAGTCTCAAGCAAGACGTAGCCAAAGTTTTAGGGCAATGTCGAACATGTCAGCTGGCAAAGCAAAGAAAGCAAAATACCGGGCTGTACACGCCATTGCCAGTGCCACATGCTCCGTGGCAGGACATTAGTATGGACTTCGTGCTTGGGCTTCCCAAGACTATAAAAAAGCACGATTCCGTTTTTGTCGTGGTGGACTGTTTTTCTAAAATGGCGCATTTCCTCCCATGTTCGAAGACGTCGGATGTGTCTCATGTTGCTCGTCTCTTTTTTTATGGTGTGGTGCGTCTCCATGGGTTACCTAAAACCATAGTGTCTGATCGTGATGTTCGATTTACTAGCTATTTTTGGAAGACACTGTGGCACATTATGGGAACTCGTTTGCAATTTTCTACTGCTTACCACCCACAAACAGATGGTCAAACTGAAGTGGTAAACCGAAGCCTTGGAAATCTTCTACGTTGTCTAGTGGGTGAACATGTTAAGACTTGGGACCTAATTTTACCAACTGCTGAACTTGCTTATAATGGGTCAGTTAATAGATCTACAGGGTTGAGTCCTTTTGAAATTGTAAGTGGTTATAAACCTAGAATGCCCATAGATCTCTTACCCATGTCTGTTACCCAAAGGTCTTCTCGAGTCAGCCGATGCATTTGCAGACGCCATATTCATGATTTGCATACACATATTAGACAATGGTTAAATAAGAGCAATGATGATTATAAAGTTTCAGCTGATTCTCATCGTAGAATGCAAGAATTTCAAGAAGGAGACTATGTAATGGTGCGAATAAGGCCAGAGCGATTCCCTCAAGGATCTGCTAAAAAATTACAAGCGCGTAGTGCTGGACCATTCAAGATATTACAAAAGGTTGGGTCCAACGCGCATCGGATTGACCTTCCACCTGAAATGAGCATTAATCCAACTTTTAATGTGGAAGATCTAGTCCTGCACCCATACTCCCATTGTTGATACATCGTCCCTTTCATGGCCTTTTTCTCGAGTTTGCTACTCAACCCCTTCCACCACTTCCTCCACCCATTACCCATAAAGAAGAAATTGAGGAAATCTTGGATGACGAGATAGTATCCACGAGAGATGGAGGTTTTCAAAGGTATCTTGTCAAGTGGAAGAACAAACCATCATCTGAATCTACGTGGCTGTCGGGCGATGCATTACAAGGTATTGATCCATCTGCTAGAGCGCCTAAAAGTTTCAACTCGTCTTGAGTCGAGTTTTTCTCACCCGAGGGGAATTGATGCGACACAAGCGCATTCAAGGTGTACCAACGAAGAAAGCGTCAACCACAAGTGTCGCCCTTGTGGATAGGCGACTATTGAGGAGTCAAGACCTTTCACATGTGATTGGACATATAGAAGACCCCACTTAGGGAAGACACATGTGAAGGAAGATTGGGAGAAAGAAGACCGAGCGCCCGAACTTTCCCGCACTTATGTTATTTGCGCGTTTTGCTTAGTTAGGGGTCTTTTAGTAATTTTATGTCTTTATTAGGGGTCTTTTAGTAATGTTATGTCTTTACTTGCTTATTCTAGGGTATTTTAGTACTTTTATGTCTTTATTTGCTTATTTAAGTGGGTTAAAGCCCTAGATACGAATTTGAACTATTGATGAATGAAAAGCAAACCCTTTGGTTGCCTCTCTTCTTCTCTTCTCTCTAATGGTGCTCCTTCTCTTCCTTGATCTTCTTCTTCTAATTTCTTCTTGGCCCTCCAACTTCCTCAAGGTAATTATTTCCTTCTTTCTCTTTCCTAGTTTTGGCTAATCCTTCTTCGATCAAAACTTTGAGAATCGATCTAAACCCTAAACCCTCAAATTCTCAAATCCCTAATCCGAGAAACTTCTTGGTTCTTCGGACCAGTGATCTTCATTGATCGATTGGGTGTGACCATGCAAGATCGGGAGGTTTCATCCCTCGCCGGATCCAACCTAAGTAATAATTGAATTCCATACTCCATGGTTGTGATGATGGCCCGCTCCATTGCATGTTTCCTTTATGATTTTCTCAGTTATGATGATTACTGCTAGAATTTTAGATCATTTATTCCTTTTATTTCCGCTGTTTAATTATGTTCATGAGCATGCATCATAATTAGGGCTGTCCTGCGTCATCATCATTGCATAAAATAAATTTCTTCGCTCTTTGCTTTATTTGCAGCTTCTGTGCTGGGTCTTCTGGCAAAATATCATATTTGAGATAGTCTACGAAAGGCTGACGCCAATCGCCTATTGTGATCTCCAAACATGATACGGGAAGTGCTTCAGAGATTTCATCGACATCTTCTATTGACGGTAAGAATCTTCTCTCTTCGATTGTTATCTGAAGAGGACTCCGGTTAGGACAAGATAAGGCTGCAGCCAAGCTAGCTATAGCATATGCTCTTGCATTTTCTGATCGCGGTACATGCTTGATTTCGACGTCTTCAAACTGCTCCAACAACTGTTGCGCTCGTCGATAATACAGTAGTTCCTGCTTTCTTATTTCAAATTCAGTTGTAAGCTGATTTATCACCAACTTAGAATCGCCGAAAAATCGTAGCGCTTTTATTTTCATCTCTTTGGCTATTACCATTCCTATAATGAGAGCTTAATACTCAACTTCATTATTGGTATATGCAGTCCCTAACGTAAAGGAATACGACAACAAGTCCTCCTGAGGACTGATGAATATCACTCTGGCACCCGTTCCTGTAGTCCTAGAAGCCCCATCGAAGTACATCTACCATAAATTAGGCGATTCTATCATCATTACTTGTTCATCTGGAAAATAATCACTGATTGCTTCATTATCCGGTATGGGGTGAGCTGTTAAGAAATCTGCCACTGCTTGTCCTTTCACCACTTTTGTTGGTTCGTAGGTGATCGTATATTATGAAAGCAAAAGCATCCATTTAGCCAATCTCCCAGATATCATCGGTCTCTTCATCAAGAACTTTATGGGGTCCGCTCGTGAGATTAGGATTATGTCATGAGAAAGACAATAATGTTTCAATTTTTGTACAACAAATATCAATGCCAGGCATATTTTCTCAATGGGCGAGTAATTGCATTCAACACCTATCAGGGTTCTACTCAAATAATATAGCGCGATCTCTTTTCCTTGTTCGCTTATTTGTGCTAGCAGGGCACCTAATGAATTTTCTGTCACAAAGATATAAAGAACAAGGGGTTTGCCTTTCACAAGAGCTGCCAGTACTGGGGGATGTTTCAATAGCTCTTTGATTGAATCAAACGCATTCTGACAAGCTTTGTCCCACATAAATTCTGTTCCATTCTGCATCAGATGAGAAAACGGCTGACATCTTCCTGCAAAATTTGAGATAAAACAGCGAATATATGCCAACTTGCCCTGCAGACTTTTTAATTCTTTTAACGTTTTCATCGGCAGCATATCCTGAATGGCTCTAATCTTTCCCGGGTCGATTTCGATTCCTCTGTGTCTGACGACAAAATCGAGAAATTTCCTAACGAGACACCAAAAGCACACTTGGACGGATTCATTTTTAGTTGTTTCTTTCTGAGTCGACGAAATACTGAAACCAGATGTTCGCGATGTTCTTCATGATCCTTTGATTTGACTACTAGGTTGTCCACATAGAACTCGACATGCTTATGCATCATATCTTGGAATATATTCTGCATTGCTCTCTGATATGTTGCGCCAACATTCTTGAGGCTAAACGGCATGACTTTATAATAGTAAATTCCCAGAGACGTCCTAAAGGCCATGGTTTCCTCATCTTTTGGAGCCATTCTTATTTGGTTATATCCAGCATAACCGTCCATGAAGGACATAATGGCGTACTTGGTCGTATTGTCGATTAATAACTCAGTTATCGGCAATGGGAAATCATCTTTCAGACATGCTTCATTCAAATCTCTGAAATCAACACATACTCTGATTTGTCCACTTTTCTTTTTTACCGGGACAATGTTTGATATCCATTTGGGGTACTTGACTTCTCTGATGAATCCAACCTTAATCAACTTATTTACTTCTTCTTTGATTAGGGGAACCAGATCTAGGTGAAATCGCCTTTGCGTTTGCTTAATCGGTTTCTTATCTTTGGAGATGTTTAGCCAATGCATTGCCACCACTATTTTAAATATCAATAATATCAGCAGATATATCCCATGATATATCTTGTATCCCACCGGTACAATATGAAACGCACAAGTAGTGAGATATATCCCACACATTCGATCTAGTGAGCATCTTCGAATTTCGATTCTCTTATTTTCTGTAAATCATGTTAAATTAGTGTCAAATTGTTACAAATTCATGATTTTTCATGCAGAGCATGAAAAATCATGGATTGGGAGCTTCAATTTCGAGATTTGAAGGAGATGGACCGAGTTGCGAAAAATTGAAAAAAAATCAAAATTTCCCAATTTCTCGCCAATCGTTTGCAATCTTTGTGTTCAAACATCACATCAAACATGTTTGTAACCTAATCTAGTGATTCTTCTTTTGCTTTTAAATGTATCGCTTGTGTTTCCATACGTCTTCTTACATTTATAAATTATATGAATAGACATTGAATATACTTGCATTAATTTAATTAGACAACGCATATATTAGGACCCCATATAAAGAAAACATATTATGTGTACTTGTTTTTTGTAATGTTTTGATTTATAAGTGTGTATTGATGTCCTTTTTAACAATCACCAAAGTTTCATCGAAAAATTCAACCAATTTCCCAATGTTTCCTCATGTTTCCAACAACAGCGATACATTACACGATACAACCGATATATCCCATGCGATACATAACGCGATACCGATATTTCGAACATTGATTGCCACCGATGGTTCTAGGCCTGGCATTTCTGCATATGTCCAAGCAAACACGTCGTTATTTTCTTTTAAAAGCTTAATATATTGATCAACTTCTTGTTTAGGGAGACTAGCGCTTATGAACGTTTTCCATGATCCTTCTTCAGTTCCCAACTTTATTTCTCGCAAACTATCAATGGTTGGTTGCCCTCCGTCTTCTATCTGCTTTGGAGCTGCTTCGGGATGCTTGATAACTTCAGAGTCTATCTCTTCCATTGATTCAACCGTGATCATATTTATTGAAGATTCTTCCCCTAATCCGCGGGATTTCTTTTGTTTTTCCTCATTGACTCCAATCGGGATCAAAATACCTTTTCCACCGTTCAGTCCGACCGGTTCTTCGCAATCAAAACCCATATTTTTCATCATTCTCCTGCCAGCAGGACTGTATCTTTCGAGGTCTTCAGATGTTAACTTATCGATATTCGCCTTATTGTCTGCCTTCTCTTCTATTTTTGCTTCCGAAATTGCATAGAATTCAATAGGCTACGGGTTCTTTGAACTAGCTTTAACATGAAACCTTTTTGGCATAGCTGGAAATGGCTTTTTCCTTTCTACCTTGGTAATGGCATCGTATAATTTGACTATAGAATCTCCAATTGTTCGGGTGATAATAACGTCAGTGGGGGCTATCCTGGTTGTCTTAAATGCCTTGGTACAGCATAAAATTTCTGCTTCATGTTTTCTTTCTCAGATAACTTTATTTTCGCAACTTCATTCTGCACTATTTTACTCTCATCATTTCCTTTTTAATTTTCTACGGCGAATCCTTTATAATAGCTGGTGTCAGCGAAGAAAGATTCTGCTTTCGTATACGGTTTTGCATCGGCCATTACCCTATACTGCATTCCGTCTTTACAATACTTAAAGCATTGGGGGGTCGATGGTATAATGTCGTATTGATGCATCCAGGGTCTTCCCAAGAGGAGGTTATATGTCGTTACTACATTGATGACATGACAGACGACATCTGTCATTAGCTCCCCTATCTCCAATGTTAACGTGATCATGCCGAGCGCTCGCTGTCCATCTTGATTAAACCCTTGTATCATCATTCCACTGGGGCGTAAATGGGAACGACGATATCCCAATTCATTCAACATCATCAATGGTAATAAATTCACCGCGGACCCATTGTCCAGCATTATTTGTTTGATCTGCCTACCGCGAACATGGCCTACCACCATCAATGGCCTATTATGCTCTTCATCATAAATTAAATCATCATCGGAGATGGAAATTACTGGCATGCAGTTGTTTCGCTCTTCGTGTTCCATTTCTGTGAGCAATGCTTTTCTGACATTATTATCGAACAAAGCTTGGATAAGGCTTCATCGAGAATCTTCTGACAGTCGCAACGCGTCATACACACTTAGTCGAGCCGGTATGCCTTTCAGATGACTTATCACATCTGATGATACCTTCTCGATCTCATTCTTTTCTCCTCCTCTATTGTCGCCATGGTGTTTTGCAGACGTTTCTCCTCTCTTTATTTCAGTGCTTAGTTTTCGGGGACTTTTTACTCTTTTGCCTGAACGCAATGTGATTACCGCAGCTTCGCCTGTACGTCTCAGCGGGCAGTCGTCGTCCATTTCCCTCTTCCCTTTCCTATTTTCCTGCGAGTGATCTCTTGAATGGTTGATGCACTCACTGTTGTTTTATTACGATCCTGTTAGAAGATATGCGACATTAGTTAGTATCTATTCGCAAACGCATTCTATCTTGGAGATGAAAGGAAGGATGTTCCCGTCAAGAGTCGCCATTTTGGCATCTTATAAGACGCCAAACAATGATGAAATTCTCCAGATTGTTCCCAAGTCGAAATTAAGTCAGATTGGTTCCCCAGTGGAGTTGCCATTTTGTTTCGACCAGAAACGAATACATTTGATTCAGGGGAATTATCTTACTCATAATGACAAAAGAAAGAATAGAGAGAATAATCATCAAATTTATTCATTCAAAGTCCATTACATCCTTTTGATCCTTTAATTTTAGGATAGAGTTTCTATGACTAAAATACAAGTGCTGAATATATTCAAATATGAATTTCGACAGCATTCCGACTCATATTATTCATATCTCCATCAGAGATGAGTTGTGCGGGTCTTCCTTACACTTCTTCCTTCATTAATATGATAAAGGAGTACCAGAACTCCCTGAGATATTTGAAATCACTTAGGAGGCTTTTAAAAATCAACACGCTTGTTGCTTCTTAGGGTACCCGTGCAAGTCCTCCATGAGTTGCGCGGGCCTGCGCAACTCGCATGGAGTGGCGCAACCCGGCCTCCTTTATTCTCTCTCTCTCTGCCCTCTCTCCAATACCTGTCAAAGGTACTGGTTTTCTGGAAATTCGATCCCACAAATGAAGGGGGTAGGGGGGTATTTATAGGTTTCCGCATGTGTGGGTCCTCGAATTCCGAGCTATGGACCCCACTTCGCACTTTTCAATCTAGCCATCTCTGAAGAGAGTAGCGCGGGCCGGCGCAACTATGATGAGTTGCGCAGCCCGACGCAACTCTTGTTCCCCGCGTGACTCGCATCCTGTGCAACTCGTGCCCCGCGCAACTCGAGTATTTCATGTCTTTATTTCTTCTTCACTCGTCTTCCTCCTTTTAATTGATTTTTATGCTCCAACACTGAGGGTGGGGTTCATTGGGTCGGAGTATGGAGCTAGCCAGGGAGGATTTTGATTTGGGTTGGGATGAGGGGTATGGATAGGCATATGGGATAGGGCTTGATGAGAGGAGGTCGGTTGGTTGTTAAGTGGACTGACGGTACTAGTTGGAAGGGTGTGGTGAGGCCTGGGACTGAAGGACGGATAGACTTGAGGTTGGTCTATGGGAATGGGTTGGTGTTCAGCACCAGATGGGATGTTGAGAGTTGTAATCTGATTGGTGGAATCGGGTGAGGCATATTGTCGAACAAGGGATGTGTGCTGGTTGTCCATAGTTTCCTTGCTGCTATTTTGGCCTTGAAGAGCTTCCTTACTCAACTGGATTTGCTGAGTAGCTGAATTAAGCGTGGTGGGGATCGGTGAAGGTTTCTCAATCTTAGAGAGAGCTTGTCTATGATCAGGAGCCAAAGGTTGGACCATGCGTTGAGCCATTGTCCGCCAAAGGGATACAGATTCGATCGAGGAGATGATCAGGAAGGATAGGTGCTTTACCTCCAGATCCAGTGAAGTTGATAAAGCCACTCCAGGAAAGGGTATGATCTTCACTCTGGCAAACATCAGAAAAGCCCCTGATAGAGAGATGGGATCTATGTCTACAATGGATCCAAAATGACCTGCTACCTGTTCGATGGCTGGTTTACTCCAAGCGTGGATAGGTATCCCTTGGATTCAGATCCAAATACCTCTGTTGGTGGAAACAGCAGTAGGCACCCATGGGGACATGGAGCAGAGACCAATAGACTTGTGAAGAACCGAGTCTCACTCAAAGGCAATCGCTTCGGCCCTAGTTTGAAATGAGATGAGGAAGGATAATTTCGAGATCCTGGCAACTTCCACCCCTGATGCGCTGAATGAAGAGGATCTCAGTGCGTCTAACAGAGTTGGGATTGAGAGGCTGAGATCCGCTGCTTCTCTGATCAAGGCATTTGCAAGGTCTTTCCATCGAGATCCAAAGAGGAACACGGATAGGAAGAGTTCCCTGATTGGGATATGGAGGATGAGGATTGTGTTCAAAACTTATGGGCCGATGGCATTCCGGTCCAGAGGGTTGGTGGTTAGGGGGGTGGAGATATTTGGTTGAAGGAGCAAAGCTAGGGGAGCGGGATGAGGTTTGAGGATAGGGTTTGGCTTATGTCGATCGTTCCTCTGTTGCGGCGACTAGATTCGCAACAAACTTTATAGCCTTGGAAAGTTTATACTAGCATAGGGGAGAGTTGAGTGAGATGTTTGCTTCTCAAGATTGGCTCAACACAAAACATGGGAAGACATCAAGGACACAGGTTGAAGTTGTGAACACCATATGGGACAATAAATATTGAAAAAAGGTCAAGAGTATCCTAACGGTGATGGAGCCACTAATGAGGGTACTAGATCTTGTTGAAACCGACGAAACACCTACCATGGGCTTCCTCTATGATGCCATAGATAAAGCAAAGTGGGCAATTTAATGTGATTGTACAAGCTGGGAGTCTTATTAGAAGATGATCGACAAGAGATGGACAACACAACCCCATCATGATCTTCATGCAACAGGTTACTACTTAAATCCTAGGTACATATATGCCCAACCATTTGTTGTGAATAATAAAGTTCGTGTTGGGCTAAAGAATGTGATAAAGAGATTAAAGCCTGACTTAGATATGCAAATAAAGGCATTAAATGAATTAAATACATTTGGAAATAGCAAGGGTAGCTTTGGAGATGCTCTTGCACATCATATAGTATCTAGGTTACAATCAGCTGAATGGTGGATGAATTTCGGAAATAGTACGAAGGCTCTCCAAAAAATTGCAGTAAAATTTTTGAGCAAGACATCTTCTTCTAGCTGTGAAAGGAATTGGAGTTGTTTTGCACTTATTCATTCAAAGAATAGGAATAGATTGCATACTAGGGCATTGGATAGACTTGTCTTTATGCACTACAACATGAAGCTAAAAATGCAACGACATCATAGGAGCATTACAGGGGCCGACATGGACTACTATCCAATAAACCTGGACAATATTTATGATGAGGATGAGCCGCTTCTAGTTTGGCTTCTAGTTTGGTTAGAAGCAAGAAAAAAACAAATTGAAGAGGATAGTGAAGAATTGGAAATTGATGACCCACTAATATGCAGGTCCGGCTTAAGTTCAACGGTGGAGTATGAGTATGTAATGTCTCGGAAAAATCCGTACAAAGACCTGAGTACCACCTTAGGTAGAAATCACTTGGGACCAAATCCTTTAGAAATTACACGAAATTAACTAAGTGCTAAACTAGATTAGCTGTGAAATTCGCTTGAACCACTTTAAATACGAACCACAAGACCCAAAACCTGTAGAATCATTAACGCTACATTATCCTATAATCTAGGATCAATCTCAAAACCTAGTTGCTCTCGGGAGCATCTTAAAACTCTGTATTGGACCTGGACTGCACGTCGAAAGTCCGATAACCATGAAACTATACGGTTATGACTGCCTTACTGGGCTTGACTACCATCTCGGAAATCAAGTCTTAACAGTATCCAGAAACGTACAACTTGAGCCCGGAGCAAAGTGTGTGAGAAATGTGAATATATTTAGGATATGAAATGAAACTTAAGGAAATTGAGTCGGTTCGCTTGCGGGCCAAATCTAAGGTTGCAGACCGTCAGAATCTAACCCAATTACACCCTCGGATCAGAGAAAATTTCATTCACATGTCAGTGTACTTGTGGCCCTAATCAAGTATCGGTGACTGTTGAACTGAAACTAGTCCGCCACGGTCGATCTGTAAATCCGATTGGACCGAAAACTTACTTTGACCTAGATCCAATGCCAAGGAGCTTAAGTCCGACCACACGCAGAAAGGAGGCCTCCAAAAGTGCTCCGTTGGATCGAAACAGCCCCTATTTGGCTATAACCTAAGTATACCATGACCCTGGGGCTATTCCCATTAGTTCTGGGCCTATATAAAGCCTTTAAACCTCTCTCTCTCTCTCTCTCTCATTCCATACGAATTTGGAAAACCCTAAGAGAGAGAAGAGAGAAAATGGAAGGAAAGAGAGAGAAAGTGAGAGAGAGAGAGAGAGAGTTGGCATTGCTTCTGGGATTCTTCCCTGATGCTCCACGTGCTTAACCATCACATCTGTATCGCTTTTTCGATGATTTCGACTCCGTGCTTGGGTGAGAAATCCTAACCCTAAGCTGATCTAGGGATCTAAATAGGTTAGATGGTGAAATGGCAAACCTATTTCATGCTATAGGTTGCCGTTGTGCCATAGACAAAGACTTAGTGTTTAAACTGAGTTCGATACGAGTCTACCGATGAAAGGAGCGGACTATAAACATTTAGGTTATGGTTTTCAAGGCTTTCAATGTCAGTAATGATTTATGACTAACTTGATTGCTATCACATGCTTAGATACGATGTTTCTCGTGTTTTACACACATATATGAACTATGTTGAATATAGTGTATTCCATGTGTTTGTCGATATGATTGAATGAGTATGGAATTTGGATTCGTGCTTGCCATGATTATTAACTATGAATATATGCTTGTTGTGTATCTGGCAACTCTTTTGTAAAAGGGTTTGCCAGGATATATGTTATAGCCAGTGTTCAAAATATCGGAATCGCACAATGTATCGCACCCTTGGGATACAGATACGTATCGGTTATCGCACGGGATATATCGTTTGTATCGCATAGTTTATCGCACTTTTTGGGAAACATGGGGAAACATTGGGAAAATGGTTGAATTTTTTAATAAAACTTTGGGGATTGTTAAAAAGGCCCTTAATACACATTTTTAAGTCATAAAGTTTCAAAAAAGAAGTGTACATGATAGATTTCCTTTGTATAGGGTCTTAAATTATGCGCTGTCCGATTGAACTAAGATAACTATATTCAGTATCAACCTCGTCCATCCGTTTTTCCATATCATTTCAGGACATTATCTAAAAAATAAAACAGATCCAATAATTAGGTAGACCATACCATAGGAAACAATGGTGATTGACCATTAGTGGGCCACAAAAGTTTTGGATCAAGCTAATAATAGTTTTTTTGGCACACTTGAGTATTAGATGCTACTCATTTTTTATTCCATGTCCTAAAATGATCTCACAAAATGGATGAACGGAGTGGATTCCTTACAAACATCATGGTAGGCCCCACTAAGGTTTCAAGCGCAGGAACTTACTGCGGAAGGCTTTGGCAGGAACATTTCAAAGTTATATGGCCCCACAATAATGTATTTATTATATCTACACCGTTCATGCATTTGGAGAGATAATTTTAGATCATGAACCCAAAAATGAGTCATATCCAAAGCTCAAGTGGACCACACCACAAATAGCAGTAGGGGACTGATTCTCACCATTAATACATTCGTAGGGCCCACCATAATGTTTATTTTCCATCCAATCTGTTAATTAGGTCACACAGACCTGGATGAAGAGGAAAAATAAATATCATATTGATCCAAAACTTCCGTGACCCCCAAAACGGTTTCAATGGTAGACGTTCAATCTACCACTGTTGTTTGGAGTCTGGTCCAGTTGATCTTTGGATCTGTTTATTTTTCACCAAGCCGTACGAAGAGCTCGCCAAATGGACGAATGGTCTGATATAACACACGCCCATGATGGGACCCACAGAACTTGGTGACATCAACACACCGTGATTTCGATTAAAAAAGGGGAGCGGATTAGCGGACGCGGATTGCGTCCTACCCCCGCCCGGACGGTAATCCGTTCGGGCAGGGCTCTGTAGAGCCCACCGTGATGTAACTGTTTTATCCCGCCGTCCAATGATTTTTTCAGAAAATTTTAATATATGAACCAAAAAATGAGGCAGGTCTAAGGACTGAGTGGACCACACCAAAGGAACCTGCACTGATATGACATCCACCGTTGAAACCTTTCTAAGGGCCCACGTGATGTTTTTTTTACCATAAAACCTATTCATAAGATCACGTAGACGTGGATGAAGTGAAAACACAAATATCAGCTTGATCCGAAACTTTTGGCTCCCAATAAGCTTTTAATGGTGGACGTTCAATCCCCACTTTGTGGTCCACTCAAGCCTTGGACCTACCTCATTTTTTGGTTCACCTATTAAAATTTTCTGAAAAAATTGTTGGACGGCAGGATAAAACAGTTACATCACGATGGGCTCCACAGAGTCCTGCCCGGACGGATTACCGTCCGGGCGGGTGTAGGACGCAATCCGCGTTCGCGGATTAGCTACCGACAGGTTGAGTAGGGAGACTTGCTACTGAATTGACGTCACCGAGTTCCGTGGGCCCCACCGTGATGTATGTTTTGTATCCACACCGTCCATCCATTTGAAGAGAACATTTTATACCATTAGCCTAAGAATGGCCAAGATTCAAAGCTCCAGTGGACCCCACCACAGAAAGCAGTAAAGAGTGACGCCCACCATTAAAAACTTCTGAGGGCCACAAAAGTTTTTGATTAAGCTGATATATATATTTTTCCCTTTTATAATATCTTTTTTAACTTATTAACGGGTTGGATCTCAAATAAACATCACGGTGGACCTTAGGAAGGTTTCAACGGTGGATGTCACTTTCTCCACTGTTTTCTGTAGTGGGGTCCATTACAGATTTTTATCTGCCTCGTTGTTTGCCGCATGTCCTAAGATGATATCTCCAAATGGATGGACCGTGTGGATATAACATATTCATCATGGTGGGACCCACGTAACTTGGTGACGTCACTTCAGTAGCGATCTCGCTACTAAACCTGTCAGTAGCTAATCCGCGTCCGAATAAAAGGCTTGAACGACCTTTTTTTAAGCAGAGAGGGTTCCGGAAGCCGGAACCCTAAAATTCTCCCAAATCTCATCGCCGATGTCTCCGGATCGCTGATGTCTCCGGATTTCTCTCCAAAATCGAAGATTTTGTTTGCGGCAACCTAGGAATGACGCTTCGCCCACCAAATGGAAGCTTCCGATCATGGTGATCTCTTCTACAGGTACCGAAATCCACCTTCTATTTTTTTTTCCTCGATTTTTTGGATGATGACGTCGATATCGACAATAATGGAGAGGAAATCGCGCGATATCGTCAAAATATCGTGTGATATCAACGAAATATCGGCCGATATCTGGATTTTGGGCTTTTTGGTATCTTCCGGGGGTTATCGCGAGTGTATCGTCTTGCAGGGATGCGATACCGATAATATCGGCCGATATATCGGCCGATATATCGGCCGATAGTATCGATATTTTGAACACTGGTTATAGCTAGCCTAATACATGTATGTTGGAATTTGTAGTCTAAGTGTTTGATAAATTGCCTCAATGAGGATATACCTGTTGAAATGCATGTAATGAGGGTGTTGAGATAGGATTCTCAATTCCCTTAGCTATGGTTGTAGTTTCCTCTATGTATCCTATATTACCACTACGTGCTGTATGATTGAAATGCCTATGTATGCTAACATGTATACTATGTGTTTGTTGAAATGCTCAAATGAGACTTATATTTATGTTGGTTGCTACATGCTTTTTGGACTAGCACATGTATTCCTATCATATTTGAAGTGTGTTTGGGGCTACGATGTAGTACAGGCAATCGGTAATTGGTTCCGACTGAGTGGCTGACTTAGTTTCAGCCACGACAGATACGTTCGACGAATCCGAGTCGTATATCGTTTAACGACAGTGGTTAGGCCACGCGGAATGCTTATGCACTCCATGTCGATCAAATCAATGTGCGCTCGTACTAGTCGAGATTGTCAAGCAACCCGATTGGCCCGATGTATGTTCACCGTGTATGGACGCTACCGCTTGAATCTAAGGTACCAAACTCACCAGTGGAAAGCCCGTTTAACCTTGGTACCTCGATTCGCTAAGACTCATGAGCCGGGCATGGTGGTATGGGACACCATGGTCGAGCTGTCGGCCTACACTGGGGCAACGAGCCTCCCCGTATTGACCAGTGAGCAACACCGCCTCGTGAGCCAAATACGGTGGTATGGGACACTGTATTCGAGCTGTTGGCCTACACTGATCAGGTGACGAGCCCTTTGTAGTGATCTCGAGCATACTCTGAGGCTGCGTTGAGGCAACGAGTCTTTTCATAGCAACTAGAGTATAAACTAGGTCTACACTGATTAGGTGACGAGCCCTTTGTAGTGACCTAGAACCGCAATATCGTATGAGATTTGTTAGGACTGACAACCCTAGAATGGATCATTGTTTGGGCATTGATATAAGGGAGGTACCTTAGCTTCCCAATTCTACTGTATGAATAAACTTAAGTAAGAACCTGGCTAATCCCGAGCATGCACCACATTATGTGTGCCTTTGGCGTAATAGGTCAAGCACTGAGGAAGGGTTGCATGCCGCGATCGTGAGATGAAGTCGCTGAGAGAGAGTAGGCGAGGGCATGCATCATTATTTCATATCATTCTTGCATTAACAAGAGTACTTATGACCTTGTATTGCGTTATCATTACTGCTTGACTGAATTGATAACATGTTAACCTTTGCTTTATAGCTCCACTGAGTTAATTACTCACTCCCACGTTGCGGGACGATGTTTTAAACACCAACCAGACCCTATTTTAGTTTCAGATGATGGCGATGCTTACGAAGCGGAGCCGGACTTTTATGATGATGAGGAGGGTTTCTCCTATATGCAACTATCAGACGGGTCTATGTAAACCATGTTTTGATCGACGGGGTTACAGAGTTGCTGATTAAATGCCATTACACTTTATTTTGCACTTTCGGAACACCCTTGTATATTCATTTTGTTCATTTTTGGAGTATATATTGATATATTTAACCTGGTAACATGTTTACACTCTGGAGACTTACAACAGTTTATGTATTATATATATATATATATATATATATATATATATATCAGTCTTCCGCTTGCGTAATTTAACTGTCTTTGGAGTATGATATGCTGTTTTGGTATAATCCCATTCATGTTTAATGCACTAATATGGACAACGTTCAATCATCATTATCTATGTTGCATAAGTGATGCGTTGGAACTCGAGAGCTGAGCTTCTGCTCGACCCCCGATTTTCAGGGCGTTACAGAGTACTATATCCATATGATTATAGATATCTAGATCCTTCTCAGTCTCAGGATTCCCAATCCCAACAGCCTGAGTACGGGCACCAGTACAGTTACTCGTCAGGCACTGGTAGATATCCTTACTCGGGGTCGGAGTCAGTGCCTAGTCAAGATCAGTCATCCTCTGGTTTCATTGACCTGGTTTTTCCCTTTGGCACTGGATATTATGGATATGCGGCACCTATTCCACAGCCGCAACCTGATGATGACGATGACGTGGAGGTAGAGGTCGAGCAACCACAACAAAGTAGATTTTCATTTTGTTGGTGAATCACGGTGTTAGTGACTGAGTGATGATTCATGATTTTTATTAAGGTAAGTATTACTCTATACCCATTAGTCCATTACCCATGCATTCACCATTCAGCCCTTCTTTAATGGTAAAGGCTTCGACGATTTGGCTCGTAGACAAAACTAGAATTTTCTCATATGCTTGAAGGGCATTCTTCAAATACAGATATTGTGCACACTTCATTCTATTGGTTCCTCCTAAGGTTGTCGCTTTTGCTTAGTTGGATGAAACAAGGCGCTCACCAATGACAACTTACAAAAGAAAGGAATGACTATTGTTAATATGTGTTCCCTTTGTTTGCATAATGAGAGACAGACAACCATCTATTCATTCATTGTCCTTATGCAAGGAAGGTGTGAGATAGTATTTTAGGTAGTCTTGAGGTGAACTAAGGGAGCCCTAACTCTATGAAAAGTTTCGTGTGCTCATGGAGTGAAGGGGGTGTCAGCAAAAAAGGCAAAGGGTGTTGGAGAATGGTTACTCACGAGTCTTTGGGAGAAACGGGAAAATGAAATAATCATTGTTTCTGGAACACTTCTAAGGAAGCCTCAAATGTCATTTTGAAGGCTAGGATGGATGAGACTATGGGTCTTTTTCGATCGGAATTGCCAATTTGAACTTAATGACTTGTTAGGTTCTAGTCAGGGTTATAATTTTTTGTTGTTTTAGCCTTTTACAATAAATTTGTTACTATTAATGTTCAAAAAACAATAATAGGTTAGAGCTTGAAAATTAATGACTAAAGAGTTTGGTGCTTCTGAGTAGTGTTCAAAGTATCAGTAATTAGTATTGCTACAAGTTTCGATATCACTAATAACTGAAAATGCGGGGAAACATTGGAGAAACATGGAGAAAACTGTGGAATATTTCAGTGAAACTTCAGGGGATCCTAAAATACATAAACTTGAATATTTAAGATTTAAAACACTGCAAACAGAATATATACATAATAAGTTTTCATTTAATAAGGGCCTAAAAGCATGTGTTGTTGTAAGAAATCAGTCCAACCATCCCATCTATCCATCCAAACATCCATCAATATTTTAGAATATCAACAACACACGATATTTTGCCAAGAAATCGTTGACAACTGGAAAGGAAATGAAACATTATGGTCTCGATATCGCCCATGTTGCCATAACGATAATATCGCGATATTATCGATATTATTGTCAACAAATTGAATGTTGCATACAACCATGTGCCCATTAAAAAATGAAATGAAATTTTTTTATAAATAATTTTTTTCGTGATATTGATACATTGACGAGATTATCGAAATATTATCAACCGTGTTTTAAGTATCGATGATATCGGTTGATATATCCCACAATATATATTGTATCCCACCTGTGCGATATGAAACGCACATGTAGTGCCGATATATCCCACCTATTCGATCTGGTGAGCATTTTCGATTCATTTTGTTGATGTAAATCACGTTAAATCTATGTCAAATGGTTACAAATCTATGATTCTTCATGTTTTCCATGAAAAATTATGGATTTGGAGCTTCGATTTCAAGATTTGGGGGAAATGGGCCAAGTTACGAAAAATTGAGAAAAATCAAAATTTCTCAATTTCTCGCAAATCAGTTGCAATCTTTGTATCCAAACACAAAATTAAACATGTAACTTGATCTAGTGATTCTTCTTTTGCTTTTGAATGTATTGCTTGTGTTTCCATACATGTCTTCTTTCGTTTATAAATTATATGAATAGACAATATACTTGCATTAGTTCAGTTAGACAATGCATATATTAGGACCCCATAGAAAGGGAACCCCTGTCATGTGTACTTTTCTTTTATGTTTTTTTCAATGATTCTTGAAGTTTCATTGAAAGCTTCGACCAATTTCCCAATGTTCCCATGTTTCCCAACAATATCAATACATTATGCGATACAACCGATATATCTCATGCGATAACCGATTTGTATCTGTATCCCAAGGGTGCAATACATTACGCAATAAGGATATTTAAAACATTGATTGCCGATACACTGGGATACAAGCGACACCTGGAATTTACATAGTAAAAAATATTAGCGATAAATTGGCAATATCAATACATTGGCAATACTTAGCGATACATCACCGATGCCTAGAATTTTTGATACTGCCGGTGTTTCAGTATTGCTACATGTGCTATCGATATCGCTGAGCTGGAGATACGGATAATATCAGGGATATTTCGATAATATCGGGGAATACTCCAAACAATACTTCTAAGAAAGCCTTGAATAAGATTACGGCTGAAAGTTGGGATTTAAAGCTTAGTCTACAATGTAGGTTGCACATTATACCATACAAAGATAGTTCTTGAGGTTATACCAGTTTGAAAGATGGTACAAAGAATAGCATTATATTTTCATATAGTAGGCCTTGTCTTCTCACTTGGTTTTGAACAAACCGAGACAAGGAGAACTAAATCGTGAGATTATCTAATAAAAGTTTTCACAGTTAGTTTCTTCCTTTCTAGAGAAAGCAATGGCTAAAGGAAAATGAATCACCTACTAACAGCTCGGCGAGCATGCCTACAATTATTTCGGCTAGAAACAGCAGCCATGCGAATCCTATTGTTTGGATCACGAGCAATCGGGACATCAATGACTCCATAACTTGGATACGGAACTCCAGAGGAAAGACTGAGGTACACTCTATGAATGGTGTGTAACTTGAACTGCTCAGATAAATGAGCATGAGAATGTTCATCCTGCCAACCAGGAGAAAAAAAAAAAAAAAATCATTAGTATAGTACAATCTGGAAGTATATATTCCCCTACCAACTGCCAAGATTGCATCAATAATAATGTAAAAACCAATTCATACAAACTACTACCTCTACAGAAATCACCTAGAAACAATTTCATATGTTTATGCAGAGAAGAATACTTCATTTGCAGTAATATTTAAAATGTTGCTCATTGTACAAATTGAACCAATTCCATGGTCAAGAGGTGTTAATCTTTCAGTTTGGTGCTCCTAAATGTCATGGGAACTGCAGAAGAAATATACCTATTATAATTATACTTCAAATACTCAAAAACCAACCCCGAAATGGAAATGTTCCAATCTTAATTACCTGAGCTTCCACCAATTCCCAACCACATCTCAAAGCTATAATAGAGAAGTTTTCCAGCAGATGAAAGTTGGGGGTCATTTGGATGCCCGCAAATTTTATTAGTTGTAATGGGTTTACATGTACCTCACTTACAGGTGATGTTTGGACAGGAAATTTCACCTGTGAGTTACAAGCTGCAATACAGCTTTTTAGGGTATTTGAGATCCTGAGATAAAGAAGTGATTTCACTTACCTTTAAACAACTTACACCTAAAACTCACTTTCAGGTGCAACTTGCTTACAACTTAAAAGGATAGAGGCATCCAAATGGCCCTGAAGGAATAGACGAGATCTACATGAGAAGCAAGGCCAAGTATATGTACAACGAGCTGTCTGATAGGTACCATTAGAGATGTCTACAAACTTCAAAATGTGAGAGAGGAAAAGTGAAGACATTAGACACAAGAGATGCATTAAGAATGAGGACTAACCAATCTGGTGATTTTATGTGGAGATGGTGAAGCTATTTTTAGACATTGTTGAATGAAAACTTGGCTACTGAGATAGAACTAGGTATCTTAAGCCCTGAGGGTTGGGGAAGGCATATGTATTATCGCAGACTTCAGGTAAAGGAAGTTAGCTCTAGCAAGGATGAAAAGGATAAAGTTTGTAGGGATCAAGGATGCAGCAATAGCATTTTGACAGATCGAATGGTTTAATTATGTTTTTTCATCAAAACTTAGCAGACAAAGAAAATGGTAGATAAATGGAGGAGAAGCACAGGTATCCCTATTTAAAAGAATAAATGAGATGCACAAAATTGCACAACTATCAGAGAATAAAACTTACGAATTGCACTATGAATATTTCGGCAAGGGTTTTGGAGCAAAAGGTAAGACTAGAAACAAGTATTTCAGGTAATCGGTTGGGCTTCCTAAGTAGATCAATACTAGGGTGCTGACCAGTGTGAAAATGCCCCTGCATTATAGAGTTTATTTTCTTATGCAATTGATTGAAGGGTAAAGTGAAGGAAAATATCTACACATGGCCTTCTAGAACTAGAGAAAGCAGTTGATAGATGACCAAGGCAAGTTATGTCATGGATGTTAAGCAGGAAAAGGTCCAGTTGATCTATCAAACATTTTTACAGACATATATTAGGGTGTTATTACATGGATGACTATGGCATCTAGTAAAACAAGTTCCTGATAGTAGTTAGTCTTCATCACAGACAGCATGAATCACCTGCCCTTTTTATGCTTGCTATAGAAGTATTCAGGAAAAAGCTTCATTTATATATGTTGTATGTGGATGTTGTGGTGCTGATTGATGAGAGTAGAGAAGGGGGCGAAATTCAGGAGAAATTTTCATTAGACTATCATTTGATCAGCAATGTCAAATGGGGCAGTGTTGGAAGTTAGGAAGCAACAGGAGCAGAAAACAAGCACTGCACAGTGAGAATGTTAAGATGGACACATGGGAAGGTAACTGAGGATAGAATCAAGAATTAGGCCACCTGAAGCAGCCTAAAAGTATCACCCATAAAAATAAATGGTTGGAGAGAATATTGAGATGGTCAAATATATGTTATGGAAACCAAGATGGTCCCAGTAAGGAGAGGAACTTTGATTAGCGTTTGAGGTCTGAAAGGAGGATGAGAAGGTAAAATGACATGGATCAAGGTGGCGAAAATGGGGTATTAAGGCTTGTGCACTTCTGAAGGTAAAGGTCTTAGATGGGATTGGAAAACAATATTTGTAATGGAAGCCCCAAATAGTTGTCCGAGGCCAGATGAGGATGGCATGAGAATTTTACAAGAACAAGAGGATAGAGATTGGAGACGACATTAAGATGAAAAAATAAATGCAAGAGGAGAATATGAAAATAAATAAATAAAGCATCATGGCAGGACTTGGACACAACCCCACTCAGCTCAGCCCACTGAGTCGAACTCGACTAGATTTCCTCTATTGTTTTTTTCTCACTCAGTCCCCTCTTGTTCTTTCGTTCTCAATCCTTCTCCCTCGATTTCTTTTCTTTTCTTTCTTCTTTCTATCATGGATTTGGTTTAGATCTGTTGAAGGAGAGGATTTTGTAACCTCTCAGATGCCGGAAATCCGAATTGAAAGAGGATTCAATGACAGGTTACAATCTTACACAAGGACAATTTCGCACATATTGAGTTGGTTTGTTGTTTGTATCTTGTTGGACGTAGAGTAGGCTATTACTTATGATCGTTTGTCGATCATGTGGGCCACACTACGATCGTTTCAGATTCGAGATCAGAGGCGGTCCAAAAATGTGTAGTAGTGGTGGTTTAATGGAGAAGATGCGCCTTTAACGGCAAATTCATTCTCTTAGCGTATTTCTTCGCAACGAAGCTCATGGACGGTCTGGATTGATGCCAAGAACCTCGAGGAATCGAGAAATTGGAGGTTATGAGATTGGAGAGTGTGGCTACCTACTGCACGCCTAGTTTTAAGAAAAACGGAAACCAACCATTGTTTTCGGCATTCTTGCATTATGATCTAGTTTCTAGGATTGTCTAGATTACATCTAGACGGTCTAGATCAATTTGAATCCATAGTTTATAAAAATCATTCGGTTGTTGCATGGAGAAGGAAACGGAGAAGAAATCTCCTTCTAGCATTGGTCTCTCGTAGTTTTGGCTCATCGCTAATCCATGTGTTTGTAGTTTTAATAGTTGTGATTAAAGGAGAATTCCCACACGGATTCCTATAGGAATCAAATTGCGACAATGAGATCAAAAAATGGCAATTTCCATTTTTTTTAACGGGTTATTTTCGTGCGCGGGTTAAAACTGGATTCTGATTTGCGGATACAAATTTTCTACAGGGCCAGGTGGGGTCCACTGCGATGACTGAGAGAGAAATCCACTCCGTTCATCTAGTGTGGCTAGATTATCTTAGGCATGAGCTCAAAGATGAAGTAAATCCAATAATTAGGTGGGGCCGCATCATACGAAGATGGGCAAGAAATGTGATTCATCTAATGAATGGCTTGGATCACACGGGCCCCACTGTAATGGTTGGTTTAGAGTTGTCCAAGATCTATTTAGGATGGGTTTCTAAAACAGGAAAACGAATGGGATATCCGTTTGAACATGCTTCCCTCGCAGCAGATCCTCTTGGTTTCTTGGTTTGCCACATATGTACATAGGCAAGCTATTTCTCATGTGTACAGGTTTGTCATTGGGCCATAGGTTGTTTCAAGGTTCAAGGATCCAGTGGCCCACTTGTAGTGCAATTTGCATCGTCGAAAACTTTCTTTAAATCGGTGATCTTGAGTCATGTGATCAATAGATTTGAATTTAAAGTTCAATGGTCGGATGAGTCCTAAAATCACCCATCAATAGTTTTATGGCCTTCTTTAGATGTTTGGGAGTGAACGAATTGTTGATCTTACGATTGGACGATCATATTGAAATTTCATCGGGTGAAGGTGCCCAACGTAGGATTTAGAAACCATAGGATTCTTCCCTAGAAGTTTGGGATCTCTAGAAATAGGTCTAGATGAGTCCTAGTGCAAAACATAAACCATTAGATTCGTCGAAGGTCATCAACATATCGCAATGATGGTCGTTACATGATTTTCATGCAGGTCATCCAATAGATATGATTTGAAATCCTATGGACGATGGATCTTGTGAATTAGGTCCTGAAATTGATAGTGTACAGCTCAATTGGCCTAAGCATTGTTTAAAATTTCATGATGATCAGGTTCCTAGAAATAGGGTTTCTGAGATTCAGTGTCGAGTATAGAATGTTTACACCATAGAAAGTAATGAACAAATTCCTTCCCAATCAAATAATGATGCCAATGGTGTAAAGTCTGGACAATGGCATAAAACTCCAAGTCATAAGTGGAATATTGTTGCTTTGCATCGGACAGTTTTTCACTGAAGGCAAGTAGATGGCCCTCCTGATTGAGAACTCCACCAATGCCGATGTTGAAAGTGCCATATCTCACCTCAAATACCTTCTCATAGTCTGGAAGGCGCAAAATTAGAGCTTCGTTTATTTTACGTATGATCCCCTCAGACACTCTTGTTACTACACTTGTTCATTGAAACTTTCTCTATTTCATGCAATTGGTAATCGGAGCCATGTTGCTGAAGTTCCGCATAAAACTTTAGTAAAATGTGGCGAGGCCACAGAAACTACGAACTTCAAAGATAGTGGTAGGTATTGGCCAATCAACAATGGCTCTCACCTTGCTGAGGTCCACATCTACACCTTACAACAAGACAATGTACCCTAAGAGGACCACAAATGTACTTGTGAAGGTGCGCTTTTTAAGGTTGATGTAAAAGTGCTTGCGTCAAAGGATCCTAAAGATAAGACCCAGGTGATTGAGGTGCTCCGTCCTCGACTTCCTGTATATGAGGATGTCGTCAAAATAAACAACGACAAACTTACCAATAAAGGGGAGCAACAAGAAGGTCATGACACACATGAAAGTGCTATGTGCATTTGTGAGATTGAATGGCATAACTAGCCACTCGTAAAGGCGTCTTATATGCCATCTTCCATCTGTCACCAAGCCAAATGCAAATCCAATAGTATCCATTCGGAAGATCAATCTTAGAAAAGACACTAGTACCTGGCATCAAATCTAGTCTTAGAAAGACACTAGCACCTGGCATCAAATCTAGCATAGCATCAAACTGAGGAATAGGGAAGCGGTACTTCATTGTGATTTTATTAATTGCTTGGTGGTCTACACACATGCACCAACTTCCATCCTTCTTAGGAGTAAGGAGGGCTGACACTACACATGGGCGGGCTTACGCTCTCTCAGATGTAGCTATTTTTAAGCAACTCATCAACTTGACGTTTCAACTCGACGTGGTCGGCGACACTCATTCGGTATGGTGGTAAGCTAGGTAAGGATGCTCTGAGAACCAAATCTACAAAGTTTAATGTTGTCATTACCATACGATATATGATTCAAATCATACGATTTCATCATATCGTACGGTTGTATGACTTAATTGTATATTAGGATGAATCGTACGATTAATCGTGATTCATATGAATCACACTAATCATACGATTTGATTTTTGCACAGAAAACCTGGAAATTTCTAATAAAAATTCATTGTTTTTATTTTTTCAGTTTTTCGCAATTTTTTTAGGGCTTTTGTTTTTAAAAGCTATTTAAGGCCAATATACATTCAAATATCATTTCATATGCTTCTTTTAAAAGAGTTTAGGGACTTTTGGAGATTGTGGGCCATAGAAAACTTAGACAAAGAAGTTGACATGGCCATAGAAAACTTAGACAAAGAAGTTGACATGGCCATAGAAAACTTAGACAAAGAAGTTGACATATCTTTTTTGTCGCTTAACGGAATCGAATGTCGCCGGTTTCGTTCGATTTCTACATCAAAATAGGTATGAATACATATAAAATAGTCCATCAATCTTTTTCTATTTCATTTCTTTCATTTTTGGGTTAAAATATGTATTTTTCATATATTTGCATTTTCTTTTTTTTTTGCTGATTTTTTTGAAAATTTTTAGGGCTTTTGTTTTTAAAACTTATTTAGGGCTCACCCAATTAGAATATCACATATTTTCTTACTTTTGAGAGAGAGTGGGGAGATTTGGAGTTTGTGGCCCATAAAAAACTTAGAAAAACAAGTTATCATATCTTTTTCGTCTGTCAACAAAATTTAGCGCCGCTTATTTCATTTGATTTCTACATCAAAATAGGTATGAATAAATTTAAAATAGTTCGTTAATCTTTTTTAATCCTTTCTTCCATTTTTTGGGTAAAATATGCATTTTTTGTCTTTTCCATTTGTTTTTCATTTATTTCAAGAGTTTTGTCATTTTCTTAATTACGTATAATCTTTTATGTTTGCGTTAACCTAAATAGTTCTTCTTCCTTAATATGTAAGCTTGTGTATTGATTCTTATCGAAGCCTTAGAGATAGGAAAAAAGTCGAAGTCCAAAGATATTGACCTTACATGGGAATATTACTCGAAAATGGATGACAACAATAATCTCCATCTAAAATGTAATTTTTGTGGGAAGGCATATTGAGGAGGTGTGTTTCAAACGAAACATCACCTTGCCTAAACCAACAAGAATGTAACGGCATGTTCCCAAGTGGGTGATGGTGTCATTCAAAAAGTTGTTGGATGATTATGTGGATGTGAAGAAGCAACAAAAAGAAATGACGTACAATGTTGGAAAAGTTCCCATTATTGATGATGTGGAGGAAATGGGTGAAGGAAAAAAGAAAATGAACTATGGATGAATTTGTGATAAGAAAGAGTGGACCGAAAGAAAAGTAACAAGCAACTCTAAACAAAATTTGGAAGAAGGGAGACAGACAATGTGTGCCATTCCATTTCTAATTTCTTATATGCGAGAACTCTGCCTTTTAATCTTGTAAGGAGCCCTTCTTTGCACCTATAATGGAAGCAGTTGCTGCATTTTGGCCAGGGTTGAAGCTTCTATCATATCATGAAGGGATATTTTTTTGAAGATGGAGGTTGAGTCGATAGAGAAATCCATTGAGGTTCATAAGAAGGAATGGGTCAAGACTAAAACAATAATGTCGGATGGGTGGATTAATGGAGTGAATCGGTCTATTACAATTTTTTCCTTCTCCCATATTAATCATCCCTCTCACTTACATGAAATGGGATGAACTTCTTGTCGAGACTCAAATATTGCATATTTAACTCTTCAATTACATTAGTTTTCCTTGCATTTAAGTGTTAATTCGATTTAATTATATACATTTTTGTCACGCAAGGTGATTTGGAAGCCTATGATGAATATGTGCTTAAAAGGATGGATTTAGAGATCAAAAGAAGATAATGAAGAATTAGATCTATTGAGGAAAATATTGAAGAATTCAAGTACCAAAGATCCATGGAAACCAAGTGAGGAATGAAGGAAATCGAATAATTAAAGTGAAGAAACCAAGGAAAAGGAATCCTGAAAATTTGGGGCCAAAAAAATCATATTATGAAATTCCAGGGCCAGAAAGACAAAATCCTGAAAAACTGCAGAAACAACCATTCGATGTCATCGATGAGAGTTTCGACGCGATCGAAGAACTTCGATCCCATCGAACCCTTTTCGATTCCATCGAGAAAATCATGAATTTTCCAAGTTAGTTGCGGGATACATTCTTTGATGCCATCGAAGGTGTGCACGATTGCATAAATTCAAAGTCAATTTGTGATTTTTTCGCAGTAGTGCGAAAGTCGGAGTTCCGAAACTATAAATTGGAGTCCCTAAAACATCTCAAATCATCTTTTAGGGTTTGGAAAGGGAGACGAGGCTTAGGTAGAGCGCTGACAACATTCTTCGACTTCGATTTCTTCACAAGTTCTAGTACATCTTTTAGTTTTTATTCTAAAATGTTAGTCTTGTTAGGCTAATCTCTTAGCTAAGGCTAAGGGATGAAGCATGTAGTTCAATTTCAATATTTAGTTTATTTGATTCAATGACATTATTTTGAATGATGAAAGTAGAATTTATTTAGCTTGAATTTACTTCAAGTCTTTGAGCTGTTTATTTATTTGGTTTGAATTTACTTTAAGTCTTTGAGTTGTTTATTTATGGATTTGTTGTGCACTCCAAGTACAATGAATGCTCTGATTTAACAATTGTTTAGCTTGAATTAGAAAGGGATCAATCTGTATAATTGATTGATCCAGTGACGCCTAAGGGTGCATTGGACACTTTGATTTCCCTGTGATTGATGTCTGAATGCTTCATGAGAGAATCGATCAATTGAAATCATATTCTTACTGATGTTTATGAATGGTTTAATAGAATTATCTTCCGATTGGATAGGTAATGCAGGGGCATTTTCACACTGGGCTCGAGTGGGGTCGCTTGTAGGATGCAGGGGCACACTCGGGGTGGGTGCAGCCCACGGAGGAGGTCTCGTGTTCGAGACTCCTCACCAGGGGTGATTAATGCGCATTTCACACCGGGCTCAAGTGGGGTAGCCCGTGGGATGCGGGGACACGCTCGGGGTGGGCGGCCCATGTGATTTGGGGCCCACGAAGGGGGTTCGGCCGAGGTCTTAAAAACCCATGAGATGTGGGCCTGGGCTATGAGATAAAGGGATTAATTTGCCATACTCTAACAGTTCGAGCTTTTAGAGCAAGTGGTTGATTGTCCTGCATCAAATTGGTATCAGAGCGGGAGGTCTCAGGTTTGAGACTCCTCACCGGGGGTGATTAATGCAGGGGCATTTTCACACTGGGCTCGAGTGGGGTCGCTTGTAGGATGCAGGGGCACACTCGGGGTGGGTGCAGCCCACGGAGGTCTCGTGTTCGAGACTCCTCACCAGGGGTGATTAATGCGCATTTCACACCGGGCTCGAGTGGGGTAGCCCGTGGGATGCGGGGGACACGCTCGGGTGGGCGGCCCATGTGATTTGGGGCCCCCTGGGCTATGAGATAAAGGGATTAATTTGCCATACTCTAACAGTTCGAGCTTTTAGAGCAAGTGGTTGATTGTCCTGCATCAATAGGATGGGACTTCAATTCCAATTGAGATATACATTGAATCAATTAATTTAATATTGTGATTGTCATGAGTGAATTCCTATATCCTTAGTCTTTTATTTATTTGTTTTTAAATCCTTTTTACCTCGTTGGATTAAAAACCCAGACAAACCATTAGATTTAGATTAGTTATAGGTCAGGTTCCTCATTCCCTATAGATTCGACCTCGGTCTCACCAAATTATTACTGCTTCGCAACCTTGCACTTGGGGTTCATGAACAAGTTTTTGGCACCTTCTGGGGAGTGGCGTTGAACACTATTAGGTTTAGGTTTTCTAGCTTTGATTTTTGTTTTAGGTTAAGAGTTTTCTTATTTTCTGAATTTTTTTAGCCTAAGGTTTTTAAGAATTACTAATTTTTAGAATTTTGTTGTTAGGGTTTATCTTATTATTATTTTTCTAACATTACTAACATTCTTTATTATTTCTGTATTATAAGATCTTCATTATAGTTCCTTTCTTCAGGTAACATCCTTCCTCTCACCCTCCATTTGCTTTCATAATTGTTATAGGACTTAGGGTTAGAATTAGAGTTTTGTGTGGTTCATGCCCAAGTGGGTAAGGTACTATACATTGAGACTTCTGAGTAAAGGAGGTTAAGTTGACAAGCTCGCGATCCATCAATGAGTTAGAAAACATCTAAATACTCCTGAAACACCATCTGGAACTATGGTCGAAATTGAACAATACTTTGATGAGAATCCTATGCGAAACACACCACCAGTTAGGACAGTGCGTGATGAGAATGAGATACACCAAGTTCCACTGGTTCAGACCTTACGTGATTATTTACAGCCGGCGAGAACAAGTACACCTTCTTACATGATTTTCCCAACCAATGCAGGAAACGTGGACTTCAAACCAGGGATAATCCAATTACTCCCTAAATTATATAGACTTTACTCAGAAAGTCCATATTTGCACATAAAAGAATTTGAAGAGATTCTTACGACCATAAACTTTAACAATGTTCCTTCTAACATGATTAGACTAAAATTATTTCCATTCTCTCTAAAGGAGAAGGCCAAATCATGGCTTCACTCCTTAAGGCCGAGATCCATTGACACATGAGCCGAAATGACTTGGGAGTTCCTTAAAAAGTTCTTTCCAGCTCATAAAACCAATACTCTTAGACGAGACATAATAAACTTCTCCCAAAAAAGCTATGAAACTTTTTTTGAGAGTTGAGAACAGTTCAAGGACTTCTCGCTTGTCACACCATGGCTACGAGATTTAGCGGATGATTAACTTTTTCTATGACGGACTAAATCCAAATATGCGCCAATTCGTAAAGATGATGTGCAATGACAAATTTATGAGCAAGGAACTGGAAGATGCCTGGGATTACTTTGACATTCTAGCGAAAATGCCCAATCATGGGGTACATCTAACCAAGCTAGTAATCCCAAGGCAATGCCAAGAGAGGGGAGTACATGTGCTCAAAGATTGAGGCCTTGGAATCTAGTGTAAAGTTGGTGGATCTCACAAGGAAGATTGAGGCCTTGGAATCTAGGGAGTGATCCGACCCAAAACAGACGTTGAAATCGTATGTGGTATTTGTGAAAGCGATATACACCTAACAAAGGATTATCTTACAATCCCCGCATTCCAAGAGGAGCCGCAAGCTCAAGCAAATGCTACAAACGCAAATCAACGCCCCTTTAGTGCACCAAATTCCAACATGTACACTCCGATTGGCGGAACCATCCAAATTTTAAGTGGAGGAATGGATCAACCGCGAATGCACCCAATAATCTATATTATTTTGATGAAAGCTTAGTGCCTCCTTTCCCTTTCTCTGTGGTAAATTCTTCTCTTCCCCTAATATCTTTCCTTTTTCTAAATTCTATTTCTAGCTCTCTAATCTTCTTCTTCTCTTTCTATGCCTAGTGTGTGTGTGTGTGTGTGTGTGTGTGTGTGTGTGTGTTGCTATTGACCCTGAAAATCTGAGAATTGATCCCAACCATCTTAGATTTTCCAGCCGTCCTTATTCTAGAAATCCTTTGATTTCCTGGACTAGAGAAGCTGCATTGATTGTTGGATTGAAACCATGCACGATCGAGAGGTCCCATCCCTCGCCGGATCCAATCCACGCATGATTTGAATACAGTATAACATGATTGTGATGATGGTCTGCAACCATTGCATGTTCCCTTTATTTTTATCTTTACTATGATGTGGAATGTGAATATTTCAATTGATTTGCTTAGTTTATTTCGCTGGATAATTTTTGTGCTCACACATGCATTCTAGTTTAGACCGTCCCGCATCAAATTTGGTATCCAAGCTTTAGGTTTTGCATGGTTTTTGTTAGATCGAGTTATTTGAACTTAGGATCATTTGTTTTCTCATATAGGATTGTCTAGATAATTCCAAATCTATATGTTTGATCTATTACACCACTAGAGAATCACACCTTAAACATCTGAAGTTGGTCTGTAGCGTCCTTAGGGCGGGGAAATTATATGCTAACCTTAAAAAATGTTCGTTCATGTCTAGTCAGGTTGTGTTCTTAGGGTTTATAATGTCAGCAGAAGGGATGCATGCAGATCTAAAGAAAGTCAAGGCCACAGTTGATTAGCCTGAACCGAGGAACATCCATGAAGTACAAAGCTTCTATGGCTTAGCCACATTCTATCGTCGGTTCAATAGGAGTTTTAGCACGATTATGGCTCCCATTACAGAGAAGTAGGGAGAATTTATGTGGTCGAAAGCCGCAATTAAGGCTTTCAAAGAAATTAAGGTCAAGATGGTTGAAGCTCCCGTCACGAGCCTTCCCGACTTTTCTAGAGTCTTTGAAGTTGCGTATAATGCATCTAGTGTTGGAATAGGTGGAGTCCTGAGTCAAGAGGGTCATCCTATTGCCTATTTCAGTGAGAAACTAAATGATGCAAAACAAAAATACTCTACCTATGATAAGGAATTCTATGCGGTAGTGCGGTCTTTGAGACATTGGCACCATTACCTCCTACTGCAGGAATGTCTTATTCGCTGATGATAAGGCCTCACGTTATCTTCACTCCCAGAAGAAACTTAACTCAAGGCATGCTAAGTGGGTTGCGTTCCTTCAAGAGTATTCGTTTGTCTTGAAACACAAGACCGGAGTAGAGAATAAACCAACTGATGCCCTTCGCCGTAAAGTGGCGTTGCTCAATACTTTGAGTGTTGGAGTTGTCGGCTTTGAGCAACTGAGAGATGAGTATGATGCAAGACAATTAACCACTTGCTTTAAAAGCTCGAACCGTTAGAGCATGGTGAATTAATCCCTTTATCTCATAGCCCAACCCCACATGTCATGGGTTAGGATCTCGGTTGAACCCCCCCTCGTGGACCCCAAATCACATGGGCTCATGGGTTAAGATCTCGGTTGAACCCTCCAAATCACATGGGTACCGCCTCACACGAGCCACCCACCTCACACGGGTGGGGCCCGCCTCACAGGAGCCACCTGTCTCACACTGGCCCGCCTCACAGGATCGTTTCTACTGGCCAAGTCTTAAGCAAGAAGTCGCCAAAATTTTAGAGCAGTGTAGAACGTGTCAGATGGTGAAGCAACAAAAGAAAATTTCTGGATTATATATGTCATTACCTGTGCCACATGCTCTATGGCAAGTCATTAGCATGGATTTCGTGCTTGGGCTTCCCAAGACGATTAAAAAGCACGATTCCATTTTTATTGTTGTAGACTGCTTCTCTAAGATAACGCATTTCATTTCATGTTCTAAAACTTCGGATGCGTCTAATATTGCTAAGGTCTTTTTCGATGGTGTGGTCCGTCTCCATGGTTTACCTAAGACCATAGTGTCTGACTGTGATGTCAGATTTACCAGCTATTTTTGGAAGACACTCTGACACATGATGGGAACACATTTGCAATTTTCTACTGCATACCACCCCCAAACTGAGGTGGTTAATCGCAGCCTTGGAAATAACTTACAATGGTTAGTGGGTGAACATGTGAAAACTTGAGATTTAATTCTACTTATAGCCAAGTTTGCCTACAACAGTTCGGTCAATAGATCTAAAGGGTTGAGTCCATTTGAAATTGTTAGTGGATACAAACCTCGGATGCCCATATACTTGTTACCCATGTCAGTTACCCAAAGATCTTCCAAGTTAGCCGATGCATTTGCACGACACATTCATGACTTGCATGCGCATGTTAGACAGCGAATAAATGCGAGTAATGATAATTATAAATGTTCAGCTGACCAACATCATAGGTGGACAGAATTTAATGAAGGGGATTATGTAATGGTTAGGATTAGACCAGAGCGGTTTCTTCTGGGTTCCGCTAAGAAATTACAAGCTCGCAGTACTGGACCATTCAAAGTATTGCGTAAAATTGGGTCTAATGCGAACAGGGTAGACCTTCCACCTGAAATGGGAATAAATCCGACGATCAATGTCGAAGATCTAGTCCTCTATCCTAACCCTTCCGTTGTTTCTTCTTCCCACCTTTGGCCACTTTCCGACTTTACTTCTCAACCCACTCCACCCCTTCCACCATCAATTGACCGTAAAGAAGAAATTGAAGGAATGTGGATGAAGAGATTGTTTCCACACGAGATGGGGAGAGGGCTTCCAAAGGTACCTTGTCAAATGGAAGAACAAGCCACCATCCGATTCCACGTGGCTTATAGAAGTGGAACTGCAGCGGATTGATCTAGACCTTCTCTAGACGCACAAAAGTTTTAACTCGTCGAAGTCGAATTCTTCTCACCCGAGGTGAGTTGATGAGGACACCAGACCCTTCAAAGTTTATCAAAGACAAAGGCGGCCGACGAATACAACTTTATGGCTCGATGATGGTTCATGGCACAATTAAAGTTGTACATCAAGCCGAGTCGAGTTGAGGTGGGTCAAGCTTGGCTTGGCTCATCCGTGCTCTCCTCGTGTTCGTGCTCAAGCTCAAGCTCAGCCTCGAGCTGACCATTGGAGCTTGACTTGTTTGCCAAACCTTTTGAGTCGAGCTCAAGGTGAGCTAGTGGATCGAGTCGAGGCGAGCTTACCTCGAGTCGAGTTGAGTCTGCTCCCAACCCGACCCAACCTACACCTAACACAACCCAGCAACCTGACCCAATCGACCCAACCCCTAAATCAAATATTCAATTAATAATAATAATTATTATATATATAATATTTGATAGTCATAGAAGGTACCTTGTTGTTGGTGCTGAGAGAGAGAGAGAGAGAGAGAGAGAGAGAGAGAGAGAGGTCGAGTGCAGTGCCATATGGTTGAGATAAGTTGGGCAAACGTTGAGTCAAGCTCGGGTGAGTAGCGAGAGAGAGAGAGAGAGAGAGAGAGAGAGAGAGAGAGAGAGAGAGGGAACTCTAGCGCAACGAGTTAGGTATGGAAGGGAAAGGGTAAGAAAAGGACGGACGAGTAGGCTATGGTTTATGTTTTAATTTTTTTTTATTTTTAAATATTATATATATATATATATATTCGAGCTGAGCTGAGTTTGAGAAGAGTCAAAGTCAAGCTCTACTATGTTCGAATTTGGCTTGTTTTCAAAACAACCTGGGTCATATGAAGCTT
Organism: Magnolia changhungtana; assembly: GCA_030180095.1. Taxonomy (NCBI): domain Eukaryota; kingdom Viridiplantae; phylum Streptophyta; class Magnoliopsida; order Magnoliales; family Magnoliaceae; genus Magnolia; species Magnolia changhungtana. Next base: position 2,840,200 of record JASAUF010000320.1, read on the forward strand.
GGCTCGCCTCGAATCATCGTTCGAGTCGAGTCAAATCAAGCTAGATCGAGCCAAGCCAAGTGAGCTTTTCGATCTTGCTTGGCTTGTGTACAGCCCTAGGCACAACCAAGGATGATTTTGAAGACCTGGTTAATGGCACAAAAAAGGATGACTTTGAAGACCGTACACGTGTCCTTGGATTAATTGAAGGCCCCGCATTAAGAGGACACACGTGTAAGATAAGTTAGAAGACTGATCTGTTACATAGGATTTTTTTATTTTTTTATTGTTTTTAGAAAGCTTTGTTTTACGTGTTTTTTTTTTTCTTTTGTTATAGGGGTAATTTAGTCATTTTCTTTTAAATCCGAATTTTATAAATAAGGTGCTTTCTACCCTAAACCTAGTAATGTTTTTTAATGAAAGCTTGGTGCCTCCTTTCCCTTTCTCTCTGTGGTAAGTTCTTCTCTTCCCCTAATCTCCTCTTCTTTTAAATTCTATTTATAGCCCTCCAACCTTCTTCTCTTTCTATGCCTAGTATATATATATATTTCTTTTGTTGCTATTGACCCTAAAAATTTGAGAATTGATCCCAACCCTCTCTCAGATTTTCTAGCCGTTTTTATTCTAGAAATCCTTTGATTTCCTAGACTAGAGAAGCTGCATTGATTGTTGGATTGAAACCATGTAAGATCCGAAGGTCCCATCCCTCGCCGGATCCAATCCACGCATGATTTGAATACAGTACAGTAGGATTGTGATGATGGTCTGCAGACATTGCATGTTCCCTTTATTTTTATCTTTACTATGATGTGGAATGTGAATATTTCAATTGATTTGCTTAGTTTATTTCGCTGGATAATTTTTGTGCTCACACATGCATTCTAGTTTAGACCGTCCCGCATCAAATTTGGTATCCAAGCTTTAGGTTTTCAATTTTTTTTTGTTAGATCGAGTTATCTGAACTTAGGATCGTTTGTTTTCTCATATAGGATTGTCTAGATAATTCCAAATCTATATGCCACAGAAATTGCTAACCTGATTTTTCATATTCATAGTCTCCTATGAGATACAAATCTAAATTTCTAGATTTGTGTTTTCATTCTAGTTAAATCTGAAAATTTGCTGCATTCATACATCATATAGAAATTGGATCATACATCCATATTGAGGTCTATTCAAACTTTAAGAGTTGGGCTTAGGAAAATCGAGTTCGAGTTTTTGGTGTGTGCCCACTAAAAGTGGTAAGGGTTTCGGCCAACACCCCATCATGAGTAACAAGCAATTAAGCGATCACCTCGCTCAATTACTGCCATAGAGACATCTAACAAAAATATCGAACGAAAACTAACCGCCACCGAAGCTAGACTTGAGCAATTAGAGGCATCCCAAAGGGAGAACCCCACTGTTGGGGGAGATGTGCAGTCACAGGCAGGTGGTGTTGGTGAGGAGCCGGCCCTTACACAAACCCCCACCAATGGCTAGCATGTGGGTAGAGAACGGGCATATCAGGACCGCTTTGATCCTGACGAGAGGGCCATGAAGAATGTCAGGATTGATGCCCCGAGCTTTGATGGTCGCTTTGACCCCAAGGCATTCCTTGATTGGTTAGCTGGCATAGATCACTATTTTGAATAGCATAAGATGTCAGAGAACCGATAAGTGCGATTTGCCAAAATGAAGCTTGTGGGGCAAGCAAAGATGTATTGGACCAATAAAGAGCGTAGGATTGAACGGGTGGGAGGAGCTCCTGTTACCCAATGGAGCGAGATGAAAACTATGCTAAGAGAGAAGTACCTCCCTCTCTCATATCGCCAAAAGCTCATGGAACAATGGCAATCTTTACGCCAAGGATCCATGCTGTCACGGAATACATCGCAAAATTTGAGGAATTCATGATGTGGTGTGACATTGAGGAAGACCCTCTAGTAACGCTCACGCGCGTCAAGACGGGCCTTCGATCGGATCTTCAGTGTGAGCTTTGGGCTCGTCCCGTAACAGATTTGGACGATACATACCAAGTGGTGCAAGAATTAGAGCAGTATTTGAATAGTACTGTCACAAGACGGTTCGATTCCCGAGACTCTAATGTTATGACTGGTTCTCAGGGAATTAGACCCAACATTGGTAATCAACTTAGGGTGCAGGCAAATGTTCCGCCTAGGCGTAGGGATGACATGGGAAAAGGCGTCCTTAGTGCTGGTCCAAGTGGAGGACAGAATGTGCGATGCTACAAATGTGAGAATATTGGCCATTTTGCAACTCGGTGTCCCACTAAGAGCAAAGGAAAAGTCTTAGTCATAGGCAATTCCTAGGATAGCGAGTATGATCAGGGCAACTCTGAAGTCAAAGAATATCAACCCGTAGGATCATTGAGTGATGAGGATGAGGTGGGTGATGATGCCACACTAGCAATTGTCAGGTGTGTGCTAGCCCTGACTAGAAGTAGTATTGACTGGTGTCGCAACACTATCTTCTACACGATCGCCAAGTGTGGCGAGAAAATTTGTAAGGTGATAGTGGAGAGTGAGAGTTGCCATAATGTAATTTCCACTACCACCTTAGGCCGTCTAAAGTTAGATGCCACCCCTCATCCTGACCCGTACAAAGTCTCATGGGTAGACAAGACTTCTCTTCCTGTCACCCATCGAGTTCGGGTCTTATAAGGAGTCCCTGTGATGTGATGTATTACCCATGAATGTAGGTCACATCATCCTAGGCAGACCGTGGTTATTCAATAATGACGTCACAATCTACGGCCGTTCTAATGTGTGTACCTTCATGCATAATGGCAAGAAGATCAAAATTATTCATATGCCACCACAAAACACTGCACAGAAGAAAGGTGAGAAGGCTAGTGAGCCTAAAGAAGCGAGGAAATTCAAACCCAAGTCTCTCCACATCATCATAGCTAAAGAGTTTGAAAGACGGACTAAGGAGGATTCGACAATGTATGCCTTAGTGGTTAGAGAGGCTACACCAGAAGTACCAGTAGAGCTACCCCAAGAGGTAGCCCTAGTCTTAGAGGAGTACAGGGATGTATTCACTAAGGATTTGTCAGATGAGTTGCCACCCATAAGGGACATCCAACATGCCATTGAACTTGTCCCTGGGTCGACTCTACCGAACCTTCCTCACTATAGGATGAACCCTGCAGAGCATGCAGAGTTGAAGAAGCGGGTAGATGAGCTCCTGCGAAAGGGTTTCATCTAGGAGAGCATGAGCCCATGTGTTGTACCCGCTTTACTGACACCTAAGAGAGACGGCACTTGGCGCATGTGTGTGGACAATCGAGCCATCAACAAAATCACGGTCAAGTATAGGTTTCTCATACCTAAGCTTGATGACATGTTAGACATGATGGCTAAATCTACCATTTTCTCCAAAATAGATCTCAAGAATGCTATCACCAAATCTGTATATGCCACGGTGATGAATGGAAGACAGCCTTCAAGACGAAGGATGAGCTATATGAGTGGTTGGTTATGCCTTTTGGCTTGACTAACACACTTAGTATTTCATACGGGTGATGACCCGGGTCTTGAGACCGTTCATGGGGAAATTCTTAGTGGTGTACTTCGACAATATCCTGATCTATAGCACCATTAGAGAATCACACCTTGAACATTTGAAGTTGGTCTGTCACGTCCTTAAGGTGGAGAAATTATACGCTAACCTTAAAAAATGTTCATTCATGTCCAGTCAGGTTGTGTTCTAAGGGTTTATAATGTCAGCAGAAGGGATGCATGCAGACCCAAAGAAAGTCAAGGACAGTTGATTGGCCTGAACCGAGGAACATCCATGAAGTGCAAAGCTTCCATGGCTTAGCCACATTCTATTGTCGGTTCATTAGGAGTTTTAGCACGATTATGGCTCCCATTACAGAGTGTATGAAGTAGGGAGAATTTGTGTGGTCGAAAGCCGCAATTAAGGCTTTCAAAGAAATTAAGGTCAAGATGGTTGAAGCTCCCGTCATGCGCCTTCCCGACTTTCCTAGAGTCTTTGAAGTTGCGTGTGATGCATTTGGTGTTGGTATAGGTGGAGTCCTAAGTCAAGAGGGTCATCCTATTGCCTATTTTAGTGAGAAACTGAATGATGCAAAACAAAAATACTCTACCTATGATAAGGAATTCTATGCGGTAGTACAGTCTTTGAGACATTGGCGCCATTACCTCCTACCGCAGGAATGTCTTATTCTCTGATCATGAGGCCTCACGTTATCTTCACTCCCAGAAGAAACTTAACCCAAGGCATGCTAAGTGGGTTGCGTTCCTTCAAGAGTATTCGTTTGTCTTGAAACATAAGGCTGAAGTAGAGAATAAACCAGCTGATGCCCTTCGCCGTAAAGTGGCGTTGCTCAATTCTTTAAGTGTTGGAATTGTCAGCTTTGAGCAACTGAGAGATGAATATGATGCAGGACAATTAACCACTTGCTCTAAAAGCTCGAACTGTTAGAGCATGGCGAATTAATCCATTTATCTCATAGCCCAAGCCCCACATCTCATGGGTTAGGATCTCGGTTGAACCCCCCTCGTGGACACCAAATCACATGGGTACCGCCTCACACGAGCCACCCACCTCACATGGGTGGGGCTTGCCTCACATGAGCCACCCGTCTCACACTGGCCGCCCACCCCGAGTGTGCCCCTGCATCCCACAGGCAACCCCACTCGTGCCCGGTGTGAAAATGCCCCTGCATTAGAGTACCTCACGTGTCCAAATTTTGGGGGTACCTATACGTCACTCTCGAGTGATCAGCAAAGTGCGGGGGATTTTTTGTTGAGAGATGGATTCCTTTTTAGAGGAAATCGTTTATGTATTCCCCGTACATCCCTCCGTGAATTCCTCGTTTGGGAGCTTCATTCGGGAGGGATAGCTGGCCACGTTGGCCGCGATAATACTATTGCTCACGTAAAGGATCGTTTCTACTAACCAAGTCTTAAGCCAGAAGTCGCCAAAATTTTAGAGCAGTGTAAAACGTGTCAGATGGCAAAGCAACAAAAGAAAAATTCTGGATTATATACGACATTACCCATGCTCCGTGGCAAGACATTAGCATGGATTTCGTGCTTGGGCTTCCCAAGACGATTAAAAAGCACGATTCCATTTTTATTGTTGTGGACCGCTTCTCTAAGATAGCGCATTTCATTCTATGTTCTAAAACTTCGGATGCGTCTAATTTTGCTAAGGTCTTTTTCGATGGTGTGATCCGTCTCCATGGTTTACCTAAGACCACAGTGTCTGACCGTGATGTCAGATTTATTAGCTATTTTTGGAAGACACTATGGCACATGATGGGAACACGTTTGCATTTTTCTACTGCATACCACCCCCAAACTGAGGTGGTTAATCGCAGCCTTGGAAATCTCTTACGATGCTTAGTCGGTGAACATGTGAAAACTTGATATTTAATTCTACTTATAGCCAAGTTCACCTACAACAGTTCAGTCAATAGATCTACAGGATTGAGTCCATTTGAAATTGTTAGTGGATACAAACCTCGGATGCCCATACACTTGTTACCCATGTCAGTTACCCAAAGATCTTCTAAGTCAGCCGATGCATTTGCACGACACATTCATGACTTGCATGCACATGTTAGACAGCGAATAAATGCAAGTAATGATAATTATAAATGTTCAACTGACCAACATCATAGGTGGACATAATTTAATGAAGGGGATTATGTAATGGTTAGGATTAGGCCAGAGCGGTTTCTTCTGGGTTCCGCTAAGAAATTACAAGTTCACAGTACTGGACCATTCAAAGTATTGCGTAAAATTGGGTCTAATGCGAACAGGGTAGACCTTCCACCTGAAATGGGAATAAATCTGACGACCAATGTCGAAGATCTAGTCTTCTGTCCTAACCCTTCCGTTGTTTCTTCTTCCCACCCTTGGCCACATTCTAACTTGACTTCTCAACCCACTCCACCCCTTCCACCATCAATTGACCGTAAGGAAGAAATTGAAGGGATAGTGGATGAGGAGATTGTTTTCACACGGGATGGGGGGCGGGCTTCCAAAGGTACCTTGTCAAATGGAAGAACAAGCCACCATCCGATTCCACATGACTTATAGAAGTGGAATTGCTGGGGATTGATCTAGACCTTCTCGAGACGCACAAAAGTTTTAACTCGTCGAAGCTGAATTCTTCTCACCCGAGGGGAGTTGATGAGGACATCAAACCCTTCAAAGTTTATCAAAGACAAAGGCGGCCGACAAATACAACTTTATGGCTCGATGATGGTTCATGGCACAAATAAGGCTGTACATCGAGCCGAGTCGAGTTGAGGTGGGTTAAGCTTGGCTTGGCTCATCCGTGCTCTCCTCGTGTTCGTGCTCAAGCACGAGCTCGGCCTCGAGCTTACCATTGGAGCTTGACTTGTTTGCCAAACCTTTTGAGTCGAGCTCGAGGCGAGCTAGTGGATCGAGTCGAGGCGAGCTTACCTCGAGTCAAGTCAAGTCTGCTCCCAACCCGACCCAACCTACACCTAACACAACCCAGCAATCCGACCCAACTGACCCAACCCCCAAATCAAATATTCAATTAATAATAATAATTATATATATAATATTAGATAGTCTTAGAAGGTACCTTGTTGTTGGTGCTAAGAGAGAGAGGAGAGCTCGGGCAAGTGCAGGCCGTATGGTTGAGATAATTTGGGCAGACGTTGAGTCAAGCTCAGGCGGCTACGCCGAGAGAGAGAGAGAGAGAGAGAGAGAGAGAGAGAGAGAGAGAGAGAGAGAGAGAGAGAGAGAGAGAGAGAGAGAGAGAGGAGCTCCAGCGCAACGAGTTAGGTATGGAAGGGAAAGGGTATGAAAAGGACGGACGGGTAGGATATGGTTTAAGTGTTAATTTTTTTTAAAAAAAAAATATTATATATATAATATATTCAAGTTGAGTCGAGTCGAGCCGAGCCGAGTTTGAGTCGAGTCAAGTCAAGCTCTACTATGTTCGAACTTGGTTTGTTTTCAAAACGACCTGGGTCATATGAAGCTTGGCTCGCCTCGAGTCATCGTTTGAGTCGAGTCAAATCGAGCTAGATCGAGCCAAGCCGAGGGAGCTTTTCAAGCTTGTTTGGCTCATGTACAGCCCTAGGCACAACTAAGGATGATTTTGAAGACCTTACACGTGTCCTTGGATTAATTGAAGTCCCCACATTAGGAGGACACACGTGTAGGATGAGTTAAAAGACTGATCTGTTACATAGGATTTTTTTTATGTTTTTCTTTTTTTAGAAGGCTTTGTTTTGCGCATTTTTTTTATTATTATAGAGGTAATTTAGTCATTTTCTTTTAAATTCGAATTTTATAAATAGGGTGTTTTCTACCCTAAACCTAATAATGTTTTTTTAATGAAAGCTTAGTGCCTCCTTTCCCCTTCTCTGTAGTAAGTTTTTCTCTTCCCCTAATCTCCTCTTTTTCTAAATTCTATTTCTAGCCCTGTAATCTTCTTCTTCTCTTTCTATGCCTAGTATTTTTATTTTTATTTTGGTTGTTATTGACCCTGAAAATCTGAGAATTGATCCCAATCCTCTCAGATTTTTCAGCCGTCCCTATTCCAGAAATCCTTTGATTTCCTGGACTAGAGAAGCTGCATTGATTGTTGGATTCAAACCATGCAAGATCGGGAGGCCACATCCCTCGCTGGATCTAATCCACGCATGATTTGAATACAGTACAACAGGATTGTGATGATGGTCTGCAACCATTGCATGTTCCCTTTATTATTATCTTTACTATGATGTGGAATGTGAATATTTCAATTGATTTGCTTAGTTTATTTCACTGGATAACTTTTGTGCTCACACATGCATTCTAGTTTAGATTGTCCTGCATCATCCACCCAATTGGAAGCGAGACTATTCCCTGTAGATGCATGCAATCACCCGACAACCATGTGCATTGGGCAATCGTGAATATATTATACATGTAAATGGGGATGGGGAAAAGGCTATTTTTTAAACCTTATAGAAAACTTACATGTACATGGGATGGGTAAAGGGTTATATTTTTTAACTTGATTATGACATGATACAGCACAATGATACATTTATGCATAGTATACAGTTGATCACAATTTTATATTAATGTCATCATGGTTATTATTTATTTATTTTTTTCTTGGTATATTCATGACGAAATGGATGATTGATGTGTTTTTTTTAAAAAAAAATTATTTACAATTTTTTTAATTTTTATGATATTTTCATGAAAATCTAAAAAAATCTTACAATTTACGATACAATAAGATTCAGATCCATTTACGATTTACGATACAATAATGATTATGATAACATTTATAGTGTTAAATATTCCACAGCAAAGGCAACTCCTTGGGAAGATCATTAAAGACCAAAACTTGGAAGTCATGCAGCATAGATTTGACTTCATCAAAACTATGCTCATCTTAGTCGGTAATAGGTTCATGCACATGTTTTGTGACTAGAGCAAAGATTACACTTTTTTCCCTACTCTCTTCCTCGAACTTCCGCATGGTGAGATCACGGGAGTTAAGGACAGCAGCTGATGTCGATGATGGGGGCGTAAATGAAGGAGGTGACATAGGCAACAATAGGCGAAGGTAGATCCAATGACCTCGCCATATGAACAAATGCAAGTTGGCCTCATCGTCACTTTGTACCTTCCGATCAAAAAGCCAAGGTCAACCGAGAAGGATGTGGGTGACATTCATCAGAATTATGTCACATCAAATATTGTCCTCATAATGTCGATTTTAAAGGACACCAAACACCTTCGAGTCATGAGGATGGCAATGTTGTCGACCCATGTAACCTTATATGGTTTTGGATGCCTTTCAATTAGCAACTTGAACTTATCAATCACCTCTTGAGATTAGAGTTGTACAAGAGTTAAGCTTGGCACAGCTCGACTCGGCTTGGCTAGTAGTTGACCCTGGCTTGAACTCGGCTCGGCTCGGACCTCGAGCCTAACTGGCCAGCTCGACTCGGTTCAGTCAGCATCTCGGGCCAGTTCGAGTCGAGTTCGAGCTTGTGCGATATTTTCACAAACACATGGAGTGCACCTTTAATTTCTCACAGTATGCAAAACAGAAAAAGCAATTTATAGGTATTTCATCAAACACTTGATAGGCAGCATCAAAATCAAAATCCGAGGATAGTTTTATCATGTAAAGATTTTTTATTTTTTTTGTAGTGATTTGTTTCGTATCCATACCTTCCTTGCCACCAGCCAATCCCGCGGAGAATGTTCATTGAGTCATTTCATCAAACACTTGGCAAGCAACATCAATATCAAAATAACTGAGTCACCGAATTAATTCAATTTGAGTTCGATTCAAGTTGAGGTTCGATCCAAGTAAATTCGAGCTCAGACAAGCTCGAACTCGGCTCGAAATTTTTTCGAGCTCCAAAAATTAGCTCAACTCGGCTCGAACTCAGTTTCGAACCGAGTCGAATCAATCATTTTTTAGTCGAGTCGAGTCGAGCGAGTTAACCGAGCTAACTCGGTTCGTGTAGAGCTCTACTTGAGATACGATGTTCATTGCACCACCACCATCGATGATCACATTACATAACCTATCTTAGCATTTTACCCGCATATTGGGGGGAAAAAAAAAGGGTATGTCACCAATCTTCATCTTCCTCCTCAATGGTGGTAAGGAGGAGCCGTATGATCAGAGTAGGACCTTCAACCTTAGCTTAAACCGCAATTTTAGCAAGAGGGTCATCTGGTTATGATGTTGGCTTTGCATAAGGTTGTTCCATCTCGATGTGCTCATCCTAATGCTCAAGGTCATCTGGGTAGTAAGAGTCCTCATTAGTCATTACCACGATAGTGAAGGTTCCTGCCTTGCAAACACTCAGTAAAAAAGTGACCTATCTATCCACAACGATAACAGTCAACACTCTGTCATTCTTGCCTAAGGGGAGGATTAGGATTAAGGTTTTACCTTCTGGTGTTATGTCCCAATAGCGTTGGTTGCCTTTGGTAAGAATTTTATGGTGGAGGGCATTGTAAAGGTTGTGGTTGTGTTACAAGTGGAGTCTGCATCTATGGGTGCAGCTAAAAAGAGTAGGGAGGTGGTCAATAGCCCTGTGGAGTCCCGTTAAGATGTGAAACCGAACCCTTTTACACATAAGGTTCCCTTAGTTAGAGAACCAAATCATCAAAAAGAGTATGTTATTGCAGTTGTTACTCAACTCGTCAAGCCTTTCAATGAACATCATCAACCGACTTGAAATCATGCATGACCATCTCGAGCTGGATTTCTTGGCGTAACCCAGCCCGATAGCGATTAGCCGTTATGCAGCCCGTCTCTACAAGTTTACAACAGACAAAAAGATCATTGAACTTCTCAATGTAGTCATCCACCAATAAAGTTCCCTGTTTAAGCATAAGGAACTCCTAGAAAAGAGTATCAATGTAATTTGAAGGCAAATACTTACTTTACAGCTTCTCTCATGTCAGCCCACCTAGTGCTAGCAAGACAACCCATGATGAGATTATTGCCGTCAATGCTTCACCACCAAATTCTTGTTGGGCCATTTAGCTTAACCTTGACAAAGGTCACTCGTTGGACAGTGTCCGCATCATACCATGAAAAATAATTTTCAAGTATTGTAATCCAATCAACAAAAGCATTTACATCAAAGCAACCCATGAAGTCTGGAACTTCAACTCATAGGCTAGAATGGGGGCTGAATTTTGGGGTTTTAATGGGCTAGAGTGGGGCTGATTTTGGAGGTTTTAATGGGCTGGAATAGAGTTGATTTCGGAAGTTTTAATGGAATGGAATGGGGTGGGATGGAATGGGACTGATTTTTGGAGTTTTAATGGACTGGAATGGGGAGGATTTTTGGGTTGTTACTGGGCGGGATCATGGAGGGTAGATGGCTGTCAAAATTTCGGCAGTCTCCTCTTGTCAATTGGACTTTTGGGTTTTGTAAAAGAAAAGGAAAAAAAAAAAGTACATGGCAGGTAGGATGGATGGATGCAATGAAGAAAATGGAGGAGATAAAGAATTTTATGATTAAAGAACTTGGAAACAAAATATGAAAATTGTTGTTGATATAGGACTTCAACCCAAAAATTGGGACCCACTTTGATACCAAACTGGTGTAGGCGGTTGATGGGAAGGATCCGCCCAAACATAGGCACCTTCGATTAAAGCACAAGAACACAAAGTAGAAGAAAACAATTCCAGAAATAAAGTTGATTAAATTCAAAAGTGCCTTCATACTACTCATGCTAGGCCCTTACATAAGCTTTAAAATGTATATGTAAGGAAGATTCATAATGTCATTAACAACCAACAACTAGTTATAAAAATGAAAAAGTAGTAAAAGAGATGCCTAAAGGATAAAAATGCAATTAAAAAGTTTGACTAGTTGATTATTGAATAGCTATAGCTAGTTAATTGATTTTGCTAGCTAGTTACCTAAATAGGAGGATGTGCCAACTATTGGTCTTGGTCTTGGTCTTGGGATTGGGCTTGGGCTTAATGGGCCTAGCCCATGGATCGTGGGCCTGTGTTCAGCCTGCATCGATGGTCCTCTAGCCTCATGACCACCACCAATCACTTGTTTCCAAGTTTTAAAATACACAACAAGAAGGAAAGGAAGTCATGTTGCCATTTTGTTATCTAGTAAAACTAATGACTAAAAGAATATTTGAAGAAAGATGGAACATGAAGAACTAATGACAATGATAATGGAGGGTTCTCTTCCTAAAATAGGAGGCCAGAGCTGCCAAAAATACAGATACTTTCAGATCCAGAACTAGGAGAAAATAATGAAAAATCTATGTCCATACCAGTCATGTGATCTGATGCACCTGAATGGATTATCAATAAGATACTCGATTCAAATACTCAGGTAATATTGGAAGTAGATAATGAAAGCTGATATTCGGAAACCGTTTCCTCTAGCCTTCAGTAATCACATCTCTGAGATCAACATGAGTACTCTCTAAAGGCGTAGGATGATGGATATTACTGGTCTCGTCAATTGGAATGTTGGCCACATTGACTCAAGTTTGGATGAATGATCCAACATGTGTCGTTGGTGCATTGCTTTCTAACACAATGAGTGCACTTTAGCACCTGTTTCTCAGAAGGTGTGAATATTCAGATTCCACCAGGAGTTCCCCTTTAGTTACCTTGGGAATTTGCTGCAAAAACTGAGCACTCGGCATCAAGAACAACGGAGCATTGCATAGTTGATCTTCTACTGCTTCCCATCGTATGTAACTATACAGTATACACTGAGTCAAGATGGAAGACGACTCTTTGCTAGGACTTGAGTACGTTACATATGATATTTTTATATTCATGTTAGCCAGGACCTTGAAGATTCTTCATTGCTCTATTTGCTTTCCATAGTTTCTACTGTAAGATTTGGAAGTTAGTAGTGATCCAACTCCTCCCATATATTATGCAAATATATGTAGTATTCTTCCATACTCATCTGTCCCTGTCTGATATTTGCCCGAACCAGCCACCCCTGCTGCAATAGAAGCCCCGTCCAATCACCGAGGAGTCCGCCTCACATTGCCAAGACCAATATTATCAAGGGCCATGCACCCCCAACATCTTTAGGAAGGTCAGCTCAGGTAATTCGCTAACCAATCTAATTTATAGACTATCTTTGCCTCTAAAAAAATAAGAAACTGACTTTAAAAAATTCTAAATCAAGGCCCAAATTGAAACCATTTCCAGAGAATACGTGTGGCTCACTTTGCACCCATTGTATGGCTTGTGTTTACTACTATGCCTTTTGGCCTTCATGCACTTCATCAACTGGCCCCTTTGAGACATTGCCTGTTAGGGAAGTGAGCCATCCCAAAATTCGATGGAGGGAACATGTAAACATAGACGTTAATCCACCGAATGACATTGAGATCAGGTCCTTGAACTGACGAAAGAAGGAGAGAGCTGAAGACAAGCGTATAAACCTATGTATAGTGACATGAGTTTCCCTGTGAGTGGCTATAAGCTACTGCTGAGTTGTCATCATGAGAGAGAAAAGATTAGCCAAAAACACTTGTTACCTGGGTGCATTTCTATTTGCTTTTCCCACTACAATCAAAATAGCTCCAACCCTGTTTAAGAAGTCTTATGTCTTTTAAGCTCTCAAGACAAATTAGCAGCAAGAATTTGGCAACAGTGGAGCTGATCATAAAAAATTAATGCAATGGGAGTCAAGTCACTAGCCAAAGTAGAAACTTATTGCTAATCATATTATACTACATACACAGAAAAGGAACATGCTCAACTTAATTTCCACTAACATATTAGATAGAGAAAAATCAGGTAAATCAGGTTCAGATGGCCAAGCAAGCTTTTAATTTTACTAAATCACTAACTTCATCAGTTACAAGCATATGGAACTCACCTTGGCAACCACAAGGAGTCCACTTGTGCCTTTGTCCAATCTATGCACAATGCCCGGGCGTATAGAAGCACCCCATATGCAGGAACTGAAGTCTTCATCGGAATTTTGATCCACGGAAAAGCTATCGAACTCATTGTCAGAACAATCTTCCATCTTAGAAAACGTGACATTGTTCAGCAATGAAACTGTTGGAAGTTTACAGTGATGAAGAATGCCATTTACAAGTGTGCCATTAGCATTACCAGGTGCTGGATGAACAACCTAGAATCATGTAGCCAAAAAGTGATTGAGTGCCACCAAGCAAGGAAAACATCATGAATAAGTCAATCAAGAAATACAATCATATCATGAAGAGGAAAAGTAATTATCCCTGGGATTAAGAGATTTGTAATCAGGGGTTTCGCCTTTCTATGGATGCAAGAAATAGAAGAGCTGAAGACGGCAACAGGGCGTACTGAATGGGGCTCATTTTGGCGGTAAGAAGTATCTGCTCAACATGGCAACGTATGGCCCTGAGGTTGTCAGTCAGCAGAATGGAGAGAAGACTGGAAAAAGGGAAACGAGAGAAAAAAGAGCAGCCACAGAGAGTTTCAACAGAAGGAATTTGGGAAGAATGAGAGGAAATCATACAGGGAGATGCTTTCTGGAGCTTCTAACCAAGGGTATTCAAAGCAGGTTACTGAAAGGTCAATCCCTCACAGCTGAACCAATGGGTATGAAGGGAGCAAAAAGAGGGGGTCCCCAAGGTGAAGGTTCAACAAGGATGGCTGAGAAGGCCTGGGATGACTTTTAGTTGTGTTTCACAGCGTCGATTAGGCCAGGTGCTTCGGTTGAGGTGGAAGCTTGGATTTCTGAGAATTGTAGTATTGAGGACCTAGTGGTTGAGCATTTAAGCGATTTGACAATGTGGATTTTTCTGCGACCGGAGGTGGATATCGAAAGGTTTACATGTAATGTTTTCAGAGACAACACAGTGCAGGGTATCTTCAGGTGCGAAGAATGGTCAGTTTTCAGATGGCAGGAAGATTTGCATCAGCTCTGGGATTTACCACTGGAACTCTGGATTCACGAAGTGTTCGTGGAGATGGGGTCCTGTATCAAGGAAGTGATAGCGATTGACCTGTAGACTGAAGGATGCAAGTTACTGAGGTATGCAAGAACAAGTGAAAGAAAAAAAAATGGATGGTGCAGGAGAATATTTTCTTTTCAGTAGAAGAGCCCAAGATTTCGATTAAGGTGGTGCTGGAATCATCATCTTTTGTGGAGAAAGGGATCTCGGAGAGGAATACTGTTGGTGGTGGTAGGATGGGAAAGAAAGGGGGTAGAAGAAAATTGGTGGAAGAGGTGCTGGAGGAAGATGGAGTAGCAGCTGGGTGCTCCAGCGATCCACCGTGTCGAGAGATGTCAATGTGTAAAGTGCTGGTTAGAGGGTAGAGAGATAATGAGGCATTGACGCGTGGCGATGGCAGCCTTTACATTAAAGGGAATTCAGCGGGAATGGACTCGTTGCAGGAGCAGATGGTTTACAGAGAAACAGCCAATGAAGTAGAGACATGTGGTCCATTAGTCAAATCACTTTGGGAAGCAATGGAGGGTTTTTTCGACATGTGTGGAGGTCAGGAGACGGATGTCAACGCTTCATTTAACAAGGCAACATGTGTATTAAAATAAAGTGAGAGAAATATAAGGTAGGAGTCACATGAGCGAGAGAAGGCGCATGCGGAATATTTTTTTTCATTTTGGCACAGGTGGAAGAAATTGAAAGTCATGGCACCTGAAAAGGCACAGATCTCTATTTCTCGAAGACAATTGTTTACAAGGGTCAGCGAGAAAAGACAAGTCTGCAAAAGCTAAGTGCCGAAGGATTTCGATGGAATCTGATTTTTCTGATCTGAAAATCCTGTTGACTGGTAACGCCCAATCGGAGAATGTCTCTCAGGTTACTGATCTTGCTGATCCAGGGCAGCTAGTGATAGTGCCGTATGACAAGTACGGTGCATGGTTCTCTTCAAAAGGATTGATACAGGTTTCTGGTGGGTGCAACACGGGGGGGGGGTTGGTCAGATAATTCTAGAAGCTTACCCTTCAACCCATTCCATTCTAGCCAATACTGCAGATGAGGCAGTTCCGCTTTTTGTTGTATTCAAAGAAATGCCGTGCACTCATCGCATTAAAGAAAGGTTAGTATTTGATAATAGCAATTTTACAATTAGGGCCTCTTTGGATTCATGAAAAGCATGAGAAAGGAAATAGTGTTTCTTAGGAAACCTTTTTTCTAGGAGACTAGGAAAGGAAATATTGTTTTCCTTGTTTGTTTTTCAACAAGATTTTCGTAGAAATTTAGAATCTATTTTCAAGTTTATTGTTTGGCAAAACAAAAAAATTTCTTGAAAAAAATTTAGGTAGTCACTAGCATGTGCCAGATTCATGCATGTGGCACATGTGAGATGCTTAGAGATGAACAGTGGCACATGTGGCATGTACGGTATATGTAGATGCTTGCAGCTGAATTGTGGCACACATGGTACATGTGAGGTGCTTGAAGTTGTACAGTGGCATATGCGGCACAAGAAACACATTGGCACATTTGACATGTGGGCACTAAATCTAGATGACAAAACTACTGCACATTGGCACCATTCACATGTGGCATATTTGGTAGATTGAAGATGGACAATGTCATTTGTGGGGTGCTTTGTGCATGTGGAGCACAAGTAAGATGAATGGTAGTACATATGGCACAATAGCACACATGAGGCGTAGGAGAAGATGGATGGTAACATGTGGCACATTAGCACATGTGGCACAATAGCACACATGAGGCGTAGGAGAAGATGGATGGTAACATGTGGCACATTAGCACATGTGGGGCTGTTTACACATGTGAGGCAATCGAGAAGATGGATGGTGACACAATAGGTGGTTAAACAAGGAGAGTGGCACATTTGGGCTTTAACCCTTGAGAAACCCATTTTCCTTCCATCGTAGGAAAATGTGTTTCTTAGGAGTGGAGGTGAGAAAATAAATTTATTTATTTTCCAATAGAGATAGAAAGTGAGAAATAGTGTTGGTAGGGGAAGCTGGGCATGTCTGACCCGATCCAGTGGATCCGACCCGATCTAAACTGAACCAACAGCCTGGATCGGTGCGGATCGAGTAGGGCCATTCAAATCCAACAGTTTTTCGAATCGAGTTCGGATCGTGGTCAATCCGAATTGAAATCACCGAATGGATCCGATCCGGACCTATTTGATCTGATCTGATCCGGAGTGATTCTTATGGATATTTATCACATATTTTTCTTATGAATAGGTTGGATAACAAATAACATCATTAGGGCCTTATAAATTTTTCGATGGTGGAAATCAATACTTCTACTTTTTTCCTATGGTATGGTCCACTTGAGCTTTGGATATGCATCAATTTTGGGTTCAACCACTAAAATGATCCGGAAAAACGAATGGACGGCATGGATAAACCACATGCATTCACGGTGGGCCCCAACAAAGTTTACTCAGTACAATAAGAGCCCACAATGCAATTTCGTGGGAAGCGAAATGCGTACTGAGTAAACTTTGTGGGGTCCACCGTGATTTATATATTTTATCCACTCCTTCCATCCATTTTATAAGATAATTTTAGGGCTTAAGCCCAAAAATGAAGCATATCCAAATCTCAAATGAACCACACCGTGGGAAACAGTGTGAATTGAAAATCTACCATTGAAAAATTCTTGGGGGCCACAGAAGTTTTGGATCAAGCTTATATTTTTATTTTCCCTTCATCCATGTCGGTATGATCTTATGAACAGGTTAGATGACAAATACACATCATTGTGGGGCCTAGCAGGGTTTCAACAGTGGAAATCATTATTCCCACTGTTTCCTGTGGTATGATACACTTGAGCCTTTTATATGCTTCAATTTTGGGCCCAACCCCTTAAATGAGGTGTAAAATCGGATGGACGGCATGGATAGACCACATACATTCACGGTGAGCCCAACTGAGTTTACTCAGTATGATAAGAGCAACTCAGTACACAATCCGATTTCAATTTTGTGCACGGCACGTCAACACAGCAGCTTACAGTTGTGTAGATACGTGTCACGCAAAGATGAGCGGAGACATGCCTCGAGCTCCGAGTTGTACGAACGGCTCAAATGAGATCAAAATTACATGGGCCCCACAATGATGTGTTTATTATATCCATACCATTTATCCATTTTTCGTGATCATTTTAAAGCATTTGAAAAAAAAAAATTGACTCATAGGCCCAACCCCATCCAACTCAACTCAATTCGGGTCAGGCAAACCGTGCATCGGATCGGTTCGAGTCAGATGTCCCGGACTCGGTCCCGGATCGGATCGAGTTTGGGTCAGCCCATGTAGATTTCAGACCGAATTGAGTTGGACCCAATCCGATCTAACTCGGTTTGATGCCTAGCTCTAGTTATTAACATCCGACTTCCATCAGGTTTTCTCGTCAGTTTTTGGTCCAAAAAGGCCGAACCATCGCCCGCAATTTTTAGCGAAGTTAAGCAAGTGTCACAATAGATGGTGGGGCTACCTTGGTGTGTAGGAAGAGATTTTAAAGTGGTCAAATTTTCTTTTGAAAAACCAAGTGGAGGTCGTACTACTCATAGCATGAAAGAGTTTTCCAATTGGATCTTAAGAAATGAGATGGTGGATCTTCGTATGGGGGAGGTAATTCACATTGACAAATGCATAGCCAAGAGTAGAAAAATCTAAGTTGGATTGATTTCTTACCTCTTTGGAATGGGCAGAAAAATATCCACTTGCATTTCAAAGAGGTCTCTTGAAGCCAGTATCTAATCATTGCCCTATCGGTTTGGAGGTGGATGAAGATAATTGGGGTTTGCATCCTTTCAGGTTCAAATTGACATGGTTAGAGCCGGAGAGATTTTCGAAATTGATGCAAGAATGGTGGTCATCTTTTGTGGTAGAAGGTTTTGTAGGTTTTGTTTTGTTTCAGAAACTCAAGTTGTTAAAAGGAAAAATTAATGGATGAAAGAAAGAGGTTCTAGGGAATTGAGAAGCAGATTTTGAATCATTATTAAAGGAAATTCAAGCAATGATAATTAGGAGAGTATGGATTTATTGGAAGAAGAAAGTGGGAGAAGGGAGTCCTATGGCATAAAGCATAATGTTAGGCTAAGTGGAGGAAATTAAATAGAAGTAGCACTCAAGGGCGACATGGTTTAAGGAAGGGGATAAAAATACAAATAAAATCCACATTATGGCTAGCGCTTTGGCTAGAGCAAATAAGATTTTCAAGTGTAGAGGTGGAAGGGGGAAAGGTAGAGGACAAGGCAAAGGTATGTGGTTCAATTGTCAATTTCTACAAGGTCCTTGTGGGTGCAAGAATGGGAAAGACCAAGGCTAGATATCTTCCTTTCAATCAAATTTCAAAGGACAATGCGAACTCTATAGAAAAATAGTTTTCTGAAGATGAGATCAAGACAATAGTTGATTTTTTTATTTTTTATTTTTTTTTAAGATGATGCAATTTATTAGGCAAAACCCGATTAACAATTCAAATTATACTTGGTTTCTTTTATTTTAAGCTTCGCTTGGCTTTCATTTTATGTTTTTAAATTGGTGGGGAATTTAAGAATCATTTAGAGAAACATTTTAAAAAAACAAGAATCAATGAAAAAAGGTAAACCATTTTATTTTTGTTCTTCATAAGAGATTAAAT
The DNA here is from genome assembly GCA_030180095.1 of Magnolia changhungtana. Classification (NCBI taxonomy): domain Eukaryota; kingdom Viridiplantae; phylum Streptophyta; class Magnoliopsida; order Magnoliales; family Magnoliaceae; genus Magnolia; species Magnolia changhungtana. The sequence goes on from JASAUF010000320.1 coordinate 2,859,273, forward strand.
GATATATATTCTCTTTAATGTTAAATCGTAGAGCTTTCTTTTTCTTATGATTTCTTACTTTTTAACTAGTCGAAACACCTTTGTGGAATGATGGTTAGAAATCAAAATATCCTTTTTCGTTGGTCTATGAAATCAAATGTTGCTTTTGCAATATGATTCTACATTCGAGAAAGGTAACAAGAACATAAATTATTAAATCCTCGTGTGTTTTTTAAGAAAAAATTCTTAGAAGAAAAAAAAAATAAAATTGGAAAGATAAGAATCATTTAATTTTTAAGTAATACCAATGATAATGTAAAAGTTTTTTTTTTTAAATCCCTGATTTATTTATATTTTTCGTATTTTTAAGAAAATCATAAAAAATCTTATGATTTATAATAAGATTTGCGATTCGATACAATTCAAACACTATCACGATTTGTGATACAATCACGATTTTGACAACATTGCCAAAGCCTAGAGGTGACTGATGCTCTGAGGAAAATTATTGACCTCAAAGCCACGGATGAGACTCACATATTGGCCCCTAGATAGCAAGAAGGTGGTGTACCTAACAAATGAGAATTGTTAACCACATGTAGTTATATCAAACCCTATGACTATATCATGCCCAAACACACCCAATCCAACAACAACAACAACAACAACAACAACAAACAACAACAAAAAAAAAAAAAAAAAAAAAAGAAGAAGAAGGTTCTTCCACTTGAAAAGAAAGGAAAAACAATGCAATAACCACCGAATAATCGAAGCTCTCACAAGTTGCACAAACCCTAGCCCAAGGCTTGTAGGAAAGATTAAAAAATGTTCGAAAAATATTGGACATGTTTTGTTTATTAAGTTTTTATATGAAGGGAAACAAAAGAGAAGCCCTATTACTAATCTAGGCCTGACATCAAGCATAAACTATTAGGGGTGCACACGGGTCGGTTCGGTCCGATTCTGGGGTGAAACCGGAACCAAACCGTTCCATACGGTTCCAGGAATTTCAGAACCGGAACCGGACCGTTAGCACCCTAGAATCGAACCAGACCGTGAAAACCAATTCGGTTCCAGATCAGTTCCACGATTCTGGGCTTTTTAAAATCCAGCCCAATTGGTATAAATTGTTGGGGCCCATGTTTTGGCACACTTGTTGATCTGAAGAGAGAGAGAGAGAGAGAGAGAGAGAGAGAGAGAGAGAGCGATAGAGGAGCAATAGAGAGAGGACCAGCTAGAGAGAGAGAGAGGAGCAACGAGAGAGAGAGGACTGGTGAGAGGGAGAGAGAGAGAGAGAGAGAGAGAGAGTGCAGGGGGCTTGGGCAGCCGCACGCAGACGCAGCAGGGTTAGGTTGGGTAGACTTTACCGAACCATATCCAACGGTTCTTTGATTTTTGAAACCGAAACTAGAACCGGTGCACTCTATAACCGAACCAAACAGGACCGTTTAATCAGTTCCGGTCCGGTTGCACAGTTCTACTGGTTCGATGTGCACCCCTATAAACTATGGGTTGGATATTATAATCTCAACCCTACACTCTTTATCAAAGGAAAACGGCTAAAATACCCCTATCTACTTTAGTGAGACATAAGCAAGGCAAACGTAAACAAAAATTCATCCAAAAATTCAAAACTAAAGGAAAATACCACCAAAAAACTTTTTTGTGGACCAAAAGTGTAGCATGGGTGCCACAATGCGTGATCCATTTGATTGGTCTATGGATTCGGCCCATTATTCATATTTGGGCCCCTTTCCACGCTCTAATCCATCACAAAACTCCTTAGCAAGTACATCAACCCGACCCATAACATTGGGTAGTCTACATCCTCATCATCCTCCCCAGGTAGGGAAGGACTCGACTTTGAGTCTAATTCACCACCCGCTGCACTGGATAGTGCAAGATCAACAACTTTGAACACATTTGATGTGTTCACTATGGGTGGTAGCTCAGTGCGATACGCGTTACCGTTAATCCACTTCCAGATCTTGCATGGGCTGATGTTTTGTTGCTTCGACTTGTTAAAAGTGCTCATTGCGAACCATTCTTTCCACATGTAGACCCACACAACATCTCCCTGTTCGAAAACCACCTTCCAACGTCGTCTATCTGCCACAAAGCTTACATGGGACATAAGGCTGACATCCCCTGTGGTTGCGGGTTCGCCCAGAACCTCTCTCTCATGGGTTTCAATCAAGGTATTCCGTAATAGTAATAGTGACCAGAACAGCTACCAACGTTACCTTTACAATCTGGGCTATAACAAAAATCATAGTCGCTTTTTTGTTATTAAAAAAAATAATAATAAATAAATAAATAAAATTGAAAAACCTGTACCAACCCCATAATGAACCATTAAGGGGTTGTTACAACCTTTACGGGGGGATGTAGCAGGCCGTTACAAGGGTTGTAACAGTTGCCACTGGTCATTTTTTCCAGAATGTTTGTTACAACCCTGTAACGTATAACGATTTCCACCATTGCACCTCTATGTAAGGGCCTTTATGGCCCCGTAACGACCGTTATAGCCAGTGTTGTCATGTGCGATCGCACATTCGAATATGCGATCGCATATTCACACATCCAAATGGAAATTGCATATGCGACAGTGGCATATGCGATTTCGCAAATATGCAATCGCATATTCACAATACGCGAGAATATGCGATCGCATACAGCATATGAGATTGCATATTCGCCAACGGTCAGAAATCTAATTGTTTTCTGACAGTTGGAAAATTTATTTATTTTTTAAAAAAAAAAAACTGTATTTTTTTCCTATAAAATGTGATTCTAAACACTCCTACATGCACTTAAAGTTCAAACTCTCTATCTCTATTTTCTACTCTCTGACACTCTTTTACATAATTCCAAGCCCCAAGCTCCACTCCATCCATATTTCTTTCAAGTTTGAAGTTTCAATCAAGAACAACTACAACTATAAGGATTTAAGAATCAAGAGACAACCAAGCTCCATCCATTGAACTCTCTTTCTAATTTTTCCAAGTTATAAAGATCATAATCATATTCACACACCCACCACTCTCTCTTTCTATCTCTCTTTCTTAAAGTTTCTTTACATTGAAGAGACTCAAGAGACTCAACTTACATTACAAGTTGCAAGTTTAATTTATTATAATTTGAGTTTCTTCCAAGTTCTAAGTTCTAACATTTTTTTAAGTTTGTTACTTTGTTACTTACAAGTTACAAGTTACAACACAACTTCCAAGTTACAAGCTCAAATTACAAGTTACAACAAATCTACAATATTCTAGACTCAAGACTCAAGGGTCGAGGCAAAAGTGAAGACCAGAAGTGAAGAATTTGTGTTTTTGTAAATTTGTAATTGTGTTTGTGTGTAAATCTCTCTCTCTCTCTCTCTCTCTCTCTCTCTCTCTCTCTCTCTCTCTCTCTCTCTCCCCCCCCCTCTTTTACTACAAGTGTAAGTGTAACTCTCTCTCTTTCTCCTTTTCTTTTCCCTCTCCCTTTCTACTACTAGTCCAAGTGTAAGTAAGTGTAACTCTCTCTCTCTCTCTCTCTCTCTCTCTCTCTCTCTCTCTCTCTCTCTCTCTCTCTCTCTCTCTCTCTCATATCTCTTAAGTCTCTTTACTCTTTAATCTTTATTTACTTAGCTTTTAGTTTACTTTTTAATACTAGCAAGTAGCAACTTACAATCAATACACACACCACCAACATAATGTCTTCTTCCCAATCTTCCTCTTTAAAACCTAAGTCGAATGACCTGGGTTGGAAGTATGGGCACTATCGTAGTGTTTCGGATAAGACTCACATAGTATGTGAGTTATGCGGGTATGTGGGTTCTGATGGCATTGCAAGGCACAAGCAACACCTTGCACATTTACCGAAGTCAAATGCAAAAACATGTGGCAAAATTACTCCAGAAATTCAAAGGGAGATCATGGAGTATATGGATAAACAGTAAAGAAAGAGATACGATTGTGCCCAACGTCACTAGGAATATATAAAACAAGACGCATATGAAGATATAAACATAGTTAATGTAGATGAAGCTAGTCCCACTCCCCCAAGTACAACCAACGGTCTCGAAAAGAGCCGGAGGGCATGGGCTCATGGATAGATGGTATAGACCACACCCCGAGGATGTGGTCGACAAAAGGGATCGAGGCAAAGGGCCGGCTCAAACAACTTCAGAAAACCGATATAAACAAAAAGATAGGAAAATCACTATTCAATATATTACTAAGTGGTTTTACCAAACCGGCATTACTTTCAACACCGTTACATCAAGAAGCTTCAATGTAATGGTTGAGGCTATAGGTCAATTTGGACCTGGGCTTAAACCTCTTTCATATCATGAAATGAGGGAGACGTGCCTGAAAACCGAAGTTGATTATACATGATCCCTTATAACTGAATATAAAGAATCATGGAAAACATATGGGTGTTTACTAATGGCCGATGGATGGACCGATAGATCCAGTCGGTCTCTCATTAACTTTTTGGTAAATCGTCCAGCTGAACAATGTTCTTGAAGTCCGTCGATGCATCGGGTCATTCACATACAGGAGAATACTTGTTTAGCTTACTAGATAATATAGTTGAAGAAATAGGTGAGGAATACATTATACAAGTAATTACAGACAACGTAGCCTCGTATGTAATGGTCGGTCATCTTCTTATGGAGAAGAGGCTTCTTTTATTTTGAACCCCCTGTGCGGCCCATTGTGTTGATCTTATGTTAGAAGATATAGGTAAGTTATTTATAAACATGATTGCAAGGGCTAGAAGAATCACAGTCTTTATGTACAAACACGCCCTTCTTCTCAATCGAATGAGAAAACACATTGGGGATAACTTGCTATGTCCAACAGTCACCCATTTTGTTACAACCTTTTTAACACTACAAAGATTACATGCAAAAAAAATCAGAACTTAGAAGCTTTGTAGTGTCAACCGATTTTATAAGTGAGCCTCGGTCAAAGAAGGCTGAATGGAAACAGGTTCAACAAATAATCTTTTAGCAAAGTTTTTGAACACAAGTGGTAAAGGCGCTAAAAGCATCCGAGTCATTAGTCATTGTGTTGTGATTAGTGGACAGGGATGAGGAGCCTGCAATAGGTTACATATATGATGCGATGGAGAGGGCAAAAAATAAGATTATGAACCATTTTAACTATAAAGACTGTGATTACAAGCCAATTATAGATATTATAGATATAAGATGGGGCAGCCCAATGTCATCTCCATTGTATTCGGCTACTTACATCCTTAACCCAGCCTGTTTATTCACTTCTGCTGATCCAACGGAAGCACTTACTATGCATATAGTTGGATTTATTAATGTGTTGGAAAGAATGATTCAAAATAGAGAAGAACAGAACAAGATCTCAACTTTATTAGACTTCTACACAAAGAGTAAGGGGATACTCTCAAGGGATATCGTCATCAGGCATCGGACAATGAAATTACCCAGTAAGTACTACCATGAATGTCAGTCTTACAAATAGTTTTTTTACAATGTAATCTACAAAGTGACTCTAACCTACTTAAACTATTTTTCTCAGTTGACTGGTGGGCTGTCTATGGAGTGGACCTGAACAGGAATGATCCAGCTCTAAAGAAGCTGGCTATGAGGATTCTTGGACTCACGTGTTCTGCCGGTGATTGCGAGCTCAATTAAAGCACGTTCGAGGCGGTACGTTTAGTAATTGTAAACTTCAATTTTTTAGTGTAAGGCATAAGCTAAATTAATTACCTAAACAGATAATGTCAAATGCGCTTTCTTTCATGCAAATTCATACCAAGAAAAGTGATGCAAGATACATGATTTAATGCTAGCATGCAACGTGGAGATTATGAAAAAGTCCATAAAGTAATTCAATTAACAAAAGATGCTGACCTACCAAGTAATTAAGAGTAAATAATAGGAAATAAAATCTGATTTAACCTAAATCACATGCTCGCATGCTAAGAAATCACATAAATCAATTAAAACTAGGACCGATGGAAGAATAGAACTTCCAATTTAGCATAGGCACATTCCACACTCAATGGACAGATTTGTAGGTTTTATGGTTAGGGTTAGGAAAGGAAAAATCTGAAATATGGAGAATTAGGGTTCCTGAGAATTGGGGATTTTGGAATTAGGGTTTTTAGAAATTGGGGAAAATAAGAAATTGAAGATCTAGGATTTATAAGGTTGTAATGGAAGGGAAGAAGAAGACAAGAGAAGAAGAGAATACCTTTCAAAGAGGAGAGAGGAAGGATGTAAGACGAAGAATACCTTTCGAAGAAGAGGAAGAGGAAGGATGTACCTTGGAATCCACCACCAAACAAGCTTCTACCCTTCCACAATTTAATTGGAAGGGAGGGTTTGTTTTTTTCAAAAAAACCTTAGAAAACAAAGAGGAAAATTCATTCACACAAGAGAGCTTCACTCTTCTTTTTTTCTTCTCAAATCTCCACTAGGGTTGGAACTCCACTCCCCTTAAGGTTTTATAATTAAAAAATTCGGAATTAAAATTCAGTATAATTACAACTATGCCACTCACTTAAGTGACCCATTGTCCAAAATAAGAAAACTAAAACATATATTATCAATCTCAACCATCAAATAACTCTTTAAAATAACAAAAACCATAAAGAAAGCAAGATCAGAGTCCAAGGGGCCCAAATCTAAACGATCTAGTGGCCCGATGGCCTGATCGATAAGATCCAACGGTCGGATCGACACGAAATAGAAATCCTGTAACTAAAATAGTCTCCTAAGCAGCCCACATGCATCATCCCAAACTGGGGTCTTCCTGATGCACGTTCAATGCATGTGGGGTCTTCAAAATGGCCTGGCGGGCCCTATCTAGAACTCGTCTCCCTTCCACAAAGAAGGCTGGGCTGATGTGAGTACCCGTCTCCGTTTTTGGTACACCTGAGTAGGTCCTCTGATGTCCCCATCAATTCTCCTCAATTGAGGAGATTTCGTCTCTAGCGAAATAAAGCTACAATGATGCTTAAGGAGGTCCAGGTCTTGTCGCTGAAGCTCTAACTCTGTGATCCATGTATTGTCTGATTTTGGTCTGCCCTTCCACTTAACAAGGTACTCCTGGTAACCGCCATATCGTGTGGAAACCGCTTCATCATCTAAGATATCCTTCATCTCATCTCTTCTCATAGGTATGGATGGTACGAATGGTAAATGTTGAGAAGAGGGGTCAAGTAATGGCCATGGGTTTTGGGATAGGTCAGGGATATCATCATCAAAGTTCATGTGAGGGTTAGGGGAATATCCATGAAACGGTACAAGATCTTCCACATTAAATGTGGAACTAATACTCATGTTAGGTGGAAGATCTATCAAGTAAGCATTCAAACCCAGTCTTTTCAAGATTTTATATGGTCCAGCGCTACGGGCTTGTAATTTTTTTACGGTTCTCTATGGAAACCTTTTTTAACATATTTTAATCATAACAACTTCATTACCCATAACAAACTCTTTAAACTTATGGTGTGAGTCAGCAATCATTTTGTATGTTTCATTACTTATGTTGATTCTTTTTCTAATCTCCACATGTAAGTCATGCGTATATTGCGTACATGCATATGCAAACTCTGAAGGACTATGGAACACAGACATGGGTATGCAATCTATAGGGGTCCTAGACTTATCTATTTGTCTTTCCAAATCCACTTCCTCCCTAGGACTCATTTGAACACAATAAAGGTTTGGTAGAGTCAATGTGTGAATGTCTCGTACGAGTATATGCTCATCCGGTATGTCCTCTGGAATAACAACACTGGACTCCTCTAATACCAGACTCACCTCAGATGGTAACTCTACATTAACCTCGGGTGTAACCTCAGGTGGCATCTCCATAATAACCTTAGGTGTAACCTCACTTGCCACGTGGGCATACAACGTCGAATCAGTTTTAGTCTCTCTTTCAAACTCTTTGGCATTAACTTTAGGAAGAGACTCAAGCTGGAGTTTCGTCACATCTTCAAGACCACATGTCTTGACGTCCTCCTTTTTAGGGATGCTTTTCGGCGGGAGAGACATCAAGACAATCCTTTTACCTCCATACAAAAACGAACACGTATTTGAGCGACCGAATAGTTTTGCGTCCATGTCATACAACCAACGCCTGCCCAAAATGATGTGGCCTATATCCATAGGCAAAACATCACACCGCAACGCGTCCGTATAGAAACAAAACTGGATGGGAATGGGACAACGCTAAGAAACCAGAATTGAAGATGCATCAACCCATGAGACTCGATAGGGTTGAGGGTGAGGAATGACTAGCATACCTAAGCGGTCCATGGTGCGAACAGATACCACATTGATGCAACTATCACTATCAATGATCGCCTTGCAGTTTTTGCCACCACACTTGGTATAAGTGTGGAAAATTGAATCCCTGCGCCAATCATCACTTTCTACAATTTGGCTTAAGGCGCGGCTAATAATTGCAAGTGGCACAGTCTCAACTCGATCCTCGACGTGTGATTGGACATCTTCCTGAGTGTCGAGGTTTGCCTGAAGGAAGGCTTCAAGCCGATTGACACGCGCATTGATCACGGTCAATTGAATTGTGGTGGTCCTATTGTGCGCTTTAATAGCCGTCATACGGTTGTTGATAGCGTTAATTGCCTCGTCAATCTGCTCTAGATTCATAGTGGGATGTAGACCAAAGTCAGGTCTAGAACGAGTGAGGGCATACACAAGCTAACTCCAAAAGGGAAACTCTATGTCCTAGGACAATGTTAGGACAATGATAAAACTAACCTAGAGATCAAGCTGGACACACCAACCAGAAAATTCAGCAAGTCACGCTATCCTTAAATATTATGTTGAAAATTCAGCAGGGTAGTAATCTAAGGGTGCCAAACTGAAAATTCAGCAATGTAATACCCTGAGATTTCTATGTTGAAAATTCGTTAATGGTATTCGTGGAAACACTTGCTGAAAATTCAGCAATATGATACTTCGAAAAAATTAAATAAAATAAATCAGCAATATGATCCTATATGCAATGAATGTTCTACTAACCCTAGACGTGACTCTAACCTAGAAGCAACACAAAAATCCTATGCTAAACCTATTCTCTGATACCAAATTTGATGCAGGACACATGATTTAATGCTAGCATGCAACGTGGAGATTATGAAAGAGTCCATAAAGTAATTCAATTAACAAAAGATGCTAACCTACCAAGTAATTAAGAGTAAATAATAGGAAATAAAATCTTATTTAACCTAAATCACATGCCCGCATGCTAAGAAATCACATAAATCAATTAAAACTAGGACCGATGGAAGGATAGAACTTCCAATTTAGCATAGGCACGTTCCACACTCAATGGATAGATTTGTAGGTTTTATGATTAGGGTTATGAAGGGAAAAATCTGAAATATAGAGAATTAGGGTTCCTGGGAATTGAGAATTTTGGAATTAAGGTTTTTAGAAATTGGGGAAAATAAGAAATTGAAGATCTAGGGTTTAGAAGCTTGTAATGGAAGGGAAAAGAGGAAGACGAGAAGAAGAGAATATCTTTCGAAGAGGAGAGAGGAAGGATGTAAGACGAAGAATACCTTTTGAAGAAGAAGAAGAGGAAGGATGTACCTTGGAATCTACCACCAAACAAGCTTCTACCCTTCTACAATTTAATTGGAAGGGAGGGTTTTTTTTTTTTTTGAAAAAAAACCTTAGAAAACAAAGAGAAAAATTCATACACACAAGAGAGCTTCTCTCTTCTTTTTTTCTTCTCAAATCTCCACTAGGGTTGGAACTCTACTCCTCTTGTGGTTTTATAATTAAAAAATTCGGAATTAAAATTCGGCATAATTACAACTATACCATTCACTTAAATAAAGTGACCCATCGTCCAAAATAAGAAAACTAAAACATTTATTATCAATCTCAACAATCAAATAACTCTTAAAAATAAAAATAAAAAACCATAAAGAACGTAAGATCAGATTCCAAGGGGCCTAGATCTAAAAGATTTGGTGGCCCAATGGCCTGATCGACAAGATCCAACGGTCGAATCAACATAAAATATAAATCATATGACTAAAATAGTCTCCTAAGCAGCCCACATGCATCATCCCAAAGTGGGGTCTTCCTGATGCACGTCCAATGCATGTGGGGTCTTCAAAATGGCCTGGCGGGACCCATATGGAACTCGTCTCCCATCCACAAAGAAAGCTGGGCTGATGTGAGTGGTCGTCTTCGTTTCTGGTACACCTGAGTAGGTCCTTTGATGTTCCCATAAAAAAGGAATCGCCTTGAGCAAAAAAAGCTCGACGACTTACTTTTCATCTAATACAATCAAAAATTGCAAGAACAATTCCAAACTAAGAAAGAAAAGCCTAGTTTCTTTAACCCTATCTGCTTAGATGACTTAGATGCAGATAACGAGTGGCTCGTAGAGACGGAGGACCCAGTATTTGCTGGAAAAGACCTGACATGGGCGCAAGTTGAAGATGCCGCATATGGATCAACACCTGGAGAAAGTACCACTCGAAGGCGAAGGATGAGGGGGGAGTCGGGGGGCAAGTAGTAACCGTCAACCCGTTGAAGAGATTGAGGAGATGGAAGAAGGATATGATAATGATGAAGCTGAAGATCCACCATTGGATGTTGATGAAGTATTAATACATATGGATGATGAAGAAATAGAAGAAGAAGAAGTATATGTGGAAGAAGGAGATGACTCGGATGATGATGGTGATGATGACGACGGTAGTGGTGATCAAATGCCACAATGGCAAATAGATCAATGTATATAGTATATAATTAGATCAATAATAAATAAATAACTTCTTCATTTTGTTTACTTACTAAGCATGTTGATGTTGATTGTTGACTGTACTGTTGAATGTTGAATGTTAATATTTGCTAACTATATTGTAGAATGTTAATGAATGATGACTTAATATTTAATTCATTGTTTAATTGGTTTTATTTTACTTAAATGTATTGCAAGGCCATATAAAATTATTTATCTATTAACTTAGGAAAGTTCCCCCTACTTTCTTATATTTTATTCATTTTTTTCTTAATTTCTCCCTATTTTTCTAATTTTTTTTAAAAAATTTTCGAAAAAAATTTAAAATATATATATGCGACCGCATATCCGATTGTGTGATCGCATATGCGCACAGGCATATGCAATCGCACACGATTGCAAATGCAATTTGACAACATTGGTTACAGCACACCATGGTTTCAATACTATTTTCTAATTATCTTTCATGAAGGTTTTTGTATTTTTCCAACCATCATGAATGGTCCGCCGCCATGGTCGACCAAATAATATGTGGCACACGACCATCCCTTAGACTACGTCGCACCAAACATGGTCATGATAACCAATTCTGAAAGAAAACTAAACAATGCCAAGAAACCTTTACCTCACTACCTTGCTTAAACCAAGCAAAGCTTGGTCTTAAACTGGAGCTTTTCTACTTCAAAGATGACATTTTCACAGTTGTCACCATCAATGATCACCCCACCGACTTTGCTATTCACTGTGCAGCTTGTTTAAAAGATATTAGTCCCCAACCAATCCTCTTCTTTAAGAGATTTGGGTGCAAGAAGAGTCTTTCGGATCACCAACGTTTCTGGACCATCACCATATATTCCGTCATCTCCACTGTCAGTATCATAATCCGCACCATGTGTTCCCTCTGGGGTCTCACCCTCATCATCAACTAATTGTTCCTCCACAACTGATTTGGAGCTGCCGGCCAAATTGACTTGTCGCACCCTACATTCAAAGGAAATATGCCCAATTCCATTACATTTGCAGCACCGGATGTTATTCTGACATGTTCGTCATGTTGTCTCGCTGTTCGTAACTCGTGACCCGGACAACTGCTTTGGAGCTACCGGCCAAATTGACGTGTCGCTTCCTACATTCAAAGGAAATATGCCCAATTCCATTGCATTTGTAGCACCGGATGTTATTCTAACATTTTTGTCATGCTGCCTCGTCGTTCATAACTCTTGACCAAGACGTTGGAGTGGCATTTTTGGCCCGGCTCAAATCCCCTACAGACTTACTGTTGCTACCCGGAATAGTAGTGGATCAATTAGAAGCTTTCATGCGACCATAGTCTTGCTCCTCTTTTCAATCAAGGGAGTTTCTCCGCATGCTTCTGTAACGGTAAACACCAGCTTACTCCCAAACTAATCTACAATGGTGGGTCATAACCCATCCATTAAACGAGTAACCAGTTGTTCTTCGGTCTCGAATATATTATTTTGGGCTACCAGATGATGGAACTCTTCCACATACTCCTCTACGATCCTGTCCCCTTATCGGATATGTTGTAATTACTGGAAAAAAAAAAAAAAAATTTGTGTAGTCGATGGGCATAAATGCCTCCATGAGAGACTCCATCTTCTCCCATGTTTTCACCTTAGACTTCCTACACTTTACTCGAGTGGCCTCAACCTGCTCCCACCATGCTGTAGCCCTACCTTTCAACTGCATAGCAATTATTTTTACATTTTTTGTTATGTCCACATCTTTGTGATCAAAGATTCTTTCCACTACATCGATCTAATCCAGAAAATTGTCCCCATGCATACTACCATGATATTCAAGGACTTCCACTTCAGTTCTAACTCCCTACTTCAGCCATAATACTCCATCCTTCTCACTCATCGCAGCTCAACAAACAAAGCTTCACGATGGAACGGTTATGTCACTCCCATTCGACTCATGGTCATCATTTTCCTGAACCAGTGGTTCATTCCTTGCTAATAGCGTCGCAAGTTGTTGGGAGATGGTCTGCATTTTCCTCTCTAACATGGTAAATCCCTCTTCTACTAGATCTACGTTTTCCTCGTCCATTCTTCGTGCACCACGACCTCTACCTTTCCGTGACATCATCGTAGAATAAGAAGCTCACGCAAGAACAAAATAATGACAAAAGCGGTGGCGCTGATACCAAATCTAGTGTAGCTAATGAATGAGAATCGTTAACCGCACACAGTTATATCAAACCGTAGGACCAAATCATGGCTAAACACACCCGATCCAAAAAATATAGAGATTCTTCCACTTGAAAAGAAAGGAAAAACAACGCAATAACCAGTAAATAATTTAGTTTTGATGGCCTAAATCATATGCCTGTGCCCTAGCCCAATGTTGTAAAAAGTACAAAAATGTCCCAAAAGCTACAAGACATTTCTTGTTTATCGAGTTTTTATATGAAGAAAACAAAAGAGAAGCCCTAACACTATTATGGGCCTTGCATCATACATAAACTATGGGTGAATGTTATAATCTCAGCCCTACACTCTTTATTCAAAGGAAAATGACAAAAATACCCCTATCTACTTAAGTAAGACATTAGCAAAGCAAAAATCAACTAAACTTCGTCTAAAAATAAACCAAAATTCGAAACTAAAGGAAAATGCCACCAAAAGACCCTTTTGTGGACCCAAAAGTGTACCACGAGTGCCCCAATAAGTGGTTCATTGATGGGTCTACAAATTTGGCCCATTATGAAAGATATTTGGGCCTCTTTCTCCACTCTAATCCATCCCAAAACTCCTCGGCAAGTACATCAACCCAATCCATCAACATTAGGTAGTCTGATGTAGGACATGAAATTCAGATATGATGTGCAAGAATTCAGCCTTAAGATCATGTTAGTTCAAAAACAATTATACAAATTCCATATCCCACATGAAAGTCCAAACATTCAATTAAGGGGAATCTATGCAGGTCCAGGCCTACACAGGCTAGGGCTCGAACGATAAAAATTATAAGCCAAACGATACTCAAAGGGAAATAGAATTCAACCACACATGCATAGTAATCAGCCCCTAATCCAAGGGATTCCCCAATTTCAATTCGAGGAACCCTAGGATGAGAAAAAAGGAGAAATAAATTATGGATAATGCAAACTAGGACTAGGGTTATGAAACTAGGCAAGAAAAAGGAAAAGAGAAGGAAATCCTGAACCTGGAACAGATCCCTCGTGTGGGCAACGGGACAGGGTACCGGCACACGTGCGCAGGCGCACGTGTGGAGGAGGCCCGAATCCCAAAAGGGACTTCTTGACCTTGGTTGGCCAGGGGGGTTTCCAAACCCTCCAAATTTGATGGCGATCCAACATACGGTTGAGGCGTGGTGCTCCGTCGAAGTTTCAACCTTCCTGCAGGGCCAGATTCTAGAAACTGGTTGTAGAAAGACAAACAACTGCAAAACAAGTAAATTTGAGGCGAAGATGATCGATGGATGGATGAAATAAGATGGAGGGGCGCATTGGGATAAACGTGGCTTTGCACCACAGTAGCTAGCCCTTCGAAAAGGGAGGGCTTCACACCCACTTGAATTTTTCCACAACTCAGAAACTTAAAGAGTAGAAAAATAAATAAATAAATAAATAAATAAACTGCAGGAATTTTTATTAAACTTAAATGAATCAAAAGAACTACAATGGGTGCCTATTTATAGGAAAAACCCTATACCCCAAAACTCGCGCCATGTGCGCAATTTATTACTTGGCGATTAAGTAAACCAAAATAAAAACTAATCAAAGAAATCTAAAGCGTTCATGATATTCTAAATAACATAAATAATCAAAACCTAAAATATGAAATCAATCCGACTAGTGGGCCCCGATCATGAAATCCTATGATGGCTTTTACTTGATTATCGGGCCTACTCTAATGAACCAAAACTGTCTTCTAACCAGAGGCCCTCCCTGGACGTCGTCATCGAGCCAGATCGACGGTGGGGCCCTCCCTCTCCTCTCGTACGTGCGTAGGGGGCAGCGTACATGGGCGTGTGCACGTGATGTCCCTATCAATTCTTCCCAGCTGCGAAGATTTCGTCACTAGCGAAATAAAATTCCTTAAACCGCTCCAGGATGTCAGGATCAAGTCTCTAAAGCTCCTCCTCAGTGAGCGACGTGTTATCTTAAGCTGAGCGTGACTTCCATTTAATCAGGTACTTCTGAATCCTGCCGTCCGACGTTGAAACTATCTGTTAGTCCATGATATCCTCTATTTCCTCTCTAGCTGTGTGAAGGTTAGGTACGTGAGGTAGAGGCTGGGGAAGAAAGGTCAGAAAGAGTAGGTATGAGAGGTAGAGGCTGGGATAATGGATTGGGACAGGTAGGTATGGGATGTAGAGGCTGGAAAAATAGGTCGAGAAGGGTAGGTATGGGAGGTAGAGGCTAGAAAAATGGGTTGGGACGGGTAGGTATGGGACGTAGAGGCTGGGAAAATGGGTTGAGAAGGGTAGGTATGGGAGTTAGAGGCTAGGAAAATGGGTCAAGACGAGTAGGTATGGGAGTTAGAGGCTGGGAAAATGGGTCGAGAAGGGTAGGTATGGGAGTAAGAGGCTGGGAAGATGGGTCGGGAGAGGGCCATAGATCAAGGGATAAATCTGGGGAATCAGATGGGTGGGCGAAGGGCCGGACAAAGTATCAGTGGTCCCCTGAAAAGTAACTAGATCCTCCACATTGAATACGGAACTAATTCCCATAAAAGGTGGAAGATTTACCTCATACGCATTGAGACCGTTTTCTAATTTTGAAGGGTCCAGGTTACGCGCATGTAACTTACAAACGGCCTTCGGAGGATACCGCTCGGGCCTAATGCGGACCATCACAGAGTCCCCAATATTGAATTATTTGAAACGTTCATGCTGGTCTGCAAAAAATTTATAATGTTTATTACTAGTAGTGATCTTCTGCCTGATTTCTTGATGTCATGAATGAATGTGATGTGCAAAAGACTCTACAGGCTCTGAAGGCCTATGGGACGGTGATATAGGGACAAGATCAATAGGTTTTCCACGTTTATAACCAATAACGACTTCATAAGGACTGAGACCTGTGGACTTATCGACAAAACTATTAAACGAAAATTCGGTTGTAGGTATAACAGTGTCCCATGTTCTGGTGTGCTCTATATCCCTCCTAGGGGGAGACTCATCCGGTAGATCATCAGGACAGACATCACGAAACTCATCCACTACCAGAATGGTCTTAGCGGGTAACTCTACACTAACCTCTGGTGCACTCTCTCTAGTCACAAGGCCGCACATGTTGTACCCCTCAAAATAATGGTCTTGATGTCCCTCATGGGGTGGGTGCACGGGTGCATGCCCATAACTGATTTCTTGGCCAACTCCATTCATTGGTCTATCCTCCTGGCCATCTGCCTGAGATTGAACATCTACCCCAGTGGGGGGTTTGTCGTGGAGGAGGCCTTTAGTTGGGTAATGCGCACATCAAATTGATCAAAGTGTTGGTCTATATGTTGTTCCAAGCGCTTACCCACAGACTCGATCTGCTGGGATAGTTTGTTTAGTGACTCTAACAGTTGCTCCATGTTTAGAGTAGGGTGCAAACCAAAACCATGACTCGTAAGTGTGGGCATACACTTGCTAACTCCACCTAAGGACTTTCTATGACGACTATATGCAACTAGATAGGACTAAATGATGCTATGAGACTATATGAGGGAAACTACGCGGTGTTACTAAAATCCAGCATCATAGTTGGTGAAATACGGGAATAACAGAAAGTTACAACAATGTGAATTGCTAACTCCCTGCTAACAGAAATTTCAGCAACTAATATCAGGGACTATGGGCTCCTAAACAGCTATATGTGATGAAACTAAATGCATGAAGGACTCGAACAAACTAACCCTAAACATGTAATGTATTCCCCTATAAGAACCCTAAGCTTTGATACCAAATTTGATGCAAGACATGAAATTCAGATATGATGTGCAAGAATTCAAGCTTAAGATCACGTTAGTTCAGAAACAATTTACCAAATTCCATATCCCACATGAAAGAACATTCAATTAAGGGGAATATATGCGAGTCCAGGCCTACACAGGCTAAGGTTAGAACAATAAAAATTATAAACCAAACGATACTCAAAGGGAAATAGAATTCAGCCACACATGCATAGTAATCAGCCCCTAATCCAAGGGATTCCTCAATTTCAATTCGAGGAACCCTAAGATGAGAAAAAAGGGGAAACAAATTATGGATAACGCGAACTAGGACTAGGGTTATGAAACTAGGTAAGAAAAAGGAAAAGAGAAGGAAATCCTGAACCTGGAACAGATCCCTCGTGCGGGCAGCAGGGCAGGGTATCGGCGCACGTGCGCAGTAAGGGGTCGCACGTGTGGAGGAGGCCCGAATCCCAAAAGGGACATTTTGGCCTTGGTTGGCCAGGGGGGTTTCCAAACCCTCCAAATTTAATAGCGATCAGACATAGGGTTGAGGTGCGGTGCTCCGTCAAAGTTTCAGCCCTCCTGCAGTGCCAGATTTTGGAAACTGGCTCTAGAAAAACAAACAGCTGCAAAACAAGTGGATTTGAGGCGAAGATGATCGATGGATGGATGAAATAAGATGGAGGGGCGGATTAGGATAAACGTGGCTTCGTACCACAGTAGTTAGCCCTTTGAAAAGGGAGGGCTTCACACCCACTTGAATTTAGCCCTTCGAAAAGGGAGGGCTTCGCACCCACTTAAATTTTTCCACAACTCAGAAACTCAGATAGTAGAAAAAAAAAAACTGCAGGAATTTTTATTAAACTTAAATGAATCAAAAGAACTACAAGGGGCGTCTATTTATAGGGAAAACCATATACCCCAAAACTCGCGCTATGTGTGCAATCTATTACTTGGCGATTAAGCAAACCAAAATAAAAACTAATCAAAGAAATTTCAAGCGTTCATGATATTTTAAATAACATAAATAAAAACCTAAAATATAAAATCAATCCAACTAGTGGGCCCCAATCACGAGATCCCATGATGGCCTTTACTTGATTATTGGGCTCTCTAATGAACCAAATCTCTATCTTCTAACTAGGAAGCCCTCCTTAGAGCCAGATCGACGGTGGGGGCCTCCCTCTCCTTCCGTACGTGTGTAGGGGGTGGCGTGCATGTGCATGTGCGCATGATGTCCCCATCATAGTCCAAGCCCTTATCAGAAGGCTCCCGACCCGAATGGTTGATGATTTAAGCAGTGAGAAGACTCCCGACCCAGATGGATTTCTGATTGCCTTCTTTCAGAAGTTTTAGGAATTAGTAAAGAAGGATTTGTGGGTTTTATTAATGAATTTATGATAATGATTCCCTTGCAATAGGGTTAGGTGTTATTTTCATGGCTCTAATTCTAAAAAAAGGAGTAGAGAGTTGGTAGGATTTTAGGCTAATCAATTTATTAGGGACTCCGTATAAAATGTTATCAATGATTCTAGCTTCCACATTTCGAGGGTGTTTCAAGTGTGATTTCAAAATTCCAAGGAGCATTTGTGCCAAGTAGACCAATAGCGGATAATGATTTAATGGCGCATAAATGCATTAATTCTCGGCATAGGGAAGGGAAGAAGGGTGTAGTATACAAGCTAGACATAGAAAAGGCTAATGTTCATATGGACTTGGATTTCTTAGATTGCATGTTGGGTTGAGTGGGATGAGGACAGAAATGGGGAAGTTGGATTAAAGTTTGTCTTAAATCAGCAAAGTTTTCAGTTTGGTGAATGGACCTCTAAAAGGTTTCTTCTCAACTTCTAGAGGTTTGCAGCAGGGGAATCCACTTTCTCCCTATTTCTTCATGGTGGTGGTAGAGGCCTTAAGCAAGATATTAGAAGGAGGTTAGGTGGTGGATCTTATTGAAGGTTTTCGGGCGGATAAGCCCAATTTTCAAATTTCCCGCCTCCAATATGTAGATGATACAGTTCTCTTTTTGTAAGTCAAATGAAAGGAAAGTGGACAATTTAAGGAAAATTATAGCATGCTTTAAGGCAGTATCTAGCTTGGAAGGTGAATATTAATAAAAGTGAGATATTGGTAATCGGCCACTCTTCAAAGGAGTTGGATAAGTATGAAAGCATATTCGAGTGAAGTGTCACTTCATATTTAGGGCTTCCATCATGTATAGGGAAGTCGGCAAAACATTTGTGAGATAGAGTCATTAAGAGATTCAAAGGGAAGCTTCGAGATGGAAAGGGAGATACCTCCGTTAGGCAGAAGGTTAACAGTAATTAAGGTGGCAATGTCCAACCTTCCCTACAACAACAACAACAACAACAACAATAACAATAATAATAATAATAGCGACGACTACACATTACATCATAGCGACAACTACACATTACATCATAGCGGCACGACCAAATGGAGGCGGAAACCAGCTTCTTCAGAAGGCGTGGAAGCCTCGAGGGGGACGGCGGGAGCCATCACGTGATAGGGGCTTTTCAGCTAGCCAGATTCAAAAAAGTCGTTGCGCACAGGGGGGTTCGAGGGGGATGTCATTTCTGCTGAAAAGACGAGAGTGCACCATCCACAAGGTCTTAGACCTTCAACATACACACCAAATCATTCGAAACCTCCTTAAATCTTGAATTAATGCATTCATGGGCCAAGAAGGCATAATCCAAAATCTGCCTTCCCAAAACAAAGGAGCATTATTGGTTATCGAAAATGACACTTCTAAATCTCGACACAAGAGCCTTAGCAAGAATGTTATAAGAGCCACCAATCAAGTTAATGGGGTTTAAAGTCCTTAAATGTTTTCTACTCCCCAAGACTTTTGGAATAATTGCAATAAAGGACACCCAACATCTAAGCTGGTAGAAGTGCAGTGCGTGTGAGTGATCCAAGGTTCAATCCCTGGTGTTACCTTTCAAAACAAAATCTGTCGAAAAACAGTCCCCTTCTTAAATTTTGGATTTAAAAGAAAACAACTCACCTTTCACTACAATCCCAAAACACCTAGAAGAATGCAATCAGAAAGCCATCGAGGGCACCTTCTCCCTACCTAGAGACTTGACCACGACCTTCACCCCATCTTCTTAAAAGGACACTCTAATAAGTCTGCCTACTCAAACAACATCCTACTGAAACTGAAATTATCAAGCCTCAGCCTATCCCACTCTTCCCTAGAAAGTATTTTTTTTCTAAAAAAATCACCACCACCTCGCAAAGTCATTCCTTCCTTCAACTCTCCTTCCATCCACTATCAAGCTAGACACTTTGTTGCACCTAGCCCTAGCACTAGCCATGTTGTGGAAAGACTGTGCTTTTATCCCCTTCCTTCACCCAAACCGTTATGGATCGTTGATGCCATTTGATTCCTTCTTCCTTTAAATAGTTTCAATAATCTTAAGATAGCTTACAACGCACTCCTTTTTCTTCCTCTGATAATTCAGTACGTTCTTCATATAATCTTAAGATAGCTTAGAGCGCACTCCTTTTCTTCCTCTAATAATTCAGAATGTTCTTCCTTAGGGCCTGTTTCGTAAAACTTAATTTGAGGACTTATCACTGAAAAATGCTATTTTTGATGATTTCGGTAATTCAAACCATTTGATGACTAAACAAAATTAAGTACTTAATTTAAAATATCACTTAATTTTGAGGGGTTTTTCAGCAATCACCCCTTCACAGTTATTGTTGAATGTAGTAAGTGATATCCCTTTAAATTTTTGGATGAATGACAAAAATATCTTGACCAACATTTTAAATGACAAGATTATCCTCTTAAGAGTATCAAAACCTCATACGTTCTCTTTTTGTTCTCCCATCCATTCCATCTTCGATCCCTTTTCAGATGTGATTTGGAGGCTTGATCTCCACATAAGGTGAGCCACACTAATAAGATCTTCTTGATAGAAACCAGGCAGCAACAACCACCTAATGATTGAAACAGCCTGATTTTAGTCCAGAAGATCTAAACAGTGTTCCCCACCTGATGGAAAGATTACATCATCCACTCATGTGATATATTGGCACGACCGCATGAGTTCTTGCTTCTAGATGGGCGGAACTCTACATGCGTGTGGCTTTGGGGGACCTATTCGGCAAAAGCAGATTACATGGTGTGCCATGGACCACCGACCTCGGTGGTGTGTTAATGTCACCAAATTCTATGGGGCCCATCATAATATATATGTTATATCCACACCGTCCATCCATTTGGCGAGATCATTTTAGGGAATGAGCCCAAAAATGAGGCTGATCCAAAGCTCAAGTGGACCATACGACAGAAAGCAATGGGGACAATGACTCCCACCGTTGAAACCTTCCTAGGGCCTACCATGATGTTTATTTGACACCGAACCTATTCATAAGGTCGCACAAACCTCAATGAAGGGAAAACACAAATATCAGCTTGATCTGAACCTTCTTGGCCCCAAGAAGTTTTCAACAGTCATCTCCTAATTTCCACTGTTTCATGTGGTGTGATCCACTTGAGCTTTGGATCTGCCTCATTTTTTCTGTCATGCCCTAAAATAATCTCGCAAAACGGATGGACGATTTGGATCTAACACATACATCATAGTGGGGCCCATGGAAATTCCACCAAGTTGAAACTTCCGATTCTCCTCTCGAAACCAGAATGCATACCATACAATGAGCGCGACTTGATTACGACCCCAGAACCAGCGATGTGGGTGGGACTCTGACAGTAGGGCCCACCTTGATGTATGCATTGTATATCCACGCCGTCCATCTATTTTGCCAATTTATTTTAGGGCATGGTCCCAAAAATGAAGCAAATACAAATTTCAAGTGGACCACACAACAAGAAACAGTGGTCATTGAACGCCCACCATTAAATGAGACTGGTCATTTTAGGGCACAAGAAGTAATAGGGAAGTATATGTAATCCAACCATGGTTTGAAGGCCCCACCATGAATGGTAAATGTCCCTAAAATCTTCCAGATCAAACGATCCTAGCCATTTATTTCTTTGGATTGCCTTTGCATTCATTTTCTTAACTATTTGTTTGTAAGCTGCTGATCAAAGGGTAAGAATCTTCCAAATAAGGAAAGTTTTTGTCCATCTCCATCCACAATAAGACCTATCAGTTTAACGCCTTGAATAACCTAACCATAGGTCACACGTGCACTAGCTGGATTTGGGACCCTGTACATGAACACTATGCCTAATGCAAACCATGTTCAACTTTGTCCACCTTATGTCTAAGCCATGTGATTATGTCTATTCATTAGAAAATCTTAAAGGTTTGTTTGGTAGATGCCTAAAATGAGTTCATCTCATTTTATCAATCGTAATCGTGTGTTAAGATGTGTTTGGTTGCACTAAATATCATAAAATTTTGGACCAAATTAGATGATTAATCATGAAATTTCATGATACTTGTTGCAACCAAAGGCACCCTTAGAGATCATAAATGTCAGTTTTCAAGATTATTTTTAATCCTTACCAAAAAGAAACATGATCTCTAATGCATAATTACGATTGACTAAAAGGCATCTGATGCGGACACCAAGCCATTCAAAGTATATCAACGTAAGAGGCGTGCATTACCCGTGTCAATGTGGTTAGATGACGGATACGAGTCGGGTCTCTAGAGGTTGAAGACCTTACACGTGTTCATGACATGTGTAAGTTGCTTAGAGGAGACATTTGGACCATTGGATCGCGAGGATGGTGTGATCGGACCGTTGGATCGTCACGGCCCACCTTCATTACACTACCTTCACGGAACTATCATCGGGGCCCATCGGGCATCTTAAATTTACATTTAGTTTATGAACATTTTAGTTAATTAAGTTTTGATACAGTTTGTGCACAATTTTGTGCGAATTTCTTTTTTTTGAAACTTTTTTTAAGTAGGGGTATTTTGGTAATTTCATGTAATTACGATTTTATAAGGGTTGCCCTAAACCCATAGCAGGTGATGTTTTATGAAAAAAGAAAAAAGAGCTTTTTGCTTCTGACGATCTCGTTTTCGACTTCCAGTGATTGGAAGAGGGCGTGAGGCCCAGGTAAACGATTTCTCACCCCCTGCTTCTTTCTCCTTCTCTCTTTTCTCAAGGTATTCTTTTATTTAACCTCATTCTCTTCTTTTTCTCCTAATCTCAAAAGATTTTCATTCCCTTTTCATCCCCACATAAAACCCATCACCCAAATCTATATTTAAAGAACCACCATTTTTTCTTTATTCGAATTTTCCGATTTCCAATCCAGGAAATTTCTATTTTTCTGGATTAGAAAATCCACTTGGATCGTTAGACGGACCCATTGCAAGACGAAAGTTCTATCTTTAGCCGGATCCAATTTAAATTCAGATTTTAAGATTCAATACTTCGTGTTTGTGATGGATGGCTCTAATCAATGCTATGTTGCCCTTATTTCCTTCTTGTGTTTATGATGTATAAAGCAAGCTGATATTTATTTGTTTTTAAGATTGCATGAATCTGCCCCTCTCAAATAGCATGCTCATTTAAGATTAGATTAGGCTGTCCTACATCAATTTTGGTATCAGAGCTTAGTTCTTGCATTGGGTCGTCTTAGATCGAGTTATCAAGAGTCTAGATTTTTATTTTATTTATTTTCTAGGGTTTCATGCATCGCATATAGAGTCTAAATCTGAAATTTTCAGATTTGCATTTAACAAAAAAAAAGAAAGTCTAAATCTGAATTTTTCCACATTTGCATCATTCTAAAGGTTAGGATCATCGGTGTGCATAGTTTTGTGTCAAAACAGTCTCTTAGAGTTATGTTTTAGGAAACCTAAGTTGAGTCTTATTGTGTATGCCCATTCGGACTGGTAGAGGATTTGGTCTACACCCGATTTTCAATATGGAACAGTTGACTGAGATGATGAACACGATCAACCAACGTTTGGCCGTCATTGAGGCACAATCTAGGAACACGAATACCCGTATGGATCAGATAGAAGCATCCCTAAGAGAAATCTCCGACATTGGAGGGGATGAACAGTCTCACGTAGGGGGAGTAGTTGAGGAACGGGTAGGAAATCGTGGTAGAGGTCGTGGAGCACGTGGCCGAGGGGTAGGACGTAGAGGGGCGCGAAATCCGCAATCCACCTTGTCGAGTATCAAGACCGTTATGATGTTGATAAGAGGGTCTTAAAGAGTGTTAAAGTAGATGCTCCTAGTTTTGATGGGCGTCTTGACCCAAAAGCATTCCTTGATTGGTTAGCGGACATGGACCATTATTTCGAATGGTATGAGATGTCTGAGAACCGACAAGTGCGGTTTGCAAAGATGAAACTTGTGGGTCAAGCTAAATTATTTTGGACAAATACGGAGCGTAGGATCGAGAGATCGGGAGGTGTCCTGGGATCGCGCATTGGGTAGAGATGGAGTTATTAAAGGAAAAATATCTTCCTCTCTCTTACCGTCAAAAGCTCCTAGATCAATGGCAAGCATTACGCCAAGGATCTATGTCGGTTGCAGATTACATCGCAAAATTTGAGGAGTATATGATGCGGTGTGATATTCAGGAGGATCCCTTAGTGACGCTGGCGCATTTCAAGGTGGGTCTTCGCATGGATCTCAGCGGCGTGAGCTTATGACCCATGCAGTGAGTGACTTGGATCAGGCTTACCAAGTTGTACAGGAGTTAGAGCTTTACCTAAAGTCTCCTGTCATGAGGCGCTTTGAGTCCCGAGACTCTAATGTTAGATCTAGTTTTCAGGGAACCAAACCTAACATTGGAAGTCAGCCTAGGGCGCAGGCTAGTGCACCGCCTAAACCTAAGGATGATAAGAGAAAAGGTGTCCTTGGTGCCAATCCTGGCAGTGGTAGTCATTTGAGATGTTAGAGTGCAGAGGTACAGGTCATTTCGCATACCAGTGCACGGCAAAGACTCGTGGGAAAGCCTTAGTCATAGACGAGTCAAATGAAAATGCGGATGACATGGGTGATTATGAAGTTGAGGAATATCATCCAGAGATAGGTGCTAGTGATTATGAAGAAGAAGAACTAGAGACTGCACCACTAGCTGTAGTTAGATGTGCTTTAGCGCAGGCCAAAGAGAGTGATGATTGGCGCAGAAGCACAATTTTCTACACGTTTATCAAGAGCGGTGGCAAAAATTGCAAAGTCATCATGGATAGTGGTAGTTGCACCAACGTGGTCTCAGCTAGCACAGTCACTCGTTTGGGTTTTGAAGCCCATCCCTCACCCTCAACCCTACAAGGTTTCTTGGGTTGACACGTCTTCTATGCCTGTGTCCCAGCAGTGTTTAGTCCCCATCCAAATCGGTTCATATAAAGACATGTTGTGGTGTGATGTTTTACCTATGGATGTAGGTCACATCATTTTAGGGAGGCCGTGGTTATACGATAGAGATGTCATGATTTTTGGTCGCTCGAACGTGTGTACATTCACGCATGAGGGCAAGAAAATCAAGATTAATCCGTTGCCACCCAAGTGCCACACAGACAAGGCTAGGGATGTGAAAACGAGTGAGTCAAGGAAGGATGTGAGGAAATCTATTCCGAAGTCTCTACATATCATAAATGCAAAAGAGTTTGAGAAAGAGACAGAGGATGATTCGACGGTGTACACCCTAATGGCTAGGGAAGTTACACCCGAGGTTCATGTAGAGTTATCCCCTGAGGTGACTTCGGTTCTTAAAGAGTACAATGATGTATTCCCCGAGGATTTACCAAATGAGCTTCCACCTATGCGAGACATCCAACATGCCATTGATTTCATCCCGGGGTCTTCTTCACCAAACCTTCCTCATTACAGGATGAATCATGCAGAGCATGCAGAGTTGCATAGACAGGTAAATGAGCTCCTGCAAAAAGGTTTCATCCGTGAGAGTATGAGTCCGTGTGCCGTACCAGCGCTATTAACGCCTAAGAAAGATGGTACATGGTGGATGTGTGTGGACAGTAGGGCCATTAATAAGATCACGATCAAGTATCGGTTTCCGATACCGAGGCTTGATGATATGTTAGACATGATGGCCAGATCTACCATTTTTTCCAAGATAGACCTCAAGAGCGGGTATCACCAGATACGCATACGCCCTAGAGATGAGTGGAAGACAGCCTTCAAGACGAAGGATGGGTTGTACGAGTGGTTGGTCATGCCCTTTGGCTTGACTAATGCACCCAGTACTTTTATCGTGTGATGACCTGGTTTTGAGACCCTTTATGGGGAAGTTCTTAGTGGTTTATTTTGATGACATACTCATATATAGTACCACTAAAGAGCTGCATCTCGACCACTTGAGACAGGTCTGTAGTGTCCTGAGGGCGGAGAGGTTATGTGCGAACCTTAAGAAATGTTCGTTCTTGTCTGATAGAGTTGTCTTCTTAGGGTTCATAGTGTCGTCTGTAGGGATGCGAGCAGATCCAGAAAAAGTCAAGGCCATAGTTGACTGGCCTGAACCGCGGAACATACATGAAGTGAGAAGCTTTCATGGCTTAGCCACATTTTATCGTCGGTTCATTCGAGGGTTTAGCACTATTATGGCTCCCATTACTGATTGCATTAAAAAGGGAGAGTTCATATGGTCTAAGGCGCGCAGCCTAAGGCATTCAAAGATATTAAGGGCAAGATGATAGAGGCTCCCGTCATGCGTCTTCCAGATTTTTCTAAAGTCTTCGAAGTAGCGTGTGATGCTTCAGGCGTAGGTATAGGAGGAGTACTAAGCCAAGAGGGTCATCCAGTTGCCTATTTCAGTGAGAAACTGAATGAGGCAAAACAAAAGTATTCCACCTATGACAAAGAATTTTATGCGGTAGTGCAATCGCTACGTCATTGGCGTCATTATCTTCTACCGCAAGAATTTGTCTTGTTTTCTGATCACGAGGCTTTGAGGTATTTGAATTCCCAAAAGAAGCTTAACCCAAGGCATGCCAAGTGGGCAGCATTTCTTCAGGAATATTCATTTGTCCTGAAACATAAAGCCGGGATCGAGAACAAACCAGCCGATGCCCTTAGTAGGAGAGTGACATTGCTCAATTCCTTGAGTGTAGAAGTTATCGGGTTTGAGCAATTGAAAGACGAGTATCCCATGTGTCCAGATTTTGGGGGAACATGTGTCACTCTTAGGTGCGCAGCATAGTTCGGGTGAGTTCGTGCTAAAAGATGGTTTCCTTTTCAAAGGAGACTGACTTTGTATTCCCCGCACTTCCCTCCGGGATTTCCTTGTTTGGGAGCTTCATGCTGGAGGTATTGTTGACCATTTTGGTTGAGATAAGACCATCGCCCTAGTGGAGGATCGATTTTATTGGCCAAGTCTTAAGCGAGACAGCCAAAATTTTAGGGCAATGTCGAACATGTCAACTGGCAAAACAGAAGAAGCAGAATACTGGATTGTACACGCCATTGCCAGTGCCACACGCACCATGGCAAGACATCAGTATGGATTTTGTGCTTGGACTTCCCAAGACAATTAAAAAGCACGATTCCATTTTTGTGGTTGTGGACCGTTTCTCAAAAATGGCCCACTTCCTCCCTTGTTCTAAAACCTCAGATGCGTCCAACATAGCCAAGATTTTCTTTGAAGGGGTGGTTCGCTTACATGGTTTACCTAAGACCATAGTATCTAACAGGGATGTCCGGTTTACTAGTTATTTTTGGAAGACATTATGGCATATGATGGGTACGAGACTCCAGTTCTCGTCTGCCTACCATCCTCAAACTGATGGTCAAACTGAGGTTGCGAATCGAAGTCTTGAAAATCTACTACGATGTTTGGTGGGTGAACACATTAAAACTTGGGACTTAGTCCTGCCAGTCGCCGAGTTTGCATATAACAGTTCAGTTAATAGGTCTACAGGTATGAGTCCATTCGAGATTGTTAGTGGTTATAAACCTAGATTGCCCATAGATTTGTTACCTATGTCAGTCACTCAGAGGACCTCAGAGTCAGCCGATGCATTTTCCCATCACATTCATGAGTTGCATGCAGAGATTAGGAGGCAGATAAATGCTAGTAATGAACAATACAAAATTTCAGCTGACTTACATCGTAGAATTCAAGAATTTAATGAGGGTGATTATGTAATGATTAGGATGAAGCCAGAACGGTTCCCACAAGGTACCGTTAAGAAGTTACAAGCACGCAGTGCTGGACCATTTAAGATTCTAAAAAAAATTGGGTCCAATGCGTATGTGATAGATCTTCCACCTCGCATGGGGATTAGTTCAACATTCAATGTGGAGGATCTAATGCCTTTTTCAAGCCATCCTATAGACCGTAATTTTGTTCCAAACCATTGGCCAATTTCTGAATTTTCTTCCCAACCTACACCACCTATGCCTACTATACCTGAGATAAGAGAAGAAATTGAAGGAATTGTGGATGAGCAAATTGTTTCCACTCGAGACGGTGGATTTCAGAGGTACTTAGTGAAGTGGAAGAACAGACCATCATCCGACTATACATGGTTGACGGAAGCAGAGTTGCAGCGACTAGATCCAGATTTGTTAGAAAAGCACAAAAGTTTTATCTCGCCGGAGTCGAGATCTTCTCAGTCGAGGGGAGTTGATGCGGACACCAAGCCATTCAAAGTATATCAACGTAGGAGGCGTGCATTACCCGTGTCAATGTGGTTAGATGACGGATACGGGTCGGGTCTCTAGAGGTTGAAGACCTTACACGTGTTCATGACATGTGTAAGTTGCTTAGAGGAGACATTTGGACCATTGGATCGCGAGGATGGTGTGATCGGACCGTTGGATCGTCACGGCCCACCTTCATTACACTACCTTCACGGAACTATCATCGGGGCCCATCGGGCATCTTAAATTTACATTTAGTTTATGAACATTTTAGTTAATTAAGTTTTGAGACAGTTTGTGCACAATTTTGTGCGAATTTCTTTTTTTTGAAACTTTTTTTAAGTAGGGTATTTTGGTAATTTCATGTAATTACGATTTTATAAGGGTTGCCCTAAACCCATAGCAGGTGATGTTTTATGAAAAAAGAAAAAAGAGCTTTTTGCTTCTGACGATCTCGTCTTCGACTTCCAGTGATTGAAGAGGGCGTGAGGCCCAGGTAAACGATTTCTCACCCCCTACTTCTTTCTCCTTCTCTCTTTTCTCAAGGTATTCTTTTCTTTAACCTCATTCTCTTCTTTTTCTCCTAATCTCAAAAGATTTTCATTCCTTTTTCATCCCCACATAAAACCCATCACCCAAATCTATATTTAAAGAACCACCATTTTTCTTTCTCTGAATTTTCCAGATTTCCAATCCAGGAAATTTCTATTTTTCTGGATTAGAAAATCCACTTGGATCATTAGACGGACCCATTGCAAGACGAAAGTTCTATCTTTCGCCGGATCCAATTTAAATTCAGATTTTAAAATTCAATACTTCGTGTTTGTGATGGATGGCTCTAATCAATGCTATGTTGCCCTTATTTCCTTCTTGTGTTTATGATGTATAAAGCAAGCTGATATTTATTTGTTTTTAAGATTGCATGAATCTGCCCCTCTCAAATAGCATGCTCATTTAAGATTAGATTAGGCTGTCCTACATCAGCATCTGTTAAACAAGCACGAAGAAGATAATCATAAACAGTGTTGTTACACCATTTTTCTCAAGCCAAAGCTTTTTTTTTTTTAATCCAAGGCCATCGAGCCAAAGCATTTTTTTTAATCCAAGGTCATCGAGCCAAAAGCATGTTGTAGGTGAGACCCCAGAGATGAATGGCTCAATAACATGCTACTGTGTAACGCCATGTTCCACCAATCGAAAAGTTATGATTATTCTATCAAGAAGAGTATAGCACATGGTACATCAATTGAAGGGTTATGTTTGAGAGATGTATGTAGATGGGGCATGGGTGTGCCAAATTTGGTGCATGGCAATAACATGTTTCGTCTCATATTCTACAAAAGATGGAAATTGAGACAATAGGGGCAAATATGACAGATTGCCAATGTGGAAAAAAAAAAAAAAAAAAAAAAAAGTGCTTATTTTCAGATATCATGAATTTTTTCAGACAAATTACCAAACAGATTTCTCTGTACTTATAAGTACCTAAATTCAGCACTTAAATTAATTTTCAAACCTCATTTTTCAGTTTACTAAATGGCAACTTAACGTCTAACTCTTAAATGCCAAGTATGCTTCCCATCTCTACCTTTAGATTCCCCTAGACCTTTTTCTTCCAACTACTATTTTTTTTTAAAGCATGCATAATTTTTTACACAACTTAAGAGTAGCCCTCCACTTCAAACGAGCCCCACCAAAGCTCCACAAACTCTGGATAACCTTCCACTTCCAACCATGCCAGCTCAAACTTAAATGGCCTAGACCCCCAATTTTCATTTTCTACTTTTTAAATGATAGGACAATTATCAAAAACTGACTTCGGCAATCCACACTAAAACACCAAAGGAAACCGGTCCACCCAACCCGGAGAAACCAGAAATCTATCAATCTTTATCATAATTTGCCTCTCCTCCCCGTTAGACCAAGTGAAATTCACTGCCCCCATTGGAAGATCAATCATCTCATGGGTATTCACCCAATCAGAAAGGTCGATCATGCTACAAGTTAGTTTGTCAACATTTGACTTTTCGAACGAGAATTTAGTGACATTGAAGTCACCACCCACAACACAAGGAGCATCACACCAACTCCTTGATTCGGACAACTCCACCCAACACTCTTGCCTACAACTTGCAACATTTGCCCCATAGACTGAAGTGAACAACCATCAAAATCCCGAGCCAACGTCCTTAAAGATAACAAATAAGGAAAATTTTCCCTCCCCACCAATCCGCCTTGTCCCATATAAACGAATTCCACATAACTACAATACCCCCACCAAACCCTTCTACATTAACCGCAGTCCTTGCTAATACACCCCCACACAAACCCAACGAGGTTAGGGCGAATGGTCCTCACCGTAGGTTTGCTCCTATAGGTGAGGGTTCGATTCCCCTCCTTGGCTTTACCCAATACACGTGGTTGTGGGTGATTGCGTGTATCCGCAGGGATTAGTCTCACTTCAAAAAGAGGTGAGGACACCCTGTGTCTTCAAAAAAAAAAAAAACACCCCCACACAAAATCTAAAAATTGTTTGTCACAAATAGCTTGCTTCGTTTCCTACAAAGTGATGATCTACACCTTTGACCTTCTACAGGTCTCTTTAACCCGTCATCTTTTATGTCGATCACCCAGCCCTCTAACATTTCAAGAAAGAATCTTCATCTAGACACCGATCTTGCCTTTCTACATAGTCTGACTCTACTCACCCCTTTCCTTAAATCATAATTGATGGACGATATGAGGCTTGCCAAATCATGTTGCCCTCTGATGGCTCTCTGTCTTCTTCATGGAGTCATCACCAATTCTTGTTGGATACCACATTGCAAGAAAAACTTAAATAGTTCATAGTAATCTTCCTCTCCAATCAATCTCCACATATGCATAGAGCCTCCCTTATCCATCTTTTTCCCCGATCAATCAAAACGAAGTCTTCCACCATTGGGTCCCTTACTTGGTAATCATTTCAGAACTAGCTATTCTCCGAAAGCCTTCCTCGACATTCTCCATCTCCATCTAAAGAGGCTCTACTTCAAGGACTTCCCACATTAGCTCTTCCAGCATTGTCCTCTCTCTCAACTGAGAATAGCAACTCATAATTACAAAACTCCCCAAGAGAAACTTAGTCAAGATTGCATGTGATCTCTCCCTGATGAGAACCTATGATCTTAGTCGACGAGTTGTTGACCTCCAAGAGTTGCCTAGTCAAAGGCCTTGGAATCGAGGAGTCTGAAGGAATGAAATAGTTCGGGATATAGTGGGAGGTGTCATAACGAGGACAAAAGGAGGCCCCGCAACTCCAACTTCGGTCGAAACCTCCGCCTAAATTAATCAAGCCTCCACACAATCTAACTGAACCTCCACGCAATCCATCCGAGCCTCCACGTCCAACCGAACCTCTATTCTGAGCCTAAAAACGACGTCATCCACTGATGTCATCACCTGCAAGGCTCAATCTCTCAAAAAATCGCCGCCTAACAACCATGTGAGAGCCGCCCCTGTCAGGCCACGTGTTAAGCCCCAAAATCTTGTATCTGAGTACGAAGACCCCGCTCCCGAGTTCTAGGGTAGAGCTAAATTATATCCATTCTTACATCGCATTCACATTTATTCCACACAAACCATACAACATAAACATCTTTCTTAAAGAATAATTACAGAGGTCTACATTCTTAGAATAACGAGTCACCTCTCAAAGAGATGTCAAAAGGCAAAGAGATAGATTTTGCATGGAAATATGTAGTTAATCTAGATTCACAGCCAAGAACTCACAAGAATTATGCATTTTGTAAATTTTATCATATTTTTCTATTAGTTTAATTAAAAATATTAACTATTGTGCAGCTTATGCTACATGCTAGAGGGCCAAATGTTGTTATACACCATACGCTACTTAATACACTGGTACAAACTACAAATATATATATATATATATATATATATATATATTTAAAAAGAAAAAATTTAAATAAAATGAGGGCAAGTTTTGATACATGGAATCCAAGGGAAATGAAAGGAAAAGGGACGAATTGTCATTGATGATTTCCTTGAGGATTTTTAAAACATGGATTGGAAACTTTGAGGTTTTATTTGGATAGCAAGTGGATATCTCATATTCCTCCCATAATACTCACCTAGATTTTTGTGCCAAGAATCCAAATTATGGAAAAGTGTAATGATTGATGGGTGGATTCAACCCTTTTATTTGCAATTCAAATAACACAAATCGTCACATCAAAGGAAAACCCTTCTCATTTTTCCATTGTTTAGAGTGAAATCCGTAGTTTTCAAACATGGCTTGAAATACAACATAGATCTAGCATAATACTATTTCGTCCATCCTCTCTACATAACCATGTTTTACAACAAGTTATGTAAAACTACTCATAAATAATAATAATAATAATAATAATAATAATAATAATAATAATAATAATAATACAAAAGAAAGAAAGAAAGTTGATGATAGCCTCACATGAGAGTTGCTACAGCAGCAAACATCTTATGATGAAATCCGGATATTTGCCATAGCATCTTATTACTTTTCTTAAAATAATTCGAGGCACTACTAGCTCCATCCACACCACGGATCAACAAACAAAGAATATGATAGAGAAACTTCAATCTTGCATTGGGAAAAGTCGCTCACATAGTCCCCAAGAAAAAAAAAAAATCAAGAACTTAGATAGCTATAATAAATTACATGAATGTAGAATTACCATATGTGCAGGTTTGTTTACAACAAGAACATGAGCATCTTCATAAATTATATCCAAGGGTATGTCTTCTGGGATTGCTCTTAATGGTTGCAACTCTGAAATGGTGCAACAAACCTTGTCCCCCATTTTGATAACATGTGAAACCTGATAAGCATTAAAAATAAAAATAAACAAATAAATAAAATCAGTTTTTTTTAAGTAGATCAACAATGAAAAAGTCAATCACAAAAGGAAAAATATATTTGTATAATAATACATGCAATATAAAATCTTATCATGGCAAAGTCACAATTTAACACTATCAAAATATTGTGAATTGAAAACGCCAAAAAAGATCCCTACACTTGATACCCTTCAGCATAGGAATCAAAGGTTTTCAATGTGTATGATGTACAAAGAGAGAAGAACCTTCGGACCCTCTGCTGCAAGGTACTACATGACAATATCGACCGGTGTATCAACCAGTTTGTTGGCTGATAAGATACAGGCCATATTAGCCGATATAGCACCATAACGGCCGAAATTTTTTTTCCTTTCAGGAAAAAATCTCAAAGATTATTGGAAATTTTCTATAATTATAAAAAAAATAATAGTAAAAGTGAGGGTCCCACACATGTATTCCTTTTTTTTTTCTTTTTGGACATGTATCTGATGGTGTAATCAACCAATCTTTAAAAGAAATGCTGCCTGTTGGGTATTGTCAACTTGAATTGCTGAAAATTGACCAAATAGGCCATAATCTAACACAAATCAAGCATGATTTGGTGATTTAGGGTCTGTGACATTTACATACAAAAAGAAACATATGGAAATTGAAGGAAAAAATTGTGATGGTTTAGCCCTTCTCCACTCCATTTTGGTTCATCAAATATCATTCGATGTGTTTTGATCCTCAAAAATGGTAATTTCAAGCTTCCTTCATGGTTGAAATAAAGAAGTGGAAAATTGAGAGAAATTTTGAAATAAAAGCTTTCATAGTGGGCCCCTTAAGGCCTTAGTGCCAATATACGCCTGTTCCTTTCCTTCCTTAATACCTAACTCCATGTAGGCATGAGTGTGTTAGTAGTTGGGTATTCGGAGTGAGATTGTTTTGGGTGGGAGAGGGAGTGAGCTAGTACTTCGTTAAAGACATATTGGCCTATATCGGACAATGCGGCCATTTCTTTCATAATGAATAGATTAATCCCCATATTCCGTAACGGGGATGATTGTTTCCTTTACGTAATGGCTGATACAGCTGTAATGTAACCTTATTTCACTACCATGATCCACTTCGAGGTAGAAAGGTTTGTTTGGAATTATTTCTAAATCATTGGTCTTGTTGTGGTCTTCCAAAGAAAAGGGCCAACATGTAAGGAGTTAAACACTGTTGCTTTGGTACAAAGCACTGAATTTTGTGAAAAATGCTTCCATTTTCAATGTTTAACTTTCATTTCTCCTTGTTGGGAAGAATATAATCAAACATTCACTTATTATGATCCCTTCATGCTTGACGTTGTTTTCATGTGGATCTTTGGCTCCCCCAAGGGTAAAGAACAGTGATGCCAACATAATTTCATTGGACAACTTGAAACATTGTTTTCGAGAAAATTTGGCAATTATGTTGGAAATATAGGGAGATAGTGGATCACTATTGTACTTATTGTAAGGTGGATAGTGTGGTGTAGCCATTTTCCTTCAAGATCTTCTCAATCCTATGGATGGTTCCAAAGTCGATGGCCAAGTTGATTATGGAGGCTTCTCCCAATGGTTGTAAATTGTAACACGGTGCCTATGGAAGGAACAAAAATAGAAGGCTAGACAAAGAGGGACTAAAAGAAAATTAGGCAAAAATGTCAAACTTTCATCACTGGGATGGAGTTTGTCATCAAAGGAGTTCATTTGTGTTTTGTGGGCAAAGACTTTCAAATAGTTGCATTGCGATAAGACCATGCCCTCTATTCACATAACACGACGTCTAAAAACTGTTGCATTGATTGTGTTACTCATGATTATATGTTCTTAGTTTTTATTTATTCTTACACCAATCATTTTGCATTGTACTCTTTGTATATTATATGTGCAAATCATTTTCTCTATAGCACAATTTTCATGATTAGAGTGATTATTTTCTTATAGCCTAAGTTTTGTTGACAAAAATTCATAACACACTTCCTTTAATGATTAAAGAAATCATGAGACCAAAAAGGCATTGCTGGTTTTGGTGATAAAAGAAAATCACATGAAAACATGTTATTTATGTACTTTCATATACATAATTTCTTATCGCAAACCAATCCTTAGGTCCTCTCATTAGCAAGCCAAGATGATAGCTAGGGAGGTGAACCATGCAGCAGACAGAGTGAAGAGGGAGATTTTGGACTTGCCCACTGTTTGGAGTGGCAACCATTACGAGTTGTTCTGTTTTTTTTTTTTTTTAGGACATGTTCAATGTTTGAAGTATCGGTATCACTATAAGTTTCCCTGGCCAAGGATACGGAAACAATATCGATATCTCCTGATAATCGGAAATGCGGGGAAACATAGGAAAAACTATGGAATTTTCGGCGAAACTTCAAGAGATGTTAAAATGTACATATTTGCATATTTAGAAAAAAAAAAAAAAAAAAAAAAAAAAAAAAAAAAGGAGCAAAAAGAATGCATACATAACAAGTTTCCATTTAATGGGGCCTTAAAAGCCTGTGTTGTTGTAAGAAATTAGTCCAACTATCCCCTCTAGCCTATTTAACCATCCAACCTTCTATCCAAACATCCATCGATATTGCAAAATATCAACAACACATGATATTTCACCAAGAAATGATCAACAATTGGAAAGGAAATGAAAGTTTGTGGTCTCAATATCTCGCATGTTGCGATATCGATAATATCGAGATATTATCAATATTATCAATGACAAATTGAACACTACATACAACAATATGCCCATGAAAAAAAATTGAAAATTTTTTTTCTAATAAACAAAATTTTGATGATATCAATACGTTGGCGATATTATTGAAATATCATCAATACACTAATGATACAAGCATTACTTATAATTTACATAGTCGAAAATATTGGCAATACGCGATATTGATGCATTGACAATACAAGCGACACCTGGAATTTACATAGTTGAAAATATTGACAATTACATTAGAGATATTGATACGTTGGCAATACTTAGCGATACATTGCTAATACCTGGAATTTCTGATACTAACAGCGTTATCGGTATCGCTACCAGTGTTATCGGTATCGCTAATTTCTGATACTAACACCGTTATCGGTATCGCTACCAGTGTTATCGGTATCGTTGAGCTACAGATAAAGATAATATCAGAGACATTTCGATAATAGCGGAGATAATTCGAACACTGGACATGTTTATGATGCTACTCCGACTCCCTCAACGGTCTTTAACATGTAATCTTTCGGTTCTAAGAAAAAAATGTACTTTCATCTATTTCTTGTTAGATTTATTATAAAAATAACTTTGATAGTTCATATTAGTATTCACAATTTCTCAATACTTGGCAATTTCCTAACTTCAAACAAATACCCAAGGCATCTATTTATTTACTTATTCAATAGAATACAAAAATGAGAGGGGCAATTTGAGGAATTCATATTTCATAGTCAAAGTTGGAAGTTGTCCAAAAATTCCCCTTTGAGACTAACATGCAATAGTTGGGTTAGCATGCAACATAGGGCATGCCCAAGTTCACATGTGCATGGTGTTTCCATGTTTGGTAAACATGGATGAAGGTGCTCCTTGCTATTCTGTGCAAACAACCAGTCGAGTTGTGCATGACCCCCTATGTCTATGACTCATGCTCACTTGTATACCTAGCAAGTGGCAACTACTTCTCCATGACCCTACCTTGCTTGCTTAACCTCTAGAGTGTGCATGGTATAGTTGGCTTGGAGGGTTAGTAGTACGTGGGACCATGTAGGCAGTGAGTGTCGTCAATGGGAGCCTATTCCATGAGCCTAGGTAGAAGAGGAAGGTTGATGTCCAAGGGCACTGACCATTAAACTTTTGCCTATTTGCCTCTTAAAAGCTAATCTTGAATTGATGGGAGAAGGCTAATATAATAACGATGATGATATTTGATGGAATACAAAGAGAAAGATCTTGGAATATGCTTCAAAATGGTCTTGATTGCGTGTACATTATTTTTTGGGAAATTGACCGTACTGACCTTGATGTATGGTCAAATTCCCTAAAGAGATTCAACCTTTCAAATACTCCGTAGGTGGCCTTCTGACACGCCTTCGAAAATTACCCGGACCAAAATGCCCTTGCCCTTGTTTCAGCAGTTGTACGGTTTTTTTGGGAATAAGAAGTTACGTCGTATTTAATGTCAAGAAAGTGATGTGTACGGAACCCTTTTTTGCGCATGGGCAAGGACCAAACTCGTGGGGCCCACATTGATGTATGTGTATAATCTATGTTGCCCATCCTTTTTGTCGTGTCGTTTTAGGGCTAGGGCCCAAATATCAGCCTAATCCGGAGCTTGTGTGGGTCACGTAATAGAAAATAATAATGACGATGGAACCCACTGTTGAAACTTTCCAGGCTCACTGTGATGTTTGTTAGAAGTGAACATTGCCCAAGTCAGGACTTTTTGGGCCCACGCGAGCTGGCCAACAAGGTGGACAGAATGGATCACCCCATTGTGGGCCTTAGGCTATTGTACCAATGGCTATCCTTTCATTTGGTAGTAAATGAAGTGAACATATAACAACCGCGACCCATATAACATGAGAACCACGACCCATATAACATGATAACTACGACCCATGACAACTACAACCCATGACAACTGCGACCCATGACAACCACAACCCATATAACATGACAACCATGACCCATGACAACTACGACCCTTACCACATTACAACCACGACCCTTACTGCATTACAACCACGACCCGAGTATGGGTCATGGTTGCCATGAGGTAAGGGTCGTGTTTGTCATGAGGTAAGGGTCGTGGTTGTCATGTTATACAGGTCGTAATCTTCATTTTATAGGCCTTGGCAAGGACCAACTAGTGGGGCCTACATAGATGTATGTGAATAATCTATGTCGCCCATCCTTTTTGCCGTGTCATTTTAGGGCTAGGTTCCAAATATCAACCTGATCCAGAGCTCGTGTGGGCCACATAAAAGAAAATAATGGTGACTATAGCACCCAATGTTGATATTTGCACCCACACGAGCTCTGGATCGGGCTGATATTTGGGTCTTAGCCCTAAAATGACATGGCAAAAAGGATGGGCGGCATGGATTATTCACATACATCAATGTAGGCCCCACTAGTTGGTCCTTGCCAATGCCTATAAAATGAAGACTACGACCCTTACCTCATGACAACCACAACCCTTTACCTCATGACAACCACGACCCATATAATATGGCAACCACGACCCACACCCAGGTTGTGGTTGTAATGCATAATGGTCATGGTTGTAAGTGGTAAGGGTCGTCGTTGTCATGGGTTATGGTTGTCATCGATCTTAGTTGTCATGGGTCGTGGTTGTCATGGGTCGTAGTTATCATGTTATATGGGTAGTGGTTCTCATGTTATATGGGTCGTGGTTTTCATGTTAAATGTGGTAAGGAACATGTAACAACCGTGATCCATATAAGATGAGAACCGCGACCCATATAACATGATAAATACGACTCATGACAACTACGACCCATATAACATGACAACCACGACCCATGACAACTATGACCCTTACCACATTACAACCACGACCCTTACCGCATTACAACCACGACCCGGGTATGGGTCGTGGTTGCCATGTTATATGGGTCGTGGTTTTCATGAGGTACGGGTCGTGGTTGTCATGCTATACGGGTCGTAGTCTTCATTTTATAGGCCTTAGCAAGGACCAACTAGTGGGGCCTACATTGATGTATGTGAATAATCTCTGTCGCCCATCCTTTTTGCCGTGTCATTTTAGGTCTAGGTTCTAAAATATCAGCCTGATCCAGAGCTCGTGTGGGCCACATAATAGAAAATAATGGTGACAATGACACCCACCGTTGATATTTGAGCCCACACGAGCTTTGGATCAGGCTGATATTTGGGTCCTAGCCCTAAAATGACATGGCAAAAAGGATGGGCGGCATGAATTATTCACATACATCAATGTAGGTCCCACTAGTTGGCCCTTGCTAAGGCCTATAAAATAAAGACTACGACCCGGACCCTTACCTCATGACAACCACGGCCCTTTCCTCATGAAAACCACGACCCATACCCGGGTCATGGTTGTAATGCAGTGGTTGTAATGTGATAAGGGTCGTAGTTGTCATGGGTCGTGGCTGTCATGGGTCGTAGTTCTCATGTTATATGGGACGTGGTTCTCATGTTAAATGTGGTAAGTGAACATGTAACAATCGCGACCCATATAACATGAGAACCATAACCCATATAATATGATAACTATGACCCATGACAACCACGACCCATATAACATGACAACCACGACCCATAACAACTATAACCCTTACCACATTACAACCACGACCCTTACCGCATTACAACCATGACCCGGGTATGGGTCGTGGTTGTCATGTTATATGGGCCGTGGTTTTCATGAGGTAAGGGTCGTGGTTGTCATGCTATATGGGTCGTAGTCTTCATTTTATAGGCCTTGGTAAGGACCATCTAGTAGGGCCTACATTGATGTATGTGAATAATACATGCCGCCCATCCTTTTTGCCGTGTCATTTTAGGGCTAGGACCCAAATATCAGCCTGATCCAGAGCTCGTGTGAGCTCAAATATCAACAGTGGGTGCCATAGTCACCATTATTTTCTATTGCGTGGCCCACATGAGCTCTGGATCAGGCTGATATTTGGAACTTAGCCCTAAAATGACTTGGAAAAAAAGGATGGGCAGCATGGATTATTCACATACATCAATGGAGGCGCCACTGGTTGGTCCTTGCCAAGGCCTATAAAATGAAGACTACGACCCGTACCTCATGGCAACCACGACCCATACCTCATGACGACCCGAGTTGTGGTTGTAATGTAGTAAGGGTCATGGTTGTAATGTGGTAAGGGTCGTAGTTGTCACGGGTCGTGGTTGTCATGTTATATGGGTCGTGGTTGTCATGTTATATGGGTCGTGATTGTCATGGGTCGTAGTTGTCATGGGTCGTAGTTATCATGTTTATATGATTCGTGGTTCTCATGTTATATGGGTCGCGGTTGTTACATGTTCACTTCCTTTACTACCAAATGAAAGGAAAGTCATTGGTACAATAGCCTAAGGCCCACGATGGGGTGATCCGTTCCGTCCACCTTGTCAGCTAACTCACCGTGGGCCTAAAAAGTCCCGACCTGCGCAATGTCCACTTCTAACAAATATCACAGTGAACCTGGAAAGTTTCAACAGTGGGTTCCACTGTCACCATTATTTTTTATTATGTGACCCACACGAGCTCTGCGTTAGGTTGATATTTAGGCCCTAGCCCTAAAATGACACGGCAAAAAGGAGGGGCGGCATGGATTATACACATACATCAATGTGGGCCCCATGAGTTTGGTCCTTGCCCACGCACAAAAAAGGCTTCCGTACACATCACTTTCTTGGCATTAAATACAGCGTAACTTCTTATTCCCTAAAAAACCACAACTACTAAAACAAGGACAAGGGCATTTTGGTTCGAGTAATTTTCGAAGGCATGTCAGAAGGCCACCTACAGAATATTTGAAAGGTTGAATCTCTTTAGGAAAATGGACCATACATCAAGGTCGGTACGGTCAAATTCCCTTATTTTTTTTCTTCAACATAACAATATATAAACATCACATCACTCATTTTGATCATGTAATAAGTACATGAAGATAACATGAATCATCTATACCATTTTGACTGTTAATAAATAATTTTGCAATGGAGAACCTTTTCAAGTTGTTTTGTCCCATGCATCTTGCATCCTTGTTGTGGCTATGTAAACCAAATCATCATCCTCATCGCAGTTGTTGTTAGTGGTGACAGAACCATCACCAAAACTGTTGTTGATGCGTTGCCGTCATCATCATCACCATCATGACAATAACCCTATCCCAACTGCTGCTGCAGGCACCACCATCACAGACTTGTCCGAGACTCCCAGCTATTACGTGTTAGCCTTACAAATCCAGTTTCAACGACCATAACATTCAAAATAGGAACCACCAATGCCGCTGCCCATGATTGTAACAACAACAACAACAACATTCTATGTGGATTGGCTTTGGCAATCTTGTTTCGCCAATAGTAAGGGCCTGTTTGGTTTTTTTTGTTTTTTTAAAGGCAACAAACAGAAAATTCATTAAACGGCTAAAAGGATACAAGAAGCAGAAAAAAAGAACACAGGAAAAGAAAAAGAAGAAGAAAGGCAAGACTGCTGAGGAAGCAGAAGCGCCCTAGTAGCCTAAAAAGCTAAAATCAAAGTTAATCAAATCCCGTACATTAGTAGCCCATTCTATAACCATCTTCTTTGCCCTAGAACCCATAGCAAGGTGTGCCGTATCGGTATCGGTTGGCGTAACAGTGACCTCCAAAACCGATACGGATACGGGGGCGTAACGGCCCGTAACGGCTCAAAATTTTTTTTTTTGCCAAAAAAATACGAAAAAATATGGATTAAATCCGAAATATTCTAAGCATTCCAAATATGCATTCATTTATAAATTGGAACATGTTTATGGTGGTATAACGGTCCACTCTTTGGTAAGAAGTTGTATCGGACTGTCTAATGAATTTATGAACCAGATAACCTGAATTTGACTACAAAATTCATATATTTAATTTTCTAACTATCTACTATCAATGATAGATATATTAGAATGAATGTAATATGAAAATATCTTACATTTGGTGTTTGCAATTATTTTTGAGGAATTTCTCGAACATGCGTAAATAGAAAAAAATATAAAATGGCACCCCAAATCTATAAAATGCACATTAACATGTTCTACTATGATTAACACATCACATGGCATGATTAAAACAGCAAAATAATCATTAAAAAATGATTTTTCGAATTTTTTTTTTAAAAGGCCATAATTAATGCGTAAATAGAAAAAAAAATTTTAAAATTTTAAAATGGCACCCCAAATCTGTAAAATGCATATTAACGTGTTCTACTATGATTAACACATCACATGGCATGATTAAAACATCAAAACAATCATTAAAAAAATGATTTTTTGAATTTAAAAAAAAAGGGCCATAATTAATGCGTAAATAGAAAAAATATATATATAATGGCACCCCAAATCTGTAAAATGCACATTAACATGTTCTACTATGATTAGCACATCACATGGCATGATTAAAACATCAAAACAATCATTAAAAAATGATTTTTCGAATTAAAAAAAAGGCCATAATTAATGCGTAAATAGAAAAAAATATAAAATATATATAAAATGGCACCCCAAATCTGTAAAATGCACATTAACATGTTCTACTATGATTAACACATCACATGGCATGATTAAAACATCAAAACAATCATTAAAAAATGATTTTTTGAATTTAAAAAAAAGGGCCATAATTAATGCATAAATAGAAAAAAATATTTAAAAAATATAAAATGGCACCCTAAATCTGTAAAATGTACATTAACATGTTCTACTATGATTAACACATCACATGGCATGATTAAAACAGCAAAACAATCATTAAAAAAAGATTTTTCGAATTTAAAAAAAAAATGGCCATATTTAATGCGTAAATAGAAAAAAAAATATAAAATATATATAAAATGGCATTTGTTGTATATCCATGTGGTCCATCCTTTTTGCCCACTTATTTCAAGGCATGGACCAAAAAATGAGGTTGATCCAAATCTTAGGTGGATCACAAAATGGGCCTTAAGAAGATTTTAGCGGTGGGGCATTCAATCCCAACTGCGTGGTCCAATTGAGATTTTGATCCCTTCATTTCAAGGATCATGCTTTAAAATGAACTTGAAAAATTATAAATGGCATGGATTTACCATACATAAATCAGGGTGGGCCCCACCGCATGCAATAAAATATTGAATGTGCACTATGCAACGTGTAATGAATTATACAAAAAAAAAAAATCTGCGTCTGGTCTGTGAAAAAGCAACCACCCATTCTCGTTCAGTTTTGCTAGAAAAAGAAAAGAAAAGAGAGGGAAATGAAAAGAAAAGACGGAAAGCAGAGAGAGAGAGAGAGAGAGATCAGTCGCGCGCGCGCATATGCAGAAGAAAAGAAGAAATTTCATCGTAAGAAGAAGAAGAAGAAGAAAGAGAAGAAGAAGAAGAAGAAGAAGAAGAAGAAGGTAAGTTTTTTTCTTTTTTTTTTCGTTTTTTTTTTTTTCAAGGCCCGTAACAGCCGTTATGGCCCGTAACGGCCGTTACGGTCACAGAATTCCATAACGGCCGTTTCAACCCTGTATTGCGTAACGGTGTCAACCGTTACCATTACGTATCGGCCGATACGGCCGTATCGTAACGGATACCGCACGCCTTGACCCATAGAGGCCGCAGAGGAGGACTTATCGTTGAAGCATCTATCATTCCTTTCAGTCCAAATGGCCCACCAAATGGCTAGAATA
The DNA here is from genome assembly GCA_030180095.1 of Magnolia changhungtana. Taxonomy (NCBI): domain Eukaryota; kingdom Viridiplantae; phylum Streptophyta; class Magnoliopsida; order Magnoliales; family Magnoliaceae; genus Magnolia; species Magnolia changhungtana. The sequence goes on from JASAUF010000320.1 coordinate 2,902,843, forward strand.
ATCATGCGCCAGACGATGGATTTGGGCTTCCCAAACTTAAGACCATGCCAAGAAGCGAGGAGCTCGGCAGCAGATTCGGGAGAACACCAAGAGATCGAGAATCTTTGATAGAAGTGTGACCAAAGAGGGGAGAAAAAGGGGCAGTGGACCAAGAGATGATTGACAGATTCAGCGTCCCGCATGCAGCACAAGCAAATATTAACGAGCTTCATGCCTCTCTTCGCCAAATTGTCGATCGTAAGAATTCTGTTGCAACCCGCGAGCCATCCAAAGCAAATGATTTTAGGAGTAGCCGAGTATTTCCAAATGAAGGGGTTGGCATCGCGATGAGCATGCGTAGCAGGGAGGAGGGTGCAATACAATGATTTCACAGAAAAGGAGCCAGATTTATCCAAATTCCAACCAATATAATCGGGATTATCACAGAGAGGCATGGTCTTGGCAATGTAGTCGTAGAGGTTCGTAAATTCCTCGATTTCTTCTTCCTTTAGGTTCCAGATGCATCTAATATCCCAAATAGTTTGAGCCGAATGAGTGGAATAACAACTGTTGATCCAAATATCTTTGTCGGGAGAAAGGTGGTAAATCTGAGGAAATTGGAATTTCAGCGGTTTTTCCCCCACCCAAAGATCTTGCCAGAAGCAGATAGAAGAGTCGTTACCTAGAACATAGTTGCAGTTGTCCATCACCGGCTTTTTTGCGAACAGTATTCCTCTCCAAAGATATGACACCTTGTAGTAGGAAGAATCTTTCGGCCACCATCCACCAAGGGAAGAACCATATTTCCCTTTAACAATCGAAGTCCATAAAGCGTCTTTTTCAGTCGCAAATCTCCAAGCCCATTTCCCAAGTAAAGCAGCATTCATAAGTTTTAAGTTTTTGACATTAGCCCCGCCCTCCCTGAATAATTCGCAAACTTCTTTCCACTCTAACAGATGGAATTTACTATGATTTTCCTTACCAAACCACAGAAAATCCCTTTGAATATTTTCAATCGTCTTCATAACAGTAGGCGGACATCTAAAAAGGGACATAAAATAAAGGGGAAGGCTAGAAAGAGCAGATTTAATCAGAGTCAGACGCCTGCCCAAAGATAGATAACGGCATTTCTACGTAGCCAGATTCTTGTGAAACTTGCTGATAACTTTGTCCCACATGAACTTCGGGGGGGGGAGGGGACCAACGGCAAGAGGAAGCCCGACAAAAGACATCGGGAAGGAGTCAACCTGACAACCAAGCATCTCAACAAAGGATTGAATCATCGGATGAGAGATGTTGATACCTAGAATCTTTGATTTGCTCATGTTTATTCTAAGGCCCGACACTGCTTCAAAACAGCATAAAGTAAGAAGGAGATTGCTGATGCAGTCCGAGGAGGCATCAGAGAATATAAGGGTGTCGTCAGCAAACTAGGTATGCGTAATGAGATTCAGCAGACCAGGCATCACAATTCCAGGCAAGAGGCCTTGAGTCTGACCTCTAGTCAACATCTGGGATAAAGCCTCACCGACAATAAGGAAAAGGAGAGGGGATAAAGGGTCCCCCTGACGCAGACCTCTTGTGCTCTTGAAGAAGCCCTTAGGGGAACCATTAAGGATTATGGAGAAGTGAGCAGAGGTGATGCAAGCCTCGATCCACCTAGTCCATCTGATTTCGAAGCCCATACGAGACATCATGTAAAGGAGAAACTTCCAATCAACATGGTCATACACTTTGGCAACATCTAGCTTGCAGAAAACCCCTTGCGACTTGGATTTATGATAGGAGTGGAGAACTTCGTTAGCAATGAGGGCTCCGTCCAGGATCTGTCTGCCTTTTATAAACGCGTTCTGATGAGGCGAGATGAGTTTTCCGATAACCTTGGAGAGGCGAGAATAAAGGGCTTGTTTGGTTTGATGTAATTACATGTATTTTCATGTAATTTCTCTCAAATCAGCATTAAATGCATACATCAAACAACATCACATGCATTTGAAAGTGAAGAGGAGTTGTCCCCAATCAGATTTCATGATAATTCAAAGTCAATGGTTGGTGGGGCCCTCCATGATATATGTGTTATATCCACTCCATCCATTCATTAGTACATATCATTTTAGGGCATGGGCCCAAAAATGAGGTAGATCCAAAGATCAAGTCAACCACACTACATAAAATACTGGAGATTGAACGCTAACCATTTAAATGTTCTTCCCATAGTGTGGTCCACTTGAGTTTTGGATCTGTCTCATTTTTTGAGGCATACCCTAAATAATCTGGCCAAATGAATGGACGGCATGGATATAACATATACATCATGGTGGGACCAATCCATCAGGTTTTCCGTACCTAAAAGTTGCTGCTGTCAATGTCATACAGCATCCCTTCCACCACAAATTCTTGTAGTTTGTAATTAATGCGTAGAAAGTGTAAAGTAAACTGCAATTCCCCTGAAATACATCCAACCAAACAGGCTCTAAGATTTTAACACAGGATCTCTCATGATTACCTTGGCAAAGGTTGATACCCATCTGCTCCTCAACTGAGGCATGTCAACTAGGCAGAGTTCAGATCTATATAGACACCAACATGTTTTTCTTTATATGTCTGTTACATGAATCAATATGTAGACACTGATACATGTATAGAGCATGAGCATAGCACAAATGCATCCAATGAAACTGAATAGCGTAAGCATCAGCTAGGATTAGGAATACATTACAACCAACCTCACTCTCCAATAAATAGTTGAGAGCAAAAATAAAAATGACGAATTTTTTTTACAATAATGTGGCAAAGTATGTTGAATCAATTTACCCCGCATTAGACATTTAGCATATTTGTAAGCCAATCTAAACCATGAAGCCCAAAAAGAACCCCCTCCCTATTACTCGGATTTTTTAATTGAATTTTTACATCTCAAAAAAATTGAAATGGGAATCCGACCTTATTGATTGGGCGGCCATTGACAGTGACAAGTCCAGAGCGAATGCTGGACTGAATACGAGCTCTGCTGACGCCGTTTTGGATGCGAGAAGAGATCCAGGAATCAAGCCTCGATTTCCGGCTACCACTGCCGACTGTCTCTTCAAATACGAGGCCAGCGTAGTTGCTCCTTTCGAAGGGTGGGTGCTGTTGAGACTGCTCGGGAGAGGATGAAGCAGAAGACCTGAGGATCTTGGAGAAGCGAGGGCCGTATCTAGGGTTTCGACGGAGGAGAGTTTTTGCTGAAGATGGAGAGGATAGAGAGGATGAGGGGGGGAGGACAGCGAGCAGCATTCCGTCGTCGCGGACAGTTTTCGGCCCCCCGTTTCGATTTGTGACCCATCCAGTACCGAGGTCGGTATTCGTCGATCGGTGCTATGTGGGCCCACCATGTGCAGGTGTTTCATCCTCGCCGTCCATCCTTGTCAGCTCATCTGAGGGCACGAGCCCAAAAAAGAGGCAGATCGTGGACCAATAGTATTTATTGAACGGCCACTGTTGAAATTATCTCAAAGACTAACAAGAGTTTTGGATCAAGCAGATATTTGTATTATCCCTTCATCCAGTTCTAGAAAATAAACGTTCAACACTATTTCTTCGTATTATGGTCCACTTGAGATTCGGATCTTCCTCAGTTTTTTGGGCTCATGCCAAACAAAATGGATGGACGGTGCGGATGAAATCCAACTACTTGGTCAAGTCCACGTGGTCTGAAAGAAAAACACAATGTTGGCCTTCGGTTTGGTTCACTCACATATCTCATGTGCAGATGTATAAGAATGCCGGCTAGATTCAAACTGAATAACTTAACTCCAGGCGAAAGGTAGTATATACGTTAAACATAAATATATATGATAGAGATCCACTCACATTGGAGGATGGGGTTCTTCCTTTGAAAATAGGTTGTACCTTGTCTCTAATGCGAAAGGACTTTTATAAATAGAAATAGTCAAACGAAAAAAAATATATATTTATATTCGTTCACAAAGGGCAACGGTAAAATATCTTTCTAAAAAATAAAGTGATTATATTGATATCAGGAATAGTCCAGTGCAAAAGTATAAACTTGAATTGCAGCTAAAGATTACCACTATTATATTATGACTAGGGATTATCACTACTCATACGATAGAGCCGAGATATGATAAGGAAAAGATAATTTGATTTGTTTGTTAGATAGCTATGAGACAATTTTCTCTACTGAACTTCTTAATATTTATAGATCTCTGTTGTAACTTCTTCTCTAGTGTTTCTCTTCTTTATTTCAACGGCTATGACGACTAAATTATTGTCATGTTGGTCTTTCAGATACATCTATCTCTTCGTGTCCTTTTAACTGTTCTTTTCCACTCGACCGCTTTCGACTTTTGGGCTTCTCGGTTGTGCTTCGTCATTAGATGACGTGTATCATCCAGCTCAGCGCTATCTGTACTTCCGTGAAAAGCGCTCCAAATATCTCTAAAGATCTTTCACACATTATTTCTTTCACGTGTAAAGACACGTATCCGTTAATTTGTTTATTAGATTGGTATGAGACGATTTACTCTGCTGAACTTCTTAATATTTATAGATCTCTGTTGTAACTTCTTTTCTAGTGTTTCTCTTCTTTATTTCAACGGCTATGACAACTAAATTGTTGTCACGTTGGTCTTTCAGATACATAGGTCTCTTCATGTCATTTTAACCATTCTTTTCCACTCGACCACTTTCGACTTTTAGGCTTCACGGTTGTGCTTCGTCATCAGATGACGTGTATCATCCAACTCAACGCTAGCTGTACTTCTGTGAAAAGCGCTCCAAATATCTCCAATGATCTTTCGCACACTATTTCTTTCACATGTGTCCTTTCCTTATTAGCTATTTTAGGAATAGTTATAAATAAGTACAACATTGCCCCCCCCCCCCGGCATGTCGCTTCACAACAGTTATAAATATCATCCAACAATTATAAATAAGGAATAGTCATAAATAAGGTGAAAGCGACGGTAGCTCGTGGTTTAGTATAATAAATGCAATTGACCATCTTTCCACATGTTAACTCTTAATTGCTTCTGCCCAACCGAGATGAAAACTGAATTATGGTTTTGTTCCTTTTTTACGACTGTCATTATGACACGTAGCACAAAATCATGTCATACAATGAATCATGATTATCCTCTCATAAATGCACACTTCCCTGACCGATGTATATGCATCCATTTTATCTTTCCACGATCCTTGCTCTTCACGCTTCTCCTTTCGAAATCCCCCTTCCTTCTTTAGAATCGCTACAACCACCATGGTTGCTGCTTCTTCCTTCGTTACTTCTATCTTCAGCCAAGAAGGTTTCGAAAGAATTAGATATTCTTTCTCTAGGGCTTATCGATAACATCATTTTTACTACCTCTATCGACCAAGGTATGGCATACCTTTCACTCGGACTGACTTTCTAACCTGAGATTACTCATGATCATATTTGATCACTGGAACCTTTCTTTCCTATTTGTCTAGGTGAAACACTCCTCATTCAATTTGATCATATTCCAAATCCGGTGAATGTTTTTAAGACTTTAAGATCCTAGTTAAAATCAATAAATGGATGGGCAGAGTGACATACTCGAGTAGAGTTGCAGGATGATGATACATGGAGACAGATTGGCATTTACGAATGTATTGGCCTCTCTTTGCACAATTATCCAATTGGCACTTCTCTCCTTGTGGCTGCTTCAGCTTTTTGGAGCCGATCGACCAACACTATCCACTTCAGATGTGGTCCTGTGAGTCCTATGATCATGAACACCTATGCCTTCACCCACCTTCCTCATTTCGGTGATCCAATCTATCCTAGCTTCGCCCAGGACGATAAGAACTACTTCATCCTTTTATATAAAAGTGGCAACACTTATTCCAACTTCATGTCAATCCATCGCCAGACACATGATACAATTGATGATCGAGAGCATACGACATTTTTGCCAATTTGGTTTTGCATTTATTTGCTCTACATGGGCGTTATTCAAATCACAAATGAGTACGTTCACTTAGACGAGGTGCTAGCTCAGGGACGACAAGTAGCCCTCGAACCATTTGTGCTTAACAACCTATATCAAAGTATGTTTGAAGCAACCACCAAAAGTTTCTACCATAATGGCGAACCCATATGGCTCCTTCAAATGTAGCTTTGTGAATACTTTAGTTCTACTTTTGTGAATCCTATCCCTCATCCATATTCTTTTACATCCTTCGGTCATTGGAAAATTTTTCTTCCCTAACGTCACTCATTCATTCGTGGATTACATGAATTTCTTCCTCTCTCTTAGCCTAACTAGACCCAATTGCTTTTTTACCCTTTTCATGATAAAGAATTTGGTCCAAATTGGTTCACAAAAGAAAATGAATCAATTGACTACATGATGGTCGTGCTCAAAGATAAAGCTTGGGAAAGTTATCTTATCTACAAAGATCTTCCCTGTGGTGGCACTGTAGAGACAGTGGTTAATACTAAAGTTGGTGTCGAATAATATTATCCTAATATTCTTGTTCGTCAAATCAGCTTAGCTCAATGCATTCCTCTTCCATTCACCCATAAAACCTGCAATCAACCTCCAAATCAATGTGAAATTATGGACTATGTCGGTACTTTCTTAATTCTCCATAACACTTTTGAAACCATCAATTATGCGTTCGATCCTCCCTTCTTTCTAGTTGCCCACATCAGATGGTCACTTTCCATGACTGGTGGAAAATTTATTATGGAACTTTGGTTAGTGAGTCCTTTAAACTTATCTTCGTCTGACCCTTTCCTTTATTGACAATGACAAAGAAACTATCGGTCGAGAAGAAATCATCGATTAATGGCAATAAAAAGAAGACTGTGTTGGGGATTTTGACCTGCGGAATCACACAGATCTAGATCTAGGATAGCAATCCAATGACACCAAGTACACACAAGAGAACACATATTTAACGTGGAAAACCCTCACGGGAAAAAACCACGGTACAAAGCGACAGATCTCCACTATGAAAATAGAAATTACAAAGGGAGAGGACTTACCTGATTCGAACAACCTCGAATCTTACCCTTGCTACACCCTTTAGAAACCCTAAAAAACTTTTTAGGAACCCTTGGAACTACTTTAGAAAGTCTTAGAATACATTCCAATCCCGCATACACCCCTTTATATAAGTTTAGAAAGAAGTAGACTCGAAATAGGAAACAAATTCCGCAAAATCTGCGTTTCCGCAATCGCATCTGCGGAACTCTTCGATGTCATCGAAGGTCTCTTGATGACAGCTTCGATATCATCGAAGGACCTTCGATGATATCGAAATAGGACTAAAACTGTCCAGCAACCAGAGGTGAAAAATCCAACAATTATCGATGTCATCGAAGGTCTCTCGATAACAGCCTCGATATCATCGACGGTCTGTCGATATCATCGACAGACCAACAGACAGATTTAAGACATCTGTCGATATCATTTAAAACCTTGTCGATATCATGGACAAACTGCCAGACAGATTTAAGACATCTGTCCATAACAATCTCTACCATGTCTTCAATCTCCATCTATGTAACTTCTTGTCCCCTTCTCTTATTTCTACACATATCATAGCTTCTCTTGCACACTCTATCCTTCTTTTACGCCATCGCCAAGCCTAGAGAAGTTGTACAAAACTTGAACTTCTCTACAGGAACATTCTTATTGATCATGTCTGCCTGATCTAAATCCACATGCTCAACCACCTTTGCTCCTGTCTTCCCAAAAGAAAAGACGAAGTCTTCTTACCATCTCATCACTGCCCAATATTGTTTGCCAGGGTACTTGCTCATAACATTGATAGCCTGTAAAATAACCGGTCTAATCCAAACCATGACATACACTACCAACCGCATTCGAATAAGGCTCATGAGATATCCTGCTTTTCCTCATCTGTTTTGGGAGATGTCCTGAGGAAAACTTGAGGAGAGACGCGTAGGGAATACTCTCCGACTTTACCTGGCCTATCACATCCTTGATCAATACCTACATACAAGGTATTCTTCCTGTGATTACCAAAGCCTACTCCTCCTTTAGTATCAACGCCGAGAACCATCTTTGCAGCCCCCCGATCCTTCATCCTGAATGTCCCACTTAACCGAGTCTTCGGTACATTGATTTTAGACATGTCATAATTGACGATTTACATGTCATCAATTCCTGACTCATTATGAAGGAATCAAACCACTACCTAGGCGACAGGTCGAACCACGACCTCCTGCAAAATCTTTTCTCAGCCCTTTTAACTTCGAACCACTCTGATTGCTTCATGTAGATCTACTCTTCACTTTCCATTGCAGAAGTGCAGACTCCATACCAATCCTTCCAGCTCAAGATCACATTGGTCAACCAGTGCCAATCACAGATCTAATATACACCTGTTATACCGTCAACGCGAATATCTCTGAGAAGCCGATCCCTTCTCTCTAAGCATAACTCTTCGCTACCAACCTCGCCTTGTATCTATGTTGTATCCTCCTGAAGATCCACCTACATCCAACCGCTTTCCGGCCCACTAGAAGCTCCACCGCTCCCATATGTCGGTTTGGTACAACGAATTCATCACATCACCCATAGTCACCTTTCACTTCTCAGCACCAGGCTCACCTAGAGCCATCTGAATAGAAGATGAATCCCCTTGCAGTATTGGAGTTGTTCACATACCTCGTTAATATCTTACGATCATGCCGTGTGATTCTTCTCATAGGTGGTTGCTCCACCTGATCTGTATCCATGTCCGCACGTCTCAGCCTTCCTGCCCTGCCCGCTCATGTGGTCATGCCCAACATGCCACATACGTGCAGAGATGGAATCCGCTACATCCAATGCAGCTCTACCTTTTGAAGTGCTCTCGATCAACCTGTACAAGTTACCGAGTTGTTGCGCTTTCATGATTACCAATGCCCCCTTAGATACCTTAAGAGAACTATCAATACCTGTGTACTTGCATCCTTTTACCTCAAGCACACAAAGAGAAATTAGATTCTGCTTCAAATCAGGAACGTGCCTAACATCAGTCAAGGTACGCTCCACCCCATCAAACATCTTGATGTGCACTGTACCAATAGCCACAACATTACAGGTAAAGCCATTGCCCATAAACACCTATCCACCATCGCACTCGCTATAGCTGGCGAACTAACTCCGATGAGGAGTCATGTGAAAAGATGCCCCTGTGTCTAGCATACACTCGTCCTTATGAACATCGTATGACAGCCTGATAGTAGACACAGACAAAACATCACCATCACATCCGCTCGATCCATCTGACGTGGCAACATTGACCTCCCCATACGAAGCCTCAAAATTTTCTCTCTTCGATTTAGGATTTCCATAATCCTTCTTTACATGTCCTTCCTTTCCACAATTCCAGCACTTTACCTTTCTTTTGCCCCTGCCCTTTTGATTTGGATCTATAACTTGAAGAACCAGTACCTTGTTCAGAATTCCTACCCAAGTAAATAGTGCATCAAAAGATGTCCCCATGTCGCCGTTTAGCTTTCTCATAGCCTTCCCTTGAAGGGCTGAGATAACGATGTCGACACTCAGGGTTTTATTCGTGCTGCACATAGTGTCCTTGAATGACTCATACGATGCAGGAAGAGAATTCAGCAACATACATGCTTATTCTTTATCTTTCATCACTTCCTTCATATCCAGCAATTTGCAAACTAATTTATTAAAGTTGCTGATGTGAACCTCTAGATCTCCACCCTCTGTCATCTTGAAGTTATACCACTGCCGCTTCAAGTGCAGGCAATTTTCAGAGGATTTTTTGGTATAGACATCCTTTAACTTAGCCCATAACTTAGCCGCAGTTTTCTCCCTCATGACATTGTAGAGAACCTCATCCATGAGACATAAATGGATCGATGATAAAGCTTTCTTATCAAGAATATTCCAATCATCATCAGTCATAGTAGACTTTCGTTCCTCAAGAGCACCATCTTCGCCTTGCTTGATTAAGGAACTCATCATCTTGATCTTCCATAACTCAAAATTATTTTTCCCTGAGTACTTCTCAATCTTATACCTGGTGCTCGCTATTATTACTAATTCTGCAGATTCAGATCTGTGCCCCAACGATTGCTCTGATACCACTTGTTGGGGATTTTGACCTGCGAAATCACACAGATCTAGATCTAGGATAGCAATCCAATGACACCAATCACACACAAGAGAACACAAATTTAACGTGGAAAACCCTTGTGGGAAAAAACTACGGCACAAAGCGACAGATCTCCACTATGAAAATAGAAATTACGAAGAGAGAGGACTTACCTGATTCGAACAACCTCGAATCTCACCCTTGCTACACCCTTTAGAAACCCTAAAAAACCTTTTTAGGAACCCTTGGAACTACTTTAGAAAGCCTTAGAATACATCTCAATCCCGCATACACCCCTTTATATAAGTTTAGAAAGAAGCAGACTCGGAATAGGAAACAAATTCCACAAAATCTGCATTTCCGCAATCGCATTTGCTGAACTCGTTGATGTCATCGAAGGTCTCTCAATGACAGCTTCGATATCATCGAAGGACCTTCGATGATATCGAAACAGGACTAAAACTGTCCAGCAACCAGGGGTGAAAAATCCAACAATTATCGATGTCATCGAAGGTCTCTCGATGACAGCCTTGATATCATCGACGGTCTGTCGATATCATCGACACACCAACAGACAGATTTAAGACATCTGTCGATATCATCTAAAACCCTGTCGATATCATTGACAGACTACCAGACAGATTTAAGACATCTATCCGTAACAGACTGTGTTAGCCACATCCTCAAGGCAAAGAACAACGCAGCTAAGAAAAACGACATTGGCCAGTGCAACCACTTTCTCTTCAGCAACAATAAAAAGTGACTGATCTAGCAATTCCCAAACCAAAATGCCAAAAGGTGTTGGCGGCGAATCCTATCCAAGAAGCTCCTTTAGCTCAGCCTTCGCCAACATCAACAGCTCCCTTGGTCTTTAAGCAAATTACAGATCTTGGACCTCTCCCAGGCTATGTCCCTAAACCTCATGTTTCCTCGACCATTCAAGCTAACACCAATAAATCATCCAATAGCAACCAACAAATGCAGTTGAGCTATGTCGAAGACTTTAGGTATCTCTTCTTTAGCTAAGGTTGTCTTTGCCTTAAAAATGTATTATAAAGCAAAGTATTAGCTGGGACTATCACATTCAAAGTATTATTGAGAGATGATAGAGGCTCATAAAAGACATAAGGAAGCTCATTATAATAAAGCCTGGAATAAGTGGCAAAAAAAAATGAAAAGGTTGAACTATCCTAACCTTCTTTTTTACTATTTTCTAATACCTTATTGGCCCAATCCACCACTCTTTCCTACTTCTGCTCGGCCTCTAGCGATACCTATCGGTGATCCTAATAAATTTTAATTAATGATCAACTGATATTCTATCATTGTTGGCCATTATGAGTTAGGTGGATGTTTTACTTTTTCTCGTTCGTTTTTACTTTCTTTTTCTATCTTCTTCTTCCATTACGCTTCTTCACTCTCTTATTGTAATATCCCAAAATCTTTTCAACACAAATAAATACAAGTAACCTCAAATTAACCGTAAAATAAATCACAAACCATAGTCAGATTCAAGAGTACTCATTGTTAGATTCCAAAGAAAGCCACAATTTAAAACCCAAGAACAATGAAACAAGACCACTTAAACCTCAGGCCAACCTCGTCCCTGAACTCAAAGACCTACACACATCAAACGATCAAACGGACGATGAGGATCCAGCTATAACATCACGTAGGGCCCAAAAAACCAGAAATTCAGGTGTACAAGCTAAGTTCACCCACGGACCACCAAACTAAAGAGCCGGTCAAACAGTGTTTGACCAGGACTCTCCCGAAGAGGAAGGTCTTCTCCCATCTTTCGTGCTCCCGCCTTCGGGATTTCAAACCGGACACCAACCTGCGAAAGAGGATGGGACCCACTATCACTACGAAGTGATCGAATCCGAACTGTTCATCAGACGTGGCCCCCACCCACAATCCGAGAACTCGGTGATTTACACCGAAGGAAGGACGGAGCCAGGTATACCGTCCGACTGAGCCGAATGCCGCGTTGGACTGAACGACAAGGTCTGGGACCTTTCATCCTCCCACACCGACAATCCTTACCGATCTAAGCCGTTCAAAATCGGAGAACAAGGGCCCTGATTCCACCCAAGATGATCGAAAGAAAGAAAGAAAACAGAGAGTGCGGCCTTCCGCCATTTTCCTCGCATTAACCACGTTCCCAGAAATTACGTTCGTAAGATCTCTGAAAATTGCGTTCACGAGGAACAACATGATCGGATCACGAATCCGGTGGGCCAGGAATCGACGGACGACAACCTTAGACCATTCGAAAGAACAGTTTCAATCCAATAAGGGCTGGGAACCAACCAACCATTAAAATACAGGTTGGCTGGCCGATTGAATGTCAGATGGTAGGACCAAGAGAAGGCGTTCAGAAGATGATCAGGGACGCCCATCTGATGGCCCTTTATCGAAGAAACCTTCCCCAACAATTTGATCGAATCAAACACAACAACCGCATCATGGTTTTAGACCCATGCGCAGGTCATCAGCGAAACTCGACGCGTAAATGGCGTGTGGAGAATCGAATCCATCCGATCAGGACTCATCCTTCACTGGGGCTGAAGGCTATAAAAGCCTGACGCTAAGAAGGGGAGAAGAACCATTCAGCTCCACACCAGGAAGGAAGGATGAAGAAAGAAAGGAAAGGAAAGAAATCTCTAGCCGCAGGCACAGGGGAGAAGGAGACCAGAGATGAGTGTCACAACTCACCGAGTCACTGAGTCACGCTCAATCCTGAGGTAGGCCATCACCAGTTCCTTGTAGATTTCCTCCTTTCTTCTTTGTCCAATAGCTTGATTCAAGATACCCAAGGCTGAGTCGAAACAAGTCGACTCGATCGGGAAATCCGGGTGTAGACTCATCAAGTCGAGATGAATTAAGGTTAAGCCCCTTAATCTCATAGCTATGCAATTACGTTGGTAAGACGTATCCTAACCCAAGACAAATTATAGAAGAACTTAACCATTCAGATTATTAAACGCTTGGTTAAGATCCCAATTCTACTACACATACTCACACTCGAAGAAGACACAAACATTAAAGGTGAGGGATTCCTTTAAGCTTACATTAACTTAAGTTGGTTTGATTTATTCTGTTCCTTCACATGCTTCCATGTTACTATGATTCCTCCCTATAAATATTTAATTTACAACCATCAATTATTTATCCTTTGGGAATTATGGTTGAGGTATGGTGTTAATTATGCATGATCTTTATGAATTTATGTGAGGGTTATTTTCCTTTAGCTTTACAATTTTAAACTAAATTGATTGCACTTGTCTTATATGATTCAAGTCTCTGAATTCACTACGAACTTTAATGCATAATTCAAAACACCACATCACTATCTAGCACGTAAGTACTATGTTAGAAATCCCACTTCTAGCGATCGAATAACCATTGTGGACGTAATGCGGTTTGGGTAGCGACCCCCTTGGTCGATACGTAATTCCATGAATTTTGGGTAGTGGTACACAAATTGATATAAATAATTCGCAATGCGTGTTACATCACTTTCGGGATTGGATATCTCAAATAGATGCTCTATGAACAAATCGTTTCACGTAATTCATCTGATCCATGTGTTGTGCTACCTTGGGATGTCTGCGTAAATCTATGTTAACATTGGACATGTCGACGCATCTCTGTAGTATGGGATGCGAGGCGAGTCAGATAACCTTAAATTATTTTCCATATTATGATGATCGCTAAGTGTGATGAGCCACACATACTTTGCTAGGCAGCATCTTATGTAGGTCACTTGCGCATGCTGATACCCCTCATAGTGGTGGAGTACAAGACGTATCAAAACCCTTACATTACTTTTATGAATCTCTTGAATTACTGCTAATATTAAAGAATAACCATCACTATGAGTAGGGTGTTGACCCTCTCCAACCGTATAGATGATGCACGTGATGTACAGATCGAAGACCCATAAGACTATCTTCCAATGGAGGATTATACTGATTAAATAACAAGATAGTTTTATGATTTAGTTTCTTTTTTTTTTTATTTATTTATTTATAATTCCGCTGCGAACTCGATAATGTAATAAGCTCCTATTGAGAGGGCATTTGATAATTGGTTGAACTCTTTTAATTTAATAATAAATACGGTTGATTTCACTCTTGTGAATGGTTACCTTTGTGAATGTAACGGGATGTGATCCGAATGGGAAGAATATCGAGATAAGATTTTGAAGCATCTGAAATCTTTACATTATTAACACCTGAAATTCTCGCGCACGAGCATGTACTCGAGCACAAAAATTCAGGATATTACACTTATGTAGTGACAAGAGAGTTATTAGTCATGGAGAAACAAATAATAATGGCAACAACTCCACCACCTCAACCAGAATTACCAACCACTATTGTTGTTGCAACAACCGTACTTGAACATCCTATTATGGAACTCGATGAGACTGATTCTGTAACGCCCTGAAAATCGGGGGTCGAGCAGAAACCCGACTCCTGAGTTCTAACACATCACTTATGCAACATAATTAACGATGATTCAATGTTGTCCGTATTAGTGCATTAAACATGAATGAGATTATACCAAATCAGCACATCATACTCCAGAGACAATTTAGATTGGCAAGCGGAAGACTGTGATATGTATATAAACTGTATAAAAGTAATAGCAAGCCCTCAGAGTATGATTGTCATTAGGTTAACTAATTACAAGTTTAGTTCCAAAATGTACAAAACAAGAAAGTGTAATGTTCTCTATCCAAAACTATGTAGCCCCGTCAGCGCAACTCCAGGTCTACATAGACCCGCCAGAGAGTTGTATATAGGAGAACTCCTCGTCATCGTAATAGTCCGGCTCTGCCTCAAGAACATCGCTATCACCTGCAGCTAAGACAGAGTCTAGTTGGTGTTTAAAACACTGTCGTAGAACGTGGGAGTGAGTGATCAACTCAATGACAAAGGTTAGCATGTTATCAATTCAATCAAGCAGTAATTATAAAGCAATACAATCAAACATCCCTAAGTACTCTGGTTAATGCAAACATGATATGTATTAATGATGCATGCCCCGCCTGCACTCCCTCTGCGATGTTCCTCTTACGGTCGCGGCATGCACTCATTCCTTTGTGCTTAACACCAATGCCAAAGGCACATGCAATGCGATGCATGAGCATGATTACTGAGTTCTTATTAGACATTTTCATATAGCAGGATTGGGAAGCTAAGGTACCTCGCTTATATTATTTTTCAAGCAATGATCCATTCTAGGGTCGTCAGTCTTAGCTAGTCTCATATGATGTTGCGGTTCCAGGTCGCTACAAAGGGCTCGTCACCTCAATGCAAGCCTAGCTTATACTTTAGTTGCTACGGAAAGGCTCATCGCCTTAGCGCAGTCTCAGAGTATACTTGAGGTCACTACGAATGGCTCGTCACCTAATCGTAGACCAACAACTCAAATACAATGTCCCATACCATCGTATTCGGCTCACGAGCTTAAATTGTTCACTGGTCACTACGGGTGGGCTCGTCACCTCGGCGTAGGCCGACAGCTCGACCATGGTGTCCATTCCACCATGTCCGGCTCATGAGTCTTAGCAGATCGAGGTACCAAGGTTAACAGGGTTTCCACTGGTGAGTTTGGTACCGTAGGTTCAAGCAATTGCGTCCATACATGATAAACATACATCGGGCCAATCGGGTTACTTGACGAGCTCGACTGGTACGGGCGCACATCGAGATGATCGACATGAAGTACGTAAGCACTCTGTGTGGCCTAACCACTGTCGTCGAACGACGTACGACTCGGATTTATCGAATGCATTCGTCGTGGCTAAACAGTTCGGCCACCGGTCATAAACCATTACCAA
The DNA here is from genome assembly GCA_030180095.1 of Magnolia changhungtana. Classification (NCBI taxonomy): domain Eukaryota; kingdom Viridiplantae; phylum Streptophyta; class Magnoliopsida; order Magnoliales; family Magnoliaceae; genus Magnolia; species Magnolia changhungtana. Next base: position 2,918,786 of record JASAUF010000320.1, read on the forward strand.
TTGCCTGGACTACATCGTAGTCCCAATCACACTCCAACTGATAGCATTCACATTTGATAATTCAAGATATCATGTAACAACTAAATCTAAACATAAATCTCATTCAAGCATCTCAACAAGCACATACTATACATATCAATCATACATAGGCATTTCATTAGTAAATCACATAGTAGTAAGATAGGTTAGGTAAAGAAAACTGTAACTATGTGTAAGGGAATTGAGAAACCTATCTTAACACCCTCTTTAAGTACGTTACATCAAGCATTTTCTATTTCAGGCATTTTATCAAACACTTAGACTACACATATTACATACATGTAATAAATTAGTTAAAACGCATATCATAGCAAATCCTTCCACATAAGAGTTGTCACACGTACAACCATCGTGTATCCTCAAACATAAATCATGGCAAGCACAAATTATAATTCCATACTCATACAAACATTTTAACAAACACATGAAATGCATATATTTTAACATAGTTCATATATATGTGTAATACGCGGAAAACGTCGTATCTAAACACATGTGATGGTAATCAAGTCAGACATAAATCATTGTTGACATTGAAAGCCTTGAAAATCATATCCTAAACGTTTATAGTCCACACCTTACGTCGGTAGACATATAATGAACTCAGTTCGTTCTCTGCTAACTCATCGTCTACGGCACAACTGCAACCTACAATATGAAAGAGATTAGTTATTTCATCATTTACTCTATTTGAAACCCTAAAACAGGTTAGGGTTAGGGTTTTTTACCCGAAAATGGAACCAGTATCATTGGTATAGCGATACGGTAGCAGTAATTCAATACGCAGAGCGGAAAGAAAGAATCTCTGCAGTAAACCCTAACGTTCCCTCACACTCTCTCTCTTTCCTTCTCTTTCTTTTTTTTTTTTTCCTTCTCTCACCTAAGGTTAGAAATTCGTATGTGAAGGGTGAGAGAGGGTTTAGGCCTTTATATAAGCCCAGGACTGATGGAAATGGCCCCCATGGCCAAGGTATACTTTGGTTATAGCCAAAGGGCGACAGTTTCGGTCCAACGGAACACGTCCGGAGGCTCCTTTTCTGCATATGGTCTGACTTAAGCTCCCTAACATTGGATCTAAGTCGAGTTAAGGTTTTGGTCCGATCGGATTTATGGATCGACCATGGCGGACCAGTTTCAGTTCAACGGTCGTCGGCGCTCGATCGGGGCCATAAGTACATGGACCTGTGTATGAAATTTTTCCTGATCCGAGGGTGTATTTGGGTCAGATTCTGACGGTCTGAAACCTTAGATTTGGCGTGCAAGTGAATGACCCAAATCACTTAAATCTGAGTTCATTTTCTAAAGGTACTTGTATTTCTCACACACTTCGCTCCGAGTTCAAGTTGTGCGTTTCTGGACACTGTTAGGACTTGATTTCCGAGATAGTTGTCAAGCCCAGTAAGGCGGTCATATTCGTATAGTTTCGCGGTCATCGGACTTTCGACGTGCGGTCCAGGTCCGATACGGAGTTTCAAGGTGCTCTCGAGAGCAATCGGGTTTAGAGATTGATTCTAGATTTTAGGGTAAAGTAGCTTTAATGATTCTACTTGTTTTGGGTCTTACGGATCGTATTTAAAGTAATTAGTGCTAATTTCACAGGTAATCTAGTTCAGCATTTAACTAATTCTCGTCTAATTTCTAAAGAATTTGGTCCTGAGTGATTTCTGCCTGAGGTGGTACTCAGGTCTTTGTACGAATTTTTTCGAGACGTTACAATCTACCCCCCTTAAAGAAAAATTTCATCCCCAAAATTAGTACCTTTTCGTACTCCTCGAGAATATGAGGGTAGTTCTTGTGAACCTCGACTTCTGTTTCCCAGGTAGCCTCCTCCTCAGTGTGATGTATCCCACAGAACCTTCACAAGTGGAATCACCTTACTGCGCAGCACCTGCTCCTTCCTATCTAGAACACGCATCGGTCGTAGTACATAAGTAGCATCCTCACTCAACTGCACCTGCTCCCACTTGATAATGTGGGAAGGATCAGGAACGTATTTCTTCAGCATAGATACATGAAATACGTTGTGCGCCCCTTTGAGTGGTGTGGGTAAAGCAAGGCGGTACGCTACCACCCCCACTCGATCCAGTATCTGGAATGAGCCAATGAATCTCAGCGTGAGTTCCCCTTCTTCCCAAACCGAAGGACTCCCTTTATGGGGGAAACTTTCAGAAACACATGGTCCCCAACCTCGAACTCTAGTTGTCGCTGTCTCATATCGGCGTAACTTTTTTGTCTGCTTTGCGCTGAAAGAAGTCAACGTTTGATAATGTCGATCTTCTTTAAGGTCGCTTGTACTAACTCTGGGCCTATCAAGCTCTTCTCGCCAACCTCTGCCCAACAATGAGGTGCTCTATACAGACACCCATACAGTGCCTCGTAAGGAGCCATGCCAATACTTGCCTGGAAGCTGTTGTTATTGGCAAACTCTGCATAAGGAAGACAGTCATCCCAACTTTCCTTGAAATCTATTACACAAGCTCGCAGCATATCTTCCCACACCTGATTTACCCATTTCGTCTGCCTGTCAGTCTGTGGGTGGAACGCGGTATTGAACTTCAACTTCACACCCATTGCTTCCTGGATATGGGCCCAGAAGATAGATGTGAATAGCGTGTCTCGGTCCGACTCAATCTCCATAGGAACTCCATGCAGACGTACTATCTCCTTGATGTACAGCCTGACCAAATCGTCTGCCGAGTTCGAAACTCTAATAGGGAGAAAATGGGCCGATTTCATCAACCGGTCCACAATCACCCAAATGGAATCATGTCCCTTCCTCGTCTTTGGTAGCCCGGAGATGAAATCCATAGAGATGAAGTCCCATTTCTATTTTGCTATGGGCATGGGTAGAAGTAATCCTGGAGGTCGGTGATGCTCTGCCTTGACCTGCTGGCATGTGAGACAATGGGACACATAATCTGCTATATGCACCTTCATGTTGTCCCACTAATACAATCTCTTCATATCTCGATACATCTTCGTACTACCAGGATGCATCGCCATCCTCGAATTGTGAGCGGCTTCGAGAACCTCCTTTCTCAAGTCATGAAGATTTGACACGCATAGGCGGCCATAATAACGTAAGCCCCCATCCATACCAACTCTCGACTTAGAGTCTGCATCATCACTAGCTCGTTTCCTCAACTTTAACAACCCTTCATCTTTTCATTGTGCCACTATGATTCGGTCATCGATTAGTGGCTGCACACGCACATGTGTGATGCTCTCAAATGGCTCCTCTACCGTAAGTCTTTGCTTAAAATCCCACATAAACTCTACCATATCCCACTCTGCTATCATCAGCGGAGTCACAAATGCTATAGTCTTCTTGCCGCTCAACGTGTCTGCCAAAAGGTTGGCCTTGCCAAGATGGTAGGAGACCTCGAACTTGAAGTCCTTCAAGGTCTCCATCCATCGTCGCTGCCACATATTCAAGTCCCTTTAAGTGAATATGTACCTAAGGCTCTTATGGTTACAAAAGAGCTCGAACTCCTCTCCGTAGAGATAATGTCTCCAGAGCTTCAATGCAAAAATGACGACCGCTAACTCCAGGTCGTGCATAGGGTAATTCTCCTCATGTTTCCTTAACTGTCACGATGCATAGGCAATCACCCCGTCCACGTCGGTATATATAATATATCTGACCCCTTGCTTTGACAATACTAGCACAGGGGCAAATGTCAGCTTGTCCTTCAGCTCCTGAAAAGCTGCTTCTGCTTTCTCATTCCAGGCAAACTTAAGGTCCTTCCGAGTCAACTGTGATGACGACTTGACAATCTTGGAAAAGTCCCTTATGAATCGATGGTAGTAACCTGCCAAACCAAGAAAGCTCTTCACTTCAGTAACCAAACCGGGCTGCTCCTAGTCCTGAACTGCGGCTACCTTAGCAAGGTCCACAACTATCCCTTCCTTGGACACCACATGTCCCAAGAACTTGACTTCCTCCTTTCAAAAGTCGCACTCTTGTACTAAGCGAACAATTGGTTCTTTCTGAGCGTATCAAAGACTACTCATAGATGCTCCTCGTGATCTTCCCGACTCTTAGGTATATCAGGATGTCATCTATAAACACGATGACGAATCGGAATAGATACGGTCGAAACACCCAGTTCATCAAGTCCATGAACATGGCCGGGGCATTTGTGAGTCCAAACGACATCCCAAGAAACTCGTAGTGCCCGAAGCTGGTTTTGAATGCTGTATTCTGCACGCCCTCATCCCTGACGCGCAACTGGTGATACCCCGACTGTAAATCAATTTTCAAAAAATACCGCGCCCCCTTCAACTGATCGAATGAATCATCTATCCTGGGCAAAGGATATTTGTTCTTTACTGTCACCTGATTCAGCCTGCGATAATCGATAAACAGTCGCAGAGATCTATCTTTCTTCTTCACAAATAACCGGTCGATTGCTGATTAGCGATTGAGGCCGATTATCATGATCAATTGACATGACTGATTTGCTGACTCCGATATCGAGGCCAATTCTGATGATTCCGATTATCGATTCCAATTTTGATTATCGAGGTCAATTATCGAGGCTGATTTCGATTGTCGAGGCTGGATATCAAGGCCGAATGATGAGGCCTAATGCAATGTATATGCAACCCGTATTTGAGGCCCATTGTGATGTGTATTTGGCCCGTGTTTGAGGCCCAATGTGATGTATATGCGGCCCATATTTGAGGCCCGTTGTGACGTGTATTCAGCCCATGTTTAAGGCCCAATGTGATGTATATAAGGCCTATGTGATGAGGCCCATTATGATGCATTTGAGGCCAAGCGATATAGCCCATTGTAATGAATGTTAGGCGCATGTGTAAGGCCCATCGTGATGTGTTAAGCTCTTGAGTGAGGCCCATGGTGTTGTATATTTGGCCCTTATGTGAGGCCATAGGTCCACTATATGTTAGGCTCTGTGTGGGCCATTTCTTGGGGGCAATGTTGGTTAAATTTCTACATTGTTGAGGTTGATTGTTGATGCTGGTTATGGATACTGATTATGAGTATGTGATAGCATAGCATCATGATACATGCCCATACGCATCATCTGCATGTTTGTTATGAGATGTGGTTGACCATTGCATATGTCATTGGGCAGGTTATTATGAGACTCCTTAATAGGCGGAGGTTATCTCACATGAGCATACGGTGTGCGTAGGATTGATGCATGACTGGATTGTATGACTCATGCATCTTGCATTGTGATTATTATACGCCCTAGCAACATCAGGACAGTAGCCTCCACAAGCATATTGTGGATGGCCAGATGGGACACCGAAAATCTGTTCTAGCATCGGGCTGCCATAGATGGCCCTGAGTGAAAATCTCTAAACCCTCTTGGTACTAGAGGATGCCCCAACGTCGAAACTGAGTGGATACATGAGCGCCCGAATGTCGAATACCAAAAGGTTGTGTCTCCCACTGTGTCGTGGTCGGTTGGGAGGGGGTGTGGCCTTACCCGCCCGAGGGTAGGGGCATAGCTAGGCTGAGTTTGACCGGATCGTGAATGGGTCCACTATCGACGTGCCGGGTAGATATTGACTGACTACTGGTCAGGCGGATAGTGAGGTCTCTTCCACTTGCATGGTCGCGCATCAGTGGGCAGCGATTTGCATGTAGAGTGTACTAGACCCCGGTGATGATCTCAGAGAGGAACCATACTGATATGTGAACTTATTAAGCAGGAGTTGCATACTCATTCATTTATTCATTCACTATCCACTCGGGCTGGTGGTGCGCAACTATTTGTTACGTGTACCTTCGCAATGGCCAGGATTTCGGTTGGGGCACGCGACTAACCTGAGATCAGGAGTTTACCACATTATGTCTAACTATCCAAATTTAGGTATGGAACTGGTTTGGATAGAAGTCCCTTGTGGTGGACCCCGTAGCCTACGATACTACGTACTATCATCCCGACTTCACACTCCAGCCTAGTCATTTCATTCGCATCGCATATTGTATTACATCCACAGGCATATGCTATTTTGGGTTACTATGTTTCTGCACTTATATGGCTTAGACGGACTTAGCAGGATTTACATATTATATTGTATCCTCAACATCTGATATTTGGCTCTCTATGACTCCTCATTTGCATAGAGGATTTGTATTGCATACTCCAATATTGTATGATTTATAGACTTGCAGTATTTTTGCTTACTCTGATATCGTATGATTCATGATCTTGCCAATATTCCAATATTGTATTATTATTGCATTGTATTGAGTACCTGGCACTTACCTTGTCCACACACTTACACCGCCCTCTAAGCTTTCTATAAGCTTATGCACGATAGATGCGTGCAGGTGATGTAAGGTTGTAGCAGTGTTGAGCTTGGAGCGTGCAATAGACTTTTGAAGCTTTGATTTTTTTTTTTTACATATGTATTTCTCTTTCAACATTGTATTCAAATGATTATATTAGTAGATATGTGATGATGATGATGCCTTTGTGATTTGGGTAAACTTGTGGTTATGCTTCTTACGAGATAAATGTGCGTTGAAAAATCCTCCTTATAGAATCCCAGGATCGAAACCTGGCATATGGGCGCTGGGAGCCAAGAATGGGGCACTACGAAGGTTGTCGGCACGGAATTGGATCGGGATTTTGTGAGCCCGATTTCTGGGTTTGGGGCGTGACATTGGAATGCTCCATATGAGGGTTTAGATGGTTTGGATCGTAGTTGGGATCCATAGGTGGAATGCGCAACATGCAGAGACGTCTGGTTTGCTCTGGGTTTCTGCCGTTCGCGTTGGTTGCAGATGAATCTATTTGCATAAACAGTGGGCCCACATTCGCAAATGCTTGGGAAAATCCACTCCTTCCATTAGCCTCTTCATGAAATCCTGCCCTTGGGGAGAAGGCTTTCGATTTACGTTCGATGTGGCCCATTAGGTTGATCTAACGGTGACGATCTGATCATCTAGAAGAGTGTGGGCCAATCTCTGATTTACATCCGACGAGGTTTACTGGGTCCTGGTCAGAGATCCCCTCTGCTTCTGAAGGACGGCTCAGATCGTTCATATGGCCCTAGTGGATGGGCCATGAACAAGATCAGCGGCCTCCATTTGAATTCCCTACGGTGGGAAAAACGGAAAGGCTTAGCCTTCTGCGGGTCAAACTCAGTTTGACCAAGTCCTTAGTTTGGTATCGCGCAAGTGTAATCATGTAGTGTACACACACCCTGGAGTGGGGCCCATAGTGATGTTTTTAAAGAAATCCACACCATCCATTCATTTTATCCATCAAATTCAAGGGTCGAGTCCAAATTTAAAGCATATCCAAAGATCAGGCGGCCCCAAAATCAACGGTTAATGGTTGATCTTTCTATTGGGTCATTTTTACAATGATCTAAGGGCTAAAATTTGACATGCATGGTTAATTTATAATACATACGTTAAGTATAAAGTTTCACATCAAACGGATCGTGGAAACTGTGTGATTTAAAATTCAGGGGTCTAAGTTAGTGGCAATTTCGTAATTATTGTTGATCTAAGAGTTTTGTGAAATCTAAGGGTTCTACATGGTTGTAGGCATGTTTCTAAACAATTTCTACAAATGAACTTACATCTAAATCATTACGGCTGGATAGTTATTTGCTAATTCAGTTAAGGGAAGGTTTATATGTCAAACCATGCGATGGATGGTCTTTTCTTAAAATCAACAATCAGATGACTTGGTCTATTGCATAGAGGTCATTCCCAACTGTCAGGTTTATGTTAGGAGATAGATATAAGGTTAGGATAGTTGGATTGGTATCGTACAAACATATATATTACATTAAATCTTATGGTAACGCTCGAAAACTTTCGATGCTCGAGTATCGAAAAGTTCGGGGCATTATACCTAGGGTGCCCCTTGCAAGACTAGTGGTGCATTTGAGTGGTCTCCTGGTATGGCGTGGATAAATCGTAGAGGAATGAAGAAGTGATCGATACTTTTCCTCTCGAGGACGTTAACTATTGGACCTCGTGATGAGCTGGGGTCTTATGGATGCTGTGGCAGAGGATTCTGAAGGATATTTGTGGGAGTTGTAGGTACAGTCCCAGGGGTTGAGATAGAGATCTTTCAACTGTCGATAAGATCTTGGATTGCATGCCTTAGAAAGAAACATCTCTCTATCGAATGACCTCGACCTTAATGGAATTCGTAGTACTCATTTTCATTGTAATTCATCAGCAGAGGATTTGGAGGTGTTCTTGGCTATATAAGAGTGATGAGTTATTTTTGCACTAATGTTGCCATGATCTGGTTGTACATCCGTGTGAGTGGAGTGGATCTCTCGAACTCCATATTCACCTGCCGATTTTGATGGGGGTACTTTACATTTCCCCTGAACTGTTCCTGCTGTTGTTGTTGCTGTTGAGGTTGTGGTTGTTGATTTTTCCATGCTGGAGGTGGTTGATGTCTCTGTTATTGATGATGAGGTGTATGCTGGGTGTCCTGAGCTGTAACAATGATGTTGGCTTGGGCAGCATTGTTACTGTTTTCATTTCCATTTCCCATGGGTCTTCTCTCAACCTTGTTTCGTTTGGGTGGAGCGGCCTGATGAGGCCATGGGGAGATTATTCCAGCATGTATTCCTGCTTTCACTTACTCTCTGGTATGGATGAGTTGAGCGAAATTTACATGAGGATGTGAGTTCAGATATACAGATATGCTCAGATTTGTTGAATGGACTATCATAGAGATTTGCTTTCCATCGTCGATCGAAGTGTGCATCCTTGCGGCCATCGCTTGTCATCGCCCTACATATGCTGATAACGTTTCGTTGCCCTTTTGTCTCTAGGCTGCCAAGTCTGCTCTTTTGGGAGCCATATTGAGGTTATAGGCAAACCTGTTGACAAATGCCTACGATAGTTGTTCCTAGGTCTTGATCTGGTTATAATCTAGGGAAGTGTACCAGTCTAAAGCATTGCCTTTTAGAGATTTCTGAAATAGACGGATGAATGTTCCTTCATTTCCTGTCACTGTATTCAATTCTCCACAGAATGCCTTGAGATGTGTCGCAGGACATCCGTTGCTGTCATATCTCTTGAATTTTTGTACCTCAAAGTTTTGAGGCACCCATGCATTTGGAAAGAGACATAAGTCCCTGAATTTTGTTAATGGGAGTTCGACCCCTTACTATCTCTGAAGCCGATTTTGTATGGTTTAGAGATGCTCCCACAACTCATCTATTTAGGCGTGGCTCCTTTGAGAGACCAACGTCTCTCGCAACAAGGCCCGTTCCACTTCTTAGGCATAGTGATCGATTTCTTCGATCATATGCCTCCCGTTAGGGGGAGCTCGTTGAAATGTAATTGAGTTCCCGTGTGCGGGGAATTGAAAAGCACTCCCAGTCGGGGGAAGCTGAGATACTGGGAAGTGACCTCCTTACTGGGTATTCGTCACGTTTCATTGATCAAACTAGGCTAGACACTAACCCCCATTGTGGGCATTCGCCATTGCTACTCTAGGGATTCTAGTTGGGGAAGTTGCTACTCAAAATTGATTTGAAATCCCTATTATGGGATATGCTAAAAATTGATTAGAGATCCGATTTACAGGATCAGTTTGAAACTGGAGTGGAAATTGATTGGAAGTCCTAGTTGCGGGATTGGTTTTAAATTATGCTGAAAATTGATGGGATGCCTCGGTTGCTTTGATGCCTTGAAAATCGGGGGTCGAGCAAAGCTCAGCTCTCGAGTTCCAACGCATCACTTATGCAACATAGATAATGATGATTATGATGAGTGCATTGAAACATGAGTGAGATTAAGCTAAACGGCATATCATACTCCAGAGTTAATGTAATTAGGCAAGTAGAAGACTGCGATAGATATATAAAGTACATAAGTATTTCACAATTTCCAGAGTATGAGTATGTCACCAGGCTGAACATATACATGTGTTGTTTATAAGTTGTGCCAAATACCAAAAATATAAAGTATTCGACTAAATCATATAGCCCTGTAAGCTCGTCGAATCAGCAAGAGGTCTACATAGACCCGCCTGAGAGCTGAACGTAGGAGAATTTTTCCTCCTAATCCACGAAGTCCATTTTAACTACATAGACTCCGTCATTACCTACATCTACAATAGAATTTGGGTGGTGTTTAAAACACCGACCCAGTTGGGAATGAGTAGCTAATTCAGTGGAACTATAACAGAAAGGTTAACATGTTATCAATTCAGTCAAGCAGTAATGATAAAGCAGTACAACAATCAGGTCCTAATTACTCTTGTTAATGCAATAATGATATGTGATAATGATTATGCCCTCGCCTACACTCCTTCTGCGACATCATCTCACGATCGCGGCATGCAACACTCCCGTTGTGCTCAACTACAACGCCAAAAGCACATGCAAATGCGGTGCATGTACGTGATTAACCAAGTTCTTAATTAGACATATTCATACAGCAGGATTGGGGAAGCTAAGGTACCTCCCTTTATATTATTGACCCAAACAATGATCCATCTAGGGTCGTCAGTTCTAGTTAATCACATACGATAGGAAAGTTCGAGAGTTTATACCATAGGTTGCTACGGGAGGCTCGTCACCTCAGCGTAGGCTTAATTCATACTCAAGGTCACTACGAGAGGCTCGTCACTGATTGTAAGTCTATTTTATACTCGAGGTGACTACGGAAAGGCTCGTCGCCTTAGCGTAGTCCTAGAGTACACTCGAGGTCACTACGGGCTTGTCACCTGATCGTAGGTCGATAGCTCGAATACAGTGTCCCATACCACCGTATTCGGCTCACAAGTTTGGGTTGCTCACTGGTCACTATGGGGAGGCTTGTTGCCCCAACGTAGGCCGACAGCTCGAACATGGTGTCCCATACCACCATGCCCGACTCATAAGTCTTAGCGGATCGAGGTACCAAGGTTAAAAGGGCTTTTTCATTAGTAAGTTTGGTACCTTAGGTTCAAGCAGTAGCATCCATACATGGTGAACATACATTGGGCTAATCGGGTTACTTGACAAGCTCGACTAGTACGAGTGTACGTTGACTTAATCGACATGGAGTGCGTAAGCGTTCCGCGTGGCCTAACCACTGTTGACAAGAAGCGTATGACTCAGATTCATCGAACGTGTCTTGTGTGGCGAATCGACCTCGACCACTAATTTGGGAATCGTTATCGATTGCCTGGACTACGCAGTAGTCCTAATCATATCCAAACACAATAGGCATGCATATGTGATAGTCAAACAACATATGACAAATAATCCAATTATAAATCTCATCTGAGCATTTTAACAAACACATAACACATGTTATCATACATAGGCATTTCATCCATAAATAACGTAGTAGTAAGATAAGTTACTTAAAGGAAACTGTAGCTATAAATAAGGTGATTGAGAATCCTATTTCAACACCATCATTAAATACATTTCAACGAGCATTTTCTCATTCAGGCATTTTACCAAATACTTAGACTACACATATCAACACACATGTAATAAATCAGTTATAATGTATATTATTCCTTTTACAAGGGAGTTGTCGTACGTACAACAATCATGTATTCTTAAACATCAATCATAACAAGCACAAATCATAATTACATATTCATTCAGACATTTTAACAAACACGTAGAATGCATTAAAAAATCAACATAGTTTATATATATATATATTTATGTAATGTACGGAAGACATTGTATCTAAACACATGTGATAGCAATTAAGTCAGTCATAAATCATTAACGGACATTGAAAGCCTTAAAAACCATAACCTAAACGTTTATAGTCCGCAACTTTCGCCGATAAACCCGTACCGAGCTCAGTTTGAACACTACGTCTTTGTTTATGACACAACGGCTACCTGAATCACGAAATAGGTTAGCTATTTCGCCATTTACTCTATGAATCCCTAAATCGAGATTAGGGTTAGGATTTCTTACCCAAATCAGAATCAAAACAAGTTGTGTAGCATAAGAGAGAGGTGTATCGGCGCGTGGTGTGGCGGGAGAAGATCCCGACAACAATCTCCAAGAATCCCTCTTCCTTCCTTCCTCTTTTCTCTCTTTTTCTCTCTCTCTCTCTCTCTCTGTCTCTCTCTCTCCCTTAGGATTTGGAGCAAATTCGTATATGAGAGAGGTAGGGTGAGATAAGGGCCTTATATAGGCCCAAAATTGATGCAAATGGCCCCATGGCCATGGTATACTTAGGTTATAGCCAAATAGCGGCCGTTTCGGTCCAGCAGAGCACATCTGGAGGCCCGTTTTCTGTATACGGTCCAGAGAAAGTTCTCTAACATTAGATCTATGCCAGGTTAAGTTTTCAATTTGATCGGGTTTATGTATCGACCGTGGCAGACTAGTTTCAGTTCAACAGTTATCGTTACTCGATCAGGGCCACAAGTACACTGACATGTGTTGAGAAATTTCCCTAATCCAAGGGTGTAGTTGGGTCAAAATCTGACGGGTTGAAATCTTAAATTTGGCCTGCAAGCGAACGACCCAATTCACTTAAGTTTCAGTTCACTTTATAAAGGTATTCGTGTTTCTCACACACTTTGCTCCGGGTTCAAGTTGTGCGGTTCGGGATACTATTTGGACTTGATTTTCTGGATGGTTGTCAAGCCCAATAAGGCGGTCATAACTGTATAGTTTTATGGTAATCAGACTTTCGACGTGCGGTCCAGGTCCGATACGGAGTTTCAATGCGCTCCTGAGAGCAACTGAGTTTAAAGATTGATCCTAGGTTTTTAGGTAATATAGAATTAACGATTCTACTAGTTTTGGGTCTTACAGTTCGTATAGAAAGTGATTCAAGCTAATTCCACTGATTGTTTAGTTCAGTACTTAACTAAATTATGCCCTAATTATGACAGAATAAGCTCCTAGGGTATTTCTATATCCCTTTTTGGCATTTTCAGTTAGTATATTATTTTAATTATTTTTATAGTAGTTCATCATTAAGTTTACTTCATCTCCACCAAATTTCATTAGATTTCGTTTTGTAGAAAAATTCTAAAAATTCTCAAAGTAGCAGTTGTTTGAACGATTAAATTTTGGACAGTTGTTACAACAACCTACATTTAACTATATTAAGAGTTTTATTATATTTTTCACTTATTTTTATATAAAACTAGACTTATCAAGTTTCAATCTGGCTTTTGAATCACCTAAATCGAAGTTATAATGAGGGAGATATGACTTTTTGAAGTCAGTCAAACAATGCAGAAAATCGCAGCGAGTGTCCATCGAACTTCGGTGCACCGGCGGTGGCGCCGCCCGCTCGCTGTGCTGTCTGGTGGTGTTTTGCCACGGGATTTTGAAATGAGTGTATCTTGCACCCCGAAATGAGTTATTCAACTTTCAATATATGATTTTGTAGTAGGAGAAGTTGATATATCCAAATAACATATTTATTTTGTGAGATTCCATAAGGTTAATGGTCAAAAACTCTTTTTATTTATATATTTAATATTTATAGTAAATTTTAGTTTAAGTATTGTTCATCATCATTTAAACTTTAGGATTAATGTCTAATATGAAAGTACTTAGAAAATTTTGAAGAATAAGGTGGTTAAAGGTGAGATTTTGAAGGAAATGGGTTAAAAAGAGATTTTAGACTTTGGGATTGAGTTCTGATAAGTTAATAAGGTGTTATGGTCGACCCATTACCTAAGGACATCTATCTCCAAGTTGGCAAAAAATCCGGGATGTTACAGCTGCGATGTTGTCCTGAAATTGACTTAAGATCTTGCTTGCAGGATGGGTTTGAAATTGTGTTGGAAATTGACTGGAAGTCTCAGTTGATGGATTGGTTTGAAACTATGCTAGAAAATGATGGGATGCCTTGGGTGTGAAGTTGTCCTAAAATTGACTGGGGATCCTGTTTGCAGGATCGGTTTGAAATTATGTTGAAAATTGACTAGAAGTCCCGGTTGCGGGATTGTTTGAAAATTGAGCTGGAAATTGATTGGAGGCCTCGGTTGTGAGGTTGTTTTGAAATTGACTAGGAATCCCGGTTGTGGGACTGTTTGAAGATTGACTACTGACTGCGAGAGGGTAATGAAAGAAGTGCCCCATGGTCGAGGGTTGCGCTACCTGGTGTCAGTGGTCCTGTACGGAGTCCGACGGTTGTGCTTGATTTGAACTGAAGGCCGAGAAGAGCCTGTTAGCTGGTTGTTGTTTTTGTTGAACTGGACTAACAAGATTGTTGGCTATGCCAACTTGCGCTTGCATAAATTACCAGAACATGTCTTTCATTGCCTTCATGCCTTGTGTAAATTTCGAGATGTAGGCCATTAACATAGCTTCTACCTATGGCAAAGCGGGTTGTTCTTCTACAATATTGACAACATGGAAGGGTTGAACATTTTCCTCATAGTGATCCATCGCTGCTTGAGATCTGGTACGGATTATGCTAAGATAAGGGAGACTTTTTCGAGGACGCCTGACTCGTGGAGGCATAATTTTTTGTTTCATTTATATGAATATTGATGTAGATGTAGATGTGCGAGAACAGGTATTCTTTAGGAATTCGTAAGATCTTGTTTTTCAAATCTAGTTGCGACTAGTGTGGTTAGTTCCTCCCCAGCAGAGTCGCCAATCTGTGGATGCTGGAGGGAGCACAATTACCTGAGGATACGGGAAATCTATTCTCTACTTTCTCAAGGGCTTTTGTTATGAAGGTAAAAGTGTTATTTTGACCAAAGCCACCACTAACCAATTATTACGATTCTTCAATTGGTTAGAGCCTATGGAAATGCTTAAGATGGAGAACTCGAGGATTCTTAGCCCTAACATACCTCAAAAGTTTACGTTCCAGAGACTTCAAAAGACCGCAGTTACAGAGAGGGAAGGTGTTAAGCATCCACTTTGCTTGTACGGATGTACGGTCTTTACTCGACAAGATATGACTAGTTTATGAAGAATGAGGGTAGTTCTTGTGTGTTATAATGCGATGTAGTGGTAGAGGTGTTTGATTGATCCGAATTTCCGATGGGTAGGATCCGACTATATCGGTAAGAAGCATAACATACGTTCGAAACAATCGCGTGCAAGGTGCAAAGGATGCTTGATGTTGTATGGATGCTTATGATAAAATGTCAGGCAACCGATTAAGGTTTTTTGTGAACCAGCTGCAATTATATCAGCAGTTCTCAGAGCATATCCCCACCAGTAAGATATGATGGAAAATGATAGAATGAAATATATGTGCTAGAATGACAGCTAACTGGCTAAGGTTTCTGGTAGGCAAAATCCAATGATATCGGTAAGCCACAGAGCATGTGCCTGCTAGTTAGACGCTTGAAAAATGATGAAAATGCATTATGATGCTAATGTATATGAGGAGCAGAGGGGTTGAGAAGGGAATGAATGTTGCATGATGTCAATGCACTGGTATAATGAAATTGATAGAGGCTCGAACTATTGGATGAACAGTGGTGTTGCAAGGCTAGATTAAGTGGCTCATATTTGAACTTGGGTGGCTCAGGAGGCTTGGACTCTGGCTGGGCTAGGCTAGACTAGGGTTAAGTTCTCTCTCTCTCTCTTTCTCTCTCTCTCTCTCTCTCACTCTCCATGGTGGAAGGATGGATAAAGCTAATGTAACACCCTGACTATTTGACGCTCGAGAACCATAAACATCTTTCCTTTATCCTTGGAAAAATTCTGGAAACATATACAATTTAAGTGAGGGACCCTTGATTCAATTCGGGAGAAACGTATCCTATAATCACTAATTCCAATGATACTTATCGAAGATATGAGAAACTATCAAAATCAAACCCTAAACATAATGACCTTCGAATGTGGACCATCGCTGAACTCATGATAACATACACTTAGGTAACAACTTATACATGTTCTTTGATCAAATAAGCTTTACCTATTAAGTCATGCCATATAGAGGTTCAAGGGTTGTTTTGGATTCAGGTTAGGGTTACCAAAGAACCTCATATAAATGTTCTTTGATCCATGATGCTCCACGTCATCTCGTGTCTTCGGTCTTTTGCTTCCATGAGCTCAACCGACAACATGACACACGAACCCATGTGATTGACAAATAAGGTGAACAAATTAGTGAACTAACATTGTGAATCGATAACTGATGGAAGAAAGTGCTCCATGAAAAAATGATTGAATTTGTGGGCTATGGCGACCTTTTCTTCCATTGATCGTGCCAATACAATCCCCTTGATTAGAAATGTCGGAAGAAAATCTTTAACCTCACCCCTAATATCATGCACAAACTTCCTAGAAGCAATTAATAATAAAGGGTTCAGATAGTTTAATCGTGAGGTTCATAATATGTTCAAAGTCATCTTCGTAGTCTTACATCAATCCATGTTGTTACAGTTGTGATAATATCTTGCCCGACCATGTATACCTTGTAGAGCTAAGGAAAACACAAATAGCATTTTGAACTCTTCCCACGTCTATGTAGCTATGATATCTTCAATTTAGTGATATCATTGAATGGCTTTGTTTTAAAGGTGGAACGACACTAATCTAATCTTCTCATGTGCAGGGTTTTGGCTATATCTAAAGAAAAGTTGGGCTTAATAGATCTAGCTGAGGGGGTCCTCGCCATTGGAGCAAGGAAAATCCACCCGCATATATTTAGTATGCAACATAGAAGAAGAGTCTGATATCCTAGGATTGTAGACCGTTGGAGGTGTGGCCAGCAATGAAAGTGGATGGTGCGCTTGGGGTGTTTCGATTGCCTTGCCAATGTTAAGTTGCAAAAGTCTCTGCAAGGGGTCCTTTAACTCTTCAAAACTTTTGTTATTCCTCTCCTAAACCTAGCCAAAGTAGCTTGTTGTTTCTTAAGATCAATTATGTCTTACGATGTTTGATATGGTTATTCCAATAGCTCCTCGATTCATTTTGGCATTGTTGTCATTTGAATTTCAAGCTAGTTAACGAAATCCTATATTCTAATCATAACAGATCAGTACACTCTGCTACCGGATGATGTGTGCCTTAACCATATGTGTGGGGAAGAAGAAAAGAATAAGGAAGAAAACAAGAATTGAGAGAGAAAAGAGGAATGAATGTTGTGATTTCTTTACCTAAAGAGATTACAATGCATTCCCTTATAACAAGCACCTACAACAATGTTAGGGATAACTTATAATTTAAAAAAGATAATAATACTGATAGAGATAACATATAATTAAATAGAAATAATTGAAAGCACAATATTTACATTTAAAAATGATCTTGCTATGTAGGATGTTATAGAGATCTCATCATTCTCATACCGCAAGCAACGAGAAGCGAGCCATAGAAAAAAGCGCACAACCCCCCCCCCCCCCCTGTAATATTTCCTATTTTTATTTGGGTGTCATTGCTGGCAGCCTCACCCTACTACGGTAATCACAGCTACTCCCAGCAATGGTGACACAAGGAGGGAGGGAGAGAGAGAGAGAGAGAGAGGCAATGAGGGTGTTGTTGGCAATGTGTGTTGTCGTTGGTGCTAGTGAAGAGGGAGAGAGGGAGAAAGAGTTTAGGGGATTGGAGGTTGACGATCACTGCGGCTTCCCACAGCAGCTGCAATAGTCGTTGCCACCGCTGTTTCCAATCGACAATGGTGGGGAGAAGAGAGAGAGAGAGAGAGAAGAGAGAGAGAGAGAGAGAGAGTGTGTGTGTGTGTGTGTGTGTGTGTGTGTGTGTGTGTGTGTGTGTGTGTGTGAAGGGAGTGGGGTACCGGCGGCAACTACCGTCATTGTTGCCACCTACGTCCGTTCTCCGTGCTTCCTCTTTTATTTTATTTCTGTTTTTTCTCTTGCTTATTTCACCAATCTCCCTTTTTTATTCTTTTCCCTTTTTCTCGTTACATAGTTATATTTGGAGACCCATTTAATTTTAAAAAAATGTACTAATGACAATCGATATAGGGCAAAAAAAAAAAAGAAAAAAAAAGAAGCATAAGTGGATAATAAAACTTTTAAATTTAAATGGAAAACCGCCACTTACTTTGATCATAAACACATAATCGATCGAAGATCCATCATCGCTGCTCCGGTACCACTATTGATACTCTTGAATGGATGGGGCCGTAGGATCTGACGGTATTTGCACAATCTTAGGACCTTTGAGCCAAAGATGAACGGTCTACCTCCTGTGGTCCACCCAACCACAATGGGAGTAAAGAGGATTTAATCACTCCTCTAATTCTACGGTTAAGATGGCCCCCTAATTACGATTATTGGTTTAGATCATTTAAAGGTAAGTCAGATGGACAAAAAGACCATAATTTCTCCACCCTATTTACTCTTTGGGAATTCTCTCCTTTTTGGATGTATTTTATAAGGGAATACCTCCCCCTTTTATAAAGAAAAGGATCGAGAGATATAAGAAGTCTTTAGATTTCTCTCTTTCTAAGTTAAGTTTCAAATTCAAAAGAGAAAGTGATGGAGTCAAGAAAGAGAAAAATGGGAGGAAAAACATGTGGAACCCACACACTAGATGTTACCCATAGTCAAGCTAATTGGTTTGTTGGATGCCACCCTAAACAAGCAATGAGGTGTTGAAGGTGAATTTCGATAAGAGATTTGTTACTCCACGTATGGGGTGGAACATGAGAGCGTATTAGGCAATGGTGGAGGGACACTCACAACTCACACCCAAGTGGAGGGATACTCATTACTCACACCATAAATGGTCCCCCGTGGGAGAATATGTTAGTTCTAAAATGTTGAGCACACTTTAGTTGTCAAATTTCGTAAAGCCAAAATAACTTGACAATAGATCTTCAAGATCGGTATATGTTCAAGAGATGATTAAGCTCAAGACCGGTCCATACTCAAGAAAAGATCAAGTTCAAGATCGACTAATGTTTAAGAAAAGATCGAGTTTAAAGTCAAGATGAAGTTCCTAGACTTAGTTCAAGTCAAAGAAGAATAGATATTTAATATATGTCAAGTGGTATAAAACCCTAGAAAGTCCTTAGGACTAGGTGCTTTCAGGTGGGTCCTTACTCTTGCTCCGGTGGTAAACTCTCAGAAGTTTTAACACCTAGTCAAGGGTTCAAGAACCCATAGGTGGTGAAATCCCACTATGGCGAGAGTGTGTGTGTTAAAAAAATGTGTTATTTTGGATTTTTATACTTATTTTGCTTGGAATTCAACCAGCCTAACTTTTAGTTCTGCTAGCCTAAGCTTTCTCGGCCAGTCCAACTTCAAGCCCAAAGCAATAACTAATTTTTGTTGCAAATTTGGCTAGCCCAAGTTTTGGTTCGACTAGCCCGAGAAAGTTCGGGTCAAATTCCAGCAACAAGACCTTTTGGAATTCGGGAGAATTCGGTCAGCCGAATAACAAATTTGGCTAGCCGAACTGTGCTGTTCGGCCAGCCGAAGTTGATCTCAGGCCAACCGAATTTTGGATAAATCTTATCCTGTGCAATCTGAAATCCGTTGAACTAAATCCGGTCTGCTCGGGCTAGTCGAAGACTATCTCGGGCTAGCTGAAGTTCTAACTTCTTTGCCTATAAATTGAGTTCTTTTCTCATTCCGAATTACACAAGTTAATTATCAAAATCCTTCTGTAAGAGAGAGAGAAGCTTAAGTTATTAGCAAGCTATTGGACGGTATTTATAATTTACTTTATATAGATTTTTTCGATTCTCTTTTATCTCAGATCTTTCAAATTTGATTCTAAAAAGACTAAACTATACTCTTCTTTTGATATCTAAGAGAATTGATTCAAGCAGCCTTTGGGTTTAACTTAATTAAAATCAATAGAACCCTAGACCCTTTTTATCTGACTAAATAAGGAACAATCTACATTCAAGAAAGAGGTTATTCTGCTACAAGCTTCTGATACGTCTTCTACGGTGAAGATAAGTATATCTTCTAAACTCTTTTATGTTTTTCTGAGATAACCTGTTAAAATCTCAGTTTAGGTTTTGTCTGAAATAGCCTGAAAATCTCAGTTTAGGTTTGATTGTGATAGCTATGAAAATCACAAGAATTGTATAAGGTTATTAAGGTGAACCTGGGAAAACCATAGTGAAAGCCAAAATTACGAGAGAAGTAATTTTGTGAGTGGAGTACGTGTAGCTATTTTTAAAGTATTGAACCACTATAATCCTTTGAACCATGTGGTGAATGCCTTTATTTTATTTGTGGTGAATGATTGTATTTAACTTCAGTTGAGTGGTGAATGTTGTAATATTTTAATTTACTCTCACAAGTCTGACGTTTTGATTTTAAAAAAATTCGTGAAATAAGGTTGTCCTATCTAAAACTTTAGAGAGATTGTCATACGAATTATTTCGAATCAACGTTTCAATAGTTAACAATTGAGATCTTTGCTTTATTTACATATTCAGCACTTATTTCGATTATTTGGCATTGTCATAAATTTAAACATAGATTAAGAGCGTAAGATTACAGAAGCCCCAATAACTTGAAGCTCTATGCTAGCTCAGGATAAACACGAGTCCAAAAATAAGGTAAATTCAAAACCTAAGTGGGCCACGACACTAAAAATAGTAGGGATCATGACATCCCCCTCTTAAACTTTCCTGAAGCCCACCAAGATATTTATATACCATCTAACCAGTTCGTAAAGTGATTCCTATCTAGATGAAGGGAAAACACAAACTGTCAATGGCCCTGAAGAAGGCTTTACTGGTGGGTGTTCAATCCCCATTGTTGTTATGAATATGGACAATTTTTTAAATAACAAGCAAGTCTGACTGACGAAGTGGATATATATATATATATATATATATATATATATATATATATATATATATATATATATATATATATATATATATATATATATATATAGCTTGATGGTCATTACAATCAGTGGTTGAGAAGGCAACCGAGTCCTTGACTTCGGTCTTAATCAGTCCATAACTGTACACGAGCCCTCACTAACAAACGTGGCCTTGTGTTTGATCGAATTGCACAAACATATATAACAAAAACATAATGGTGGGCCCACAGAGCTTAGGATGATAGGGCCTTCATGTAAGCCGGGTTAAAAGATACTTTAGCATCCCATGGCCGTCTCTTGAAAATTTGCATCCCACGGATCCCACACACCTATGCATATGGCCACACATTCCAATCTGTTTAGTGCATCGGACACCCAATCTGTCCATTAGATGGGTCTCACCACATACATGATCCAAAAATCAGGTCATTATGTCATCGGTTAGGTCTAATTCTGGTAAATCAATTTCCAAAAAATAAATAAATTGAGAAGAGATTAATATTGAGAGAGAGAAAGAGAGTATCATTTTGAAACACTGGTTCTTCTGATCATCTGCCACCAATCAAAACTTAAAAATCAAAAGAACAACAAGAGCTGCATCTCCTCAACAGCACCTTCAGGAATAGAGGAATAGAGCAGCACTTGGATTCCCAAGGCATTCAACCCTGTAATCTTGGATCAGCTGACTTCCTCAGGCTACCCAATATACCATCAATCAGCTTTTCCTTCTCATCACTGACTGAATCCGAAATGAAAGAATAGTTCTTGCGAGGCTTCAGCTTCCGCCCACAATTTGTTCCTCCAAGGCTTTTCTCAGAGCCAACAAAGGCCGGCAACTCTGAAGCCTTTGGGCTGTCGCTCCCTCTCGAACAATCAACAAGTCCATCAGCATTCTGCAACTGATCCTTACCACTACCATCCTTGCTACTGTACCATGAATCCAGAATCTGTAGCAAGGAGCTGTCTTCATCACTTCTGTGCTTCTTCTTCCCCTGCTCTTTCGATCCATCCACACATGGACTTTCATCCTCTGAATCTGAGAAATCTTCATCTAAAAAAGAGGACTCATTGAAATCCATCTCATCCTTCCCCCGATCAATTTTCCCGTCAATCCCTGATTCGATGCTGTTTCTGGGAGAGCCCATCTCCGAAACATCGGCAATGTCATCAAGCTTCGGTTCTCCTATATCCGAAACAGGCCCAAGCTCCTCCCATACAGAATCTTGATCTGTACTAGTTGGGCTGAGATCATTGTCACTCGCTTCTGAATCAGCTACTTCGTAATCTGAGTTACTTACCTTCAGTGTGCTATTTTCTTCTACAAAAGCAGGCATTCCTTTCCCCGCCTGTTTTTCGTGGTTGAAATCTTTATGGGCTCTCACAGACGGTACAATAAAAGCTGACTCCACTTTCACCCCTGGCATTATCTGTAACAATGACGTTAACTTCTGGTAACCAAGCATTTGATGATCAAGAGCATAGCCGTACTTCTCTAAGAAGAGCGGTTTGAAACATCCCATATTGAATCCTTCTGAGTTTTCCTCTAAAATTTCTGCCAGAAGCTTCTTGCAATCAGCTAATATCTCAAGCCTGGACTTGCTAGAAGGTTTCTTGCTGCTTTTGCTGGAATTATCATCATCAGCCAAACATGTTGCAAGCAGGCTTTCCACGCTAGAACAACCATAAAAACCATGATCAAGTTCTCTGTTGAATTCTCTCTTGAAAAGACTCTTCAAATCCTCAGCTTTGATATTTCCCTTGCCATTGCGAAATTTGCAAAACCAACCTTTCAGCTCTGCAACACTCTGGGGTTGCTTATTATCAAGATTCCCATTGGCAGAGAGTCCACCCAACACAAGGTTATGATCTCGTTTCCCCTTCTCATGCTCCGGTGGCTGCCTCAAGGAGGGTTGAGATGTTGTCCCTGAAAAAATAGAACTTAATCCATTTGAACCACGAACATTGGATGGAGAGTAGCACCTTCTCTTAGCAGGGAGTGTGAGTTTAAAAGGAGATGCCTGCGAGGCACCAAATTCCTGGACCCACTTCTTCTTGGAAATCAGCAAATCTACTAACCAAAGCAAATGCCTTGCATTAAGAGCATTGAGAATCAAAGGCCCTTCCTTTTGCAGCACTTGCGCCATCTGTTCCCTGATAAAGACCACAATGAAATGTAAAATGCATCGAGCAGAAAACTTAGCAATACCCAAAATTTCATGATCTGCAAGATCGACACGAAAGCAAGTTCAAAAGGCATTTACTGATAGAATCACCAGGGTGTTTATTAACAACACAAAATACAAACAAGATGATCCAGTTAAAAGCAATGTTGTAGAGATGACCAAGTGAAAACAGACGATTTATACGGTCCTGATGCACTGCAATGTGAATAGTGTCCCATCCACCAGTCCATATGGTGGACTGGGGACCATGGTTTTTTATGATGATGGCACCAATTCCACGAACCCTCCACCTCAAGACGTGTGAAGCAATTACATGAACCAGCTATGAAAAGGATGGTAGTAGTGGGACAATGGTCTGGTGATCCAAAATGTTGATTTGATAGGTATACAATGGTTTAGCAATCTCCCAAACTTCTCCTAGATTGGAAGATCAAAACCCTTCAACTTGATGACTAAAAATAAATGGTTAACAAACAACATAGCAACACCCCAGAAAAGGCCAAAGGTTGAATGGTTGGTGTCTTCCAACCTTGAATTGCATCACATCCACTGTTGCTCATCAGATTGATGAACCATGTGCCCTACATAGTGCATCAAGAGACCATTCATGTCCTGATGCATCATCATCTTAGCCTTTCTCCTAGCAATTGGGGGCTGGCATTTACATTGTAGATTAACAAAGCTTTTAAGATCAGCCACCCATAAGAAATCAACGCTCCTTGCTAACTTGGGCTCTTGAAATCGACCATGGTAGAATTCATATTGACACCACACACATGCCAACATTGTCCTACCCTTGGTTGCACAATCCTTCTAATTAGGTGCCACTTCGCTTCAAATCCTGCTTCAGACTCGCACCCCTGCCCCTGCTCCTACTTCCGCTCCCGCTTCAAAATACTTGCTAGCATTTGCAAACAGATGTTTCCCTGCTCCCACACCGGAATCTGTTGCTACTTCACTTCACACTCCATGCAACTATAGTCCCACCCAATATTGAGCCCCTGGACAACTACCAGATGAATAAGTATTTGCACACAAGGTCATGGTCGATTAGTTGCACTAAATAGCAAATATGATACATGATTATTAACACCAATCACATGCCAACACAGTCACTCCCCACACCATACCTCAGCACAAGTTGCACAACCATTCTGCACTACCTACAAAGGAGAATTTGTGAACAATTCATTTATGGAAGCATGCTTACACCTTACACATGCATGTCCTAATTTTTTGAGAGAAGAATATAACTACTAGCAGATCAAGTCAGACATATCCAGGTGCTTACACATGGAAGGCAAATTGATCTGGATGCTTCACGGTAAATTGTTTTCTTCAGTCCTATCCAGTTCCTCCCAAAGTGATTGCTTTCAGGTGGCTGGAGGGAAAGAATATAGTCTTCAAAAGTGATCTGAGAAGTCTGAATGCGATTCTTCCCAACGTTTGCATTTGGTGCAATTGTCCCATTTATTTATACATTGCAAGTTTACCTCATTCATTTGGATGTTCTTAGATTGGTTAGACATTTTCTAGATAATGCCTTGATTGCATCATTACTCCAAGAGTGTACGAGGTTGTCAGCGCACAAAGGAAGATACTTTCTGAAACATTGCACGCTCTCTAGGGAAGTGTATACAAGCACAAGGTTCCAAGATGTGGGGTGGGTTAAATCAAATGTTTTTGAAAGGTGTTCTGTGGAGTCCTACGATTGTTTGTCCAGGTTGTCCTTGTTGTATTAGGATCAATGATTTTTCAGAATCTACCCTTTTTTGTTGGCCTTTTGGCTCAGATCAAGTTTAGTTTCTTGTTGATTTTGTTTCTCTTTGGCTTAATATAATTTTAGTAATCTTTAAAAAAAATGGAGATCAACTAGATCATATCCTTTCATGACACTAGTACCATTACCACACCAACAATTTGGGAAGCTATAAAGCAGGTTGTTGATGGTCCATGACGAATGGCTATGATTATATGTGGCCCACCTTACATTGATAGGTGTGTTATAGTGAAGTTCATATGGTTTGGTTTATGTAATAACTTAAGTAGAGGGGGTACATTTGTCTTTTCACATTATTATGAAAGTTGTAATATAACCCCCCCTCTCTCAACATGGTATCATAGCAGTAAGAATCTTGCTATTTTTTTCTTTCTTTTCTTATCCATTATCTGTCTTCTTTTCTTCATTTTTCTTTATCACAAGGCGAAACCTAACTTGTTTGGAGTCGTTTGGTTGAAGACATTGATGAGTGAGTTGGGGTTTGTGGTTGATGTTCCCATGAAGGTTTATTGTGATAATCATGTTGCTTCTCATATTGCCAATAATCTAATTTATCATGAGTGAACCAGGCACCCACCCACCCTCCCTCTCTCTCTAAAAAAAGATCATCTTTCTTTTCAAGAGAAGCAAGCAAGAACGGGCTATACCTTTCATATTGATCACCTAATCTAACTTTGGCATCTAAATAGAAGCATAAATACCATCTCCTGATTGCCAACCCATAAACCCCTAAAGATACAGCAAGAGGAAGCTCTATCCAAAGAATGATGATTTGCTCAACCACGGACAAGAACAATTGAGGGCACAAAGGATCACCCCGACGAATGCCTCTTGAGATTAGGAAGAAACTGGCCAACATCCCATTCCAAAGAATAGAAAAGGACAGTAGAAATGCATTCTGTTTGTACCCCATCCAGCTGAATCTTGTTTTCGGCTAATCAAGACCGAATACATGTAATCTGTACAAATGCGCGTGCTTCGACTGCAAGATTTTCTGCAGATAGTACAGTTGCATTTCAGAAGCAGAACCGCAACGTATCAATTGCATTAAAGCGGTCGAGGAAAGTGCGATCGAGTGATAAGTAGTCAACTATCAAATTCACACGATCACTAGACAGGTGGTTGAAGAAGCTAAAGGGGCAAGAACGTGGGAAGCGTCTAGAATCCCAGTAATGGAAAAACGGTTATGATAACCGTCGGAATGTGGGAAGGATCTAGAGCTATGGATTAGTCCTATAAATAGAATATCAAAGCAAGCATGAAAAATCGTCTCACACCAACCAAACCAATCAGAAAACCAAAATTTATCTCTCAATTATCTTTCAAATTATCTTGTCAGATTTACATTCCATAGTGTAATCGTCTTCTTTTCTTAGTATAATCATTTAGATTCCGTAGTGCAATCGTCTTCTTTTCTTGCCAAGTAAATTTCTTCTTCTAGTATAACCATTTACTTTCCGCATCTGTCATTTACATTCTTTAGTTTGATTTGTAGTGTTCACGCAATAGTTTGATAATCATAACTGTAATTGGAGCATCCTCGAATGGCCCCTAATGGTTCCCCCCCCCCCCTCTAATTCCACTCTATACGCATAAAAAGTCCTTTCATACGTAAGGCAAAGAAACCCCCCCCCCCCCCCCCGCTATCGCCTTATTAATTTACATATTAAGTGAGTGGTTGAATAGGCGACCGATCTCCTTAGATCTCAATCATACTCAGTGTCTACTTACTAAGGTGCTCGGGGTCATTGTTGTTCGGTTTGAATTGGAACCGCAATCCCAATTCTGGCACACCCACACGCCACCCATGCCGGAGAAGGATCGCAAACAGCGACGAACAACCCGGTGGGACCATTTGTTTAAACTACCGGTCTAGTTGTTGCCGAAAATGTAAAGTGGTCGAATTGCTGGAACCGAACCTATAACGCCAACTGCGCTACCCCTAGGGGATGATATGTAGGTTCAGGCACTCCCAAGTGAAACTAATTTGAATGTTAGCCAAACTGGAAACCAAGTCGGGCCATCCACGTCCCGCCCCATCCTTTCGGATGAGGTATCGGTTGTACTCCGGGATGTTCATATGAGCATCTAGATGATACAAGAATCTGGGAGAACCCAAGCGGAGCAATTCCATCAACAGGCTGAAAGTACTAATCGTTACATGGCCAACCAGACAGAGGCTATGCAACGATTGTTGGACGTAATGACGGAGCAAACACAGTCAGCTCAGCAACACAACAGGAGCTCGGTCGGTAATGTTATCCCATTTCCACCGACACCACCATTGCAGTGTAACTCACAACCAATTCCGCCCCTAGAGGTCTCAGGAATGTGACGCCTCCTATGGGAGATCAGGCAACCTGAGCGGGAGATTAGAGATTTTGAAAATAGAAATCAAGGACCGCCAGTTGGGTTCCACCACCGCAAGGTCCTAGGTTTCAGGAGAATTTTAATCGATTTGGTCCAGACCATTCGACTAATTAAGTATGCTTAGTGGATGTCAAACATAGTCCCAATAATGAAAAAGAACAGCAAGCTGATAGTGTGCGTTGATTTAAGAAATTTGAATTTGGCCACACATAAAGACGAATATCCCATACACGTGGCTGATCAGCTAATCGATCGGGCCGCTGGACATGGGATTGTGTCTTTCTTGGATAGGCATTCTGGGGACTTTGGATGATGTGCCAAAGACTGCGTTCAAATGTCCTAGGCCTTTGGGGACTTATTGCTCGGTGGTAATGCCCTTCGGTTTGAAGAATACAGGGGCTACATACTAAAGAGCAATGAATGCCATCTTTCACGACATGATTAGCCGTTTTATGGATGTCTATGTAGACGATGTAGTAGTCAAGTCGACCAATGCAAAAGAGCATCTGTCCCACTTGCGCAAGTCTTTTGAACAAATGAGACTCCGTAAATTGAAAATGAACCCTTTGAAATGTGCTTTTGGGGTATCGGCCGGTAATTTCTTAGGATTCCTTGTACATCAAAGAGGGATCGAAATCGATCATAACAAGGCTTAGGCTGTGATCGATGCACGGCCACCAGGAAACAAAGCTGAGTTACAAAAGTTCCTGGGCCACCTCAATTTCTTACGACGCTTCATATCTAACTGTGCAAGCAAGACTAACGTTTTCTCATTATTAAAATAAAAGCGGGGGGCCGAGTTTGTGTGGGAAGCGGAACACCAGCTGGCTTTCGATCGAATCAAGGAATATCTGATGAAGCCGCCCGTGTTAATGCCTCCTATCAAGATTCGGCCGCTCAAGTTATATATTGCAGCTTCTTCAGAGTCGGTTGGAGCCCTAATAGTATAAGATGACGATTTACGGAAAGAAAGAGCAATCTACTATTTGAGCCGAGTGTTGCTTGATGCCAAAAGGCAGTATTCGGTTATGGAAAAAATTGTCTGTCCTTGTATGTCACAACTACCAAGCTTAGGCATTACTTGTTAGCCGAAAGAGTAAATGCGATAGTTGTAACTGATTTACTCAAATATATGTTGAATTGACCTATTTTAAGCGGCCATATTAGTAAATGGGTATTGGCGTTATTAGAGTTTGACTTGCATTATTTGTCGCAGAAAGCGGTAAAATGTAGAGTCATAGCAGATTTTTTGGCTAATCACCCGTTAGATTTGGAAGAACAAATCCCTCCAGACATTGCGGGTTCATATACGTACAACTCATGCCTTGGAAGCTAGTCTTTGACGGATTAAGAACACATGGAATGTCTGGGGCTGGTATAGTGCTGATTACTCACAATGGGAATCGGCAGGAATTTGCATTCCAGTTGAGTTCGAGTGTACTAACAATCAGGCCAAATTTGAGGCTATGATAATTGGCCTGGAAATATTGTTAGAATTATGTGTGAAGGACGTAATGATCATTGGAGATTCACGGTTGGTGATAAATCAGATGGCAGGATTGTTTAAATGCACCAGTCCATCTTTATTACCATACTACGTTGTGGTTATCCAATTGCTCGAGCAATTCAATGACGTCCAACTAATGCATGTCACTCGAGAATATAATGTGGATGTCAATGAAATGGCACAATTAGCGGCAGGCCTGGAAACATGGAAGGGAACAATTGGTCAATCAATCACGGTCCAGAGAAGGTCATTACCTTCCGTCTTCCAGAGAGAAAAAACAGTAGAAGTTTGTCAGATAGAAGTGGAGGACAATTGGAGAGCCCCCCTTATGGGATACTTGCAAACTCCTCGAACCAAGACCGATAGAAGTGTAAGGAGATCGGCTATCAATTATGTTATGGTCGATAACGAACTATATCGAAAAGGGGCCGATGGAGTTTTACTTTGATGTTTGTCAAGAAACGAAGCCATGTTAGTCATGGAAGGGATCCATGAAGGTATTTGCAGGGATCACCAGGTAGGAAGGAAAATGAGGCTTATGCTTAGGTGTTATGGATACTTTTGGCCGAAAATGATGGCTGATTGTGTCCAATATGCGAAGGGTTGTGAGGCTTGCCAAGGAAATGGGCCAGTTCAACATGCACCTGCGGCTGAGTTGCATCCTATCATAAAGCCATGGCCATTTCGAGGATGGGCAATCGATCTGATTGGGTAGATCCACCCACCGTCAACCAAGCTAGATACATTCATTATTGTAGCGACCGATTATTTTACCAAATGGGTTAAAGCAAAACCTATGAGGAAGGTCGGTCACGAAGATATCATTAGTTTCATAGAAGCTAACATCATTCATCGTTTTGGTATTCCAGAGTCTATTACAATGGACCGAGGTGCTGCTTTCTCAGCCAAAGAAATGTGTGCTATGGATGAACGATACGGTATAAAAATCCTGCATTCGACCCCATATTATGCCCAGGCTAACGGCCAGGCCAAGGCTAGAAACAAGGTAATCAAGAACATTTTGAGGAAAACGATACGAGGGAATCCACGTGAATGGCATCTCAGGCTATTTAAGGCCTTGTGGGCTTACAGGGTATCGCCTCGTACCAGTACAGGGGTCAGTCCATTTGCGCTAACTTATGGGCACGAGGCGGTATTACCCTTAGAGATTATGGTCCCATCATTACGAGTAGCACATCAATCCCAATTGAGTCCTTTAGAGTTTAAAGAAGCAATGTTGGCCGAGCTTGAGGGATTGGATGAGGCTCGTATCAAGGCTCTAAATTCTATTGTGGCCAACAAAGCGGTTATAGCCCGAGCGTACAATAAAAGGGTTAAAGGAAAGGCTTTTAGAGAAGGAGATACGGTCTAGAAGATGCTTTTGCCCATCGGCCAGAAGGACCAAGCATTAGGAAAATGGTCTCATACATAGGATGGACCATATACCATCAAGCAAGTTCTGAGGGGAGGAGCCTACGTTCTTCAGAACCTGAATGGCAATGTTGCGTAGACACCTATAAATGGCCGATTTTTGAAACAATACTTTCCTTCATTAGGGGAAGTTATGAAAAATTGGGTCGAGTCAGTTCAGTAAAGCATATGGAATTTTCATTTAAATAAAACCCTAAATAAGGGTCCATCAGGCATATTTGAATAAGGCCCAAAGGCCATTAGTTACAATTGTTCTGGGCAAGGTAAAAGAGAATAATGAAGACAAAAAGGAAGGGAAACCAAACAATGGGGCTACCACTTGGCCCACCTTACGTGCTCGAAGACTTTAGCAACTTCAATCTTTGTCTCCTTCGCCAGACTCTTCCTCTCACTCCAGGACACTTGTTGGCCTGCGAACTTCGCTGAAGTGCGTTCTATGTAGGCCAAACGGCGGTCGATGTCTGCTTGTTCTAATTTGGCTGATCGTTTTTTAGCCTCACTACCCTCGGCACGCCCCTGATAGAGAACTATCTAGGCTTCTACGAACACAACCAACTCAGTGTTTTCTGGCTGATCATGGATTGGGTAAAGTCGATTAATGTCAATCAAGTCAGCAAGAAGGCGATCGAGCGAACGGTTCAGCATCCGCAACATCTTTTGATTGAACTCGTGTTCACGAGTCCAGTGCAGCCTGTTCTTCCAAGCTGCTTCAGAACGAGCTGGCAGGGCCCTACACGCGGCACTAAGGGCCGATAGTCAATTTAAAACAGTAGTGCAGCGTTCAATTTCTGTGTCCGCCGCAACGTATTCATCTCCAAGTCATCAGAGCTCGGAGAGAGTGTTCAAAATCTCTTGAGGAGGTCATTCCTTCTCAGGAAGATTATCAATATCTCGGAGGAAGGAGAAAGGGTCACTTGTGGAGCGTGAGAAAGACTCTATGCCTTCCTTAAGTATTTCTTCCATAATCTTGAAGGATAGAGCGAAAAGGGCCATTGATGGAGAAGTCTCTCTAACGGGAATGCTAGTTAAGATTGGATCGCTTAAAGCCTAAGTACCGCTTTTATAGATTAAAGTTCAGCATTTAATGTACATAAGGAGCGGAGTGATGGTTGGTTACTCAATACTGAAGGGGTTATTCTTGAGGTCATGGGAATATGGCAGGATAAGTGGAGCTTGTTCAAGAAATATGGCGCATATTGCATAATGTTTAAATGTTGTATCTACATTCTGAAGGGTAAGGCCTACTTTTAAATTACCAAAAAAATTGCTATGCAAAGGTGTCCTCGACTAATCAAAATTATATTCATTATTGAAATTTGTTCATCACCTTGCTAGTCGTTGACCGCATGATTACATAAAGTAAAGATGAAAGCAAGGACCGTTAGTTACAAAATGGACAAGGGCGATTCATTGCAAACTATAGGGATGAAGAGGAAGAGGATGGAGGGGACAGGCTGTTGATGAAGAAGATGGTCAAGATCAGATTAGGACTACACAAGCCTAAATCCCTCGAATCACTTCTCGACCACAGCTTTTGCCTCCCTCGTCGCATGTTGTCTTCTCACCCATGAAGAATACTGACCCACGAGTGTGGAAAAACATTCGATATGAGCGAGACGTTGGCTGAGGGCCGCATGCATTGGCCGCATCAAGAACGGGTCCGAATCTAATGAGAATGTTATCCCCTAAACAAATTGGGAAGAATGGATCCAAGGATGTAGTGCTTCAGCAGAAATCTCTGGAGAGAATGAGGGGCTAAGGCAGAAGGCGTCCTCATGTATCAGAGATTTGAATATTATTTCCTTGGTGCACTTCCCTGCAAATAGATCCATTATCGCCATTATGTCTTTTTGATCAAAGGATGGTTTGGACGATGAAGAAGCCATTGTTAAGGGATGAGAGTAACAGAGATTTCAGAAGAAGTGAGATACAAAGAAGGATTTTGAAAGCATAATTAATTCAAATGCGAGATTGCATATATATAGACGAGCGGAAAGCAGCATTTATTGTGAAATCATGCCTATTTTGGCAGAACGGCTCTTTGAGACGTGTTGGTTCAAGACTCATCCGACGCTTCGAATCGACGCGACCGGTATTGATGATAACGATCGAAGGCGGTTCACATTTAGATACACGTGGGCATTTATGATAACATTAGTAAAACCTCAAACGTCGCTGTCACTTTCTTCGAAAGAATAGCGACAAGGGGGTCAATGTTTGTACCCTATCTGGCTGAATCTTGTTTTTGCTTAATCAGGGCTGAATACGTGTAATTTGTACGAATTCACGTGCTTCAGCTGCATGATTTTCTGCAGATATGTACAGTTGCATTTCAGAAGCAGAACCGCAACATATCAATTGCATTAAAGTGGTGGAGGAAAGTGCAATCGAGTGATAAGTGGTCAACTATCAAATTCACATGATCGCTAGACAGGTGGCTGAAGAAGCTAAAGGGGCAAGAAGGTGGGAAGCGTCTAGAATCCCAATAATGGAAACACGGTTATGATAACCGTTGGAACGTGGGGAGGATCTAGAGCTATGGATTAGTCCTATAAATAGAAGATTAAAGCAAGCATGAAAAATCATCTCACACCAACCAAACCAATCAGAAAACCAAAATTTATCTTTAAATTATCTTTCAACTGTCTTTCAAATTATTTTGTCAGATTTACATTCCATAGTGTAATCGTCTTCTTTTCTTACAAAGTAAATTTCTTTTTCTTAGTATAATCATTTACATTCCGTAGTGTAATCGTCTTCTTTTCTTACCAAGTAAATTTCTTATCTTAGTATAACCATTTACTTTTCCAATCTGTCATTTACATTCCTTAGTTTGATTCGTAGTGTTCATGCAATAGTTTGATAATCATAGCTGTAATTGGAGCATCCTCCAACGGCTAATAGTGGTCGATTGTAAGTTTTTTTTTTCTTATTCCACTTTATCTGCATAAAAAAGTCCTTTCGTACGCAAGGCAAAGAAGAAACCAATCATTAGAGGACAAACCCCCGCCCCCTGACTAACACCTGATTAATTTACATATTGAGCGAGTGGCTAAATAGGTGATCTATCTCCTCAGATATCGGTCATACTTAATGTCTGCTTACTTCGGCGCTAGGGGTCATTGTTATTCAGTTTGAATTGGAACCGTAATCCCAATTCTGGCACGCCCGCACGCCACCCTTGAGGAGAAGGATCGCAAACAGCGACGAACACATTCTTTAATCCATAGTTCCACACAATCCATCTATCCCTGAATCCCATCCTAGAGAGAGTAGGCGAGGAAGTCTCAGTCAACATGACCATACATGTTTTCCATGCAAATCTTCCAAATGATTCAGGCCTACTGCTTAAGATATAGAATCAATAAGAGCCACCAATAGACCATCCATAATCTACCTTCAATAAACGCACCTTGGAAAAGGGAAATCATGAAATTGAAATACTCCCTCAATCTAATCGTGAGGACCTTTGCCAAAATTTTGTAAATGTATCCAACCAAGCTAATGGACCTAAAATCTCAAATTCCAAAAGCATCCTTAATCTTTAGAATGAAAGTCATACTCAAACCTTCACTCACTTTGGATGAAAGTGAGTGAAGGTTTGAGTATGAAAGTGATGAAAGTCGTACTCAAAGCTAAAGTGATGAACGTCATACACAAACCTTCACTCACTTTGGATTTAGCATGGAATTCATAGAAGTTCATCCTACCTTCCTTGATGATATCCCAATATCTTTTATAGAACACCATTGAGAAACCATCTAGCTTTGGAACCTTATCTTTGTACATCTCATGAATCACTCTGTTAATTGCTCTTCTTCATCAAAGCTTCTTTATAAACATTATGCCCCACACATTGGCAATGTTTGAAACAATAATTCATCTAAACAGTCACCAAAATGTCTTACTTAGCATACAACTTGGAGTAGCCATTCACAATTGCCTCCTTTCTCTTTCACTTTTTTAGAGAGAGAGAGAGAGAGAGAGAGAGAGAGAGAGATCTAATCTTCCATGAGTGCATTCTCGATTGTTAACTTGGGAAAGTGATTTGATCTATACACCTACCATTTGCTACATTGTGAAAAAACGCCATATTCCCATCTCTGTTCATCGGCCATGTCACCTAGATTTTCATCTCCATGCTGCTTCCCCTCTTCTTAAATCCCCACATACGCCACCTTGAGACCCTTCTTTCAAACAATCTCTTCTCAAGTGACTCAAAGCTCTTATTTACCACATCAGCCACCAAAACTGACCTTGCTCCAAGCCCTAAGCTTCGATTTCAGTGAGGTTTTTCTGCTCATACCATTAGAAAACATTAAAATCTAAAAATCTTGTGGAGAAATTCCAAAGCTAAGAAACTATTGAGAAAGAGATTTGTCACTATGCTACTAATGATGAGGAACACTCCTCTTCCTCTCTAATCTTCACATCAAACGCCCCGCCTTCAGCAATTAGCAGCACCGCCATATTAGGGTCCATGATTCCATTAGACTCCTCACCAATTAGACACGACTTTATATTAGCCAGTGGACTTTATACATATCCATTTGGTTAGGTGCGATGAAGACCAAGTATTCTAGCATTTAGGAGTCACTGCAAGTTGAAGGCTCTATAATGGCTAGGGGAAGGCACACGTCCTTTTGGGCCTTTACGCACACACACACATACTATGAAGATGATGACTTTATGCACACCCACATGCATAAAGCTACCATGCAGTTCACACATGTCACTTAGAAGTATACGCTTACTGCACCCAAAAGTTGGATATTGTTGTGCGGCTGTGTATGAAACCAAAAGAAGCAACTGATTGTATATATAAGTTGTTTTAAGGGATCCGGTTGGACAAACGGACCAATGGATTGTATGACTATCGGTTGTATCCAGATTTGACATCAAAACATGGATTTGATCCAGATCTTAAGTCAAGAAAATCTAGACCCTTCATGTGTTCCAGATATATAATTGAAACGGTTGGATTGTCCAAATAGCTGAATAGTTGGATTTGCAAAACGGCCCCTTCGATGGCAGGCCTAATCTTCAATTGGCCAGATTGTGTTGTGCCTCTGGGACCTGGATGCATCAATCCCCATCTTTGAAAGAATTTGTTCTCGAATTTGAGCTGACAACAATGCATCACAACATTTCATCTTGTAACATGTCTTCCTCAGCTTCAGCAGTAGTCAGCTTCAGCAGTAGTTGATGATGAAGACCAACACACCAGATTAGCATGTCATACATGAAATGCATCACATCTGATGTCATTCCTTTTCTCTTCTTCGTGGGCCTCCAAATCTTGAGTGCCAACCTTCACTTCTTCTGTAACAGTGGACTTGTGGTATTGGATAGCCAAAACGCCAATTTGGGCTTCATACATTGCTCTCGATTAGCTTCCACCTGTCGTCATGTCATCCTGGTTACGAATGGCTTCCGAACTATGGTCTCTGATCATCATTGAGACGGGACCAATACGTCCATCTCAAAATTATAATTCACCAGTACGATCACACAGCTACTCATCCCCTTCCTCACTGACCTAACTGTAAAGTTGTCCGCCACTTCAATTGTCATGTTAGTTGATCCATTGGCCTCTTTGACCAATCCATCTGTAAACTTGTCATCTGAAACAGTTGACCATTTGTCGATTCCAGCTGTCAATCTATCAACAAAGCAATCCATGGATCCAGTTACCATTCGTCAATTCCAACCGTCGACCTATCAACAAATCTATCCATGGATCCATCAAACAATCCAAGAGGGGGTTCCTCTTAAGATGGGAATACTTTCAAATACATCTCCAATTGGATCTTTAGAGTCAAGAGTTTAAGATCCAAGGTGTGTTAGTGCACCTATTTGTCAATCACGTGGATTTGTGTCAATGAGTCAGTTGAGCCCTTGAAAACTGAAGACCGAAAACACAAGAGGACATGAAGCATCAAGGAGTGAAGAACAGGTCAATCACGAAGTGCCTTGGTGACCCTAACCTTCGACACAAAACAACCTAACCTCTAGATGATCCATTTTTTTAATAGGTAAACATTTGTTTGATCATCCCCCAGCCTTATGAGCTCATTTGAAACATGATAAATTGGCTAAAAGAGGTTCCGAACTGCTGTAAATCAAAAGGCTCAAAACATCAGACTCTCGATCAAAGCTCGATCAACGGTCGAGCTCCATCAATCAAAGATGACCAAAAACTGTCTACCAAGTTCTCTAACCTATTTCGACCAAATTCGATTGATCGAAGGCCGTCGATCGATCGATCGAACTAGTTGTTTTCTGCCTGTTTTATAGTTGTTGCCAAAGGGCATTCGGGCTTTGGGCATTTTGATGGGTTTTTGGTAGCATAGAAGCCTATGTATTTTCCCTTTGAATATACCTTTTCTAGACTTCATACCAAAAAGATCCAAGTCATATTCCTTGTGTTTCATCACTCGAATGAGCATTCTAAGCTCCATTTGAAGATGAACTTGATCTCCTCCATGTTTTAGAGATTAGACACTAAATCTATAGGCAAATCCTTGTCTAAATTCTCCAGAACACTCTTCTAAGTGAATCCCTGCCAGTGTTTTAAATAGCGGTAGCGTATTGCGTAGCGTTCAACCCTCCGTAGCGTGTAGCGAAATAGCGTAAGCTATAAAATACTTCTATTTTTTAATTAAAAAAAATATTATATATATATGATAAATAAATATATATATATATGATAAATATTAAATAGTAAGAAAAAACAAAATATTTTGACATTTTGAGTTAGCAATTACAGTCCATAATTTAATTGGTAAATTTTAAGTTAATACATGTCTCGTGTATAATTTTTTAAGGGCCCGAATTAGGTAGGACTCAGATTGTGAAGTGTAGCACACGAGTGTCAAAGTTTTTCGGACCCCACTCGTGATGAATGTGTTATATCCACATCGTCTATCCTTTTTGCCAAATAATTTTAGGGCATGAGCCCAAAAATGAGGCAGATCCAAAGCTCAGGTGGACCGCACCATAGGAAACAATGATAATTAAACGACTATCATTAAAAATTTATCGGGGTTACAAAAGTTTTAGATCAAGCTGACATGTGTGTTTTCCCTTCATCCACGTTAGTGTGACCCTATTAACAGGTTAGATGGAAAATAAACATTACAGTGGACCCTAAGAAATTTTTAATGGTGAGCATTTTATAACCACTGTTTCCTATGTTGTGGTCCACCTGAGATTTGGATCTTACTAATTTTTTGAATCATAATCTAAAATGATGTGGCAAAACGGATGGACGGCATGGATAAAATACATACAGCATGGTGGGGCCCATGTGGCACGTGTACATTTTATTAAATTGTGCAACGTTTGCGTAAGCCCTACCAGTCCATTCATTTGACGCAAGCAAGTCCTGTGGATCTGATCATGAGGTATGTCTTATATCTAAACCATCTATTCATTTGAAGAGCTCGTCTTAAGGCTTGACACGAAAATAATACAGATCTAATTATCAAGTGGACCATACTGCAAAAAGCAGTGGGGGATTGAACGTCTACCATTGAAACCCTTTTTGGGATCATAGAACTTTTGGATCAATATGAAATTTGTTTTGACTCTTCATTCAGGTCTTTTTGACCTTTTGAACAGAATGGATGGAAAATAAACGTTATGGTGGGCCTACGAATTTTTTAACGGCGAAAAATCATCATCTGCTGCTATTTTTGGTGTGGTCCAGACGATCTTTGGATACGATTCATTTTTTTGGCTAATGCTCTAAAATGATATTTAAAAATAGATGAACGGTGTAGATATAATAAATACATCGCTGTGGAGCCCATGTAACTTTGATCTCCTTTGAACCGTTCGTACAACTCAGAGCTCGAGGAGTGTCAGCGCTCGTCTTAGCTTGACACGTACCTACAACAGCTATACTACACCAGTCAAACTGCTTCCGATTTCAAAAGAAAAAAAACGGGAGAGGGAAACCGAAAAGAAAAAGGGGGAAAGAAGAGGGAGGGAGGGAGAGAGAGAGAGAGAGAGAGAGAGAGAGAGAGAAGAAGAAGGAGGAGGAGGAGGAGGAGGAGGAGGGGCCGAGCCGCAGCCGCAGCAGGGCAAGAAGAAGAAGAAGAAGAAGAAGAAACAAAAAAGGTACTTTTTTAAAAAATAAAAATAAAAAATTAAACGCTATTTTATACGCTACGTAGCGTTTTTTGTACGCTACGCTACGTAGCATACGCTACACGCTACGCGACCACGCTATTTAATACACTGATCCCTGCTAAGAACCAACTATCGTCTTTATTCTTAGTAGATTCCACCATCCTCCCATCACCTTGGTCACCTCATTGGTACATCACATGTAAGGTGTTTGGTCGTGAAGCTAAACCATCAGCATCAACGATCGTGGGAGCAATTGAGAAGTAGATTCAAGCACGGGAGAGTATTATAGAAGCATCTCAAGTAGGCGCAACAACAGGGCTCAATCCGACAAGTAAGTTGTCATTTTAAAGTCCATACACTCATTCCTTGTGTAGGATTGCGTGTAGAGTTTGTGACACAAACTCGAATAAGTCCTTGTGTAGGACCTAGGTTCTTGTGTAGGACTGAATTCATTGAACACGGGTGTGTACGTGTTAGTCTCCGTGGGAGCCTCCAACGAGAGTAAACATAGGGCCTTAGATTAGGACCGCATTCACCGGACACGGGTGCATACATGTTACTCTCCATAGGGAGCCTCCAGCGGGAGTGTACGTAGGGCTTTAGATTAGGACCGCTAGTAGTTGTTGGTTAGCCAATAGAAAACCAACTAAGTCTCTGTGGAAGCCACCGACACGGATGGAAACGTGTTCCTTCAACACGGGAGTATAGTTGTAGGTTAGTGGTTAGCCTAAGAGAAACCATTGTAAAAGTTAGAGGTGAAGTTGATTTAAAACCTCCGAAATAGTGAAATCTGGTACACTTGAGGAGAGTGCGTCCGCTAGGAGTGCAATAGGCAAGTAGACAAACCACTATACATGCTTTTGTTTGGGATTGTTATTTATGGGATTGTTATTTATGCACATTTCTATTTATGCTTGTGAGATTTATTTTTTGAATTATATGAATGCATAATTAGATATATGCTAGGAGTTTAATTGTTTGCATATCTCACACACAAAATCTCTTTTTCCCTTATGGACTAGTTGATTATAATGTTGCATCTACTGTAGTCTATGATTGGACCCACTTGGCTTGGAAGCCTAAGTGTTATTTGCCTAATTGATTTGAATTGGATAATTAGTTAATTAGGCAAAGAAATTTTAAGTCGTCCTATTCACCCCAACTTAGCCATAATTTTAAGCTCCTCCAAGCTTTCGCGTGTCGTGGTAGACAATCCAAGCAATTTCAAGGCAATCCTCCTCCTGGTGCTGGCTATCAAAGTAGTTTCCAACCCATTTCCTGAGTTTGATCACATCTTCTTTGAGTTCTCACACAATTTGGTGTACCTCCTACCACATCTTAGTTATCGTCTTTTGAATTCTTCGTTCTCCTCACCTTTCTTCAATTTCCCATGTGATTTGTTCGCTACAAGTTGGAGTCTCAACTAACCAATGCATTGGGCTGTACACTTTTAGTAAGAAGAGCGATATTGATATGGCTTTTTGCAACAATCATAGGAAGACAGATTAGGATAGTGACGACAGTACAAATGATTGTGATCAATGAGAGAACACTTTCTAACACGTAAGTATGGTATAAAGACAGATGGTTTCTATAAAGACTCCTTACATTAATTAGAAGTTTCAAAATATTAGTCGGTTGGGCTTTTTACACGCCTGTGTGCTAAAAGATGCCATACAGTTTGCATTATGCCACTTACGCAAGCATTTAATGCACCCAAAATTTGGACATTGTCGTTCATGTGTATAAAACACAAATGAAGTAACAGGGTGTGCATAGAACACATCTGGAGGGGCCAGATTAAATTTTCGGACCACTAGACTGATCCTTGAATTTTCGGACCATTCAGTTTATCCAGATTTCACATCAGACCATTGATCTAATTGGTATCCTCAATCAAGACAATCTGGACCCCCTTGTGTGAATCACTGTTGTCTGAAAGGTTGTATTGTGCAGATATTCAACCTGGGTGATTGGATTTTCAAAACAGATGCTTGGATGAGCCTTATCTCAGATCGGCCAACTTGTGAGTCCTATGACCAACTTGATGTGGCCCCAAATGGCCTAATTGGGTAAGCCATTCAAGAACACAACAATGAAGAAGAAAATGAACTCCACACAGGAAAAATCAAGCAGCAAAACGCGCCTTCCAGTTTCCACAAGTATCTCAATAGGGAAAACCACATATCCAAAGGATCGATGAAAGAGGAGTGAATCTTCCCTTCCATTCCTAGTTGCAATAATGATTGGAAAATAATCAAGTGCAAATGTTTTCACCACATTTGTGGTGCAAACAGCCTCTATGGGCCCCACCATGATTTGTTTATGAAATCCTCTCCGACCACCTTGCCCACCCTCCCATAGTCCCATGTTTGGCCATATGGGACCAAAAATCATGCCAATCCATGACTTAGGTAGACCACACGATAGGGAACACTTGAGAGGGAACGCCCTCCCACTCCCAACTGTTCCTACCCGCGTGTGCCCGACTGATGGATGGCCTATTTTTGGTACCAAGGCCAATTGAGGTATGGTGCATATGATGGTCAGCATGGATGCATGAACACATCAGGGTGGGCTCACAACTCATTTTCATTGCAATTATAGTGAAATCATTTGCACTAGATCATGACCCATTATTATTTAAAGAACACAAAACTACCGCATCCGCTTTCTCGTCCAATAGAGAGCTTTTATAAGAATTAGACTCTCAACCTTAGACTCATGATGCATTGACGTGTCTACAAAACTCTTAGCTAATAAAATTACTTCTAGATCTCAACAACCAAAAAGATTCAATGTTGATCTTGTCTAGCTTGTAAGCCCGTTACAACCAGACATCCTTAGAAAATCAGTCATAACTTACTCAAAACAGTATTGGAACTACATGATCTTAAGCTCGTTGAAAGCTAACTCAATGAGCTTTAAAAGGGAACCAATTTCACATTGTTTTTATATTATTTGAAACCCAATAGTGTGCCACAAATAAGTAACAAAAATAGTTAGCAAGACTTCAATTTTGTATCTAAATAACCAAAAGCTAGGGGTGCAACTTGGGCAGGTAAGGGCCCAACCTACCTCAACATGACAACCCGAAACCCAACTCGAATCCTCTATAATCAACCTGACACGACTGGAATTTACTCAACCCAAACCCAACTTGAACTCAAATCAGGTTGGGATTTTTCAGCCAGAACCCAACACAAGGACCTAGACAACCCAGCCAAAACTGACATAAAGTCAGGTTGGGTCACCCGGGCTTGGATTGACCCAAACCTAAGCTGCATCCCTACTAGAAACTGAAGGCTTGATTGAATTCATGGAAAGAAAAAGAAAGGAAAGGCCATTTCCCATTAAAATACTTTTATATTGTTTGTGAAGACATTTTGTAGGAATTAGTAAGAAACAACATTTCTCATTTCCTCTTTTTGTTGGAAAATCAACAACCTTACTTTCCCACCATACCCCCTAAGAAAGGGATTTTCCTACAATTGAAGGAAAATGATTTTCTCTAGTATTAAACACACAAGTGCCACCACCTATCTCCAATCACCTCATGTGTCACATGTGTGAATGTTCCACCGTCCATCTTCTATTGTGCCACACATGTGCTATTATGCCATATGAGCCACCTTCCATCTTCACTTGGGCCCCAAATGTACAAAGCACCCAAAAGGTGCCATGTGTGCCAACTTTTCATTGCCCATCTTCAATTGTGTAGCACTTGTGCCACTATGCCACATGTGCCACCATCCATCTTCACTTGGGCCCCACATGTACAAAGCAGTTCAAATGTGCCGCCTGTGCCAACTATCCATTGTCCATCTTCTGTTGTGTAGCACATGTGACACTATGCCACATATGCCACCGTCCATCTTCAATTGGACCCCACATGTACAAAGCTCCTCACATCTCGCATGTGCCAATTTTCCATTGTCCATCTTCCAATGTGTAGCACGTGATACTGCCACATGTGCCACCATCCATCTTCACTTGGGTCCCACATGTACAAAGTGCCTCAAATGTGCCACATGTGCCAACTTTCCATTGTCCATATTCTGTTGCACATGTGCC
The DNA here is from genome assembly GCA_030180095.1 of Magnolia changhungtana. Taxonomy (NCBI): domain Eukaryota; kingdom Viridiplantae; phylum Streptophyta; class Magnoliopsida; order Magnoliales; family Magnoliaceae; genus Magnolia; species Magnolia changhungtana. Next base: position 2,960,997 of record JASAUF010000320.1, read on the forward strand.
ACCATCTATCTTTACTTGGGCCCCACATGTACAAAGCGCCTCACATGCGTTTCATGTGTTTACCTTACCATTGTCCTTCTCCTATTGTGTCATCATACATGTGCCACTATGCTACATGTGCCACACCATCCATCTTTCGCTTGCTTTGCGTCTCACTTGTGCCACTATGCCATGTGTTACTGTTCATCTTCAATCACTCTTAATTGTGCCACATGTGACAACATGCCACATGTGCCAATGTGCCTATATGCACATGTACCACCATCTACCTTCAGTGTTTGCATGTGTCAAATGTGCTAATCTGTCACTTGTGACACATATGCCACCATAAAACTTCAAGCACCCCTTGTGTGTCATGTATAACACCATTAAACTTAACCACCCACATGTAACACCAGATTGTCGTGTGTTAATCTGGCACATGCCATTAACTACCACAAGAATTTTCTTAAGAAATTTTTTTTATTTTACCAAACAATAAATTTAGAAAAAGATCCCAAATTTTCTAAGAAAATCTTTTTTTTTTTTAATTATTATTTTAAGAACATGGAAAACAAAGTTTCCTTTACCACCATTTCCTAGAAATAAGGTTTCCCAAGAAATAATGTTTCCTTTCCCATGCTTTCCATGAATCCGAACAAGACCTAAGAGAAAATCTCTCTAAGGAAACTAAAATCAGTTGGGAGTCACTCAGTTAGAGGATTATTCATATGGTAGCCACGATGGTGGCCCACTCTCCACGCGATCACAATCATGGTCCTCCAAGGTCAAAGAAACAGACCCTCGTGAGATGCATAAAAAAATCTAGGTCTATGAATGGTTCAATCGCGAGTTGTATGAAAATCAACGGTGAAGATTGGTTTGGGTCACATGGGGCCTACATCAAGCTCCCCCCATCAAGTTTAGCATCCTAGGTGTTCTAATTGTTACACAAGCTTCATGCAAATAGCTGTCGTAAATGGTTTCATATTTACTTGATATTTGTTCATGATCAAATCTTCTTTGATGAGTGACAGTGTGACATTCCCAACATACACAACAAAATTAGGTGCATAAATGTTGTTGTTATAGTGATCACAGTTGCCAATTGTTGTACCAAATTTCCACAAGTTCCTCATCGAAGATTCAGATCTTAGTCCAAATCCAAGTCCCTTGCCTACTTGTCAAGCACCTCTTCAAGATTTAAGATATGTGCTCGACAATTATCTCGTCCATACAACTCTCAATGCGGAGCACTATTCTAGAATGGATGGATGTTAGCCTCAGACTTTTCTCTCATCATCGTGCGGTGGAGGCTCAAGTTGTGCCTCGCACTAGGATAATTTTCTTCTACTTGCCTCTGTAGCATCATGTTCTCCTCATTTAATGGATCAGCGATTGTCTCTTCCTCCGCTGCACTTGTATCGCCATGGTATTAAAAAAAGGTTGTGTTGCGGCCATAAAGGACATTATGTAAAGGAAAAGGTCCCACCCATTACGCATACGTGGGTGAATCAATCCATCATGAAAAAATGGGCCGTATGCCCGTATCGATCGATATGGGGCCAATATGTCCCATATCAGCACCATTATGGGGCCGATACACTGTTATAGGCTGCTACGACCATGAAGGACCCATTTTGAAAAGAAAACATAAAAAAAAAAACTTTTGTTTTTCCACTTTTTTATTCATTTCAACCTTGAAGGGAGCTTAAAAACTAATTTTAAACTAGATGCCATACAATTTTGAGGGTCAAAACACAAAATTGAGTGAGATTTGATAAATCAAAGCAGAAGTGGACCACGTTGGGAAATATCAGTAGTAGTAAACTATTACTTCTTTTCATTTTTTTTTTCCATCTTCATTTTGTTGTACTTATATGTAACGGACATAATCCATAAAATCATGCTTGACTTGTGTTTGGAGCCTAAATATAGTTATTACATAATTATAATTGTGTCATCAATTCATGATTACTCATATATAGACTTATAGACTTAAGTATATATTGATATTAGATATTTAGAAGCCTAAATATAAGAGCTCTACTATTTTAGAGTCAGTCTTGGGTTAATAGTATCAGGCAGCCCGAGACAGCATGCTCACTAAAGAATGGCCTGTTACACCACTAAATACATGTTCAAAACCAGAAAGGAAACATATTTGCAACCCTCACCTTTTTCTTTTTCTTTTTTGAATATTCTAATATTTGTTTAACATTTTGACCTTAAAAAAAGAAAATAAATAAAAATAATAATAATATATCAAACGTTATAAGGTCGTAATGGCCGTTCATTAAGGGGGTCATGAAGGCCGTTCCAGTTGGTATCGTAATGGTCACACGACCAGCCATTATGTTGGGCATTTCTCTTACCAAATACCTTGTATGTTGCGCCTTTACATTGCATCGTCACCATGTCATCAACCAACAGAAAAAATAAAATAAAAATGCTCTAATGTCACTTTGATGTGATACCAAATGGCCCAATCGGGTAGCAAAGAAGTTCAAGAACGCAGTAGCAAAGAAGAAAACACACTCCACACAAGAAAAATCAAGCGGTGAAAACATTCTTCAAGTGAGGGATGAGTCTTCCTTTCCTAATCGCAATTATTATTTCAAATGCATGACATATGTTCTCTTTCAAGAGAGGTTTTATTAGATTAGACTATCAACCCCACATATATGATGTGTCTACAAACCTCTTAGCCAATAAAAATTGATTCTTAAATCTCAACATCCAATAAGATTCAATCCTACTCTAGTTTAGCTTATAATCCTATCACAACCATACATATCCTCAAAAAATCGATCATTTCCTACTCAAATGGTATCAAAATTACATGATATTGGGCTCGTTGCAAAGCCGACCAAATGGGCTTTCAAATGGGACCAATTTCACATTGTTCCAATCAGTGTTCAAAATATCAGTATCGCGTTACGTATCACATTCTTGGGATACGGATACGTATTGGTTATCGCAAGGGATATATCGGTTGTATCGTGGAATGTATTGCTGCTGTTGGAAACATGGGGAAACATTGGAAAATTGGTCGAATTTTTCAATGAAACTTCGGTGATTGTTAAAAAAGACATCAATACACATTTATAAATTAAAACATTACAAAAAACAAGTATACATAATAGGTTTTCTTTGTATTGGGGTCCTAATCTATGCGTTGTCTAACTGAATTGATGCAAGTATATTCAATGTCTATTCATATAATTTATAAATGTACGAAGACGTATGGAAACACAAGCAATACACTCAAAAGCAAAAGAAGAATCACAAAATTCGGTTACATACATGTTTGATTTGATGTTTGGACACCAAGATTGCAAACGATTTGCAAGAAATTAGGAAATTTTGATTTTTTTTTTTTTCAATTTTCCGCAACTCGGCCCATCTCCAAATCTCGAAGTCAAAGCTCCCAATTCATGATTTTTCATGCAAAACATGAAAAAACATGGATTTGTAAGAATTTGACACTAATTTAACATGATTTACAAAAAATAAAAGGACTGAAATTCGAAAATGCTCACCAGATCGAACATGTGGGATATATCGCACTACTTGTGCGTTTCATATCGCACTAGTGGGATACAAAATATATCGTGGGATATATCGACCAATATCGTCGATATTTAAAACACTGGTTCCAATATCATTGATACCCCAAAAGTGGGTTGCAAGAAGAGTAACAAAAATAGTAAATCAAACTTTAATTATATGATTCTAAATAGCAAAAAACTAGGAGAGAATCTCTCTACGGAAATTGTATTCAGTTGGGACTTGGGAGTCACTCAGAGAACTCTTCATGTGAGACACATGATAGTGGCCAACTGTGTAGAATGGTATGGGCCACATTAGGCCTGCATTGGACTCCACGAGTTGGAAGGAACTCGCCCTCAAGTTTAACATCTTAGGTGTTTTCATTGCTACACAAGATTCATGCAAATACCCACCCTAAATGGTTTCATATTTTCCTTATATTTGTTACAAGACCGTATCTTTAATGAGTAATTACTTGACATTCCCATCATCCAAGAGAAACATAGGTGCATAAACGTGGAACATGATCATCAATGGTTGTGCCAATTTCTCCGGGTTCCTCAGCGAAGATCGAGTCTTTGTCAAGATCCAAGTCTCTTGCATACTTATATGGGAACTCTTCAAGATTATGCTCTTAACGATTATCATGTCCATATAACTCCTGATGCGGAGCTCAATTATAGAATGGATAAATCTATCCTCGGACTTTTGTCCCTCATCATTATGTGGTGGAGGCTCGAGTCTAATGGATCAATGGTTCGATCATCCTCCGCTGCACTTGTGTCGCCTCTTCCTCAATGTCGGAACATCATCTTGTCATCAACCAGCAAGAGAACTACTCTAATCAAGGTATTTCGATAATGGTAACAGTGGACAACCGTTATGATACAGACCAAAATGGTCATTTTGGCATATATATATATATATATATATATATATATATATATATATATATATATATATATAGGGAAATTGTACTATGATGTCCTGCTGTGTGGGCCCCATCGTGATGTGTGTCGAACATCTACCCCATTAGTCAAATGCACCATTCCATGGTGAGCCATGGGCTTAAAAATCAAGTCAATCAATGACTTTGGTGAGCCACACCATATACAACAGTTGAGAGGGTTACCCTCCCATTAAAACATTCATAATAATTTATTGGGCCCACCGAGATGTGGTTCACAAATCCAGACCATCCATTGTGTGTTTCCCACTTGGATGAAGGGTTGGACCAAGTTTCAACAACATACAAAACATAGGTGGGCCCCGCCAAATACTTTTATATGTTTTAGGCATGTCTTCGCATGGTTTTAGATGGTATGGCCCACTTGAGTTCCGTAGATGGCTGATTTTTAGGATATCCCATAACCTAAAGGGGACCTATCAAATGCATGGTGTTGATGTTCGACACACAACACGGTGTGGCCCACACAACTAGACCTCATAGTACCATTTCCCATATATATATATATATATATATATATATATATATATATATATATATATACACACACACACACACACACACACACACACACACACACACACACAGAGAGAGAGAGAGAGAGAGAGAGAGAGAGAGAGAGAGAGGAATGCTCACCTGCGCACCTTCTTACGTGAGCACCCGTGCACACCTTTGCACACATGTCATGGGCACAAATTTTGAACCGTCCACGTGATGTAGCACCCCTTGAAACCTCACAAGCCCAACTTTCAGCCTGACGCAAAACTCTAGTGGGCCATGCCAAAAGGAAACAGTTTCCTCCCTTGATTTGCATTTCTCTTTGCTATGGCCCATTAGAGTTTTGGATTAGGCTGGAAATTAGGCTTGTGGGGTTTCAAGTGGTGCCACATCACGTGGACCATTTAGATTATGTGCCCATGCCACGTGTCCCAATCAGGTATCTGTTGAAGAACAAGTCAACGGAGAAGAAAATGCACTCCACACAGGAAAAATTAAGCACGGAAAACATGCTTTATGCAAGTACCTTGACAGCGAAAAGCAACACACTTAGGGCCTGTTTGGTTCGTGGGATTAAACGGTATGGAATTGCATTAGATGGAATTAACATCGTTATTGCACAATGATTACATATCTGGAAATACCATGGTATTTTGACCATCCAATCCCACATTTCGAATCAAATTCTTCCTTTGGGAAAAACATTGTATTAAGCAAAACCTGTATTTGGTGGACCATGGAATTGTAATCAATGGATCATATTCAAAAATGATGTCGGTCACTTGTATGCATATGCAACTCAAATGTCACGAGTAAAAGGCGCATATAGATGGACGTGGATAAAACAGATGCATCAATGTGGGGCCCACAGATGTAGTGGATTTCAAAATCCACTAGAAATCCTGCAATATCTACTGTTCATTTTTCGAATCATGCCCTAAAATGAGCCGTCATATTTGATGGACGGTGTGGATGTAAGTCACATACTTCACAGTGGGCCCCACAGTTAGGGATCCACCGACCTCCGTGGATCCAAGGATCCACCCAAACCGCGGCCGGATGTGGATGGGAGCGGATTAGCTATTACCCGAGTAACAACTTAATGGGTGTTACCTAACCGTGTGGGGCCCAACCTGATGTATTTTTTGTATATCCATGCTGTCCATCTATTTCACATCGCATTTTAGGACGTGGTCCCAAATCATAGGAAGTTCCAAATCTCAGCTGGACCATACCAATAGAAAGAGTGATGATATTACCATTAAAACCTTTCTATAAGACAATATTTTTGGATCAATCCCTTCATCCAAATCTTCTTGACATTATCAACAGGTTGAACTGCAAATAAAAAAGTAATAAACATTACGAAAACCTTACAATGGGCCCTTTTGAATTTTTAATGACGGGGCACCCAATCACCATTGTTTCTTGTGGTGGTCCACTTGAGATTTAGATATGCATAGTTTTTGGTACCCGGTCCTCAAATGGATTGTAGAAATGGATGAACAACATGGATATTCAACAAATTATTAAGGTGGGCCCCACGGTAGAGGTAACACACACTAAGTTGTTAACAGGGTAACACCTAATCCGTTCCCGACGTGGATGGTCTACTGACGCTGCATAGCCAATGGGTAATGGATGGTGCTCTTTGGGCCCCACTATCATCTTTGTATTTTGTCCATGTGTAATTTAGGCATGTCCTAACCCGCATTTCTGGTTTTCACCGATATTATCGGCGATAAAGATATAATATCTTTATCGCCAACCAACGAAACTTGTAGTGATACCGACAACTCGAACACTGGCAGTGTTCGAATTATCTCCAATATTATCGAAATATCTCTGATATTATCTTTATCTCCAGCTCGGCGATACCGATAACATTGGTAGCGATACCGATAACGCTGGTAGTATCAAAAATTCCAACTATTAGCAATGCATCGCTAAGTATTGCCAACGTATCAATATCGCTAATGTAATAGTCAATATTTTCAACTGTGTAAATTCTAGGTGTCGCTTGTATTACCAATGCATTAATATCACCAATGTATCGCCAATATTTTCGACTATGTAATTTCTAGGCAATGCTTGTATCATAAGTGTATTGACGATATTTCAATAATATTGTCAACGTATTGATATCATCAAAATTTTGTTTATTAGAAAAAAAAATTATTTCAAATTTTTTTCATGGGCACATGGTTGCATGTAGTGTTCAATTTGTCATTGATAATATCTCAATATTATCGATATCGCAACATGCGAACTATTGAGATCACAATCTTTCATTTCCTTTCCAATTGTTGATGAGTTCTTGGTGAAATATCATGTGTTGTTAATATTTTGCAATATCAATGGATGTTTGGATGGAAGGCTGGATGGTTAAATAGGCCGGAGGGGATGGTTAGACTAATTTCTTACAACAACACATGCTATTAAGGCTCCGTTAAATGGAAACTTGTTATGTACGGAGTCTTTTTGTAATTTTTTTTATTTCTAAATGTGCAAATATGTACATTTTAACATCTGTTGAAGTTTCGCTGAAAATTCTACCGTTTTCCCTATGTTTCCCCGCATTTCCGGTTATCAGCGATATTATTGGCAATATCGATATTGTTTTCGTATCCTTGGCCGGCGAAACTTGTAGCAATACTGATACTTTGAACACTGAGTACAACTGAGTTTCCAATTACTGTAGGGCTTACACTAGGGGTTGGCATTGAGCCCATATCATTTTTCATTGGTTATAAACAAGATAACAAGGCATTTACAAGAGATTTGTGGTGTATGTTGTTTGAATATGACATAGTTTGATTAACAAGACAAGGTAGGGGGTAAACGCAAAGATAGTACTATGAAGCATGCTTTAGAATCTAAAGGTTTTAAAATCAGTTGGACTAAAATAGAGTACTTGGAATGAAATTTTATTGACAATGGGAATGGAAACGAGGAATTATTTACGATTATTGACCAAGAAGTACTCCAAAATGAACATTTTTTTATATGTTGGGTCGATAGTTCATGAGAACTAAGAGATTGGTAAGGATGTTACCCATAAAATTAGAATTAGGTGCATGAAGTAGAGACGTGCCACCGGAGTTTTATGGGATTGATCACATACCAATCAAATTCAATGACATAATTTATAGAATAGCTCTAAGAGAAGCCATGCTTTATGGAATAGAATGTTGGGTAGTGAAGGAACAACATGTTTGTAGGATGAGCATAACTCAAATGATAATGTTGAGATGGATGACTAGTAAGACAACAAAGAATAAAACTAAAAATGAAAGCATTCGAAGGAACTTAGGAGTGGCACCAATAGGTAATAAGATGAAGAAAAGTAGACTTAGGTGGTTTGGCCATGTGCAACAAAGACTATAAGACCCGTAACCTCGCAAGACCTTCTGTATGCTTCTACTTCAGCACCGGCATGTTCCTGGCAGACCAGATCGACGAGTTTTGATCACGACCCTATTTTTTGTACCGCGACACCCGGAGACTTGTACCCTAGTGACCGTGTGGGCACTACAACTCCAATGTCGCGTGGCACGCCCCATTGTGACCCCTAGATTGGAAGTTGAAGTTTTTGCACAATCCGAGGTGGGCCACGCAATGCATGCGGGCCCCACTTGCACAAATCCCAAAGTATTCCAATCAATCAACCCATCAATCATTCATGTCTCTCTCTCTCCCCATTAGTCAAACAAGCTCATGCCTCCCATCACTCACCCATACCCTTGCCCATGCTAAGCCACTCCCCTCTCTCTTTTCCCTCTTCCCATTCTACCCCTCTTTATTTTCATAATTCCCTTTATACCCAAAAAGTTCTACCACAAAAGCTCCTAAACCCCCTCATTTTTTCCAAATTTTTCCTAGCAAAGAAGAAAAGAGAGAAGAGATTGGAAAGAGAGAAAGAAGAGAAAAAAAAAAAAAAAAAGATTAGAGAGAAGAGAGAGAGAGAGAGAGAGAGAGAGAGAGAGAGAGAGAGAAGATTAGAGAAACTTAGAGAGAGATTAGAGAGAGGAGAGAGTGCTTGAGAGAAAGAAGTGTATTAAGAGAGGGATTAAGAGAGATTAGAGCTTGAGGGAAGGTTAGAGGAGTTTAGGAGAGGAGCTTCACCATTTGAACTGTCCGATCGATGATCCGTCCCAATCCGACCGTCCATCCATCATTGTCAGTGCAAGGGAGGACCAACTCTCTCTTTTTTCTTACTTTCTTTCATTTGAATGAGCCCACGAGGGGTGGGACCCACCTTGTTTATGTGCTAGATGTGTATGGAGGGCGCCATAATGACAAGGGCCCATCCAATGGCCCAATCTCCACCCTTCCTTCTTCCCTTCTCTTCTTTCTTTAATGAATGTGGACCATTGTGGGGCCCACAAGTGGGCCACGCTGCCTGTAAGACAACATGCCCTGCACACTATGACAGCATGGACCACCTTGTGTGGCCCGCTATGATATTTATTTGTCATTCAACATGTTGATTAGATCACTTAGATCTGGATGAAGAAAGAGCATAGATCGTCTTGATCCAAAGCTCCTCGGGCCCACCATATGAAGGCCAAATAGATGGATGGAGAGGATTGTCTACTCGTGGGCCCCACTTGGATGTAAAAACACAAAAAAAAAGGAGAAAGAAGGCTTGCTGGACAGCAGCAGATACAACGCCCAGACATTGTCCAACACTAAAAAGGGGAAAGCCCCTTTTGGGCGTTACAGAGGTGCCCCACTCGTGGGCGCCACCATACTGTTATGTTTTATCCATATTGTCCATCCGTTAGGACCGATCATTTTAGGGCTAAGGCCCAAATCTGAGTAAGATCCGGGTCTCAGGTGGGCCACACCATAGAAAAGAGTGGTGACAGCAGCACCCACAGTTGAAACTTTCTAAGGCCACTATGATGTTTGTGGGAAGTGGAACCAACCCAAGTTAGGGCTTCTTAGGTCCAAGGAGAGTTGGCCGACAAGGTGGACCGAGCGGATCACCCCAGTATGGGCCCCATTCAACAAAAATACAAAAATAAAAAATAAAAAGAGAAAAATAAATAAAATAAAAAGGGTTTACGTGTTGGGCAGTAAGTGGTGGGAGCCCCACTTGAGCATGAACTGATGTTTGTGTAGAATCCACATCGTCCACCCTTTTTTCCAGATCATTTCAGGCCACAGGCCCAAATTTAATCGATATCCAGGTCGCAAGTGGGCTACACCATAGTAAACAGTGGGGATAGTGATGCCCACCATTGAAACTTTCATGTGGCCCACCATGATGTTTATTTATCATCCAACCATGTTCCTAAGGTCGTGTGACTTAGGGGGAAGGGAAAACACAAGCATCGCTTTGACCCGAAGCTTTTGTGGACCCCACCACTATTAGAAATAGTGGGAAGACCTACCGTTAAAACCTCCCTAGAGCCCACCGCTATGTTCGTGCCAAATCCACTCAGTCCATCCTTTTTTTTTCCAACCCTTGTGGGTGAACCCACTCTGGCATGTCCTATGGGTCCATCACCATCCATCTATTTTCCTAGACCATACAAAATGTGATAGATCCAAATCTCAGCTGGACCACGCCTTCGGAAACAACGTGATTGAATGTTCACCATTGAAACCTCCAAGGGGTTCACCGTGAGTTTATTTGTCATCTTACATGTTGATCAGGTCATGCAATCCTGGATGAAGGGAAATCACAAATATCATCTTGGTCCAGGTAGTGGAACCCACTTTAAACATTGGTGAATGAATACTGCCACCATGGAAACCCCCATGAGGATCCACAGTGATGTATCTTCTTACATCCATGTAGTGCATCTGTTTTCCATCCCATTCTAGGAGTGGGGCAACCATATCGTGGGCCCCACATGAAGCATGTGAAATCCACACCATCCATTCATTCCTCCCAACCCATTCCAATAAGTAGATCGAAAGCTCATCTAGGATCGCATCGCAGCTAACAATGTGATTCAACGTCTACCATGGAAATCTTCCTTAGGTCCACTGACTGTTGGGCCGTGTTGGCCAGCATGTGGGGCCCGCAATGGACCCTACCATGATATATATGTTTCATCCAGGCTGTCGGTCCACAGCCCACTGTGATGTGAGGTGCCTACCTTGTGTGTGTTCCATCCGCACTGGTAGAGGTGTACACGAGTCGAACCGAGTTGAGCTGTGCTTAGCTCGACTCGGCTCGGCCACTAGTTGACCCCAGATCGAACTCAGCTTGGCTCGGTCCTCGAGCCTAACTGGCCAGCTCGGCCCAGTTCAAGCCGAGTTCGAACCAAGAACGAGCCTTTGTGGCATTTTCACAAACACATGGAGTGCACTTTCAATTTCTCACTGTATGTAAAACAGCAGCAACTGTTTACAGGTATTTTATCAAACACCTTGTAGGCAACATCAAAATCAAGAAAAGGGTATTTGTTTCATATACATACCTTCCTTGCCACCAGCCGACACTTCATTGAGTCATTTCATCAAACACTTGGTGAACAACATCAATATCAAACTAACCGAGTCACCGAACTGGTTCGATCCGAGTTCGATTCGAGTTGGGGTTCAATCCGAGACGAGTCACGCTCGGGCAAGCTCGAACTCGGATCGAAATTTTTTCGACCTTAAAAAATCAGCTCGACTCGGCTCGAACTCAGTTTCGAATCGAGCATTTTTTAGTCGAGTCGAGCGAGCTAACCGAGCTAACTCGGTTCGTGTACAGCCCTACGCACTAGCTAGGGAGCCAAACCCACTGAATATTGTCCAGCAAGTGGAGCACCTTGCTAGCCAGTGGGCATGGCCCTCTGTGACGACCTAATTTACTGATGTGTTGTGTATCTTGGATGTATTGTCAGCCTATGTAAGAGCTTGAGCCTGGTAATGGGGCAAATTTATGTCCCAAATGGACCACCCTTCATGGGTCGGTGGAGTTGATGATGCCCACCATTGGAACCTTTTTAAGGGCATACCGTGGTGTGTATTATGCCCACACCATAGGCCCTACCTTAGTGCGTGTACGACGTTCACACCATGGGGTTGTCTTGTTATATGAGTTGTACGTGGACCATGGGTCCAACCTTATTGTATGTATGATATTGGCACCGTAGGCCCATTTTTATGTATGGGATGTGTCACGTTGTCCCACCTTGGGACCTATCCTTATTCGAGTCATACACATTGCTTATGATTTAGCCCGTGTAGACTTACTATTGTAAATGGTGGGTTGCTATCCTAGGCCTTGTTTGAGGATAGTTGTAAGGCTCGCTTTGATGTCCGTTCTGAGCCTACCATGATCATTCGTAGATCCTACAATTCGTCACCTCATTTGGATGACAATAGTTGTATATTTTGGCTGCTTATGTGCGGGCTTGTTGGCTTATTGAGTGGGCCCATTGACTTGAAAGCCCACTCAGGTGTAGCTCTCTGGGGCCCGTTAAAATTGGTTTCCAAGTAGGTTCCACCTATTGCGAATGATGCATTTTCCTTATCATGTGATGCGATGTTTTACATTTGTGTTGGTATGACACTTCCTCGATTATTTATGTGGCGTTACATTAATGATTGGGGCAAAGTTTACGCTTATATTTGCTATAGCACTTTCTTTACATTGATGTGACACCTTCTTTATATTGAGGATGCAGTTACTCCATGCTAGATGTAGCATTCATCTTACTCTTGATTTAGCATTGCTCTTATGTTTGGTATAGTACTTCTCTTATGCTTGATGCGGTATTACGTAATCATATCTCATCTGCATCCTTTTTACGTGACTTGGATGATGACTAATTCATGATTTTTGGCTTGCCTATGCGTGGCAAGGCCGCATTGACGACCTTACAATGTGGCACATTTTAAGGGGACCCATATGAGATGGGGGCCACCCTGCATGTATGTATGGCTTGCATGACATGGTTGCATGACTCGGAAGATGGACTCATGCATTCATGCATTGCATGATGCATTTGCATCCATGCCTTAGCGACATCAAGGTTATGGCCATAGCTTGAGTATGGACATCGAAAATTTGGTTATGTCTATTGGGCACGTAGGATGTCCTTAAGTGGAAGTCCCTAAACCCTGTGGGCCAACAAGATGCTTCAACATCGAGACTGACTGGATAATATGAGCGCTCGAGTGCCAAATCCCAGTAGGTCGCGTCTCCCATTGTGTAGGGGTTGGTTGGAAGGGGGTGTGACCTTATCCGCCCCGGTGAAGGGGGCTATAAGCTAGGTTGAGTCTGACCAGCACGTGAAATGGGTCCGTTATCGGTAAGCTGGGTGGGGATTGGCATATCACTGACGAGGCGAATAGTGAGGTCTCTTCCACTCGCTGGGTCATACGCATTATGGGGCGACAGGCCAGTGTCAAAGTATATTAGACCCCGATGATTCTAAATGGGAACCGGACTGAGATGTGGATTAAACATTAGGATTGGCGTGTTGTATTGCATCCTTAGCATATGACTTTGGCCCTGTAGGCCTCTGCATTGCATAGCCCGGGTATAGCTGATAGTATTTATGCAGTTGCTAATCTGACCCTCTATTCTGCTTACTATGACATTTGTATGCTTGGCACATGCATTGAGTATACACACATGCACTCTCTAAGCTTCATGGTAAGCTTACGCACGTTGTTTACGTACAGGTCATGCTAGACCGTAGCAACGTTGAGGCAAGAGCATGTGCCTAATCTTTTGGACTTTTGTTATATTATGTATTTCCCTTCCAGCACTGTACTCGAACTAATATTATAGTGGAAATGTGATGATGTCATTAGTTTTAGTACACGTGGTTATGCTCCTTTAAAATATATATATTTAAAAAAAAAAAAAAAAATCACCTTGAAAGTCCTCTTTGTGGAATCCCAGGATCGGAACTTGGCGTATGGGAGCTAGGAGCCAAGAATGGGGTACTACGAAGGCTATCATCGCCGGATTTGGAGCTCGGGAATTCTATAAGCACGTTCACCAAGTTTGGGGCGTGACAGAGACCAAGTACTGCACTAGTTAGAAAGAGTGAGTTGGTTCACGTTGAAGCTTAGTTGCATGCTCTTTTAACCAGGTGTCACTCCTGCTTTGAACCGCGCTTTAAACTCATGCTACCATTCTTGCTTTCTAGCTACTTAATAACATTTTGAATTGATGCATCCCTGCTCCCACACCTAAATTTGCTGCCACATGGCCCACATCACTTTGAGCGTCATGCAACTGTAGTTGAAGGAAAGGGAGAAGAGGAAGGCCCAAAAGGATGTCAGTGGAGGTAGTAAAAAAAGACAGGATGATTTATGTTTTAGAAGGATATGGCCCTCTTTTTTTTTTTTTCTTTTTTTTTTTTTTAAGAGCAACGAAAATTTTGTTAGAAAGTCACCAAAGGCAGAAAAGAAGGGAGGTGAAAGCTGCTACAACTAGCGTTCCAATTGTCGGCGAAAAGTTATCGCTGATAATTTCAGTGTCGCTCCACCAGTGACACCAAAACCCACTAATTTCGTATATCTGCCAAATGTTGTCGAAAATTCAACGACTTTTCGTTTTCTCAATAAATTGGGTTGTCGGCAATAAATTCATTGTAGCTGCCTAACACGGCATATCACAGACCATATTGTAGCCAAAAATCTGATTTTATCAATAAAAGGGCGAATGTTATTGGGAAATTTTGGCAACAAGCGACCTTGTGTAAATACGTTTTAAAAAAAAAAAAAAATCAAAAACAAAAAGAGTAAAGGAAAAATGCTTTCATTTTGATTTTTTTAAGATACTATGTGAGAGTGATTTTCGATACCCTATAGAGGAGGATTTGTTGATCAAAAATAGGATTTGGTGCGCCAATTGCGCCAATCACAGATCGAGTGACAGTTGTGGGTTGGTCTTTGATAGGTACATAAAAACCTCAAATTTTCCTTTATTTTTCTTCGATTCGATGATGGATTTCATAAGAAACATAGATTTCTGTGTCTTTTGGGATTTTTGGTGGATTTTTGCTAGATTTTGCTAGGATTTTAGGGTTTCGAAATCGAAGCTTCTGGAATCGTTTTTCCCCAAAGTACCTTCTAAAGCCCTTTTTTCTTTTTACAAGGACACGGATAGCCTATGACACAGTGATGTTGCGAGTGACTACTATTGATGCTTTGTGGGCCCCATAATGATGCAATGTGTTTTATCTGTGTTGTCCATCTATTTTGCCAGATCATTTTAGGGCATGACCCCAAAAATAAGGCATATCGACATCTCAAGTGGACCACACCAAAGGAAACAATGGTGATTGAACGTTTACCATTAAAAAGTTATTGGGGCCCACTACTGTTTATTTGCCATCCAACATCTCAAGTAGGTCACACAGACCTAGATGAAGGGAAAGCACAAATATCAACTTGATCAAAAGCTTTTGTGGCCACCAAGAAGTTTTTAATGGTGGTCATTCAATGACCAATGTTTCTTGTGGTGTGTTTAACCTAAGATTTGGATTTGCCCCATTTTTTAGCTCATGCCCTAAAATGATATGCCAAAATGGATGGATGGCATGGATAAACCACATACACCTTGGTGGAGCCCACAAAGCACCAACAAATAGCCACTCGCTACTCGCAACATCTGTAGGTAATTGCGTCCGGAGTGGCACCTGGATCGAGCGATGTGGGTGGGACCCTGACCGTGGAGCCCACCTCAATGTATGCACTGTATATCAATGTCGTCTATCCGTTTTGCCAGACCATTTTATGGCATGGGCCCAAAATTGAGGCATGTTCAAATCTTTGGTGGACCACACCACAAGAAATAATGGTGATTGAATGGCCACCATTAAAAACTTCATGTGGGGCACAAGTTTTGGATCAAGCTGATATTTGTGTTTTCCCTTCATCCAAGTCTATGTGACCTTATCAACTAATTAGATGTCAAATAAACATTACGATGGACCCCAAGGAGTTTTTTTATGGTGGGCATTCAATTAACAATGCTTCTAGTAGTGTGGTGCACCTGTTATTTGGATCTACTTCATTTTTTGGGCCCGTGCCATAAAATGATTTGGAAAAACAAATGGACAGCGTAGATATACAATGCATACATCAAGGTGGGCCCCACAGTTAGGGTCCCACCCACGTCGCTGGATCTGGGACAACATAAGTCGCATCCTGATTTTTATACCATTTTATGGCCTGTTTGGTTTAGCAATTACAGCAGTAATGTGTCGTGATGTGTAGTAAAAAAGTAATGATTATCATTACTACCATAGCCAGAAGTAAAGCAAAATAGTGCAAAATAGATACCATACGCTATACTCTTCTCACATCTCCACTTCCAGCATGTGAAGTACTTCCACTGGTTACATACACTTGGATGTAATTTTGTCAATATATGTTATATCTGCATTGTCCATCCATTTTGCAATATCATATTAGGACGTCCCCGAAAATGAGGAAGATCCAACACTTCTATGGACCTCAGGAAGTTTTCAATGGCAAGCGTTCAATCCCCATTGCTAGACGTGGTGTGGCCTATTTTCGCTTTGGATTTACCTCGTTTTTTGTCTCATTCCATAAAATGATCATGCAAGATAGAAAGACGGTGTGGATATAACACGTACATCATGTTGGGCCCACGAAACTATGCCAAGTCAACACACCTCCGCCAATCCATGACATACGGTGATCAATGTTTTAAATATTGACAATATCTGCCGATATATCCCACAATATATCCTGTATCCACTTGTGCAATACGAAATGCCAAGTAGTGCTAATATATCCCACATGTTCAATCCGATGAGCATTTTCAATTTCTGATCCCTTCTTTTTTGTTGAAATTATGTTAAATCAGTGTCAAATGGTTACAAATCCATTGGTTCTTCATGCTTTGCATGAAAAATCATGGAGTTGGAGCTTTGATTTCGATATCCATCAGTTCTTCAACTCCATGTTTTTTTTCGAAATGTTCTTTCAGCCAACTGTCAATTGAGACTAATTTCTAGGTATTTAGGAGTATTTGATGAAATGATCATCGCATACACTCTAATTTCGAAAATTGAGTGTAGGTGGTTTGATTCCCAATTTCTCTCAAATTGCTTGCAATGTTGCACTCCAAACATGAACTTAAGCATGTATGAGAACTAATCTACTGAATTGTTAAGTCCTTGTCAATTTTTGGAAAATAAAAATCATTTTTTAATTAAAATTTATAAAATATTTAAAAAAAAATTTGAAATTTCCCTTCAACCAGTTGTTAATTGAGACTAATTTCGAAGTTTTTAGGAGTGTTTGATGAAATGATCGTTACATACACTCTAAATATTATTGAATTCAATTTGAATATATTTGCATTAGTTCAGTCAAACAACGGATAGCTTAGGACACTATACAAAGAAAACCTATTATATGCACTTCTTTTTTGAGATGTCATGATTTAAAAGTGTGTATTGAAGTCTTTTTTAACAATCCCTGAAGTTTCATTGAAAAATGCAACCATTTTCCCAATGTTTCCCCATGTTTCCCAAAAAGTGTGATAAATTACCCAATATAAACGATATATCCCATGTGATAACGGATACGTATCTGTATCCCAAGGATGCGATACATAACGCAATACCGATATTTTAAACACTGGCGGTGATTCCAAAGGATTATAGGGATTTGACAGTTGGCAATATCCAATTAAATGTAAGAAGTAATAATGTTAGTTTACTGTGGTAATCCATGAACCAAACAGGCCCTTAGATTCGTTGGATGGAGGTTCCGAAAGCTTTGGAGCCCACGGACGCATCAGTTTTGAAAGAACACAATATGACAGGAATCTAAAAATCAAGCAAATCGGAAATTCATGTGGGCCACACCAAAAGAAATAGTGGGAAGGAGAACATCCACCGTTGAAAGCTTCCTCGAGGCTCGAGCAGACAGTGATGCATATGCCATCCAAACCGTATATAGGGTTATTACCACTCAAATAAATTGTAGGCATAAATATCATCCTAATGCATAACTTCTACAATCCCCACAAAGTTTCCAATAGTAAGCATCCAATCCCCATTGTTTCATGCGGTATGGCCCACATGAGCTTTGGATCTATCTGATTTTTGGACTCCTGACCTATTGTAATGCAAGGGCATTTTCACACCGGGCTCAGTGGGGTGGCCTATGGGATGCAGGGCCACGCTCGGGGTGGACGGCCCGTGTGAAGTGGGTGGCTCGTGTGAGACAAGTCCCACACGTGAGGTGGAACCCATGTGAAGTGGGGCCCACAAGGGAGGTTCCGCCAAGGTCCTAACCCATGCGATGCGGGGCCTAGGCTATGAGAAATAGGGATTGATTCGCCATGCTCTATCAGTTCAAGCTTTTAGAGGAAGTGTATATGGATATGCCCCTTAGTTTTCAGCTTAAGGGGGAGTATGGGAAGGTGTGTAAGCTGAAAAAGGCTCTTTATGGCCTTAGGCAATCTCTCAGAGCTTGGCTTGCTAGATTTAGTACTTTTATTATCTACTTCAGCTTCAGAAGATGTCAAGCAGATCATACAGTCTTCGTTCATACCCAACAAGAAGGCAGATCTATTATACTTGTCTATGTGGATAATATTGTTGTGACTGGGGATGACTTGGCACAAGTTGAGCAAAGAATTTGAGATCAAAGATCTGGGTCCATTGTCGTTCTTTCTAGGGATTGAAGTTGCCCATTCATCTAAAGGCATCTTCGTATCACAAAGAAAGTATACTCTTGATCTGCTGAGTGAGACTGGGAAATTAGGTGCTTGTCCAGCTTTATCTCTTATGGACCAGAAGCACTCATTGCATGCATCTGAAGGTGAGAGTTTGACAGATCCGGGTATGTATCAGAGATTAGTTGGAAAATTGATCTACTTGACGATTACAAGACCAGACATTGCTTAAGCTATAAGTATTGTCAGTCAATTCATGCACTTGCCAAAAGTTCCTCATTTTGGATGTTGTACATCACATATTGAGATACTTGAAGTCATGTCCTGGACGTGGTGATCTTTCTATGAATCATGGATATGTTAATCTTGTTGGTTATTCTGATGTTGACTGGACAGGATGCTCGACGGACAGAAAGTCTACTTCTAGCTATTGCACATTCGTTGGTGGCAACTTGGTTACATGGAGAAGTAAATAACAAGCAATTGTATCTTGGTCCAACACAGAAGCAATGTATGGAGCTATGGCTCATAGGGCTTGTGAACTCGTGGTTGAGATCCATTATGATGGAACTGGGTTTCCTATCACCTTAACTATTCTTCTTTATTATGACAATCAGGTTGCCATCCATACTACGTTTGACTCGGTCTTTCATGAGCGGACCAAACATATTGAGGCCGATATACATTTCATCTGAGAGAAGATATCCTCTAGATTACTGGCTACTCCATTTGTCAAGTCTACAGAACAACTAACAAACATGTTTACAAAGGCTCTCAGCTCTCCCATGTTACAAGAAATCTCTAGCAAGTTGGGTATGACGGACATTCATATACCAACTTGAGGGGGAGTGTTGGAATATTAAGTTAGTAGGGTCATTTCTCTAGATATTAATGGGCTTTGCAAATATTGTATAAAGTAGGTTGCTATCATGTAATGAAGGAAAGAAAAAACCTACATATATATTGAATAAGATAATAGAGAGGTCCCACATTCTCTCTTTCTCCCAATCCCTCTCTCTCACATTTTTCTCCCATCTCTCTCACATTCCTCCTCTTTGGTTCTTTCGTTCTTTAGGAGGCACCGACACCAATGTAGGTGGTACTAGCAAGGGCGGGTGCGGAGGCAGTAGTAGTGGGGTACACGACTGGTTAGAGCCAGTGATCCGTTGGCCAATTCACAAAAGTAGTACTTTGACCATGCCACTCTAGACAATGACCATGGATCTCATCCACCATCCTCGATGAGAGCATCAATGCCCACACATCATTTTGAGCGTCATTCAAAGAAGAAAATCGGACGCACTGCGACGGACGCTCCTACACGCATTTTGTTATTTATGGACATCAGTT
The DNA here is from genome assembly GCA_030180095.1 of Magnolia changhungtana. NCBI lineage: Eukaryota > Viridiplantae > Streptophyta > Magnoliopsida > Magnoliales > Magnoliaceae > Magnolia > Magnolia changhungtana. Next base: position 2,980,970 of record JASAUF010000320.1, read on the forward strand.
TAAAGCAGGGGAGCTCCACGTCCATCCCACCTTATGTGTATGGAGGATATCATGAGTATGGGCATAACGGCTCTGATATTCAGTCATACTCGTCCACCCATAGATACAGGCAGCCAGCGGATACCTCTTTCAATTATGGCCCTTTGATAGGAGGACATTTAGGCTACCCGCATGACTGGCAACAATACTATCAAGGAGTCGGGGTTGAACTCGACCTGTTCCCTCGAGACACTAAGTTAATGACGTCAATGTGCGCCACGCAATACCCACGTCTAGGCGTACTCGTACAGCTCGGGGAAGACGAGTGTCAAATAAACATAAGAGAGTTCATCCATTGGTATAAGCAAAGGATGACCTAGGAACAGTAGTGCCAACATGTTGAGCGGCAATATCATGTCAGACTGCACAGGAATCCGAGTAGAGCTAGACACAAGCCGAACTGAGTCGAGCTTGGCACAGCTTGGCTCGATTCGGCTAGCAGCTTACCTTGGCTCGAATTTGGCTTGGATCGGTCCTCGAGCCGTATTGGCCAGCTCGGCTTGGTTTGGTCAGAAGATCGGTCTAGTTCGAGCTAAGCTTTCGAGCCGAGTTTGAGTTCAAGCTTTTGAATCAAGTTCGAGTTCGAGCTATCAAGCCGAGTTCGAGTTCAAGTTGTCGAGTTGAGTTCTTATTTAAACTTATTTAAAGTGTAGTGAAGTCAATAACTATGAAACCCAAATACCCAATATAAAATGTACACAAAAATCCAATGCATAAAATTCAAACTTACAAATGGAATCAAACAGAAACTATTACAATTTACAAATTTACAGTGTTCACAACATCAACTTAATATGCTTCATAGGGGGAGTACCTTCCTGGCATATAACCATAGCCGTGTCCATACTAGTTTCCTCCTGCATCTGAACCGGATCCATCACTTTCGTCGTCCGATCCATCCTTAGATGTGTTCTTGTCTTTTTTTAACTATAAGAAATTAGTTTGCCAGGCTCGAGCTGCTATCTAAAATTTCATATTGGTACTCGTTCACCTCTCCTGAATCAGAAGGTGAAGGGAGTTTTCCATCATACTCTTGTATAGTTTCAACTAGATTTTTCAAGCTTTTTTCCTGAGAAAATTTATACCAAGTACCTAACACCCTGTAAAATGCACCGAGACTTGAGAGAAACTTCGATACTTTGTTACTCTTCTTCTTTTTTTTTTCCCGTGCTCAATCCTGCTTCGACATCATGTTGTCTTGGAGGACATCATTGATATCTAGAAGCCTCTTTCATACTACGTTTCAAGGCAAGTTGTAATTGATCTTCTTCCAATACTAATAATTTAACTTCCTCCTCTTCCTTTTTCCTATTATTAATGCACTTATTTTGTCAATCACGTGAGTTCGTGTGTCATGTAGTCGGTTGAGCCCTTAAAAGCTGAAGACTGAAGACATAAGAGGACGTGGAGCATCAAGGAGTGAAGATCAGGTAAATGAGGTGCCTTGCTGACCCTAACCTTAGACCCAAAGCAACCTTAGCCTCTAAATGATCATAACCTTTATAGGTAAACCTTAATTGATCATCGCTTAGCCTTATGAGCCTTCATGAAACATGATAAGTTAGGCTAAAAGATGTGCTAAGCTGCTGTAAAATACATATCCCAAAACAACAATTTTCGAGTGGTCATCCACCCCATCGACAGCCTGTCGATGAGTCTCGATGGAATCGAAGACCATCTCTATGTGATCGAAGAAACATTCCAACAACCTAATAGAAATATTGTTGGATTTTCTCGATGGGATGGAAGGACAGTTTGATCCTATCAAAGGACCTTCGATCCCGTTGAAGAGCCGTTCGATACTATCTATAGAGCCGTTAACTAAGAATTTTATAGCCGTTGCAACGTAAACTCTATAAAATGGGCATTCGGTTCTTGGGCATTTGGATGTGTTTTTGGTACAATTGGAATTAGGTGATTCCCCACTTATATCCCTCATCATATAACTCTAAATCTATGAGATTCAAATCATCTTCCTTGAAATTACCACTCTAATGAGGATTTCAACCTCCATTATGAAGATGCTCTTGATCTCTACCATTCTCTAGACATTAGACACTAAGTTTATTGGTATATCCTTATCTAAATCCTCTAGGAGACCCATCTAGGTGAATCCCCTTTGGAAATCAATTAGTTGTAGGAGGTAGGAGATTCCACCATCCTCCCACCACCTTGGTCTCTTCATCGGGTCATCATATGCAAGCCGGTTGACCGTAGAAGTTGAAGCATCGGCATCAACAATCAGGGGAGCAATTGAGAAGCCGATTCATGCATGGGAACGCATTGAAGAAACATCTCAAGAAGGCGCATTAATGGGGCTCAATCAGGCAAGGTTATCATTTTTAGAGTTCATGCACTCTTTCCTTATGTAAGATTGAGTGTAAGAGTTTGTGACCCAAACTCGAATAGGTTCTTGTGTAGGACCTAGGTTTTTGTGTAGGGCTGAATTTACCGGACACGTGTACGTATTAGTCTCCGTAGGAAGCCTCCGGTGGGAGTATACATAGGGCCTTAGATTAGGACGAATTGTGGCTATTGGTTAACCGATAGAAAACCAACTAAAGGCTCTTGCGGGAGCCACCAACACAGGTGAGTACGTGTGTAAGTCCTTGTGTAGGCCTTCAACAGGAGTATACGTTTGTAAGACCTTGTGTAGGCATTCGAAAGGAGTGTACGCTTGTAAAGGTTAAAGGCGAACCTAATTTAAAACTTCCAATAGTGAATACCAATACAGTAGAGTGCATTCGCTGGGAGCGGAGTAGGGAAACCGAACCACTATATATGCTTGTGTTTGCGATTGTCATATGAATGCCTAAATTAGGTTGTATGCTCGGCACTTAAACTTAAAAGCACACACAAGCTCACTGTCTATATACACTAGTTGCTTAATTGTTCAATCATTTGTATTCTATGTGATTGATCTCACTTTGGTTTGGAAGCCTAAGTGTTAATTGCCTTCTTAGTTTAAATTGGTATAATAGCTTAAATAGGCAATTGTGTTTTTATTTGTAGATTTTTTAAGTGGTCCTATTCATCCCCCCTCTAGGACTTAATCGTAATTTTATAGCTCCGCCAAGCTTCCGCACATGCCATGATAGACTATTTCATGCAATTTAGCTACTAGTTCTCTCTACTCTTCGTGTATCAGAACTTTCACCAAATATAACTTTTATGGAAGGTTTCTTATTTGAGTCTAGAAGAGCCTGAAAAAGAAGTTGAATCTCCTCTGGGGCTTTAGGACATGATTTTGCATCTCCATCCCAACATGCTAAGTGTAACCTATGTTAATTAGTTTTGTAAACAAATTTGCCCCACACAAACAACACAATCTTCGTTTTTCCAGAGCTTGGGGATTGGAATAGGGAACTGTAGTCCCAAATGTCAGTCGATGTGTCAGATGACAACATATACTCCATTTAAAAAAGGTTTGTATTTTGACACAGTTATTAATCAAACAAAAATTAGAAACGAACAACTTGATGTCAAAGCTAAACGGAAACAATATTATAAACAAAAGAAATAATGAAATATGTTCTGATACAAGCATAATATAAAGAAAATTGAATAAAAGTCATTGCATTTCTACAGATGTCTGATACATTCAACTCAAGTACACAGCACACCACTTTTAATTGAATAGAAATAAATTATAACGTTTTTCATGTAGTTGTCCTGTTAAAAGCGGATTCTGATGCCACTATTGAAATTTGAATTGACAATGTCCCATGCCATCACCGATAGTGTAGGTTATTTTGATTCACCGACTCTCATATTCCACCATCTCAAAACATCATAGTCTGAGTCTGAGCACATTACGATTGGCTCTTTCAAATACAACTCTAGCTCTGATTCTTTTGCCTGATCTTTTGTTTCTTCTTGTGCTAAGAAAGACATGTATTCAATGAGTACATTGTCATCGCTTATAGAAACATCTGGAGCTCTAACTTCTTTAGCACCTGACATGGGTAAAGTAGAAACATACTAAGTCTACAATTCTTCGATTGCGTCATAAACCTTGGAGGTTTTGGTTACTGCCCTTTCAACAGGATAAATCTTCATAAAAATGAACCCAACCAAGCCCATCTTGCAACAAGGATCAACAACAACTACTAAGGCCATTAACAGATGACATTCGTCCCAGTACTTACCAAACTTCATTTGCATACCAATTGCCATCAGCTGTAGAAAATTTGGACCCTCACTAGCACTTTTTTTAAGGCTTAATCTTCCAACGAAACGGAAGAAATAAATTTGCGATGGGATACTTATTTGCAGAAAAAATCTTCATGCAGTCATAAAAAACTTTGAGAAACTTATGAACTTCTTTTGCTTTGCTCCAATCATTTTCATTAAACAACCAAGAATACGTTCTATCATGCGCGGCATAGTCAGCAAATGCAAGCTCCAATTTCATGGCCAAATCTAATATTTCAAAAGTCAAATTCCAACATGTACATACATCTAACTTCAACATTTTGTGAGATGTCACATTCAAACGTTGGATTATCACTCCATATACTCAATCTTAAAGACAACCCCCTTATATATTATACATTCTTATATTCTCTTATTCTTTACAGAAGGATCAATTGTTTTTAGCCCTTCTTGTACAATCAAGTTTAGTATGTGGGCACAACACCTAACCTGGAATATTCTTTCCTCAAAAAATAAATTTTCAACTGCCTTGAACTGGTTAAGTAATAATGAAATTACATTGTTATTTGCAGAGACATTATTTAAAGTTATTGAAGAGATTTTCTTTTCAATGCCCCACTCTTGTAAACAATTGTAGATGCAATATGAAACAACCAAACCAGAATAAGGAGGAAGGTAACAAAAGTTCAAAATTCTCTTGCAAAATTTCCAATTTTCATCAACGTAGTATGCGGTTAATGGAATGTATCCCTTTCTTTGCTTGGACGTCGTCCACAAATCAAAAGTCAAACTTATTCTAGAGACTGACGCCAAAACTATTTTCAGTTTCATCTTTTTGTTTGTGTACATCTTCATACATTCTCTTCACTGTGACGCGGCCGCTTTCTCAACTTGTGGGTTAAGGAATTTACAGAATCCCACGAACACTTTGCTCTCTACCATTCTATAGGTTTTTTCCTCGACGATCACTAATCTTGCATACCACTCTTTCAACTTTTCATTGTCAAACTTATGAGTGAAAAGTATACATTAAGAGTCGTCCCCTTCAGTCTTAGTAAATGAAAGCAACTATCGGCCTGGAAAATGCCTAAAAAAACAAAGCATTCTAAATGAGAAAATGCCTAAAATAAGAAGATACTTGGATACAAAAATATTTAAAATTATTCCCTTCCTAAAATAAAGATATGAAAGAAAGAGCAGATTTCATAATCTAGAGATTTGAAAAAAATGAGAACTGATGATGGGCTAAAAAAGGAAGGTGGTCCTTTTCTTGTACACACGTGGATCGTGCACGTGTGGGATATGGAACGATTGCATCAGAATACATCTAACCTTCAGCACACCATTAACCATAACTTCTTCAAAGTCATCCCACACTGTTGATCTTTTATTTCTTCTAGCCAAAGCTGAAGACACTTCTCCCTTCACAATAGGAGGAGATGTGATAGACGCACCGACACCGGGGGTAGTTAGGACTTCCTCACTAGTCATCTATAAATATAAAGATGTAAGAAACTGATTTTTATGCCTTGATCGAAATAAAGTGGTGTCAACCTAAAGGCCCTTCCAAATTTTCTAGACTTGCCTAACAGTCTAAATCAGTCACTCATTCAAGGTTGGATAAATTGTAATGCTTTTATTTTCTAATTTAAATGTCACGCCGAAATTCCGTCAGCATCTCTCTGTATCTCTCTAGAAATATTAATCTTGTATTTGATTTCCATGTCAAGTATCCACAGTGTGGATATTTGACAACGAAAATAAATGCAACAAATATATCTAAACAGAAATGGAAGAAGAACCGGAACAAGCGTTTGCATTTAAGTTAGAATAAATGAAAGCATTCAAACCTATCCAACTTGAAATGTCTAAAAATGGGATAATTTGATAATTTCTATACCTCCAAAAACACACTATATCCATGCCTGGAGACGTAGAAATCCTCATACGGGCAATTGATTATCCTATACTACAATTCTAACAATCTAATAAACAATTCTAACAATTTCTAACAATAAACAATAAACAATTCTAACAACCCAATAAACAATTCTAACAATTTCTAACAATAAACAATATTGAACAATTTCTAACAATTATAACAATTCTAATAAACAACTCTAACAATTTTAACAATAAACAATTTAATAAAAAATTCTAACAATTCCAACGATAAATAATAAATAATTTCTAATAATTTAACAATAACAACGGTCAGGCTTACTAGACATTGGCCAGCGGCTGGGCTAATTGGTCATTAGCCGTCGGTCGGGCTGCCATTGATAGTGGCCGAACGGACAATGACAGTGGTCGGACAGTCATGTAGGACAGGGACTCGAGTTGTCATGCCACCGGTCAAGCTACCGTTGACAGCAGCCGGACGAACAAGGATGGTGCCCGGACACCCAAAATGAGAGAGAGGAAGAGGGAGAGATGGGTACCCTGTGTGAGAGCTCGGCGAGAGAAATGAGGTCGGGTCAGGCATTAGGGGTGTGTGTGTGTGTGTATTCAAGTTAGGCCGAGCTTCGAGCTGAATCAAATTGAGCTCATCGAGCTTGAGCTTGGCTCGAAAATTTTCAAGCTAAAAAACAGCTCGACTGGGCTGGAACAAAGCTTCCGAGTTGAGCTTATCCGAGCCGAGTCTAGCAAGTTAACCGAGCTAGCTCAGTTCGTGTCTAGCTCTAAATCAGAGTGACAATTGTGAGCATGTTTTTTTAGTTCATTTACTTTTTCATGTCCTAGTTATTGCATGGTACCTACATTTATATTAATATAAACTCATTATGGTTACTATTAGAATGATTTCTTACAACAGCGCATACTTTTAGGGCCCCATTAAATGTTAACTTATTACACATGTATATTTTTTGCAATTTTTTTTATATTTAAGAGATGCAAATGTGTATTTAGGCATCCCTTGAAGTTTCACTAAAAATTTCCATTGTTTTCCCCTTGTTTCCCCCAACATTTCCGGTTATCGGTGATAATGATATTGTTTCCATATCCCCAGTCAGCGAAACTTGTAGCAATACCGACAACTCGAACACTGGCTAAAACCCAAAAAAGCAAAAGAAAATACAAGGGTCAATATTGGGGAGGCCAAATGACCAATCTGCCGCCTCCCTTTTAATTGAGTTGGTAACCTCGGAGATCGAGGTGGAGGAATTCTTGAAGCAACAACTATTCCTTTCTTTCCAAATAGCCTAAAGGGTCACCATAATGACCAGGTAGGTGCCAAATTGATTTGATATTCTTTCTGATACCTCCCCCATGCCAAGTGAAGAGGAGATCTTCGACAGTGCTTGGCAATATCCAAGGGGTGTGAAAGAGAGCAGGGAGACTAGACTACAGTCAATAGGCAACAGGGTAATGAATAAAGAGGTGGTTTATTGATTCATCATTTTCCATGCACAAAAAACATATGTCGGTAAGAGTCATTAATCTTCGTTGCAAGTGATCAATGGTGAGATCCCTCTACCTTCCTAGAAGCCAAACAAAGGTAGCGATTTTTGGTGGAGCTCCATAGGACTGCATGTAGTAGGGCGAACCGCATGAGCTAACCGAGGAGCCACGGATCATTGAAGAGCGAACCAAAAACCTATTGCTGTCGGATTTGTCCTTTGTTCCACACAAGCGAGTCCTTTTGCCTTGGGAAGGTCGAATGTCATTTAAAAGCTCTAGAAGCATAAGAAAATCATCAAGTTCCTCATCCGAGAGATATCTACAAGAGGACCAAATCCAGGACCCATGAGTGGAGAAGCAGTAGGCAATAGAAATGGATTTGAGGCAACACAAGCCGACCTAGGGAAGAGAGGCTGGAGTGGGCGATCGTCAATCCAACCATCCTTCGAAAAGCGGATGTGGGACTCATCACCAAGAGAGAGAAAAACCTTCTTGCTTTAAAGGGGCCATCTTAGCTACTAACTTCCAAAAATTCGAGGATCTATAAAGAGAGGAGTCCTTGGTCCGCCACCTTCCACTGCAAGTCCCATACTTGTTAGCAATGATCTCTCTCCAACAGCTGCCTTTCTCCATGCCGAAGCACCAGATCTATTTTCCGAGAAGGACCGAATTCCTAAAAGATAGGTCCCTAATGCCCACTACACCTTCTGAAATCGGTTTGCACTCCTCTTCCCAGCATAAGATGTGAAATTTTCAAAATTTTTTTTAACATTCCCACTCTAGAGGAAATCCCTCAGCTTATCCAACCTAGTTAGGTCAAACCGGGGACATTGAAAGAAGGGCAAGTAGGAGAGCGCAACTTTAATGAGCGTCGGATGGCCCTAAAGAGAAGAAATGACTCTTCCTACGGGAGAGCTTCCTTTCAACCCATGGATACTCTCTCTCTCTGTTTTTCTTTTTTTTTTGTGTGTGTGGGGGGGGGGGTTACAATGAAGGGAAAGAGATCGCCCTACATCCAAAGACTGTTGTCAACCTCACTAAGACAAGGGAGGGGAGATTAATGCTAGGGAGCTCGCTTTTAGAGAGGTTAATCTTAAGCCTGGAAACCGCCTTCAAGCAGTGCATGATTTTCTGTAGATATTGGATGGCCACGTTGTCAACCCCACTGATTAGGATTGTGTCATCAGTGAATTGAATATGAGTGATGTGAGGACCAAGGTGTGCCGTATCGGTATCGGTTGGTGTAACGGTGATCTCCAAAACCGTTACGGATACGGGGGTGTAACGGTGATACGGGGGTAATGACGTAAGCTTTTTTTTTTTTTTGCTAAAAAATATGAAAAAATATGGATTAAATCGAATATTCTAAGCATTTCAAATATGCATTCATTTATAAATTGGAAATGTTTGTTTGGTGGTGTAACGGTCCATTCTTTGGTGAGAAGTTGTATCGATTTGTCGATGAATTTATGAACCAAATAATTTGAATTTGACTTAAATATTTAATTTATATACTTAATAACTTGATATCATTTCTCTCAATAGTTCTTTGTAGATGGCGTTGTCAATTTGGGGCTGACTTGGATGACCAATCTATACACCAAATCAGCCTCAAATTCATGCAATTTATTGTCATTATCCCATTTATGAATTAGTGGACATTTATTGGATACTGAATCATGAAAAAAAAATCCAAAGTCCCTATTTTAAAAAATAAAAGTCCACAAATTAACAATTAAAACTATTCAAACAATTTAATTTTGGCATCGTGAGTTAGCAATTGCAAATTCCATAATTTAATTGCTAAATTTTAAGTTAATATATGTCTGTGTACAATTTTTTAATGCTCGAATTAGGTAGGACTCAAATTGTGAAGTGTAACACGTGTCAAAGTTTTTTTGGGCCCACATAGTGATGAATGTGTTATATCCACACGGTCCATCCATTTCATCAAATAATTTTAGGGAATGAGCCCAAAAATGAGGTACATCCAAAGCCGGGGACTGCACCATAAGAAATAACAATAATTAAATGTTCACCATTAAAAATTTATTGGGGGCTACAAAAGTTTTAGATTAAGTCGACATGTGTGTTTTCTCTTCATCCACTTCAAGTGTGACCCAATTAATATGTTAGATTGAGTGGACCTTAAGAAATTTTTAATGGTGAGAGTTCTATAACCACTGTTTCCTATGGTGTGGTCCACCCGAGATTTGAATATTATTAAATTTTCAGATCTTGACCTAAAATGACGTGGCAAAATGGATGGACGGCATGGATAAAATATATACATCATGGTGGGGCCCACTCTGTCTGATCAAATTAGATTGGATGGAAAATAAACGTTACCTGGCCTGCGAATTGTTTAACGTGAAAATATTATCTCCACTGTTATTTTTGGTGTGGTCCAGATAATCTTTGGAAATAAATCATTTTTTGGTTAGTGCCTTAAAATGATATCTGGAAATAGATGAACGGTGTAGATGCGATAAATACATCACTGTGGAGCCCATATAACTTTGATCTCTTTGAACCGTTCATTACAACTCGAGCTCGAGGAGTGTCGGGCTGACTCGTGGGACAAGCGCACTACCGCTGATGACGTACTGCGTTTAAAAAAAAAAAAAAAACGAAAGAAAGAAATCGAGAGAGGGAAACCTAAAAGAAAAAAGAGGAAAGAAGAGAAGAAAAAAGAAGAGGGAAAGGAGAGAGAGGAGAGAGAGAGAGAGAGAGAAGAAGAAGAAGAAGAAGAAGAAGAAGAAGGAGGTTGTCAGCCACAGCAAATGCAACAAGCCAGGCAGACTCACGAGAAGAGGAAGAAGAAGAAGAAGGAGGTTGTTGTCAAGCCATTACAGCCGCAGTTAGATAACAGCTCACGAGAAGACCTCGCGGCCATAGGTCGGCATCAAGGCCAAGACAGGGCCAGCCCCGAGAAGAGGAAGAAGAAGAAGAAGAAGAAGAAGAAGAAGAAGAAGAAAGAGAAGAAGAAGAAAAATCGAAAAGAGGTAACGTATTTTTTTTTTTTTTTTTTTTTTAAATTTTTTTTTTCGCATGTTGGACGGGTCGATACTGTCGTTACGCCAGAATGACCAGACGCCGATACGTGTACAAAAACTGGAAACGGCCGATACGACCCCGTATCCCGTATCGGCCACCACCGTTACCGTTACGTATCGGCCGATACGGCCGAAACGTAACCGTTTTGGCACACCCTGGTGAGGACTAGCACTCGCAACCTTGAACCCAGTGATGAGGCCAACAGACACTCTCCTATCTGACGTTCTACTTAGGCCCTCTACAACAATCATGAAAAGGAAAGGGGAAAGCAAGCCACCTCGCCTTAGCCTTCTGGAATTTCGGAAGAAACCATTAGGGGGCTCATTCACGAGGACAAAGAACCTCGCAGAGGCGAGGCACTCGCGGATCCAACTATGGCATTTGGGACCAAAGCCAAGATGACCCAGCATGTAGCATAACTAGTCACAATCAACATGGCCGAAAACACCAAGTCTGCAGACAACGCCCCTCCCCTCTTTGTGGTGGGGATGATACATTCCTAAGCTACAAGGGCGCAATCAAGCATTTGCCAATTACCCACAAAGGCTTCCTAGGCTTCAAAAACAATACCAGCGAGAACAAGTCTAAGACTGGGGCAAGAACCTTAGCTAGGATTTTGTAAGGAGACCTAATGAGGCTAATGGGCCAGAAATCCTAAAGTCGGTCTGCTCATTCAAATTTGGGGATAATGGCTATAAAGAAAGGCCCCATTTCCCATGGCAAGCGACCTTTGGTACAGAAATCAGAGATGAAGTTGAGAAGATAGATTTTGACAACATCCTAGACGACTTGGAAAAATGCCAAAGGGAACACGTCAAGACCTAGGTCTTTGTCTCTACCAAGTGAGAACACAATAGCCTTGATTTCTTCTTCAGAGAATGGGGCCTGGAGAGATGAGTGTTCCTTGACAAAAATCTGAGAGAAGGCGAGATTCTACAATTTGGGATGAATCCAACCTTCTAAGTATAGCAGGTTGCTATAGAAAGAGATAATATGATCACAAACCAAACAATTGTCCTTCACTTTGTTATCACCAATAGCGATGCTAGTTAAAATATAGCCCTTGATAGAATGGAAGTAGGATTTATGTCGCTAAGGCTATCAACAGGCCAGGGTTTGTCCAAGCCCAACTTGCCAAATTAAAACCTAGGCCCAAGCCCAACCACTCAATTTTGTGCAAGATCAGGGCTGCTTAACAAGTGCGCCCCATCATGCATGAAATATGGCAAAAATGCCCTTGAGGCTTAAATCCTAAATGAACTTCGACAGGCCAGGCTGATGAGACCTTAAACGAAGCCTGAGCCAGGTCCAATTATTGAATGAGCTTAAATTTTAGGCCCGGGCCCAACCCCCAGGCCTAGTGATCCAAGCCAGACCAAAAAGCCCGAAGGGCCATAATGTAGGGGCATTTTCACACTGGGTTCGAGTGGGGTCGCTTGTGGGATGCAGGGGCACACTCGGGGTGGGTGCGGCCCACGGAGGAGGTCTCGTGTTCGAGACTCCTCACCAGGGGTGATTAATGCACATTTCACACCGGACTCGAGTGGGGTAGCCCGTGGGATGCGGGGACACACTTGGGGTGGGCGGCCCATGTGATTTGGGGCCCACGAAGGGGGTTCGGCCGAGGTACTAAAACCCATGAGATGTGAAGCCTGGGCTATGAGATAAAATGATTAATTCGCCATACTCTAACAGTTCGAGCTTTTAGAGCAAGTGGTTAATTGTCCTGCATCAAATTGGTATCAGAGCGGGAGGTCTCGTGTTCGAGACTCCTCACCGAGGGTGATTAATGCAGGGGCATTTTCACACTGGGTTCGAGTGGGGTCGCTTGTGGGATGCAGGGGCACACTTGGGGTGGGTGCGGCCCACGGAGGTCTCGTGTTCGAGACTCCTCACCAGGGGTGATTAATGCGCATTTCACACCGGACTCGAGTGGGGTAGCCCGTGGGATGCGGGGACACACTCAGGGTGGGCGGCCTATGTGATTTGGGGCCCACGAAGGGGGTTCGGCCGAGGTCCTAAAACCCATGAGATGTGAAGCCTGGGCTATGAGATAAAATGATTAATTCGCCATACTCTAACAGTTCGAGCTTTTAGAGCAAGTGGTTAATTGTCCTGCATCAAATTGGTATCAGAGCGGGAGGTCTCGTGTTCGAGACTCCTCACTGAGGGTGATTAATGCAGGGGCATTTTCACACTGGGTTCGAGTGGGGTCGCTTGTGGAATGCAGGGGCACACTCGGGGTAGGTGCGGCCCACGGAGGTCTCGTGTTCGAGACTCCTCACCAGGGGTGATTAATGCGCATTTCACACCGGACTCGAGTGGGGTAGCCCGTGGGATGCGGGGACACACTCGGGGTGGGCGGCCCATGTGATTTGGGGCCCACGAAGGGGGTTCGGCCGAGGTCCTAAAACCCATGAGATGTGGAGCCTGGGCTATGAGATAAAATGATTAATTCGCCATACTCTAACTGTTCGAGCTTTTAGAGCAAGTGGTTAATTGTCCTACATCAGGCCAGCCCAACTCATCGACAGCCCTACTTGTAGCCAACCCCAATTAGTTGGGATAAGGTGTAGATGATGATGATGATGATGATATCATTGCATACAAGAGCCCAAAGCATGTTATCATACATCACTTACATCAGGCCGAGCATGTTTTCATGCATCAATCTTTGTAAAAAGTCCCATATTGTACATTGGAGGCTAAGGATCCCTTTTTAACCAACACATTAGCCACTAAAGAGAATCTTCAATATATAAGACACAAGATTCATAATAATGTTTGACTGAAAAAATAATAATAATAAATAAATAAATAAATAAAACCCCACTATTAAACTCTTTCCTAACACCCACCTAACCTTTTGAAATATGGGCAAAAATCTGCTTTGGTTGACTTTGACTACCAAAAAAAGACCATTTTACCCCTACTTTTAAAAGAATTCAAATATTATATCCCCATTTACGGAGCGGAATCCACTGGGTCAGAGGACTATTGTGGACCCCACAATGATGTGTTTGTTCGATCCATACCGTCCGTCATTCATGGATCATTATTCAGAGCATAAGCTCCAAAATGAGGAAGATCCAAATCTCAGGTGGGCCCCACAACACGAAAACCGTGGTAAATGAACAACTACCCTTGATTTTTACGTAGCCCACCATGATGATAATTACAACATCTAATCTAACCATGAGGTGGCCCGATAAAATTTATTCCTAGTATCAAAACATCAAATCCAACCGTGATTCAAATGGGCCACACAATTGGAAACCGTTTTGAGGGTGAGCATTGCGCTCTTGTCAATCGTGTGGTCCACTTGAATCACGAATGGAGAGGAAACTTGGGCCCTGGGCCTAATATGGGTAACGCACATAGTGGTACGGGTGGATTTCAAATACACATCACAGTGGGCCACCTCATTTTTAAAGTCATGCCCCAGGACCGGATTGCCAAAGTTTTTCCTTTCTAAAAAGAGCACTGAATCAAAGCAAACTGAATCTCCGTATAGCAAGTCTCTATGGGGCCCACCATGATGAATAGGTTTTATCCACACCATACATCCATTTTTTTCATATTATTTTAGGGTAAGAACCCAAAAATGAGGCAGATACGAGGATCAATGGGACCATACAGAGGTAATTGAACGCTCACCGTTAAAAACTTCTTAGGAGCTGCAAAAGCCGCTGATCAGTCTAATGTGTGTCTTCCCTTCACCCAAGTCTATGTGACCTTATGAACAGCTTGGATGGCAAATAAATATCACTGTGACCCTTAGGAGGGATTCAACCGTGGATGTCATTACCACCGCCTCTTCCAGTGGTGTGGTCCACTTAAGCCTTGGATCTACCTCTCTTTTAGGTTCATATACTAAAATAATCTGAAAAAATGGATGGACGACATGGATAACATCCATACATCATTGTAGGCCCCACAGAGCACGAACTGGACGGTTTATTGTCTAGCTTGAGCAGGACGCAATCTGCTTCCCTATTTACGAGGGGAGTGGATTAGGTGCAGTCCCAACCAAGATGCTTGTGAGAAATCCACCCCGTCCATTTGCTTTGCCATCTCATTTTAGGCCTGAGCCCAATAATGATGCAGATTTAAGGACTGAGTGAGCCATACGATAGAAAACAATGGGGATTATTAAATCATCCAGTCGAAGTTGGAAAACCGGATGGAAAGGATTGTTTGATAGCTCAAAACTGGTGTAATTGTCCATTCACAGGTGGCCTACACAGATGGAGGGCTCGGATCATCAACCCATTCATCCATGGTGCCGCAAGAGAGCGGCAGGAGATGAAAAAAATCTATTAAAAGAAGCATGGGTATCTTGGTCTTTTTAAAAATATAGCATCTGACAAGTAACAGTAGCAGACGGACTACGGTAAAATATATAACGGTGTAAAAGATAGGCAGGTTTTAGGAAAGAGTTTAATAGTAAGATCTTTTCTCTCTTTTTTTTTTTTTTTGGAAATATATGGCATTGTCTCTGTTTTTTTATGATATTAAACAATGGTCTCAAACTAACACTAGCAACAATTTTATGGAAAACATTACCCTCCATGAGTCTTCTGTTTGTAATTACTGCCTTTGCATGGCCACCCCTAATGCTCCCACAATGGTAGT
Source organism: Magnolia changhungtana (assembly GCA_030180095.1). NCBI lineage: Eukaryota > Viridiplantae > Streptophyta > Magnoliopsida > Magnoliales > Magnoliaceae > Magnolia > Magnolia changhungtana. The sequence continues at coordinate 2,996,258 of JASAUF010000320.1, forward strand.
GAACCAAATGAAACCATGAATTACAAGTTCATCTTTGGTTTGTGTCATTAATTAACCATCCCCACGGATTGATCAGGAAGAAAAAAAAAAAGCCATTTCCATTGTTATTTCTAGTGGCAATAAAAATACAACAAAACCCTGCAAAAAAAAAAAAAAACTCCATCTGTTGTTGCTATTCTTGCTAAAGACGTGTGCCATCATCCCTAATTTTGCAGTACTATTATAAGCAAGAAGCAAAAGAACAGTAGGAAACAACTTAACTAAAGAGCAAAGTAGAGGGATAGATGTGGAAAATAGACAGTCACACAGTCAGCATAGATAACTCAAGACATAAATGGAGAAAGAAAACAGAACTGTCTTTAGTAATTCTGAACTAACAATACCTGTTCCTTGATTGGGAGACAAGGGTTGAACCTTTAGGGGTGAGCAAAAATGATTCCACATCATCCCAAAAGTAAGCCTTAGAAAATAAAACATGATTTTCCAACTGAGTTTTTTTATTCACTTCTTCACCTCCACTTCCACTTTCACCTGTAGACTGATTTATCATGGCTTGATCAGCAGATACAGAACCATGATCAGGACTTTCTTCTCCATTTTTCCAAAATTTACACCACTTTACGAATTGATTAAAGAAGCCAGATTGTGGTCTAGATTTTTCATCATTCTTTTCTGACTGTGCAGCAGTATTCTCCTCAGGAGCTGATTTCCTAACATCACAAGAGCTTGAAGTAGAACCTGACAGATCAGGTTGATGAAAGCTTGATTGGCTAGGTTTTTCTCTGGATCCTCTCTTCTCATAATCAGTTAAGCTGGTGACCTTTGCATAGGCATCTTCACAGGGGATGCAATGACTTTTCTCATTTGAACCACCAATTCTATCACCAAACCAAGTTCTCCAAATTCTTAGGAAAAATCCCTCTTCAACTATGGAACCATGTTGCTGCATAGGCATCGAATAACCAATGGTGTTGTTTTTATCAACCTCTTCATGGCAAATAGAAGGCACTAACCTTATCGGCTGAGGAGGTGATGGTGATAATTTCCCATTAGATTCTGCAGTCGTAGTGTGGTTCTTTTGTCCATTAGTGGATGACTTGAAACTGAGCTCAACTGGTTCGGCAGCGTTCTGATGGGTACTATCTGATAGTAGCAGCCCTTCACCAGCTGAGTTACCCTCTGTCTGTGCATTAGCAACTTCCGATTGTGTGGATGACTTCAAATTGGATGCATATGGTTCAGCAGCTTTTGGGTTGACACCAAATACTAATGGCTGCCCTTCACCTGAAGGGTTACGTTGGAGTTTCAAAACATTTGGCATAGATAAAAGAAGGCGTGAGAACTTCTTGTATCCAAAGAAATCTTTATCCATAGTTACATTACTTCGCCCCAGCTCTGTACGAAGCTCTGTAACGCTGACTCCATCAGGGTGCAAGTTCAATACTTGACGAATCCTATTCACTAATACCTTGGGAATTGGGCGAGGCTTGGGGTCTGTGCCAGGTTCTGAAGAATCCTCAGCCTGCAAACAAGTAGACAGCTCCATATCTGAGTAGGGATCATCAAGCGGCCGCCCCTTGTAATGACCATACCAAGAACCATATACCCCATCAGGAGGGTGGTTAAAATGCTTGCCAATAAGACCATCTCCTCGAACCAGTCCATTCCAATGCCACATTATACTTGAAGCACTGCAAAGAACACCTGAAGTACATGCCGTGCTTGCAAGCAATATATTGTAGTTATTCATCCGTAAACGATGTAGAATGTTAGCAAAATCCCTGTCTCCTGATATGAGAAAAAGGTGTGCTGGTGGAGGGTTTTGAGACACCCAATAGACAAGATCAACTAGAAGAGACCTATCAGCACTGTTCTTTCCACCTGCATTAGAAGAAGCATTGACCTGGTAAAAGGGTTATAGGCATGTTACACACAGAAAGGCAGAATAAAATATTAAACCTCTTCGAGGAATGAGGATGAAGATCACAATGCATGAAATGCCTACACAACTATCAAAAATTAGAAATGTGTGGTAATGAGACTATATACATGGATTTCTTGCAAGGGAACACATTTTACACAGTGCTTCAAATACTGTCGAAATGGGTTTCAATATAAGGTAATGGCCAATACGAAGCCGTATACAGTGGCAGAATCATTCTTTGCATACGCAAGTTACTACGACGAATTCACCGCAGAAGAAGACGAAACGTTAAATAAAGAAAGTCCGTGGTTTAAAGGTGATAAGGCCCTAGTACCGGAAAGAACGGTCACGCAGGTTAAACTATCCAACGAAAAGAATAGGGGGCAATCGAAAGCTCAAGAGTCAGGCATGGCAGCGGTAAAGAAAAAGAAATTCTATTTCGTCCCGAAACATTTGAGACAACTGAGACAGCCTCCTTTGGTGTTATTGTCACCAGAACGGATAAAGGTCTTGCAGTCGAATTATACGGTGCCTACACCACGACTGGAAAGGAGCAAATCATTTCCCATCATGCCAAACAGGTTCTGTGAGCAGCCCAGTTCTGCTAATCCGAGGCCAATAATGTTTTACACCTTGCCCAAAAAGGAAATGGAAGAAGAAACTGACAATCCAGTGATCAGCAAAAAGCTCCTGCCAGAAGATTTGAAAAGAAATAGTCCGGAAGCCGAAAGATTATGCAAGCTATGGGGTTCGACTGTAAAAAACCAACAGGACTGGACAATGGTAGAGGTATCCAGATCCCGATCAGTGTACATGAAAGAAAACAGGAAAAACTTCATGGGCTGGGGGCATCCCCTACGTATGCACAAGTGAATGTGACTTACACTTGCCAGGCGGTTAGCGAAGAAACAAGTCTAGACAGGTGAAAGTAACAAAGAAGAGGTGAAGCACCCTGAAACAACGCCGAAACAAATAGAAGACGGAGGACAGCAAACCGTCGATGAATTACAAGAAATAAATCTGAGGACGGAGTATGAACCTCAAAATACATACATAAGCACTGGCTTGTCAAAAGAAGTGGTAGACTAGTATGTTGAATTGTTGAAAAGGAATAAAGATGTGTTTGCCTAGACATACGCGGAAATGCCTAGCCTAAAACCTACAGTTAGCAATGCATCGGTTTAACGTTTCTAAAGATAAGACGCCAGTCAACAAGGCACAGAGACGTTTCCACCTCGATGTAATACCTCTGATGGAGGAAGAGATAAGCAAATTGATTAAGGTCGGCTTCATAAGAGAAGTAAAATATCCCAGGTGGATCTCTAATATCGTGTCCGTCAAGAAAAAGAGTGGACAAATCAGAGTATGCGTTGACTTTAGGGATCTAAACGAGGCATGCCCGAAAGATAATTTCCCGCTGCCCATAACAGAATTGTTGATCAACAGTACGACGAAATACGCAGTTATGCCATTCATGGAAGGATATGCTAGGTACAATCAAATACATATGGCATCAAAAGACGAAGAAGCTACAGCATTCAGAACATCTCTGCGAATATATTGTTACAAAGTTATGTCGTTCAGGCTTTAAAATGTCGAGGCTACATATCAAAGAGCAATGCAAAATATTTTCCAAGGCATGATACATAAGCATGTCGAATGTTATGTCAACGACTTGATAGTACGATCCTGCAGCCATGCAAAGCATCAAGAACATTTGTCATCCGTCTTTCGCCGGCTTAGGAAGAAACAGTTAAAAATGAATATGATAAAGTGTGTGTTTGGTGTATCATCCGGTAAATTCCTTGGGTTCATTGTCAGGCGTCGCGGAATAGAAGTCAACTCGGGAAAGATGAAGGCAATTCAAGAAATGCCGCCACCAAAAACGTTATAAAAACTAAAAAGTTTGCACGGAAAATTGGCCTATATTCAACGCTTCATATAGAACTTGGCAGGGAGATGCCAACCATTCCCCCACCTCATGAAAAAAGGGAGTGGAATTCATATGGGATGAAGCATGACAAAATGCGTTTGATTCCATCAAAGACCTGTTGAAACGACCTCCAGTGTTAAAAGCACCTGTGAAAGGCAAGTCTTTAATCTTATACATCGTCATGTGTGAAAGCTCTTTGGGAGCTAGCTCAATGCAATGAGCAAGGGTAAAAAAATGCCCTCTATTACTTGAGTCGAACCTTAATAGGGGCAGAATGCAACTATTCTCCCATTGAAAAAATATGCCTAGCCCTCGTTTCACGGTACAGAAATTGCGGCATTACTATTTGTCTCATGAAATAACATTAATCTCATGGGCAGACCCAATAAAATACTTAATGACACGACCAATGTTGTCCGGAAGGCTAGCCAAGTGGATGTTGCTTCTTTCTGAGTTTACGATCACATATGAACCGTCCAAGGCAATGAAAGGACAGGTAGTCGCAGACTTTTTAGCAGCCCATCCAGTTCCAGACTGAAGAGATTTCCAATGAGTTGCCAAACGAGCAAGTGTTGCTAGTTGAGACGCCTAGTCCTTGGCAGATGTATTTTGATGGTGCTTCCTAGGCGTCAGGTGCAGGCGTTGGAGTGATCTTTCTTAGTCCCCACGGCGATCTGTTGCCATACACCTTTGCGTTAAGTACGATGTGTACAAACAAGGAGACCGAATATAATGCTCTCGTCGTAGGGTTGGAAATAGCACATAAGATGAAAATTCAAGCTTCGCAAATCTTTGGGAACTCCAAGCTGGTGATAAATCAGCTAACCATGGAATTTAAAATAAGAAATCCGGAATTGTTTCCCTATTGCCAACAAGCACAACAATTGTTGGAAGGATTTCATGACGTTGAAATTAAAAACATACCCCAACATGAAATTGCAAAAGCAGATGCATTAACCAGATTGATCATGGCTCTCTCTTGCCCTGACAGGAGCCCTCTAAGTGACAATTGAAGAACAGAGATTTTTGTCGTCTCCTGAGTTCATAAACCCTAGAAACGAAATTCTAAAAATCAAAAAATCCTAAAATAAAAAATAAAAAACCTAGGCTAGAAAAATTTGGAAAACTAAAAAAATCTAACCAAAAACATAAATTAAACCTAGAAAAGCTAAACCTGATTGTGTTCAACGCCACTGCCCGACAACAGAGCCAAAAACTTGTTCACTTGGCACCCCAAGTGCAGGGTTACAAAGTAGTAATAACTCAGTGAGACCGATGTCAAATCCACGGGGAATGGGGGACACAGTCTAAAACTAATCTAAGTTTAAGTGTTTGTCTGGGTTTTTAATCCAACGATTTAGGAAAGAGTTTTAAAACAAATAAATAAAAGACCAAGGATCCAGGAATCCACTCATAGCAATTTCAATATTCAATTTACTGATTCAATGTATATTCAATTGGAATCGAAGTCCTATCCTATCCAATCAGAAGATAATTCAGTTAAATTATCATTCATGTATCAAACCAGATTTGAACTTCGATTGAATTGGTTCCCACATCATTCACCAAAGTATTGATTGCAAGGAATTCAAAACATCTATCATGCCCGGAGTCAACGATAGATCAATAGATTTTATAAATCAATCCCTTGCAAAATAGATAAGAAACTATTCTTAACTTTCCTAAGCATCCAATGTGCCCGGAGTCGACAATGGATCAAAATAAACTAGAAATACTTATTCATTCAAACCAAATCTCAATGAATTGTTAAACATATAAACCAAATAACTTGAATCCAAGTAAACTAAACATTAAGAATAATTACAAGCTTCTTCCCTTAGCCTTAGCCAAGAGATTAGCTAGTTATAGCCAACTAAAACATCTACTAGAACCTGTGAAGAAATTGAAGTGGAAGATCATTGTCAATGCTCCACCTAGGCCTTCTCTCCCTTTCCAAACCCTAAAAGATTGCTGGAATAGCCTAGGGACTCCTTTAAATAGTTTTGGAACTCAATCCTTCGCACCGCCTTGGAAAAGTTTGCAAACCAACTTTGAATTTACACAGTTACCACAGTTTCAATGGCATCGAAGCTCCTTTGATGGCACCTTCGATGGCATCGAAGGTGCCATGAATATGTCTAGTAAGAAAATCGAATTTTCCTTGATTTTTGTGATGGGATCGAAGTGGCTTCGATGGGATCGAAGTTTGCTTCGTTGGCATCAAAACTGTCCTCAATGATATCGAAGTCTGTTTCTGTAATTTTTTTAGGAATGTTTTTCCTAGCCTAGAATTTCATAATATGATTTTTCTGGCCCTGAATTTTCAGGATACCTTTTCCTTGGTTTCTTCACTTCAAATCTTCGATTCCTTCATTCCTCACTTGATTTCCTTGGACCTTTGGTACTTGAATTCTTCAATATTGTCCTCCATAGATCCAATTCTTCATTATCTTCTTTTGAGCTTTAAATCCATCCTTTTAAGCACATATTCATCATAGGCTTCCAAATCACCTCGCATGATGAAAACGTATATAATTAAATCGAATTAACACTTAAATGTCAGGATAACTAATGTAATTGAGGGGTTAAATATGCAATATTTGAGTCTCGACACGTGGTCACGTCCTTGCAAAAATCATCGGGCGTGACTTCAATCGCATTCAGCAGGTCAATTTTGATTAGGACCTCCAAGTGCTTTTTTTTATTATGGCTCTAGCCCACGCGTTGTAATAGTTGCGTGAAGACAAGAAACCTCGAGTCCTGAACTCCTCCATTCCCCATAAGGAGTCCCTGGCGTGGAAGCGTTGTTGTACTGTTTCGAAGTAGTGAGTGATAATGAGGGTTGTGACATGGCATCCAAAATCGCATGGGAGAAATTTTGACCATCTTTTGGCAGGAACCCTTCTCCACCAGATGACCCTCCAGAATATGAGGTTCCCTCATGGCCCAATGGGTTATGTAAAGAATCTTGTTATGTGTCATCTGATCAGTGGGCTCACTGTAGAGGATAGAAAGGTGGTGGTGCAAGTTCATGGGGATGATGATCATCTCATCCTTAAACGGACTATTGAACTTAATCATCTCCAAATGGACCTCCACACAATCCATGTGTTCTGGAGAGATTTCTTGTTCAACTCCTTGATTTTGCCCTAGAGTTGCCGCTCTTTGTTCTTTGGTTGCTTCTTCTTTGAAAAAGTAGGAGTGGATTCTCTGTCAGATTATCTTGAACTGTCCGTCCATAGATTGGCGGTGGCCTTTAGCTAGTTCTCCCAGCCTGCCTCTCGACCCTCTCGAGGTCTTTCTACATCGCCCATGATTATGGCTTGGCGAATAGGACTAGCAAAAAGGGCTATGCGATTGGAGAAGTTTATGATCGAAAGGCTTGGCTCTTTGAAGATAGAGGGGTATTTGGTTGTAGTCTTCACTCTCTTGTTAAGGTGATCCTCAGTTTGGGAGGATTGAAGGTTCTCAAGCTCAGACCTCTGAGAAAGGGTCATGTGCTCTTGGGAGGCGCCGGATGATCTCTTGCCCCTTGCCATGAAGTCAAAATACGAGGGAGAAATAGGGTGAAATTTTGGCAAAGTCTTAGCACTTAGAAAATTTTATATTGAAGCAGATGGATGTTGCGCAGTCGCACAATGCAAAATAGTTGTGCGGTCGCACAAAAGTGGTATGTTGCACGGTCGCGCAATGGAGAAGCGGAGTCTGAGGAAGGTTAAAGTGAACTAAATGAAGGGTCAGCTTATATAGGCAGCGAGACCCGATTATCTATTGTGCAAACCCCATTTTGAAACCCTTTTCTTGGTGGGTTTCTTCCACAATCTGATCTACATTGTTCTTGCAATTTTTTTTGTGATTTTTCCTTGTGCAATCTCATGGAACCAAGAGCAAGACGGGTTGTACGTAAGGTACAAGCCGGTTCCTCTTCCCGATCGGCTCGTCTTGATGTGCAGACCCTACGGTCACCGGAGGATGACCCGAAAAATGTGCATGAGTTTTTGTAGGAGCATAATCATCGAAAGATTAGTCAATGTTGAACTCCTTTCCGAGGTTGGATGGGAAAAATTTTGAACTGGGGCAGGGTGGCTTATCAGCCCATCGTACAAGGCATGTATGCCTCTATTACTGAAGTCTCTCTTAACGAATTATTTTTCAAAATTAAATTTTTAGAAGATACTGTCACCATAATGCCTTCCACCATATTTGCCTTAATGGAAATTGAAATGGTAAAAGATGGAATACTGATTGCGGCTCTTTTAGAAAAAAAAAAAAAAAAAATGTCTAATTCTGAAAAACAGTCACTTACCCAAGCGTTATGTGGATTTAATGCTTAATGGAGGTCTGGTAACGCCGTACCCACGAACCAATTATTTCCCAAATACTGCGGCATGCATCGCATCTTCACTTCCAATGTATATCCCAGGGAAGGGAATAAGACTAATCTTACTCCCTTTATGCTGTGTTATCCATGTTGTCGTCACTGGTGTGCACATTTGTCTACCTTCTTTGATTTGTTATGTGATCATTCAATTTAGATTGCATCCCAAGCATGGTTTGATTCCGTTTGGACACCTTATGTCCTCTCTTGCACTTCAATGTCACGTTCAAATTCCTTCGTTTGAAGCACCGGAATCCGAACTCCCATTTAATAATGCTAATTGTTAATCTTAATATGATGCAACCAGTGTTTTAAATAGCGGTAGCGTGTTGCGTAGCGTTCAACCCTCTGCAGCGTGTAGCGAAATTGCGTAGCGTGTAGCATAAGCTACACTATACTTCTATTTTTTATTATTTAATATATATATATATGATAAATATTAAATAGCAAGAAAAAAGCAAAATATATAAATGTCACATTCTTCAAAATATATGAGTTTGTCCAAGTGGATTATCAGCCACATATTTCCATGAAAAATCTCTCTTTTTCTTCAAACATTCTTCTCTCTTTAGTTCACTACTTAACCAAAAAAAAAAAAACACGTAACAAACAAATCAGTGAATCACAAAAATCAACATACGCACACCACTTACACACATACGCACACCACAGTGGGCCTACCATAGAAAACAATGCAAATCCACCCCTTCACGCACCTCAACGGGCCCCACGTGGGCCACACTATGGAAAACAATAGACATCCACCCCTTCACGCACCTCAGTGGGCCCCACGTGGGCCACACCATAGAAAACAATGCACATCCACCCGTTCACACACCTCAGTGGGCCCCACCATAGAAAATAATGCACATCCACCCCTTCACGCACCTCAGTGGGCCCCACGTGGGCCATACCACAGAAAAAGAAATGAAAAAAAGTATAAAGAACAAAAAAAACGACGGTAACCAACATTTTAAAAGGGAAAAAATGAGAAAAAAAAACTCAAAATACCAAGTTATTTTCATTGTACATCGAAAAAAATTCAAAAAAAGGAACGAGCGTACCTATTTTTGTCTCAAGATGAGATTGAATAAATGAAAACTGCAAAAGTTGAAGCTCCACAGCCGATCGAAACCGAAATAGGGGAAATCCAATTTCTCCGTCATTTCTTCTTCATTGTTGATGAAACTGCACCAAATGGAGCTTCTTGTAGTCTCCAACAATCGGCCAAAGAAGCCCCTTCAAAGGGCTTTTCGATCGCAAGATTGAAGAGTGAGGAAAGGAGCAGCATCGGTTTGCTCAGTTTGCGTCTAGAAGCCCTTTCAAATAGGGTTTTTTTTAAATAAAAAAAAAAAAAACTTAAGTGCTTGCTTGTGGTGTGAGTTCACCACTGTTTAATACAGTGAAAAAACAAAAAACAAAACAAAACAGGTAGCGCGCGCTACCTGCACTACACGCTACACGTCCGTAGCGTGCGCTACAAGGGATATACGTTATTTGTTGCACTACGTAGCGATTTTGCTACGCTACGCTACGCATGGTACTCACAACACTGGATGCGGCTTACTCCACTTCCTGAACAAAGAGAAGATCAGGAAGAACCTCAAGAAGCAGATATCAACATGGACGACATCTTTGATGACTTGGAAGGTTCAGAAGAGGCAACTGACTCTGACTATCACCCCTCTCAATTTCATGAGAGGTTGTCTACTTTAAAAGAAAAAGTGGATGCTCTGCAAGTATCCTAAGAATCATTAGTCCAAACTCAAAAATCAAATATGAAGTACACGAAAAAGTACTTTCATCAATTCAATAAGAGTTTGAGGATTAATGATCCCATGATGCCTGCACCATCCTCTTCAGAGTTAGAGTGAGATATTTTGTTTTCTTATTTGACTGGATCTGTATAATCCTATATAGTGATGGTTGGTTTGGATACTTTATTTGCTACTCTACTATATTCTCTGCTTTATATGATATTTTGCTTCAATTTACCCTTATCAATGTTATTCCTGAATTTCATTAAATCTTCATTTTCATTTCTTCCTTTGTCAATTTGTGACAAAAAGGGGGAGAAATGCGATATATGTGCATGGAATTTTACTTGAGATTATATTTTAGATGGCATATAACATGTTTTATTTCTCAAGAGGAGTTATAGATGGAGTACAAATGGTTGTTGTGGGATACAGATGATTATTGAATCTACAGAGCTTCAATCTTGTTATTGGTTGAGATCATGAGAATTTATTTGTGATATGTATGCATGTATGATGGTGAATGTGTTGTGTACGTTATATATGTATTTTGTCACGAAATTGACAAAGGGGAAGATTGTAAGTGCTTATATGTTTAGTACACAAGGTTGTCAAATTTTGTAAGACAAAGATACACAGCGACACCGGTCAAATCGCAAATACACCATGAAGATCAGCTCAAGATCAGCGTATCATCTCAAGACGTCACTCGGTTTTAATATTATCAAGATTAGAAGATCTCTGTATTTGCCAACGAACAGGTGATATAACCTTAGAAAGACCTTAGGTTGGGTGCTTTCAAAAATTGTATACTTTGGGTTATCTATGGTATAATTGTTCTGAAGTTTGGCCAACCTAACTTCAAGTTCGGGCTAAATTTCAAAAATCTGTTACAAATTTGGCCAGCCTAACTTTTGGTTTAGCTAGCCTAACTTGAAGTTCGACCAGCCCGAGTGAAGTTCGGGTCAAATTCCAGCAATGCAATACTCGGATTTTCGCGAGAATTCGGCTAGCCGAATTTCGCCTTGGGCCAGCCGAATTTTGAATAAAACTTATCTCATGCAATCTGATAGCCATTAGAACGAATTTGGTGGAATCCGGCAAGCTGAACCTATTCTTAGGCTAGCCGAATTTCCATATCCTTTGGCTATAAATAGGGACCTTCTCTCATTCTAAATTACAAGGAAAAATCACTCTAAACCTTCTGCAAGTGAGAGAGAAGCTCAGGTCATCGTCAAGCTAATTGTGCGGTATTTATAAATTTATTTTAAGCTTATTCAATTCCCTTTCTCAAGCTAATCTCAATTATATTCTAGAGAGTAGTCTATACTCCACTTGAGAATTAAGATAATTGAATCTGTAGCATTAGGGTTTTTCATTTTCTAAAATACTTTAGAACCCAATACTCTTTTTGGTTGAGCGAATACTGTCTCCTCTACATTCAAGAAAGAAGATTTTCTGCTACAAGCTTTGACTGCATCTTCGAATCTACATTTGAAGATAAGCACAGTGTTTATTTTATTTCATTTAGATTTTTCTGAGATAACCTATGAAAATCTCAGTGGGTTGATTTGCGATAGCCCATGAAAATCACAAAGTGAGTTTTTGTTTGTGATAGCCCGTGAAAATCACAAAAGGGGTTTTATTGTGGTGAGCACGTGAAAATCACAGGAACTGTATAAAGGTTGTTAAGGTAAACCTGTGAAAACCTTGAAATAGTGAAAGCCAAAATTACAAGGGTAGTAATTTTGGGAGTGGAGTAGGTGTGGTTTTTAACCACCGAACCACTATAACCCCTTGTGCCTTGTGGTGAATGCTTATTTATTTATTTGTGGTAAATGTCATATTTATTTCATTCTTTGTGATGAATATTGTATTTATTTTATCTTCTCTTGCTAGTTTGAAAGATTGATTTTAAAGAAGTCGTGAAATAAGGTTGTCCTACCTAAAATTTTAGGTGAAAGTTGTCCTACGAATTATTTGGAATCAAGGTTCCAATACTTGGGCAATTGAGATCATATATTCCACTTTTATTTCGATTATTCACCCCCATCTAGGACATCGATAGCTCATCCTTTCAGCTATTATTGAATGTGGATATCCCAATCTTCGATACTTTGTTTCTGGTCAAAACACCCATATGGTCCTAAACAGTTCCCCACTGCTACCTTGAAGAAGCTCCATCCTCACAATGTGGGACAGTTCAAAATCAAAAAGAAGATTAGTGCCAATGCTTATGTTTTAGATCTCCCACTAGATTTCATCTATTGTGGGCACCGTGCTGACGATAGTATCGAAGAACAAACCATCACACTTCTAACCATTTTGCCACCTACAGACACAATGGTTAATGTTCTGTAACTAGATTGTCTCCACACGCTAAGGTGGTTATCAAAAGTTTCTCGTTTGTTGACAAAGACAACCTCTCTCCGATGGTACATGGATCACAGCTACAGACTTCCAACACCCGAATCCTAACCTCTATGAGCAATATAAGGGCAGAGTTCCTTAAAAGCGGAGAGGACTAATGTAAGCTAAATTGTGCCCACGATGCATGGGCCAAGCCCAGGCGCATTAAGCCCAAGCAAAATCAATAAGCTAGCTATGCAATAATCAGTTAGTCAAATCTTCTTAATTGCATTCTTATCCCTTAGGCGTCTCTTTATTACTTTCCATTTTTGTAATAAGTATTTGGTTGTCAATGATATTATGAATCGTCCTTACTTGTACGTCTCAAAGCTTATGAGATATTCTCTCTTGGTTATCTTACAGTATTTTACTTTTTTTCTTAAAATGTCAACAATCAGCAACCTAGTTGGTTTTTCTTTGAGGAATTCGGAATTAGTAAGTGTTTGTGATTGGAAGATTTTCTTTTCTTTTTTGGTAGAGTATTTAAATTTAGGAGATTTGAATATTCAATATAAAGGTTTGTTATTGATTATCGATTGATGATTGAAATTGAGTTTTAGCCTTAAGGTTATCCTCGATATTATTTTCCAACAAGCGAATTTTCCCCAGTTTTGCGAAAGGAACTTACTTGATTCCCGTTGAGTTGCTCATAGAATCCATCATTTTCATTGGCTATTGCCAACCATTACTGAGACACTAGCAAGGATGCATGGACAAGTTCTTTCAAGACAACTGCCGCTATTGTTCGTCACCCTTTTACTAGAGCAATTTGTGTCATGGATTTGTCAGAAATGAGACTGCATCAAGAACTCAGCTACACAAAGTAATACCATGGAAGGAATGAAATAACGAGGTAGTAGTAAACTTTAATAGTTGGCCATGCAATTTGGAGAAGTAAATCACAAATGCAATCTGGAGTAAATCCCATATGCAAACTCTTGCCATGTGACTAAGAAGATGGTATCACAGTCACAGAGACAAATTCTTTCCATGATCTCATAAGAGGTTAAAACAAAAACATGGATAAGACTAGTAAAAATGCATCCAAAGAATTGGACGACTAACCTAAAATTTAGATTTCCCTTACTCAACAATAATCCTTCGCATCATTCAAGTATCATCATCATCATAGCATTGTCTAGGAAACTTGACACCAACTTGACACTAGCTTATCTTATTTTGCTAACGATCCCATCTAAGGCCTTGTCCTTGGTAGGTGAACAAACCTTCATATCTCATCTTTCATATATCACGACTTAAAAAGATGTTAGTACTGTTGCTAAATCAGCTTCTACACTCAACAAGTAATATGAAAATCTAAAGAACCATACAATTGAGCACATAACAAAGAGTGCGACATGGAAGACGTTACCCAGTCCTTGAAATTCACTTTCAGATTTACACTGTTGAGTAGGAGCTGCTTTTTGACATGGGAGGATAGAGGTGTAGTAAAGACCATGTATGTTAAGTTGGCTAAATTTCTGCAATCAAGGATTTCAAACTCAGTTACAGAGAGTGAAGCACATGAGGATTGAAACTATTAAACTCTCGGCTTGGTTTTGGGGGGTTGACTATGAAAGGTGATTACTGAAACTAAAGTCTTTTGTTTTTTTGAAAGGCCACTAAAACTAAGTCATTTGGATAAGTTTTTAGATGAATTAGTATTGACCATTGGAATAAGTTGGTAACTGACACATTAGGGGCCAGGATTGGGCATAATTTGGTATCAGGCTCAGTGTGCTATTATTTCCTTTCATCTTTCATCCAAGGGGTTTTTTTTATTGATCAGCTTATCCAGGAGGATTTAAATAGGACAATTTGGTACATGGTCATGCATCTTCAAGATTTCATGCAGTTGAAACTTATCAGGATGAAGGCCCTTCAAAGTCACCATTGCATTCTGAAGCTGCAAGTCTATTATTCATTTCAGCTGTCAATATAACTCTTCTCCAATTCAATAATTACTTCCTCCGTTACGTTAGTTTCTGAACATACTCAATGTCAGTATAAAGTCGAGACATTTTAGTTAGCAGGTGGAACCACCTTACAGTGACCCAAAACATTCATCTGGTGGACTGGCCCCATTGTGGATAGGGCAACATGCAAGAAACAAGACAGGCAATCCTAGTGATGATCTGATTTTTGGAATGGAAATGGACATTGAAATGGATGTCCGTCTACAACCAAAATCATAGCTTGAATTGATCAATGGAAGAGAGCTTTTTATTATATTGCCTGTCAAGAAAAGCCCACAGGCCACAACTTGCAAAGAATGAAAGAACTGCATTAGCAAAAGCAACAGTCTTGGCAGCCAAGTTACATATTTCCTCTTGGAAATGCAAAGCATCTTCGGCTCATTGTCCACCCATGGTGGGACCGGCCAGATGAATAGTATAGGTCACTGGAAATATTAACAACCACAATCTCAGCAGAAGCCAAAACTGGCAGTGAATATCATGGACTACCATCAGGTTGAAGTATTAAGAAAATGAAAATGGCTAAATGGAAGAGAACTATTAGGATGCTTGGCGTGATCATTGATTGAAGAGGGGATTCATGAAACATGTGATGACATGGCACATGTGTTAGATATTCCAGCCCTTCATTTGGCAAGGTCTGCTAGGGTTTAGATAGAAAATTAATCACTTAAAGATAGGCTTAAGGAGCGTTACGATGTCGCTATCTTTAAAACGATATTCGCACCCTACTATTGATTAAACCAATTTGCAAGAGGTTACAGCAAATCTGCCTCCAGGATACAATAAGCCTCTTCTCCAAGACCGGAGAAATGTGGGTTTCGGCCTGCAAAACCGAAAAACCGCACCCCGAACACACTTTTACAGCATACACCCCTGACTTCTGTGTTGTTACGATTTACCCCCTAAAAATTATTTGCAATTTACTGCCTGAAAAACTGTTTGCAGTTTAGTGCTTGAAAACTATAACTTTTCAAAAACCATCCAAAACCAAAGAAGAAGAAGAAGAAGAAGATGGAGAGGAAATTGTTGGATTTGTGATTTTCGGATTGACCCAAAGATGGGTTTATATAGAATCACAAGAGGTATTTTAAGACCCTTTTCATGAAAAGACATCTTCTTCCATGGTATCTTTTCAACAATGGCATCCCTCCACCATTTCAAATTCAAACGATGCTCCCTTTACCAAGAGGCACTACCATTCACAAATGAATGGTCACCAACAATCACCAAAAGCCACGACTCTTTTTCTAAATTTTCTTTTATAAAACAAAATTATTTAAAAAAAAAAAAAAACCAACAATCCTCCACTATTTTCAAAATACAGAGGTCAGGGTAAGTAAGGGAAATATTTGCATAGGAGAAGGTGTCTTATGAACTTAAACTTTCACTTAGTGTAAACAAATCAAAGTTGTATCAAAATCCTTAGTGACTATGGTCTTGAACTAAGTATTTTATATGACACAATCGGACATGTCACACACACATATATTTCAATTGACATATGTTCTAAAATTATAGCACATTAACAGCCTTGTGTTCTGGCTTGGATTCATGAATTCATGAGAGTAGCAAAAAATCTCAAACATCAGGAAGTGGCCCCGCTTCCAATACTCATATAGGTAAGTTCTTATGAATGCCCATGTAACTATAGCACCCTTGAAATGACTCATTAAGAGCAACGGGTCATCCTCCTTTTCATCATTATAGGTACCCTGCACTATACATACATCTAGGAATGAAACAGATAGAAAACGTATAGTGCTGCTTCAGACACTTCCTGCGAGGTACTTTGCCCATTGAACCTATTAACTTAGGTTGGGTTTCCCTCATCTGGTGTCTATGAAATTGACTTAAGTCCCATTCATCTTGATGTTCTACTGACAACATCTCTTGCCAGTCCCTTGGTGAACGGGTCCGCTAGATTCTGGATAGATCGTACATATTGTATTATTATAACATCGTCACCAAGTAGTTGTTGCACAAAACTATGCCTTAGACTGATATGTCTAGATTTTCCATTATAAGTCTTGTTATATGCCTTTGACAATGTTGCTTCACTATCACAGTAGATAGAGACCGGTGGCTAAGGCCTTACCAATAATGGCATTTCTAATAATAAGTTTCTTAATCACTGTGTTTTTACTACTAGCTGCCAAAGCTATGAATTCAAATTCCATGGTAGAGTGAGATATGTAAGTTTGCTTCTTGGATCCCCAAGAAATGGCAGCTCCTCCAAGTGTAAAAATTCATCCACTGGTAGACTTGGATTTATCAGAATCAGTGACCTAATTTGCAACACTATAGCCTTCAAGCACACTAGGATAACTAGAAAAATGTAAACCATAGTCAATTGTTTTCCTCAAGTATCTTAGTATTCTAGAGATAGCATTTGAATGATCTAAACTTGGATTACTTGTAAATACTCAATTTACCTACCGCAAAAGCAATATCAAGTCGAGTAGAAATCATAGCATACAAAAGACTACCTATCACCTTCGAATACTCTAACTGAGACACACTACGGCCTTCATTTTTAATTAACTTGATATTAGAATCAAAATGAGTAGAAACTGGGTTCTTATCATAGTGATCAAACTTTTTAAGTATCTTTTCAATATAATGTGATTGAGATAGATTTATACCATCATTGTTTCGTAATAACTTGATACCTAGAATCACATTAGCTTTACCCATATACTTCATATCAAAACTAGATGATAAGAATCTTTTAGTGTTATTTATAACTTCTAAACATGTACCAAAGATTAACATATCATCTACATAGAAACATATAATTCTCCTTTATTATCAGAGAATTTCAAATATACGCATTTATCAAATTCATTAATCTTAAAGCCATATGAGGTGACTACCTTATCAAATTTTTCATGTCATTGCTTAGGTGCTTGTTTAAGTCCACATAGTGACTTGATAAATTTACACACTTTATTTTCCTGTCTTGGAACTATAAAACCTTCTAGTTGCTCCATATAAACCTCTTCATCGAGGTCACCATTTAGAAAAGTTGTCTTTACATCCATCTGATGAATTTCTAACTTATAAATGGATGTTAGAACAACCAAAACTCAGATAGTTGATATCCTTTCTACTGGAGCATAGGTATCGAAAAAATCAATACCTTCTTTTCGTGTAAATCCTCTAGCCACTAATCTGGCCTTAAACCTTTCTGTGGTTCCATCTGGTCTTAGTTTTCTTTTGAAAATCCATTTACAGCTTATTGGTTTTGATCCTGGGGGCAGATCCACAAGTTTTCATGTTCCATTTTACGATATATAATCCATCTCATCGTTTATAACTTCCTTCCAAAAAGAAGCATCCCGAGATCTAAGTGCATCATCTATTGTTATCAGATAATTTTTTGTGTTACATACCAACATGGTTTCCTCTATTATGTTTTCTTTATCTCCTTCTATTAACAGAAGGTAGAAATCAGGTCCGAAAGATGTACCTGTTGATCCTCTTGGTCATTCTAATTTCTATATCCTCTTTATCGAGATTGTTAATATCTTGAGGTATTTGAGAACTACTGCTTGTTCTAGGATCTTGATATTTTGTCTCTTTTCTAGTTATAGAAGAGAATGAGTTTTCATAAAACTTAGCATCTTTGGATTCTATTGTAATGTTTACCGGGATCGCATGATTAGATTCTACAACTAAAGACCTATAAGCCTTACTATTTTGTGCATATCCTATAAAAATACACTCAAGAGATCTCAACCCTATTTTGGGTTTTTTAAACTTAGTTAAGCCTAACTAAGGCTCTACAACCTCATACCTTAAAGTATGAGATGTTAGGAATCCTATTCTTCCATAGTTCATATGGAGTCTTACAAGTCTTAGAGTGAGGTATCCTATTAAATATATGACAGGCAGTCAATAGGGTTTCTCCCCAAAATCCTGAACTTCATCTTGCATTATTGAACATAGAGTTTACCATGTCTATGAGAGACCTGTTTTTTTGTTCTGTTATCGCATTTTGTTGGGGTGAATAGGGAGTTGTAATTTGGTGAATTATACCATGAGTTTTGCAAAACTCTGAGAATTCTAAGGATAAATATTCTCCTCCCCTATCCGACCTTAGGATTTTAATATTTTGGTCTAAATGATTCTCTACTTCTGCTTTATATATCTTGAATTTTTGTAATGCTTCATCTTTATTTTTCAATAAACATACTAGGGTATAACGGGAAAAATCATCTATAAAGGTTATGAAATACCTCTTCTCTCTCTCTCTCTCGTTATTAAACCACTCATTTCACATATGTCACTATGAACTAGGTCTAGGAGTTGTGATTCTCTTTCCACCTTAAGAAACGGTTTTCTAACTATTTTGGATTGTACACAAATACTACATTTGTTATTAGGTTTTGTATACTTAGGAATTAGATTAAGATATAGATATATTATCCATACTACGATAACTAATATGTCCTAATCTAGCATGCCAAACATTATGTGAATCAAGCATATAAATGGAAGAAGAATTTTTATTCATAAGGTTCAACTTGAACATTTCATTGGATACATAGTCATTCCCTACATATACCCCATTTTTGGACACAATCAATTTATTGGATTCAAATAGGAGTCTGAATCCAAACTTAGTCAGTAGACTAGTTGATATAAGATTCCTCCTAATATCTGGTACATACGGCATATCATTCAGAGTAAGGACTTTAACAGAAGTTAAAAGTCGTACTTTCTCTTTTCCTACAACATTGGATGTGGAGGCATTCCCCACATATAGTTCTTGATTATCCCCCACTATTTCATAGGAATTGAACATGTTGTAAATGTCTGGTAGCACCAGAATCTACCCACCATTCAACATCCCCATTCATCATATTAACTTCAGAGACGACAACTGTCAGATTCATGTCTTTCATCATATTGACTTGCCGTTTCTTTTCTTGCATTTTCTTTTTGTATTTTCAGCAGTCTTTCTTAAAGTGACCAGGAATTTTGCAAAAGAAACATGGACCCTTCTTAGATGTGTTCTTTTTGAACCCCTGGTTATTAGGTTTGAGCCATTCATCTTTCTTGAAAGGTGGCTTCTCTAATTTCCTATTCACACTTTTCTCGACTATATTAACGTTACTTAGAGCCTCATGTTGCTCTTCCTTTTTGTCACGGATCCTAGATTGTTCTTCTATTCGAAGAAACATTAGGAGGTCCTCTAAGGACATTTTCTGTTTTTTTCTGTTTCAATGATTTTCTAGTATCCTTCCATTTAGGTAGAAGTATAGCTATAATGGTGGATACTTGGAAGGATTCGTTGAGATTAATGTCATCGGCAATAATCTATTGGATGATAACCTATAACTTATGTACTTAATCAAGGACAGGTTTTTATCCAACATTTTGATTTCTAAAAACTAACTTATAAGAATTTTTTTGTTGCCCTCATCCTCTGATGTGTATTTGGTGAGCAGCGCCTGTCACAAATCCTTAGCAGTCTTCTTTTGACGCTAAAGAGCGTACAATGAGTCAGAAAGCACGTTGAAGATATGACTTTTGTATAGGTAGTCCTTACGCTCCCAATCTTGTCACTTTTGAATTTGTTCTGTCGTATCATCGTTAGATGGTGGTGAAGGAGGATATTGAGTGAGCACGTGATCCAACTTGAGTGATGTGAGGAAGAGATGCACCATTAATTGCCATCAAAGAAAATTTGAGTCGTCGAACGGTGTAATTCAAAAAATGTCAGGATGACCCATTGAAGAGGTCATAATATCGCCTTAAAAATTGTTCGGGTTTAGGTGGAAAGATAGAAAAATAATCACTTAAAGATAAGCTTAAGGTGCGTTACGATGTTGTTATCTTTAAGGCGATATTCACGCCCTATTGGTGATTAAACCAATTTGCAAGAGGGTTACAACAAATCTGCCTCTAGGATACAATAAGCCTCTTCTCTAAGATCAGGGAAATGTGGGTTTCGGCCTACAAAATCGAAAAACCGCACCTCGAACACATTTTTGTAGCGTACACCCCTGATTTCTATGCCGTTACAATTTACCCTTGAAAACTGTTTGCAATTTACTACCTGAAAAGCTGTTTACAATTTAGTGCCCGAAAACTGTAACTTTTCAAAAACCATCCAACATCGAAAATGAAGAAGAAAGAGAAGATGGGGAGGAGATTATTGGAATTGTGATTTTTAGATTGACCCAAAGATGGGTTTATATAGAATCACAAGAGATACTTTAAGGCCCTTTTCATGAAAAGACATCTTCTTCCATGGTGTCTTTTCAACAATGGTGGTGTCTTTTCAACAATGGCATCCCTCCACCATTTCAAATTCAAATGATGCTCCTTTTACCAAGAGGCACCACCATTTACAAATGAATGGTCACCAACAATCACCAAAGCCACAACTCTTTTTCTAAATTCTCTTTCATAAAACAAAATTATTTTGAAAAAACCCAACAAGGTCCATTGGTGAACATTCCCTGGCCCAGAAATCTAGCTGGCCACTCATCAGGTGAGTCAAACAAATGGAATAAAAATGGACGGGTGGAAGAAAGATGACTATGGTCTCCATAAACGCACAAGTGGCGGCCCACCTGGTAAGCGGACTGGCTTGATTTTGGGCCAGGAAATTGATGAGTGGTGGGAATGGGTGAGGGAATCGCCTCAGCATTTCGGGAAAAAAAAAAAAGGAAGGAGAAGAAGTCAAAATATACTGACTGTTAGGGACGTGGGTAAGGCAGATGCCCGTTGAAGAGAGCGCCTCCTGATTCGAGCGAGAGAGCTGGGAAACGTCCCCGAACGCGGTGATCGTGACCGGACCCTTGATTCCATTGGCTCTGAGGGCAGAAGTAATACGGTTGCCCACCTTGAAGACGTTGACGCCGGTGGGGACAGAGCAGTTCTCAAAGTCCCACCACACCGATACTTTCACATTACGGCTGTCATCATCGTGATGGCGCCAAGAAATAGATGAAGAAGAAGAAGAGAGTCCTCCTCTCTTCTTCTGTAATTCTTCGGTAGAGCTGGAATGGAAGAGAATGAAAGAAAAAGAGCGGAAGAAGGCCGGAGAAGGAGATGAAGAGAAAGAAGAATAGGAAAAGAGGATTTTTGAAGTTAGGGTTTTCATGGTTAGATGGAGAGAAGTTTGGTGATGTGCATTTCTTTCTTATTGCCGGTGTATGAGCGGAAGGGTGTTGGATGCCGGAGGGGGGCGAGACGACCGCCTTAAACCCTGCTTTAAGCCCTACAGCACGTGCGTTGCGTACGTGCCTACGTTGATAAATCACCACCATTTTGAAAATGGTTCTACGGCACTAATACATGCGCATCCGAACAAAGAAGGTATTTTTACGCCGATCGATGGACTCAAATTATACCACAAGCAAGCATGGGCAGATGTCTAATGGAAGATTTTTGGCTACATTGATGACCTTGTGCTTAATAGTAAAAAAGGTCAAGTCTAGTAAGATATGCCTTGGAACACTTTTTTTATATATATATATATATATATATATATATATAGAGAGAGAGAGAGAGAGAGAGAGAGAGAGAGAGAGAGAGAGAGAGAGAGAGAGAGAGAGAGAGAGAGAGAGAGAGAGAGAGAGCATGTGTCATGTGTATATAATAGAATACTCCTCATGGTGGACTCATGACCAGCAATGTATAACAAAAAAAATTTGTAATGGGTAAAAATATACTGACCAAGACAACCGGAATGAGTGAGAACATCGCACAAGTAAGAAAGGTCGGATAAGAGCTTGGCCCTACAATCAAGCACGACCTCCACGAGCATCTCAAGCACCAGCCCCCAGCAGTCGCTTCAACCCTGGTTAACATCTTACTATCGAGGCCGACGAACAACCATAAGTATCGAACCGACCCACCTCGAAGAGAGACCCTGACCACGATCGACAATTTGGCCCGGTCTGTCAGACCTTGGCTAATCCGACTTGGAGGTCGACCTTAGCCACCTATTGCAATATCCAAGGAAGCCGATCATTGGGAAATCTCCTTTGAATTTGAATATGGAGAGGATTAGCCCCTCGAGATCCTCATCGAGGATAGTGCCTTGGGCTCCAAAAACGATCCCCTCTATGTTATGCAACTAAATGATAGATTCATTACCATATATATGACTAGCACCTTAAGAGACTATAAATAAGAGCCTCATCTCCAGTGAACGGTATGCACAAAACACACCCCATAAACCCTACGTTCAACTAGACCCACCTGCACTGACTTTGGCATCGGAGGGTCCCTTGCTGTAGCCAGGGTCCCCATTGCTCTCATTTTTCATGTTCTTAAGCGGTCTAACACTTTAAGGAAGGCAATCATGAACTTTGCCTAAAAAGAGGAACAGACCTTCTTCCAATGCTGGGAAAGGTTCAAAGATCTTACGAATTCTTGTCCACGTCATGGCTACGAAGTATGGCGAATAATAAGCTTTTTCTATAACGGATTAACTTTACCAATGCACTAATTCGTAGAGATGATGTGTAATGGTGAAGTCATGAACAAAAAAGCCAATGATGCGTGGGATTACCTTGATCAATTGGCAGAAAACGCACAATCATGAGACACCTCTCCAAGACTCACCACTTCTAAGCCTACTCAATCAAAGGAAAGATGAGGAATTTATGTTATAAAAGAGAAAGATGATATGAGTGCAAGAGTGGCCAATCTCACAAGAAAAGTCGAGGCCATGAAACTTAAGAAGGCAGAACCTATCAAATCTGATAAGGCAGTGGAAGTTGTTTGTGATATTTGTGTTTGTAACATATATACAACTGAGAATTGGCCAACAATTCCTGCTTTATAAGAGATATTGAATGAGCAACCGAATGTCGTGAACAACTACCAAAGACCTTTAAGAGGACCCACCTCAAATACATACAATTCAAGCTGGAGAAACCATCTAAATTTCAATTAGAGGAATGGACAAACAGCTAACCCAAAAGACGCTCTTACTCAATTTTTAAATCAAAAGAGGCCTCAAGAGGATACAATTCAAAAATTCATTCAAAACCAAGAGCTATTCAACCAGAATACGGTACAAGCATTTCAGGATATCAAAACAACAATGGGAATGTTTGTATCGTACATTCAAAGGATTGAGTCACACTTAGCAAGTGGGGAGAAAGGGATACTTCCAGCCCAACCTCTCCCCAATCCAAAGCCACAATATGAAATTAGTGACCCAAGCTCTTCAAATCAAATGGAGCAAGCCAAGTCTATCACCACTCTTAGGAGTGGAAAGATAATTGACAAATCTATTCCAGTAAGGGCTGAAAAGCTTAAGGACCCCGAAGAAGATAAGAATGATAGACCTAGTATTACTCCACATACGTTAGAACCGAAACCTCAAAGTAAGTCAATTGCATCATTCCCTCAATAGTTGATTGCACCAAAACCTCTATCTAATTCTTAGGATATTCTAAAGGTGCTTAAACAAGTGAAGGTCAACATTCCTCTACTAGATGTTGTTAAACAAATCCCTTTATATGCCAAATTTCTAAAAGATCTATGCACTACCAAAAGACGGCAAAACATACAAAAGAAAATCTTTTTGACAGAAAAAGTGAGTGTCATCCTCAAGCAAGATGTGCCACAAAAATACAAAGATCCCGGTAACTCGACCATCACTTGTGTAATTGGGAACTATCGAATTGAGCACGCACTTCTTGACTTGGGGGCGAGTGTGAACTTGATCCCTTACTCGGTTTATGAACAATTGGGTCTAGGTGAAATAAAACCCACTCAGACCACATTACGACTTGCTTATCACTCAATTTGTGTACTGAGAAGGATCATTGAGGATGCGTTAACCCAAGTTGATAAATTCTACTATCCATTAGATTTTATTGTCCTGAATACTCAACCCATCGTAGATGTGAGCACTCAAATTTCCATCATTCTTAGTCGTTCATTCTTTTCTACATCAAATGCAATCATTAATTGCAAGAATGGAATTATGAATTTATCTTTCGGAAATATGACATTGGAGTTCAATATCTTTTCCAGCATGAGCAAACAGTCCGAAGGTGTTAATGATATTCACGACATTAACTTGATAGATTCTTTTGTGGAAGATAGAGCAATCCTGACTCTATGCTCTGACACTCTAGAGACGTGCTTGGCCCACTCTCCTAATTTGGATGATGGCACGATTAGGAAGATAGATGTCATGCTTGACGCTATGCCGGTACTTGAAGTTAACCGATGGAGACCACATTTGAAGAATTACCCTAAATTAATGTAGTGCCTCTACTGTGTAGCCTCAGAGAGCCGAAGCTTGACCTAAAACCTTTGCCCTCTGATCTTAAATATGTCTATTTAGGTCAAGATGAGACATACCCAGCAGTGATTTCTTCCCACCTTGAGCAAGAACAGGAGAGCATGCTTATCTCTACTCTCATTGAGTATAAAGGAGCCCTTTGATGGTCGATTGCGGACCTAGAATTGACCGTTTGATTTGTACTCACTGCATTCATTTTAAGGATAATACGAAGACCTCCCAACAACCACAACGCCGATTAAATCCAAACATGAAGGAGCTGGTTAAGGCCGAGTTACTTAAGTTGTTGGATGTGGGTATCATATACCCCATATCTAATAGCTAATGGGTGAATCCAACTCAGGTGGTTTCTAAGAAGTCCAGAATCACCATTGTAGCCAATGCTGACAATGAACTCGTACTAACTAGAGTTACTACTGGATGAAAAATGTGCATTGACTACAGAAAATTGAATACCGTCATGAGGAAGAACTACTTTCCTTTGCCCTTCATTGATCAAATCTTCGAAAGGCTAGCTGGTCACTCTTACTATTTCTTCTTTGACAGATATTCGGGCTACAATCAAATAGAGATAGCCCTCGAAGATCAAGAAAAGACCACTTTTACATGCCCATTTGGCACCTTTGCTTACCGAAGGATGCCATTCAGATTGTGTAATGCCCCCGCCACTTTTTAGCGATATATGTTGAGTATATTTTCTGACATGGTGGTGCAATATTTAGAGGTCTTCATGGGCGACTTCTCTGTCTTTGGTCCATCCTTCAGCGAGTATTCGAAAAATCTGAAAAATGTGCTAAAGAAATGTGAGGAAAAGAATTTGGTGCTAAATTAGGAGAAGTGTCATTTGGTTCGTAAGGGAATTGTTCTTAGACATATCATCTTGTTCAAGGGAATTGAGGTAGATAAGCTAAAATTGATCTATCTCTAACCTACCTCCACCCAAGAGCATACGAGACATGCGATCTTTCTTAGGACACGCTGGATTTTACAGACAATTCATAAAGGAATTTAGTCACTTCTCTCATCTTTTATGCAATCTACTTTAAAAAGATGCACCATACAAGTGGACTGCACAATGCCAGGAAACTTTCATTAAGCTTAAGGACATGTTGACTACCGCAACTATCATGCAACCACCCGATTGGAGCATTCCTTTTGAGATCATGTGTGATGCGTCTGACTATGCTATTGGAGCAGTGTTAGGCCAAAGAAAAGAAAAGAAGCCCTACATTATTCACTATGCAAGTAAAACTCTAAATCCTAACTAAGTGAACCACTCTACTACGAAGAAGGAACTCTTAGCCATAGTGTTCGCTTTAAACAAATTTAGGTCTTACTTGATCGGATCCAAAGATCATCATCTACATTGATCATGCGGCGTTGAAGTACCTTCTCACTAAGAATGATGTTAAGCCCCGCTTGATAAGATGGATCCTCTTACTCCAGGAATTTGATTTGGAAATACGAGACAAAAAGGGAGTAGAGAACGAAGTGGTTGACCATCTTTCGAAACTTGATCTCCCCGATTCCTTTGAAATGCCACCTATAAACGATATGTTCACTGATGAACAATTGTTTAAACTCTCCTAATTACCTTAGTTTATTGACATTACTTATTATCTTGCCACAAGTTTCACGTCGACTCATTAGAATGCGCAAGATAAGAAAAAATTCTTCGCCGAGGTTGGTAAGTTCTTTTGGGATGACCCGTATTTATTCAAATATTATCCAGACCAAATTCTAAGGATATGTGTGCCAGACAATGAACACCAAAGTATTATCTCCTTCTGTCATTTGTAGGCTTGTGGTGGTCACTTTCTACTAAAAAGACCACGACTAAATTTATGAAGTGCAACTTTTACTGGCCCACTATGTTCAAGGACACTCATGAGTTTTACAAAGCTTATGAGTGTTGTCAGAAATTGGGTGCATTGTCCCATCGAAACATGATGTCTCTGAACCCCATTCTTATTATTGAAGCATTTGATTGCTGTGACATCGATTTCATAAGACCATTCCCCCAATCCTTTGGGAATTTGTACATTTTGCTAGCAGTAGACTATGTCACTAAGTGAGTCGAAGCGATCCCGTGCCGGAAAAATGACCATCATACGGTCATTTGATTTTTAAAAGAAAATATCATTTCCTGGTTCGGAATGCCTAGAGCTATCATTAGTGATGGAGGTTCACACTTCCGTAATAGGCCATTTGAAAACTTAATGAAGAAATATGGCATCCCTCATAAGGTGAGCATTCCATACCACCCACAGACAAGTGGGCAAGCCAAGATTTTCAACAGGGAAATTAAACACATTCTGAAGAAAACGATTAACTCTGACCATAAGGATTTGTCAATCCATTTGACCGATGCTTTATGGGCATACCGTATAACTTTTAAGACCCCCATTGGAATGTCTCCCTTTAGACTCGTCCATGGGAAAGCTTACCACTTGCCTGTAGAGTTGGAACATAGAGCCTACTGGGCTATCAAAAATCTGAACTTCGATTTGGACAATGCTGGTTCACTACGCAAACTACAGTTGAATGAACTTGAGGAAATCCAGAACATACATATGAGAACTCGAGAATTTACAAGGACAGAATGAAGGTGTTCCACGACAGGAACATACTTCAAAAATTATTCATAACAGGTCAAAAAGTCCTTTTGTATAATTCTCCGTTACACATTTTTTCGAAAAAACTTCGATCTTGATGGACCTGCCCTTTCACTGTTACTAGTGTCTATCCAAATGGGGCCGTTGAGATAAAGAATCCAACAAATGACCATGTTTTTAAAGCGAACGGACATCGTTTAAAGCCATTTGTAGAGAAATTTGACTCAGAGGATATGTCCATGCCTCTGACTGATCCTGTGTACCAAGTTTGATCTCCTAGTCTGATGGAGGTGTAGTTAACTTTTATTGCTTTCGTAGGATTTAGAATTAGGATTGTTTGCTTTCAGTTTGTTTGAGTCTTTGTGCTAACCCATCTTCATATTGAAAACCTTGGAAAAGCTTCAATCCCCTTTCTTTAGGTACTACCTTTCCATCAATTCTCTTTTTTTTTTTTTTGTCTCATATGCATTGCATGCTTATATATATTTTTTTACATTGAGGACAATGTAGATTTTAGGTTGGGGTGTGTGGATTAGGTAAACTAATCAGTGTTTTTTTTAGTTTCGAGCATTTTTTTTTTGAATTTTTCAATGTTTCAAGTTGAAATATATTTTGAAAATGGTAAATTATGTATGTAAAGAATGTTTTGAGTATGATGATAATATTGAGATTAAATTTTGAGTTGTTAGAGTTTGATCAACTAAGTAGTCTATCACCTACAGTTCTTATACTCAATTGATTAAGAGGAAGTTTGAATATCATGTTAATCTAAGTCAGAAGATACGTTCAAGTTGCTTTCTGTGAATTATGGTAGAATTTCTTATTGTCAGTATGTGAAGCATTGATAGATGATTGCGAATTAAGTCTAGAGAATTTTATCCACCTTAAAAGATGAAAAGAACCAGTTAAAAAAACAGTGAGATCGACCAAAAAGTCATATATGATGAAAAGACTGGAAAAGAATGAAAATACTGTAAAAGAATGAAAAAGAATGGAAAGTGTGAAAAGAATGAATAAATAAAAAGAGACCGCCGATATAAAATCAAAAACTAGAAAAAGAAGGAAAATGAGATAAGTTCGGAATAAGTATATGATTATTCAATTAATCTTGAGGTGATGATCATGGCTAATATTATGTAATGATAGTATATTTTTGTGAAAAGTAAGCTGGAATTCATTAAGCACATTAGAAAAACTTGATATATGAACTTATGCTCTGATTTAATCGATAAAAAACATATTTGATGGATTGTTTATATGATTCGACTCTAGGTTTTTAAAATCCCACTTTCTTGTCTTACTTTTACTCATTCATACTTGATTGCACAAAGGATTGATTTCTGAAAAAAGGGTTTAAACATTGAGAATTGAATATTACTTCACGCATGTTTTGCTTGAGACTAGCAAAATGTTGGTTGGGGGTGTGTTAAGTGTGAAATATTGCATATTTCTTCCTGTTTATACCTTGGTTTTATGAACATGATGGTGCTTAATCGATTTAATTATTCAAGTTTTCATGATGTGCAAGATGATTTTGAGAGCTTAAGGTGAAATTGATGCCAAAAGGAAGATTTATGCTCAAAAGATTACTAAATGAAGATTTGGAGATTTGGAAGTCATTAATGAAGAATTCACATGCCAAAGATCTAAGAAAACCAAGTGAGGAATGAAGAGAATCAAAGATTTGAAGTGAAAAAAATGAATCCTGAAATTGTCCTAAAAACAAACATATTCCTGAAATTATCTTGAAAAACATATTCTGAAACTCCGAGTATATTTTGGGAAACTACGCATAGTGCTAAATTTGAAGCGGTTTAAACCCTGAGTTTATTTTGAAAAACTACACAGAGTGCTAAATTTGAAGCTGTTTGAACTTGGAGTTTATTTTGAAAAACTATGCAGAGTTCCACAACTATAAATAGGACTCCCTAAGATACTCCAAAGCATCTTCTAGGGTTTGAAAATGTCTCAAGGAGCATAGCACATGGGTGGAGCAGCTGTCAAAGAGTTTTTCTTCTTCCCTAATTTATTTTTCATGCTTTCTTTAAGAGATTTGGTTTCAATCATGTCTATGGTTGGCTAAACCTCTTAGATAGGGCTAAGAGGTGAAGCTTGAAGCATGTTGAAATGTTTATTTTGCTTTGATTATTGTTCTTATTGAGCTTCATTTATTTATAGTTTGATATTAAAGGAATATTTTCAGTTTTCTATAATTTGTTGTGACTCAAATTACAATAGATGTTGTGATAGCTTTGGATATCTTCTTTTCCTGTTTTGAGATAGTGAGATTGGTAAATCCCATTGTTCACCATTGTCTCTTGGGCATGGTAGGGTGATGGAATCTCTTCCAATCTTCATAATTCTCCTCCATTGAGAATTAGGTCAATGAAAAGTTCAGATTTGATTTAAATTGCTTTATCTTCCAATTGGATAGGATAGGACTTCAATTCCAATTGTGTTTATTGAATCAAGCAAGGTAGCATCTTAATAGCTACATGTGGATCCTTAGCACCCTAGTTCCCACCTTTAATCGATAGTATAAACATTATTCACAATTACTCTCTTTTATTCAAGAATTCAGATTTAGATCTTCTTCTATTTATAGTTCTAGTTCTTTTCAGAATATGTACAAGTTTAGTCTCTATAATTCAACCTTGTTCTCACGAGTTATTACTACATCGCGACCCTACACTTGGAGTTGTAAACACCTCCCAACACCAAGCTAATTCTGCCCCAGCAGGGCCTACAAATAGATCTCGTAACTAGGGAGTGTTCACAACCCCAAGTGTAGGGTCGTGATGTAGTAATAATATCGGTGAGACCGAGGTTGAATCCACATGGACTAATCTTGTGTGTATTCTAAAAACAACTAGAAGAACTAGAAAAAGACGAAAACCTAAATCTGGAATATTTGAGAGTAATCGTGAGAAATTTAATGAAAAACTTAAGAAATTCAAAGGTGGGAAACTAGGGTTTCCAAGGATCCACTTATAGAGATCAGGGAGATCTATGCTTAATTCAAGTCACACGATTGGAATTGGAGTCCTATCCTATCCAATTGGAAGATATCTCAGCAAAATCAAATCTAAACTTCCTTTGACCTAGTTCTCAATGGATGAGAGGTGTGAGAAATGGAAGTGATTCCATCATAAAACCATGCCCAGGAGATAAGGCAAACAACAAGATTTACCAATCCCATAACCAATCATAAGAGAATTGGAAAGATGACGTAGGATTCCATCACCCAACCATGCCCATGGGACGATGGTGAACAACAAGATTTCCTAATTTCACAATCTCAATACATGAAAAGAACATACTCAAAGCTATCGCAGATTGTAACATCCCAGATTTTTGCCAACTTGGAGATGAACGTCCTTAGGCAATGGTCGATCACAACACCTTATTGACTTCTCATAACTCAATCCTAAAGTCACAAATCCCCTTTTCAACTCATTTCCTCCAAAATCTCACCTTTTACCACCTTATTCTTCAAATATTTCTAAGTACTTTCATATTAGACACGAATCCTAAAGTTTAAATGATGAAGAACAATACTTAAACTAAAATTTACTATAAATAGTAAATATATAAATAAAATAGGCTTTTAACCATTAAACTTATGGAATCTCACAACATAAATAAGTTATTTGGATAGAGCAACTTCTCCTACCCCAAAATCATATATTTCAAGTCGAATAACTGTTGAGGGTCAAATGTTGCATATTAGACCTCGGTTATTACCTGATTTTATGAACGTGATACCGTTTAATGCCCTACTTTAATCATGTTTATGTTGCAAGGTGGATTTATAAGCGTGAACTGAAAAAAATGCTAAAAGCGTGGATTTGATGCTTTAAAGTCACCACGGCAAGGGACAGACCCCAGGGGATCGATGACCTGGACGTGGAGCACCAGAGGAGAGAGGAGTTTATTATTTTCTTTTATTTTTCTGTTTCCTTTTCTTTTCTTTTAAGAGATTAGCGTAATTATGTTGTTAGTTAGCTAACCTCTTAGCTAGGGCTAAGAGGTGAAGCTTGCAGCGTGATGGGAGAGTTTATGCTTGTGCCTTTTGTTAGACTAAATGGATTTTGATTTAATTTCATGGAAGTATTTTTGGTTTTTAATGGTTTCTTGTGACTGAAATTACAATGGGTCTGAGATGGCTTTGAATATTTCATTTTTCCTTTTATGTTTTATGACGTCAGGAAGCCCTATTGTTCACCATCGTCTCTTGAGCATGGTCGGATGATGGTACCCTTCCTAACCTTCATAATTCTCTGATTGGTGATTAATTAGTTTAATTCTATTGTTTACCTTGTCTCCTGGGCATGGTTTGGTGATGGAATCCATTTTAATTCATATACCTTTCATCCCTTGGAAATTATATCAAAGGAAGTTCAGTTTGGTTTTCATGGTTACAACATTCAACTGGATGAAGATAGGACTCTAAGTCCGGTTGAATTCTTGAAACAGGCATAAGATTTCCCTGATATCTACAAGTGGATCCTCTGAATCCTTAGTTTCCTTCCTCTGAATTCTTTAAGTTTTAGATCATTATTTCACAATTATTTCTCAAATTACAAGTAATTTAGATTACATCTTAGTCTAGTTCTAATTTTACGTAGTTTCAGATAACGTACAAGTATCAGTCCCTTGGGATTCGACCTCGGTCTTACCGAGTTTATTACTACATCACAACCCTGCACTTAGGGAGTGAACAATAACTCATTTTGGTTTATAAGATACGCTTGTTTCAAATATCGGGTGACAGAATCACCACCAGGATGACCAGAGGGGCGCGACGCCACCGCCTGGTCGGCGGCGTGCTGCTGGTGCACCGAAATTCGGTGGACCCTACAGTTTTTAACTAACTTCAAAAAGTCATGTCTCCCTCAATATAACTCCGATTTAGGTGATTCAAAAGTCATATTGAAGCTTGATAAGTATAGTTTCATATAAAAATAAGTGAAAAATATAATAAAAATTTTAATATAGTTAAATTTAGATTGATGTGATAACTATCTGAAAATTATTAGTTTGGACAGCTACTACTTCCAAAATTTTTAGAAATTTTCTACAACACAAAATCTAATGAAATTTGGTGGAGATGAATTAAACTTAATGATGAACTACTAGAAAAATAATTAAAATAATATACTAACTAAAAGTGCCAAAAAGGGATATAGAACTACCCTAGGACCTTATTCTGTCGTAATTAAGGCGAAATTTAGTTAAGTACTAAACTAAACAATCGATGAATTTTACTTGAACCACTTTCTATACAAACTACAAGACCCAAACTCATTAAAATCACTAACCCAACATTACTTAAAAACCTAGGAGCAATCTCAAAACCCAGTTGCTCTCGAGAGCACATTGAAACTCTATATCTGACCTAGATCACGCGTCAAAAGTCCGATGACCGCGAAACTATAAGGTTATGACCATCTTATTGGGCTTGACAACCATCAATGGAATCGAGCCCAAATATTATCCAAAACTGCACAACTTGAGCCCTGAGTAAAGTGTGTGACAAACGCGAATACCTTTGGAAAACGAAAAGAAACTTAAGTGAATTGGGCCATTTGCTTATGAGCAAAATTGAAGATTTCAGACCATCAGATTCTAACTAAACTTTACCCATAGATTTGGAAAATTTCACTGCACGAGTCCATATACTTATGGCCCTGATCAAGTGTGTATGACCGTTGAACTGATAAAGGTCCTCCACGGTCGGTCTGCTAATCCGATTGGACCGAAATCGTATCCTGGCCTAGATCCATTGTCAGGGAACTTACTCTATGACATAGACATGTAATGGACCTCCAGATGAATCCCGTTAGCCCGAAATAGACGCCTTTTGGCTATAACCCAATTATACCATGGCCCTAGGGCCATTTGCATCAGTTCTAAGCCTATCTAATGTCCTTAAACCACCCCATTTCTATTCCATATGATTTTCTCCAAACCTTAGGAGAGAGAAGAGAGAAAAGGGGGGAAAAGAGTGAGGAGAGAAGGGAGAGTCTGGGAGATCGTTGTAGGAATCTTCCCACACGACTCTATGTGCTAAATCACCATTTTCGTTCACTATCCAACCCTCTTCCGGCTATGATTTTGGTAAGAAATCTTAACCCTAATCTTGATTTATGAATCCAAATAGAGGAATCGATGAAATAGATAACCTATTTCGTGATTTAGGTAGCCATTGTTTTGTAGACGGAAGTGTAGGATTCGAACTGAGTTCGAAGCGAATTTTCTGAGGAAAGGTGTGGACTATAAACGTTTAGGTTATGGTTTTCAAGGCTTTCAATGTCAGCTAATGATTTATGTCTGACTTGATTGCTGCCATATGATCTTAGTTACGACGCTTTGTATATATTATACATATGTGAACTATGTTGAATACAAAGATGCATTCCATGTGTTTATTGAAATGATCGAATGAATATGAAATTATGATTTGTGTTCATCATGACTGTAAACATAGGATTCGTGGTTGTCATAGGTATTATGATCACTATGTGTAAGGATTTGCTATAATATATGTCGTAACTAACCTAGTCCATATATTGGGTAAAGGGTAGCCTAAGTGTTTGATAAAATGTTTGAATGAGTGTGAAATCATGATTTGTGCTTGTCATGATTTCTAATCTAAGATCCATGTTTGTTATATGCTTTATAACCTACGTTGTTTTGGAAATTGCTATAGTTCATGTCGTAACTAATTTAGTTTATGTATTTAGTAATGTGTAGTCTAAGTGTTTGATAAAATGTTTGAATGAGAAAATGTTGATGGAATGTGTTTATCAAGGGTATCGAGATAGTAATCTCAATTACCTTATCTATATGTATAATTTTCTTCATATAATCTTATTTTAAACTACACAATTTATGGATAAAATGTAAACATTCGGTAACATATTCAATGTGTTTGATAAAATTCTCAAATGAGAATTATATTTGAATTATTTTTTAAATGCTGTTATGATCATCACATGTGACTACCTATTGCATTTGAGTATGATTGGGACTACTACGTAGTCCAGGCAATCGGTAACGATTCTCGATTGAGTGGCCGAACTAGTCTCGCCACATTGGATACATTCGATGAATCCAAGTCGTACGACGATTGTCGACAGTGGTTAGGCTACGTGGAGTGCTTATGCGTTCCATGTCGATTAATTTAGCGTGTGATCGTACCAACTGAACTTGTCTAATAAATCGATTGTTCTGTTGTGTGTTTACCATATATGGATGCTACTGCTTGAATCTAAAGTACCCATTACCAATGTAAAAGCCCGTTTTCAATCATGGTACTATGATCCACTAAGACTCATAAGCCGGGCATGATGTATGGGACATCGTAGTCAAGCTGTTAGCTTACGCTGGGGTGACGAGCCTCCCCGTAGTGACCAGTGAGTAACCCAAACTCGTGAGCCGAATACGGTAGTATGGGACACTATATTCGAGCTGTCAGCCTACGCTGAGGTGACGAGCCTCCCCGTAGTGACTGCGAGTATAAACTGTTCGGTCTACACCGACGTAGCCTAGCTGCGGTCTCAGCGTGGGTTGAGGTGAACCGTCTGATCCAGACCCCCTTCGAAAATAGTGCTCCAGTTGGTAGGGAGTTGGTGGTGTGACCTAGGGTATAAACATTTGAACTTGCCTATCCACTACTTTCATCAGGGGTGATGCCCTACAACTTGCTTATCGTATGTGATTAATTAGGATTGACGACCCTAGATGGATCCTACTTGGGTAAATGATATAAGGGGGTGTGAATAAGCCTAATTAATTACTTGGCTAACATGACCATGCGCAGCATTGCATGTGCTTTGGTGAGGAAGTGCACGTTTAGGGAGTTTGCCATGCGCGATCGTGAGATGAAGTTGCTAAGGAAGTGCAGGTGAGGGCATGCATCATTTCAACATACCATCCCTGCATTAATCAGAGTACTTAGGACATAATTGTTGTACTATTTTATCATTACTGCTTAACTATATTGATAATCTATTCTATGGAGTAGGACTATATGGATGAGGAGGAGGAATTCTCCTACGTCCAGCTCTCAGGCAGGTCTGTGTAGACCCCGTGCTGCTTCGACGGGATCACAGGGATATATGATTTAGTCGAACACTTTACATTTTGGCACTTCGTGATTTTGAAACAAACCATCTATGTATTCAACAATGTTGCATTATCATAATCTGGAGGCAGATAACCGCTTACTTATCTCTATACATATATTTTAGTCTTCCACTTGCTAAATTACATTATCTCTGGAGTATGATATGTTGCTTTAGTATAATCCCACTCATGCTTAACTCTTTATTATGAACGAAATCTGAACATCATCATCCATACTGCATAAGTGATGTTTTGGATCTTGGGAGTTGAGCTTTGCTCGACCCTCGAAATCTAGGGCGTTACACAGATTTATTTTAATTTGAGTCACAATAAGCCATTAAAAACTGAAGGTATTCCTTATAATTAAACTAGAATCATAAAGAGTTCAATATAAACATGAATCAAAGTAATAGAAACATTCCATCACACTACAAGCTTCACCTCTTAGCCCTAGCTAAGAGGTTTAGCCAACCATAGACATGATTGAACTAGAATCTCTTAATAAAAACATAAAAACAACTAAGGAAAAGGAAGAAAAAACTCTTGGCGACAGCTTCTCCACGCTTTTGCTCCACTCCTCAAACCCTAGATAATGCTTAGGGGTGCCCTAGGGACCCCTATTTATAGTTTTGCAACTTAAACTTTCGCATCGAGTTGGAAATTTTCAGAAACTGCTTCAAATTTTCACAATTTATGTGCTGTCTGCGTAACCCAAGACTGGTTGAGGGTTTCCTTTGACAGGTCGAGGATGACCTGATTTTAGATGATTTTGGTTGCTGGAGTTTGAGTCGAGGAAGGCAAATTTTTAGGGTTCTTTTTCTTCTTTTCAAGTCATCAATGCTCTTCCTTCCTCGCTTGGTTTTCTTAGATCTTTAGTATGTGAATTCTTCATTCTTTTTCTTATAAGATCCATCTTTAGCTTTGGTGATTCTTGAGCGTTAAATCCATGCTTTTAGCATCCTTTTCAATCCAAGCTCTTGAATTCACCTTGCAACACAAATATGATTAAAATAGAACATTAAACATTATCATGTTTGTAAAACCAAGTAATAGATGGGGGTCCAATATGCAATATTTGACCCTCAACAGGGATGACGACTTGTCTCCCCGTAAAACCAAGTCAGGGTTCTAGCTGGCAACATCGACCATATTATACAAATGTTGGACAGGTAGAACCCGACGCCCAACCACGAAGCAGAAGCAGCCGCAACCACCGAGCAGTCTCGACCTCCACAGATTCCTCACGACTCATACGAAACCAGGCAACATCCTAGGCAGCATAATCAAGCACCCACCCACACCATGGGAACTACCGTGCTTACCGACTCTGACCTACGCCACACATTGGATAATAAAAGGCTCGAGAAGGCTCCCGAGGCAGTGGCCGAGAACGAGATCCCTTTGAAGGTCGATCTAAGGGAGATAGAGGCTAGATTAGCGATATTCGACAAGTGTACCGATCTCAGGGCCTGACTTCAGTAGATGCAATGTTGAAAGAAGTGGAACCACCATTCACCAACTATATAATGGCATCTCCACTACCACCATGATTCTAGATGCCATAAATCACTCCTTATTATGGGATTGGTAATCCATCGGAACATCTAGAGTTGTTCAGAGCATGGATGGAATTGCACGTGTAAGTGCTTATACTTAAGCACAATTAAGATTGTCAAATTTCGTAGTCCTGAAAGGAGCATAAGTACTCATGAAGATACGCTTCGACAACTCATGAAAAACTCATAAAGACTCGATCAACATCTTAATGAAGACCTAACATCTCAAGCCTTTAAAGCCCTACATGGTTCGAAGATCGAAACACTTTCTATGTGTCCACCATCAGGTGGTATTACCTTAGATTGACCCTAGGTTAGGTGTGTTTCACATAATATCATGATAACATATAATTCTAAGTAAAATACACTAGAGTTAGGCTAGCTCAACCTCAAGTTCGGCCAACCTAACTACCTTCGGCCAACCCAACATTATTCGGGCAAGTATACAACAAGATAGATTTTTTTGGAGCAAGTTTAGCTAGCCCAACCTTGGGTTCGGCCAGCCCAACCTGTCCGCTCGGCTAGCCCGAAGGATATTCGGTCAAGTTTCTGGAAAGATCAGATTTCAGATCTCGTAGAGATTTAGCCAACGGAACTGGAGGTTAGGCTAGCCAAATTTTTGAAAGATTTCATCTCTCGAAATCCGAAGATCCATTGGAACGCAAATCGTTGGAATTTGGCCAGCCAAACCTAAAATCGAGCCAACCGAATTTTCAATACATTTGGCTATAAATACAGGCTTTCTCTCACTCATTTTAGACATGAAAAATACATATCCATCTTCTCAAGAAAAGAGGGAAAGTCTAAGCTTCCTTAAGCTATTTGTGTGGTAATTCTTATATTTGATTTAGCTAATTCTATTCTCTTTCTCAAGTTAGTTTAAACTGTTTTAATAGAGTAATCCATACTCTACTTGAGAATTAGAGAATCGAATTTGTAGCATTAGGGTTTGTTCATTACATTAAAAATATATTAGATCCCTACATTTTTTTGGGTTGAACACATATACGGCTTCATCTATATCCCACGAAAGAATATCGCTGCATTTAAGCTACAGTAACGTCTTCGACTTGCCAATTGAAGATACGTACTATTTTACTTTCATTTCAGTTTGTCTTTTTCCTGAGATAGCCCGAAATCTCAGTAGGGTTGTTTTGTGGTGAGCCCGTGAAAATCACAAAGTAGGTTTTATTGTGGTGAGCCCTTGAAAATCACACAGTGAGTTTTGTTGTCATAGCCCGTGAAAATCATAAAGATTGTGTAAGGTTATTAAGGTGAACCTGCGAAAATCTTGAATAGTGAAAGCTAAAATTACGAGGGTAGTAATTTTGAGAGTGGAGTAGGTGTAGAGTTTAAGCACCGAACCACTATAACTTCTTGTGCATTATGGTGATTGATTTACTCTTTATATGTTATTCTTGTGATTGATTTTCTCTTGCTAAGTTTGATATTTTGATTTCAAAAACGTCGTGAAATAAGGTTGTCCTGCTTAAATCTTTTAGGTGAAGGTTGTCCTATGAAATATTTGAAATCAAAATTTCAATACTTTAAGCAATTGAGTATATTTGTTTTATTATTCAGATTATATTGAAATATTTTGTATTGTCCTATTCACCCCCTCTAGGACATCTATAGCTTGTCCTTTCAGCATGACGCGACCAGCTCGGTGATGTGCCGAGCTTTCTCCCTGACCTTGTCAGGGGCGGCAGGAAGTGGTACAAGCATCTCAAGATGAAATCCATCTGCTCTTTCACACAGCTCAGCAAAGCCTTTATCACCTAGTTCATCGGCAGGAAAGATCGGAGAAAACAAGTAACTCATCTCCTCACCGTTACCCGGTAGGAGGATGAGCTGTTAAAGGATTACATCGTCCACTTCAATATAGAGGTGGTATAGATGGAGGGCTACTCCAAGTAAATGGCCCTAGTCGCCATGATATCCGGCCTCAATGAAGGCCGATTTCTCTTCTCAATCGGTAAAAATCATCCAACCATGTTAGCCGACCTACTCAGCAGAGCACGAAAGTACTCCAATGCGGAAGAACTCTTCAGGTCACGAAAGGCCACTCAGAGTGTAGGGAGCTCTGCTAAGGACCAAAAATGCAAAGAAGAATAACCTCCCTCCGTTAACAATAAAAAGAGGAGAGAGGACACATAAGACAGAGGTCGGCGCCCAAACAAATGACTAGAAAGAAGATTTCAGTCTTATACTCCCCTAAACGCCACTCCTGAGCAAGTCCTCATGGAAGTACGCGACAAGAAGATCTTGAAGTGGCCAAGCAGGATGAAGGCCGACTTCGACAAGCACGATAAATGGAAGTACCGTCACTTCCATCGCGACCACGGCCACACTACTACCGATTGCTTTGATCTGAAGGAAGAGATTGGGTCACTTATCCGCAATGGTCACTGCAGTAATATATCTACAAGAGAAGGGACGAACAATTAGACCAGAGAAACGAGCAATAGAGCAATAAGAACAACGAAGCGATGGCCGAGATCTACACTTTAATCGGAGGACCTGCTAGAAGCGGGGACTCAAACAGAGCTCGCAGAGGTCATGCCAGGAGCATAAGCGGCTCGGAGCATTACGTCCACCTCACTAGCAGGGCCCTAAAATAACAGAAAATGGTCCCCTGTGACCTCTCATTTAATGAGGAAGATGCCCGTGGAGTCCACCACCTCTACGACGATGCCCCAGTGGTGACTATGACGGTGGCCAACCATAAGGTGCACTGCTTATTGGTGGACACAGGTAGTTTGGCCAACATCCTCTTCGCCATCGCCTTCAACAAAATGGGGATCGGAAGTCCCGACTCTACACCATCCGAACTCCTCTACTCGAATTCTTAGGTGAAAAGGTCACCTCCAAAGGCAGTATACTACTTCCAATGATTGCACGAGAAGGACAAAACCAAATACAGTGATGATCAACTTCCTGGTGGTCGATTGTCCCACTGTTTACAACGTCATCCTCGGATAACCATCCCTCAACTTCATGCGGGTAGCAGTGTCGACCTACCACCTCATTATGAAGTTCCCGACCGAGCGCGGTGTTGGGTAGGTCAGAGGTGATCAACATGAGGTTTGTTAATGCTACTTCACAATGTTAGGAATAGGAGCGCGACAACATGCAATGGCTATCACCTCCCTTGACCCCTGAGAGGAGTCACTTAAGAGGATCCCCCATGAAAGACCTGGTAGTTGTCCTCCTTTACAAGACCGACCTGTTCTGCATAGTATAGATCGACTCGCTGCTCCCCTCGGGTCTGCATGACTATTCACAACCCCAAGTGAAGGGTCGCGATGTAGTAATAACTCAGTGAGACCGAGGTCGAATCCACAGTGACTAAACTTATACATATTCTAAAAATAAATAGAAGCAGAACTAAAAGAAGATCTAAAATAGAAATTTGGAATAAAACAAGTAATTGTGAATAAGTATCAATAGTCAAAAGAAAACTAGAGCGCCAAGGATCCAGTTGTAGCTATCAACATGCTACCTTGCTTAATTCAAGCAAACACAATTAGAATTGGAGTCCTATCCTATCTAGTTGGAAGGTAAAATAATTGAAGCACAATCA
Organism: Magnolia changhungtana; assembly: GCA_030180095.1. NCBI lineage: Eukaryota > Viridiplantae > Streptophyta > Magnoliopsida > Magnoliales > Magnoliaceae > Magnolia > Magnolia changhungtana. The sequence continues at coordinate 3,036,807 of JASAUF010000320.1, forward strand.
AAACTTTTCATTGCATTAGTTCACACATGAAGGAGTATTGTGATGATTGGATGAGATTCCATCATCCTACCATGCCCAAGAGATGATGGTGAACAACATGATTTACCGATCTCACAATCTCATATGGAAAAGATGATATTCAAAGCTATCGCAGTGTCTATTGTAATTTGAGTCACAATAAACCATAGAAAACTGAAAATATTCCTTAATTTCAAACTAGATATCAATGAAATTCAACATAAATAAGAATTAAAGCAAAATAAACATCCCAATATGTTACAAGCTTCACCTCTTAGCCCTATCTAAGAGATTGGCTAGTCATAACTAACTCAAAAACATAATAAAAACAAGAAGAACCACCAGAACCCATGAAGAAATCGAAGCAGAAGAACGTCGTCGGATGCTCTTAGGGAGTCCTATTTATAATTGTGGAACTCCAACTTTCGCACCGATTTGGAAAAATCTAGAAATCGCCTCAAATTTATGCACTTCGCGTAAGCTCCGTGTACGCCTTCGATGCCATCAAAGAGCCTTTAATTGAATCTTTGATTGCATCATCGATGCCATCGAAACTTGTCCAGAACTGTTCAACGAGTTTGGCTTAAAGAAACCTGAAATTCTTGATTGAATCGAACTAGCTTTGATTGAACCTTCGATGCCATCGAAGTGCCTTCAATGGAATTGAAGTCTATTCTGGCACTTTTTTAGAACTATGTTTTTCTGGTCCCGAAATTTCAAAATATATTTTTTCAGAACAATTTTCAGGATTCCTTTTCTTCACTTCAAATCTTCGATTCTCTCCATTCCTCACTTGGTTTCCTTTGATCTTTGACATGTGAATTCTTTAATCTTGGTCTCCTAAGATCCATCCCTTGCCTTGGTGATTCTTGAGAACTTTTAACATTCTTTTCAATCCAAGCTCTCAGATTCACCTTGCAATACAAACATGTATAAAATATACCCATTAAGCATTATCATGTTTATAAAACCAAGATATAAATAGGGAGAAATATGCAATATTTGATACTCAACAGTGACGAGATCATTGATCTACTAAAGCGACACACTAATGTCTTTATGTGGTCCCATCGAGACATGCCCAACATCAACCTAGAAGTGATGGTCCACATGCTAAATGTTAATCCTGACCACTGACTAGTAAGGCGGAAGCGACGAGCATTCGAATCAGAATGGTACGCCAACATCAGAGATGAGGTTGAGAAACTCCTCGAAGCTGGAATCATTGAAGAAATCTACGATCCCGACTGGATCACCAATGTTGTGCCGGTAAAGAAGTCTAATAGAAAGTGGTGGGTGTGTGTCGAATACACAGACCTAAATAAGGCATGTCCCAAGGATAGTTTCCCTCTCCCAAGGATCAATTAGTTGGTCGAAAGTACAACAGGGCTTGAGCTACTTAGAGTTATGAATGCCTATTCGGGTTATAATCAGATCGCCATGCACTCCCATGACAAGCAGAAGATGACCTTTGTCACCGACAAGAGACTCTACTACTACAAGATCATGCCCTTTGGGTTGAAGAACATTGGAGTCACATATTAGTGACTCATCAACAAAATGTTTGCCTAATAGATCGAACGTCTATGAAAGTCTATGTCGATGACATGCTGGTCAAGAGCATCAAGGCCATATACCACATTACTGATCTTGAGCAGATGTTTGACACCTTAAGAAAGTACCAGATGAAGTTGAACCTGAGTAAATGTGCCTTTGGTGTCACGCCCCAAATTTAGGAACGGATAGCTTCCGTAGTGCCCTGAATTTGGCACTCGGCTCCCAAACACCAAGTCTCGAGTTTGGGGCATCACAAGGAAGATTTTGACTGATTTTTTTTTTGGAGTGGGTTTCTTTTTTTAATAATACTTAAGCATGATGATTCGTGATCACAATACTAAGTAATAGTTTTTATTATAAATCCAAATGGTTATAAGTATAATGCTTTCCAAAAGGTACAAAATGCAAATATTGCCAAATCATAAAATAAATGCAATACATCCAAAAAGCTATGTCCTCTGAGCTACTCTTGCCTTGAAAAAAAAAATGAAAAATGGGAGGCTTAGGCAAAAAGCCTAGTGAGTACACTCGTGTGTGCGTAGTGTACAAGCATGTAGTAACAATCAAAATATCAGAGTACACAAATTGAAGCATGATGACCATGAAATGCTACATAAAGCCAAGTGGGCAGGATTCAATGCAAAGAAGATATGCAAAAGTATGCCGAGTGTATGCAGGCATGCAAGTTCTCCTCTAAAAGTCCACATTATAATATAATTATCATCATTGGGAATCACCGGGGCCTGATATCTAGAGCAAGTTTGAAACTTGTTGAATAGAGGCATCGCATACCCACCTTGTCAATGGGGGGTCTATAGTCATGCTAATACCCACCCGACATGTCAGGCCTGTATCCTAGATCGTATCGTTCCATAGGCTTCTGCAGTCCTCCCGGTCGAATTTTACCAACCCTCGACCTGTACCTGATGTTTGCGCGCGATCCTATGCCCAGTCCTGTATATCGGAATCGACCAAACTCAAAACTTGTACCACAGCGACCACGCCGTCGCTGCGGTTCCAACGCTGCATCTAGCGCGTCGAGGTGATACCCAGGCAAGGAGATGTGGGCCTGCGTTCAGTTGGAGGAAATGCCGCGCGTTGCGAATTTTGAGAGAATCTCCACTACATGTCCCTCAATCACATCAATCATAAGTCAAGTACATCCCATCACAAGCCATCACTCACCCATGCCTCTCTCTTCACCAAGTCAACAACACCCATATCTAATCATTCCCTTCTTACCAAAAGTCAAAAGAAACTATACCCTCCATCCCATCTTCCTTACAACAACCCATCCTCTCTTTCATTTCTCACTCCATCCCAAGCACCCAAGGAGAGATCCAACGTCCAAGCTCTCTATGAGAAAGAGCTAGGTGTGGCCCACCTTCCTACCACCCAATCCAACCCTTAGATCATCTTCTTCACCATTGAGGGAGCTTCTTAAGACCCTTGGAGTGCTAGGGAGGAAGAAGAAGGAAAGGTGGGTGATCCACCGTTAAATCTCATTTTTTTGGGACCACATGTGGTGGGACCCGTTTGGAGTATGCAATGTAAGAAATGGAGGGCCCATAGTGGCGGGGTCCCTCCTCTTCATCACGATCTCTCTCTCTCTCTCTCTCTCTCTCTCTCTCTCTCTCTTTCTCTCTCTTATTTCCAAGTTTTGGGGCCCCCATTGTGATGTATGGTTCATATATTTGATCTAGACCGTCCCTGGGCCACCATGGTACATGTGTGAAGCCATGCCATTCAGTACCTAAATATGGCGCCACCTTGATGTATATAGATGGTGGGCCACGTGTATGTGGACCCCACCTTGATGGACGTCCAGCCATGGAACGTCTGGTAGCTGAGGCTTCTGGACCGCATGCAGCTGTGAAGCCTGGAAAAGACAACACCCCCCTCTTGTTTTTGTATTATATATATTATATATAATATAATATAATACATATAATATATATAATATAAATTATATATTATAATAAACAACTGGTGGGCCACCACGTGGTTCCACCTTGATAGCATGGGATTGTCCAGACCGTCTAGCGTCCCTGCTACTTGACGGTGGGATGGATGTTATATATATATATATATATATATATATATATATATATATATATATATATATAATACTTTAATATTATATTAATATATATACATGTTATGGTGGGCCACCCTCTCACGTGGGACCCACCTGACAAGCGGTTTGGATAATATATGTAGCAGGTGGGCCACTTCCATGTGGGACCCACCTTTAACACGTGCATACTGCACCGTCCAGATGGGTCTGGACGGCGGGTCTACATGTAATGTATAAATCCATAATATATATAATATTATATAATATATTATTATTTAAAACAGATGTTATGTGGGGCACTCTCACGTGGGACCCACACGTATGTGCTGTATCCACACCGTCCACCACAGGACGGTGGGACCCCACACGTATGCTGTTGCACGTGCAGCAACAACTACATGCCCACGGTCATTCATTTACAGTACCCACGCCGTCTATCTGTTCCCCAGCGTGGGGCCCGCTGATGTATGCATTATGTCCAAACCGTCCATCCATTTGGTGAGCTAGTCCTAAGGCTTGATACTAAAAAATAAGACTGATCCAATCATCGGGTGGACCACACTACAGAAAGCAGTGGATCGAACACCCACCACTGAAACCCCTTATTGGGATTACATAAGTTTTGAACCAATATGATATTTATTTTTCCTCTAAATCTAGGTCCTTGTGACCTTATAAGCAGCCTTAATGGGAAATAAATGCTATGGTGGGCCCTCTAAATATTTAACAGTGTGAATCATTATCACCACTGCCATTTGTGGTATGGTCTAGGTGATCCTTTGGATATAATTCCTTTTTATTTTCTCTATGCTCTAAAACGATCTCTAACAATGGATGAATGGTGCATTTGAATCGACCCATTTGACTTGGCCCATTCGACTCGGCCCATTTGATTCGGCCCATTTGTATTGGCCTATTTGATCGGCCCACTTGATTCGGCCCATTTGATGGAGTCGGCCCATTTGATTGAGTCGGCCCATTTGATGTATATTAGGCCCTTGTGCTAGGCCGTGTGCCCCTATCCGATTGGCCCTATGAGCTCCATTCCTTGGGAGCAATGTTGGTTAAATGGCTGTATTAATGAAAAATGATGGTTTAATGTCCACATTGTGATCTTCCCTTAGGCATTGTTAGGCCCTTCCTCTCATTCTCTCATGGGTTAACCCAAACGCTTCGGCCCCATTGATTTTTAATTGATCCATCATCGGCCGTCCATTTATGGACCCTGCCTTGCATCGAGGTTGATTATCGATGGCTGATAATCGTGTTCGATTGCTAACTCCGATTGTTGAGGTCAATTATCGTATCTGATTATCGATTCCGATTGTCGAGGTCGATTATCTTGGCCAATTGTCGATTGACGTGACCAATTGCCGATTCTGATTGTCGTGGTCGATTGACTGATTAACGATCGAGGCTGATTATCGTGACCGATTGTCGATTCTGCTTGTTGAGGCCGATTATCGTGTTCAATTGCTGATTCCGATTGTCGAGGCCGATTATCGCATCCAATTGTAGATTGACGTGGCCGATTGCTGATTCTGATTGTCGTGGCCGATTGACCGATTAGCGATCGAGGCCGATTATCGTGGACGATTGCCGATTCCGATTATCGTGGCCGATTGCCGATTTTGATTGTCGTGGCCGATTGACCGATTATCGATCGAGGCTGATTATTGTGGCCGATTGTTGATTTTGATTGTCGTGACCGATTGTCAATTCCGATTGTCGAGGCCGAGTATCAAGGCCAATTTCGATTATCGAGGCCAATTGTATAGGTCGATTCTGATTATCGAGGCCGAGTATAGAGGCCAATTCCGAGTGTCGATCTCGATTGTTGAGGTTGATTTCGATTGCCGAGACCGATTAACGAGACCCATATGATGTATACGCGGCCCATGTTTAAGGCCTAATGAAATGTATATACGGCCTGTATTTGAGGCCCATTGTGATGTGTATTCAGCCCATGTTTAAGGCCAACTGTGATGTATATGAGGCCTAAGTGATGAGGCTGATTGTAATCCATTTGAGGGTTAGGCGATGGAGCCCATTGTGATGTATGTGATGTGTATTAAGCTCCTGAGTGAGGCCTATAGTGTTGTATATTTGGCCCTTGTGTGAGGCCATGGGTCCATTGTATGTTAAGCTCTATATGGGCCATTCCTTGGGGGCAATGTTGGTTAAATGTCCACATTATCGAGGTCGATTGTCAATGACGGTTATTGATACCGATTATGAGTATGTGACAATATAGCATCATGATACATGTCCATACGCATAATCTGCATGTTTGTTATGAGATGCGATTGACCATTGCATATGTCATTGGGTAAGTTGTATGAGACTCCTTGATAGGCGGGGGTTATCTCACATGAGTGTACGGTATGCGTAGAATTGATGTATGACTGGATTGTATGACTCATGCATCTTGCATTGTGTGATTATGATTACTTTACGCCCTAGTGACATCGGGGCCTGTGACTTCCACAGGCATGTCGTGGATGGCTAGATGGGACACCGAAAATGTTTGGTTCGAGCATCTGGGCACTTTGGATGTCTGTGGGTGAAATCCCTAAACCTCCAGGCCAAAAGATGCCCCAACATCGAGACTAAGTCGATACATGAGTGCCCGAGTGCCGAATACCATGAGACTGCGTCTCCCACCGTGTCGTGGTTGGTTGGGAAGGGGTGTAGCCTTACCCACTCGAGCGTAGGGGGCATAGCTAGGTTGAGTTGATCAGCTCGTGAATGGATCCGCTATCGACGTGCTGGGTAGATATTAGCTGACTACTGGCCAGCCGGATAGTGAGGTCTCTTCCACTTGCATGGTCATGCGTCATTGGGCGGCGATTTGCATGTAGAGTGTACTAGACCCCAGTGATGATCCCAGAGATGAATAATACTGATTTGTGGAGCAGGACTTGCATACTCATTCATTCATTCACTATTCACTTAGGCTAGTGGTGCGTAACTATTTGTTACGTGTACCTTCGCAATGGCCAGGATTTCGGTTGGGGCGCGTGACTAACCTGAGATCAGGAGTTTACCACATTGAGTCTGACTATCCAAATTTAGGTATGATACTGGTTTGGATAGAAGTCCCTTGTGATGGACCCCATAACATGCGATACTATGTACTATCATCCCGACTTCACACTCCAGCATAGTCATTCCATTTGCACCGCATATCGCATTACATCCGCAGCATACGGCATTTTGGGTTACTATGTTTTTACATTTATACAGCCTAGATACAACTGATGGTATTCGTGGACTCATCGGGATTTGCATATTATATTGCATCATCGACATCTGATATTTGACTTGCTATATCCGCATTGCATAACTGATCTACATTGCTTCATCAGTATATGACATTGTTTTTATTATATTTCTGCATCATATAGCCTGGATAAGGTTGATGGTATTTATGGGCTTATCAGTATGTTTTTCCATTACTCTGATATCGTATGATTTATGAACTTGCCAATATTTCTGATATTGTATGATTTATAAGCTTGTCAGTATTTCCGCTTACTCTGATATCGTATGATTCATGGTTTTGCCAGTATTTTCGATATTATATGATTATGGCATTGTATTGAATACTTGATACTTACCTTGTGCACAGACTTACACCACCCTCTAAGCTTTCTATAAGCTTATTCATGGTAGATGCGTGCAGGTGATGTTAAGTTGCAGCAGTGTGGATCTTGGAGCATGTAGCTGACTTTTGGAGTTTTAATTTTAACATATGTATTTCCCTTTCAACATTGTATTCAAATATTTATATTAGTGGATATGTGATGATGATGTTGCTTTTGTGATTTGGGTAAACTTGTGGTTATGCCTCTTACGAGATAAATGCATATTGGAAAATCCTCCTTGCAGGGTCCCAGGATTGGAACTTGGCATACAGACGCTAGGAGCCAATAATGGGGCACTACGGAGGCTGTCGGCATTGGATTCGGCAATCGGGATTCCTGTGAATCCGATTTTCGGGTTTGGGGCGTGACACGGCATGCCGGTAGTGGACCCATTTCAGGGGCTGGTCAAACCCAACCACATTCGCTCCAACTCTTCAGCTAGGTATGGCCGAACCTCTTTTCACCCAACCGCGTCGGCGGGAGTCAGACATACTATGGTCTTCGACACTAAGTGACCTATGGTATCCGCCTGGTCTTGACGAAGAGGCTCGAGGGTACCAATCAATGTTTAAGGAGTTTCACCTAGGGGTTTGGGACCCAGTATAAGAAACTCAAATTTTTGGTGTCCACAAATACTAACCACGATACTGCCGTGGTGGTCTCATCGATATAACCACGGTGTTGCTGTAGTGATCAATCCATCATATAAGGATGCTATGAAAAATGCAATGATAATCCACAAGCACGATATACAATATAATTGCACTCAAGCAATGCTATGCATGTAAGGCATATATGCATACGAGGCAACCCTAATACCAATCGGGCTCCTCTGCCAACCACATCTATCCACAATCCACACTCATCGTGGAAATGATATACGTGTAATATCAGTATCAACTTAAATATAAATTACAATGCAGTATCAGGAGAGCTTTAGGGACTTCAACCCAGGGACCAAGCCCGATATATTCGCTTTAGGGTCTTTAACCCAAGGACCAAGCCTGATATATTCGCTTTAGGAACTTTAACCCAGGGAACAAGCTCACAATCTCTCGGACCGAGTAACATCCGCGCATACTTCATCATGTGTACTATGCACCAACATCCTTTACCACATCCATATGATCTTTGCATGATCACATCATGCACACCATGCACTCCTCATCCAGATGCATGTACATGTATACGTGCGTGCAAATGCAATATGCATAAATATCTTGAGACTAGCTGAAAATGATCATGATGCCAACTAGGCACAACAATGTCTGATGCGCGCTCTCCCTCATGATCGTGATGCTATGTAGGTGTCCACACCTTCCTTGCACAAGTGTGCACCGACCACACAATAGCACAACTAGGATCAATCCATCACTTGGAACCAACCGCATGGCCAAAACATCATACTGTGTCACCACAATAAGCTGTATATCAAACACGAGCAAGGGATACGAACATACCATTACATGTATCAAATCCACACATAAAGATCTAAGCATGTGAACATAAGCTAGCATTATCACATACAGTCATTGCATCCAACTGCATGTATCACATCACATAATCACCACACATGTGCCATCACCACATGCATAGTTTGATTTCAATCCAACACCTTAACATGTCTAGCTATCATCTCAAGTGGACTAAGGCCCAGTTTTGTTGCCACACCCGAATGGGTCGGTTAGTGGGTCGCTACATCCTAACCTTCTGGCTTGTTGGGTGGCCCATTTGATCTACACTATCGGTCCATTCAAGGACTCGATCATAACTCATTCACAAGGCCCAAATGGGACTTGGCATACATACATCATAAGGAGTCTTATGCACTTACCAAGAAGCCCAAACATAGGTCCAATATGCCTACCAATAATGGACCCACAAGGCATCTACTTCGGGTGAGCCTCAAGGCTGGCGAGTCCATTCTAATAGTGAACACATCATTAGGGACTACCAAGTGGTGTTATACCATTAACAAGTTAGGTCTAACAAATCAATCCGACACACATCTTAAGTTCACAAGCCTAAGAGGCTACACAATTAGTATAGTTCACAAATCCTTATCATAAGTCCGCACCATCTCGTGGCCACTCAATTATCAAAGTTCCTATGGTCGAGTGGCCACACAAATAGCACTCTACCCACATCATTAAAGATTCAAGATCACATGATCACTTATTCTCATCACACCATAATGCACATAATGTGGCACCACTTTATCAAACTTTCACATGGTCAGGCAGACAATGCTGCAATTTCACATGGTTTAGTGTCCACATTTCAAAACATACAAAAATAGTTGAAAGATCACTATCCTACGTATGAGTACAAGGTTACACTACATTAAACTAAGTCTTAGGTAACAAGTGCCTCACATTTTTCTTATGGTCATTGGCCTAAATTTGGTGTCACATGATTAAGAGGCTAAGGGCTCGTTATGTTGCATCGCTTATAGTCAAGTGGTTCCCACTTCCACCTTATTGATGAGCATAATGTAAGGACCATATGTGGGTCATGCTATACCGGATTGCGGGCCACCATATCATCAAGTTTTATAATCCAACACTACATCACAATTCGCATGACTAGGCACTCCGCACACAAAATCTGGTTGCACGTGATGGCCATGACTAGCCCAAAGCATTTAGATGGCCTCTAATGCCAGTTTGTTCCATACAGTTAGGTGGCTTTGTGTGCATTTCGTAATTACACAATTATATGGCTACATATATATCACCACTGTGCATGATTGGGTGGCCACACATACATCACATTACCCTATAATTAAGGGTTGGACACATATCACTACGCTATATTGCTCATACCTATACATCCATCGCTCTCTCGCACCACTAGTGTCCACACATACGTTGACATTGAACACATGTCATACAATCCTGCGACTTAGGGCCACACTCCAATCACAATTCCATGTAGTCATGGGTTGTCTACACATTAGATAACTACTTAATTAAGGGTCAGAACTCAATGATGCACAATTTATAGAAACAACACAACACATGATCTCATGGTGGTGAACCTCACAGGTCACACAATTTCACACTGTCTAGGGTGCCCAAGCATCACATGATCACATGATTTGCGGCCACTAATATGTCAAAATTACAACTTAGCTTGGCAGGCCTCATAACACCACAAATGCAAACCAGCCGATGGGCCACATGAAGTCACAAATTTGTGTTGCTAGGTGGGCCCACAAAAAGATGGATTCACTAGATTTAGATGGGCCACTTGAAATCAAAATCTCTAGTAGCTGGGTGGGCCCACCGTCTAACAAACAACGTGGAATTCAATACAACAATAAGGTGGGCCCGCTGCCTCATAGACAGTGTGCCCACATGAAGAGTGGGCCACACATGCTTGAATCAGGCTAATATTTTTGTGGCTTCAGGTCATTAATGGGAATTCATGAATGGCATGAACAACAACAATATTAACATATACCTCATACGTGAGGCACATATTGGTGGCAAATAAACATTTTAGTGGGGCCTAGATTGCCAAGTCCCATAGAGTCTTAACTATAAGTGCCCAATGTTGCTGCCAGTGGTAGAGTCCACCTAATATTTGAATATGTCTCATTTATGTCATATGCTTTAACTAAGCTGTTAAGACAGATGAGTGGTTTAGATGTAACATGGGGAATGAAGTTTCGCATTCAAGGATCCTCCAGCTACCACCTTAATGGAAAATCATTGAGCTGGGATACCTTGAATGCATAGATGCTTGGAATCACTCCATCTCTAAAATAGGAAAACATTTAATAGAGTAAGATTCCAACATAACCTTGACCCAACCCGTCGCTATACATGGGAGCATCATTTGTATTACGGTTCAAGGGAGTTAAAGATTCTTCATCATTAAAGGAGGAGATCTTCATCAACGTATTAAATGGGGCTCATCTACTTATCTGTAAGTCATCAGAGTCCAGAGACCCTGCTGATCATTCCTTTGTGTAGGATTGGGTCACAGGTGATTCTCACCCCTTTCAAGTCCTCATAGGAGGCCTTCGACGGGAGAGTACGTGGGGGTGTTGTGTGTTAACCCTTGCTCTGTGGAGAGCATAAACTTATGTCCTTTGTGTAGGTCCTTGACCTGTGTGGTATAAAAGTTAGGCGCTGTGTGTTGACCTTTACTTTTGTGTAGGGCATAAACTGTTAGGTTCCTTATGTGGATCCTTGGCCTGTGTGGCCTAAAATCTGGGTACTGTGTGTTGACCCTTGCTCCTATGTGAGGCATAAACTTGTGTCTCGTGGAGACATGTTAAGTACCTTGTGTAGGCCATAGAGTCAGCCTTGTGTAGGTTGTACTAGTTTGAGGTAAACCCAATTTGAAACCTCCGTTAGTAAGATCCAATACACTCAAGGGTTGAGTGCGTCCGCCAGAAGTGGAGTAGACACATAGTTGAACCACTATAAAAACAACAGTGTTTGGGATTGCTATTTACTTTTACTGCTTGTGTGATTTCTCTGAATGTTCTCATAATGCATGTTTACATGATTACCTAGAACTAATTAGAATCACATCTCACACACAGTCACATCCATTATGAACTACGTTATACATCTTGTTTATGTTTTGAATAGTCTTATGATTGGATCCTCTAAAATTCAAACCAAGTTAAAAAAATGCAGCATCAACATTTGAGAAATCAACTGCATCAGGGAGTAAAACAAGGGCTACTCCTGTTTATCATTTATGTGGTGATTCTAGCCATTATAAATTTGAATGCATGTCTCCTAGGAGGACTCAACTCAATTCTGGTCTAAATCATACTGGTAAATACAGACCAACCGGAAGAATAATACAAAATGTCAAGAGTTCACCTAGGAATATGGCTAGAGGTAATACACATCCATCACCACCCAGAATGACCAAGAGAATGAAGGAGCTATTGAATCAGGTGGATGAACTAAATCAGAAGACAAATGAATTTATAAAACAAAGAAACATGTTTTAGTTATCCAACATGCCTACCAAAATCCTCAATGAAGAAAAAACTACCACAATAAGAAATCCAATCACAAAATGGGTAGTGAAAGAAAAGAAAAATTGCCTTGTTACTCACTTGAATCATATAACAAGTAATAATGCTAAGTGGTACTTAGATAGCGGATGCTCTAGACATGTCACGGGTGACAAATCTCTTCTCACAAATTATTCAAATCTTGATGATGGGATAGTCACCTATGGGGATGGAAGCACCGCTAAGGTAATAGGGCAGGGAACTATCAAAGGAATGGATATGCTCGAAAATGAGAATGCTTTTTGCATAAAAGGACTGATTCACGATCTCTTAAGCATCTCTCAAATATGTGACAACAAACATGTGGTTACCTTTGACAAACTAAAATGCAAGATTCTGTACTTATCCGGCAAATCCATTATGGAGGGTCTTTGCACCAGTGACCACTATTATGTCATTAAAGGAAATGGAAAGTATTATCTATATGGTTAGTAACAATTGAGCATGGAAAACATGTCGAGGCTATAGAATCTAAGTCTGGATGAATACATGCAAATGATGCATTTTTGATGATTATCATGATATATCAGAGGTTTCTATACCTCAGGAACTTCTTTTTGTGTATAAGCATTACTGATGTTTATAATTTTGGTTAGTACAATGTTTGTACAAATTTTGATGTGTATACAGACTGATATGAAAATATACTAAGTTATACATATATGAAAGAACATCGAAGTACTGAAATAAATGTCATACACCTTCTCTTCGATAAGTCTATCGATGAATCATATGAATACTTGATTAGATCGAACCAATATCGATATCATCGACGCCCCTTCGGAAACAGAAGTGTCACACGTTCTAAAATGTTATTGAGGACCTCTTTGATAACATTGAATGGGGTATATTGATTTCATTGAAATAAACTTCGATGATATCGAAGGTCACCGCCTGATAAAAAGCGGGCGAGTGGGAAAATTTCATTTTTGCTTCTCCTCTTTCACTGTTCGTCTTCTCTGGGAATTTTCTCTTTGTTTCTCTCCCTTGTCGACTGTCAGCCGTCTAGGGTGATTCGAATCAGGTAATCTCTTACACATATTTTTGATTCATCATAGTATACTCCTTTTTGATTGGGTCTTTCTAGATTGATTAACAATCTTCTGTTGAAAATTTTGGGTTGGTCCTCATAGTCTTTAAACTTGTCAGATTCCTTTTTCCTTTGATATTCTCTTCTGAACTATTTGTGGTCCAAATGAGTAAGAACAAAGGAAAATCCCCTATCATCAGTGAGTCATCCAGGCCTACTAGAAAGAAAACCGTGGTCTCAAAAGAAAGAGGAAGGGCTCATTCTTAACAATCCCCTGCATGCCCATAGAGCTCCTCTACTCGGCAATCGTCATGTAGGGAAGCTCCGGCTGCGGCACCTACACCTCCATATATTGTTATAGGCCCTACTCCGCACATTCTTGAAAAGTACTCAGGGTAGCGCTTGGTGTATGAGCGTAGACTTGACGGGGATGCATCAAACCGTATAATGTGGAAACTCTGTTAGAGGCAATCGACTGGTTGCCTCTTCTTGATTTCGGGGGCCCATGTCATGATGAGTGGACCTACCGCTTTCTTGCACACTGTCATTCTCCAACACTAGATCCACCATCCATTGCTATTACAATTGGGGATGATAGTGTTGACATTACTGTAGAATCCATTGGTAGCTTTTTCAGTCTAACTCTGTCTCCAGTTTTGTTATCTGACCCCAATCTTGAGAATCCAATCACTCGGTCTACAATTACCAAATTCTTGTGTCAAGACTGAGATATCCCATGGTACCAAGGGAATGAATTGAAAGCTAAATATATGCACCCTCAGATATTCTGCTCCAACGCTTAACCTTGTGGACCAAATCGAGCTGATCTGACTGGATTCATGGTCATGGTTTTGTATTGTGTTACCACTGGAATCAAGCTGTGTCTGCCTACCTTGATTCTTCATCAATTAGCAAGTGTTGTCCACCAGTCCAAAGAAGTTCATTTGCCCTTTCCTCACATCATTCATGTGATATGTGATATAATCGGTATTCCTTAGACATACGATCCTGAGTGTCCTCTCAAGCATTTTAATAAGGTCAATATTCAAAAACTGGACCTTAAATTTCATCCCTATCCGAAAGATCAATCTGAGGAAGCTATTCATGAAGGCAGTGAGATGGGAGAAGGTGCAATGCCACCAAGAGGAGATCCTCTAGAGCCTCAACAAGTTTTAGCTCAGACCCAATGCTTCAAATTTCCTCAAGATAGGGTTGGGCCAACGCAATGTGGATTGGCTCGAATAGAAGATAAGCTGGAGAGACATAATGCACAGTTCTCGGCATTGGAGAAAATGGTGTCTAGCATACAACACACGGTCTAGCAACTCATTAATCTACTGACATGCCGTCGCGATGATACAACACTATCCTCCTCGGCTCCAGCACCTTAGAGTTGACAGCTCTCATGCCACTACATACATCGACTACTCATCTGCACGTACGACATGGATATCTTTTTAAATGTCTTGCGGTCTTGTGTATGTATGTGGTGGCTAGCTAACATGAAAAGTCTAACAGTTCTTTTTTGGTGTGGTTTATGGATATCCTCTGCATGAGGAAAATACTTGTATTTTTGTAAGCCCATGGTTGGGCTAAATATTTGGTTGTGTTGGTTTGGAATGGATGATGAAATGCTGCTAAGCTTAGGCAGTTTTTATTTTGGATATTTTTATTGATGTCTATTTTATAATTCATATATCTTTGCTGCCATAATTATCTGATCTCTATGAACTGCTGATATAAACTGTGACTTCTTTCCCCTACATATTCATTAATGGTTGTAAATTGGCTTGTGATTTCTGACATTTAAGGCTATGCTCTATTTTCTATTAAAATCACTACTCTCCTTTGACCTGGTATGCATAAATGGTTTTCATGCAAATAGTGATGTGGTTATCTTCTACACTCCTGTCTCTTCCTGATTATGCGTTTAGAGATGTCGTTCTCTGTTATGAATTGGAATATTTAGATCTCTATTGCCTCTCCCAGTCGTTTCAGGTACAACTTCAGTCAAATACTTCAGATTGGTATATTCTGACCTTTGTTAATGACTGACAAAAAGGGGGAGAACAAATCCCACCATAGAGGAAATTGTGTGTATCTATGTCTGGTGGTACAGGTGATAGGAGGAGCAGCGACAAGAAGATAGGGGGAGCATTTTTGTGAATCAAGATTGTATGTGAACTCCATAATATCTTTGTAAAATTGTGTAAAGAGTTATGTACACACAATTTAGGGGTGTTGGTCTAGCTGTTGTTCTAGGACTTCAGGTCTTTTATCATGTAATTTACAAAGGGGGAGATTGAAAGTGCCCTGGTTTACCAATTAGCATGAGTGTTGAGTCAGCCAGACAAGTGAGCCCCATAGGAAGATCTTTCAAGCGTTTGCCTCAACAGGATGTGTGCTCGAACTCGTCAAAGGTAAACCTAGCCTCACATCCCATGACCGAAAACACCAGGTATATAAAACCCTTAAAAATGGATAGAACAACTTAAGGTTTAAGGTGAGAAAGCTATTTTGCAAAATCAGGAAAATCTTTAAATTTTCTGCCTTTGTCGATTTATCGATAAGTGGTTCGATGAAATCGAACTCTGTTATCGATGTCCTTGAAACTCCCTCGATGTTATTGAAATGAGGACTTCAGATGTCCAGCAACCACAATGAATCCTGGATTGAATTATCGATGAATCGATGGGAGGTTCGATATCATCGAA
This sequence comes from Magnolia changhungtana, assembly GCA_030180095.1. Classification (NCBI taxonomy): domain Eukaryota; kingdom Viridiplantae; phylum Streptophyta; class Magnoliopsida; order Magnoliales; family Magnoliaceae; genus Magnolia; species Magnolia changhungtana. Next base: position 3,052,897 of record JASAUF010000320.1, read on the forward strand.
TTTCAAATCTCGAGTTCATCGAGACAACTTGATAAAATCGACATCTGATTAGTTTGTGTCCAATATGTAGTTAAGAAAAATCATGTGATTTTTGATATCTCGAAGAGAGCCTCGATATCCTTGAAATTCAAACCTCGATGATATCGACGGACCTTCGATGATATCGAATTGGGACATAAATCTAACCAGCAAGCTTTCAGGTAAATTCTTTCAAGTATCGAGGATCACTCGATGACATCGATATTCAAATATCGATCATATCGAGACCAGGTCGATGTCATCGAAAAAGGACACAAGTTGTCTAGCAAGCTTATAAGAAAATTCCTTGAAAAGATCGATGAATCGACACTGTTATCGATATCATCGACATTCAAAATCAGATGATATCGAGGGATACTCGATTATATCAAATACCTGTTAAGTTTCAAAGGCAAGATTGCTCTCATATTTTTCAAATGTCGAGGAATCGAACCATGCGTCGATGAAATCGGAGTTCGAAATTCGATGACATCGAAACATGTTCGATATCCTCGACCTGTTGGCAAAAAGGTTCAAAAGCGTTTAACAGATTGAGTTCGTGTCATTGAGCGGCAATTCAATGTTATTGAGAGTATACACTTGATGATATCGAAGCTTGCTCAATGATATCAAACTCTGTAAAAAATATGACTGTCTTATTTCTGTTGGAACTTTTTGCCTATTTAATGAGAGCTTGCTTTTGGTTATTAAGAGAGAAAATAGATAGAGCTTTTGAGTGTTTAATTCATATCACCTACCCTTAGCCTTTTTCTCTCATGGGAGTTCATCCTCCAATCCACTCTCATCATTGATATTCAATAGAGTGGATTGGGGAATGAACTTTTGCATTCAAGGATCCTCCATCTACCACCTTAATGGAAAATCATTGAGCTGGGATACCTTGAATGTATAGATGCTTGGAATCACTCAGTCTCTAAAATAGGAAAACATTTAATAGAGTAGGATTCTAACATAACCTTGACCCAACCCGTCGCTATACATTGGAGCATCATTTGTGTTGTGGTTCAAGGGAGCTAAAGATTCTTCATCATCAAAGGAGGAGATCTTCATCAACATACTAAATGGGGATCATCTACTTATTTGTAAGTCAACAGAATCCAGAGACCCTGCTGATAATTTCTTTTTATAGGATTCGGTCACAGGTGATTCTCACCCCTTTCAAGTCCTCATAGGAGGCCTCCAACAGGAGAGTACGTGGGGGTGCTGTGTGTTGACCCTTGCTCTGTGGAGAGTATAAACTTAGGTCCTTTGTGTAGGTCCTTGACCTGTGTGATCTAAAACCTAGGTGCTATGTGTTGACCTTTGCTTTTGTGTAGGGCATAGACTGTTAGGTTCCTTGTGTGGATCCTTGACCTGTGTGGCCTAAAATCTGGGTGCTGTGTGTTGATCCTTGCTCCTGTGTGGGGTATAAACTTGTGTCTTATGGAGATATGTTAGGTACCTTGTGTAGGTCCTAGAGTTAGCCTTGTGTAGGTTGTACTGGTTTGAGGTGAACCTAATTTGAAACCTTTGTTAGTAAGATCCGGTACACTCAAGGGTTGAGTGTGTCCTCCGGAAGTAGAGTAGACACATAGTCGAACCACTATAAAAGTGACTGTGTTTGGGATTGCTATTTACTTTTACGGTTTGTGTGATTTCTCTGAATGTTCTCATAATGCATGTTTACATGATTACGTAGAACTAATTAGAATAACATCTCACACACTGTCACATCCATCATGAACTATGTTATATATCTTGTTTATGTTTTGAATAGTCTTATGATTGGATCCTCAATTTGGCTTGGAAGCAATTAGAGTTACATTAAAGAAATCCTGCTATTTGCATATTAGTTCAGGATAGGGTTGATAGGTTTTAAATCATCATAAAATTCTAAAAAGTCTTATTCTCCCCCCTTTAGGACATCTTAGCATATTCCCACTTCAACTAAATCGGTCATTATAGTAATTTCAAAAGCTAGATGGACCCGATCACGGACTACCTCCCAAAGAACAAATTACCCGATGACAAGCTTGAGGCATGAAGAGTTTGGAGCAGAGTATCTCAGCACCCATGGTGGGGGATGTCCTTTATAAAAGAGGATTCTCCTTAACGTATTTGAGGTGTCTCTGACCCAATGAAGCCAAGTACGTCTTAAGGGAGATCAATGAAGAGGTCTGCGGTAATCATTTAGGCAGTAGAGCCCTCCCCTACAAAGTGATCCGACAAGGATATTTCTGACCGACCATCCAAAAAAGATGCCAAACGCTTTACGTAGAAATGCAACAAGTGTCATAGGTTCGCTACTTTACCTCGACAACCATTCGAGCAATTGACTCCCATGATCGGCCCTTGGCCATTTGCCCAACGGGGGATCAACATCATAGGGCCGTTGCAGGCTGACAAAGGCCAAACCAAGTTTGCCATGGAAGTAGTAGATTATTTCACCAAGTGGGCCGAGGCCGAGCCATTATCCAAAATCACAAAGTAGAAGATTACCGAGTTCGTCTGGAAAAACATCATCTGCAGATACAAGATCCCTCATACTATCATTTCGGATAATGGCAAATAGTTTGAAAATGCCCGATTTCGAGGTCTTTGTGAAAGGCTTGGGATTCGCCATGCCTTTTTATCACCCTGGCACCCCCAGGCCAATGGACAGGTGGATGCAGTGAATAAGATTATAAAGAACCACCTCAAAACTAAGCTTGAGAAATCCAAAGGGGCCTAGCCCGAGGAACTGCCACATGTCCTCTGGGCATATCGAACCACTACTCGGACCTCGACAGGGGAGACCCCCTTTTCCATAGTCTTTAGTGTTGAGGTCGTAGTGCCAGTTGAAATAGGACTTCCCACTACACGGATCGACTCTTATGATGAGAGACAGAATGTCGAGCAGATGGTGCTAAGTCTGGACCTGCTCGAGGAAGAGAGAAAGGATGGGCACATCTGAACATTGTAGCCCATCAACAACGAGTGCCCTGGTACTACAACTCCATAATCAAGGTACAAAGGTTTCAGGTGGGAGACTTGGTCCTTCACGAGACCTTTTAGAACACAAAGGAGCTCGGCTCAGGAACTTTAGGACCAAGTTGGGAAGGACCCTACAAAATAACGGGTACATCGCGACCAGGGGCATATTGACTTAAAGATATGGACAGATCTCCCTTGCCTCACCCGTGGAACGCCGAACACTTGAAGATCTACTACTCTTGAGGACTTGAGAAGTCCTCCGACCAAGAGTATGTCTTGTGGCTGATATACTTGATTGGAGTAACCCCCTCTTTAAAGAAAAAAAGAGGTGCTTGGGAAACTACCGTTTCATGTCTACATTTACGCATTCTACAATAAAAAAACTTCCCCCAATTCGGGGAAGAGAATCTCTTTTAATAATTTCTCGACCACCCAAACTATACGATTAGTTATAAGTTCTGCGTTGAAAGGACCTCCCCAGGTCAGGGGAGGAAAACTTCTCCCATAATCCTACTATGACATGAGCGACAAACTATGCGGACTTCCCTTAGTGTAAGGGAATAAAGTCCTCTAGCATGAATTCTATTGTGAAAGAGCTTCCCCAAATCAGGGGAAGAAATTTTCTTTCTCAAACTATTCAACCTATGCCGCCGATCAAAAGGACTTCCCTCAACAGAAGGGAAGAAAATCCTTAATGCTCGGCCTACTCCTACGTCAATTATCTTGAAATCAACCTATTAGTCGACCTACCTACTCGGTCTACTATATCTGATCTACTACGGTACCCCCGATCTACTAAAAGTATTCAGACAATACATAACAAAAATGGCAAAATTGATTCTTTCATTGATAAAAAATTGATTACAGAAGAAAGAAAAATAAAAACTAACTATAAGCTTAAAGAGGGTAGCAAGGGTAGTCTGCTCGGGGAGGTTGCTCGGCTTCATCAACATCCAGAGCTGGGTCTTGAGAAGCTCCTTCCTCTAAATCACCTAGGTCGAGCTTGGGGAACTTTCCCTTGACATTTTGAAGGCATTTCTCATAGCCACAAATATGGTATATCTCTACCTCGTTAGCTCGCTCCTTCGAGGCCTTGTACTGCTCCATCACTGCTGCCTGGATCGATGGGATAGATGCCTCATCCTTAGCCAACTTAGCGGCCGAATTATCCACAACATCGGCCCATTTAGCTGCCGAACTAGCCTTCACCTCGGCCAGCTCAGCCTCCAACCTTGCGGCCTTGGCCACTGCTTCAGCCCGCCCCCTTTCAGAAGAAGAGAGACGTGACCTCACCCCCTCTAGCTTAGCCATTATTGAGCCCTCCTTTCGTTAGGCCTCGTCTAACTGGATCTTCAGAGTAACCTGCTCCTCCTCAGATTTCTTCAAAGCTTATCGTAAGGCTTCGGCCTTAGTGGTCTTGGCGTGGAGCGTCACCTCCATGTTGAGACTAAAATATTGCATATTTAACCCTCCAATCACAATAGTTTTTCTAGAATTTAAGTGTTAATTTGATTTAATTATATATGTTTTTGTCATGCTAGGTGATTCGGAAGCCTATGATGAATACACACTTAAAAGGATGGATTTAGAGCTCAAAAGAAGATAATGGAGAATTGAAGATTTGGAAGTCATTAATGAAGAATTCACATGCCAAAGATCAAAGGAAACCAAGTGAGGAATGAAGAGAATCAAAGATTTGAAGTGAATAAAAATAATCTTGAAAATTGGTTAAAAAAATCATATTCTGAAATTCTGATCTAAAAAGAGAAGTCCTAAAATAATTTCAAAAATAGACTTCAGTCTGACCGAAATCATGCAAAACAATCCCACCGAAATCAACTTTGATCTAACCTAAATTTGATAGATACCGCATAAAAATTTCATATGCGACTTCGGTTTGACCGAAGGCGACTTGGGTGCGACCGAAGCATAACAAAAGAGTGTAATTCCAAGGTCGGTTTGCGAAATCTCCAAATCAATGTAAAAGTTAGAGTTCCACAACTATAAATAGGAGTCCTTAGGACATTCCAAAGCATCTTCTAGGATTTGGAAAGGGAGAGATTGCTTAGGTGGAGCGCCGATAATGTTCTTCTACTTTGATTTTTTCACGGGTTCTGGTAGATCTTTCTAGTTTTTCTCTTCTTTTTCTTCTAGGATGTTAGTCTTCTCATGCTAATGTCTTAGCTAAGACTAAGGGATGAAACCTATAGTTTATTTTGATGTTTATTTTGCTTTGATTCAAGTATATGTTGAACTTCCATTAAGTTTTAGTTTAAATAAATATAGACTTCCAATTTTCTATTATTTATTGTGACTAAAATTACAGTAGATGCTATGAAATCTTTTGATATGATATTATCAGCTTTAGAATTATGTGATCTGTAATAGTCGTTATTCACCATCGTCTATGGGCATGGTGGATGATTGAATTTCCTGCGATTATTGCAATTAGACGGATATTTGGAAACTAAACTAATGAAAAGTTCAGATTATGTTTTAATTGCTCCATCATCCGATTGGATATGATAGGACTTTAATTCCAATTAAGTTATCATTGAATCAAGTAAATTAAATATTGAGATTGCTATAAGTGGATTCTTAGATCCTTAGTCTTTTATCTTTATTAATTAAAACCTTTTTCTTCATCGTTGGACTAAAAACCCAAACAATCAAATTAGATTTAGATTAGTTCTAAACCGTATTCCCCATTCCTTGTGGATTTGACCTTATTCTCACCAAGTTATTACTACATCGCGACCCTGCATGTGGGGTTGTGAACACTCCACCTGCATGCACTCCTTAACGACTCACCTCCTCGATCGGTAGGCGGATAGGAGAGTGGGGGCGAACTAAAATAAAAATGACATGTCAGAAAATGTAGACAATTTACAAGTGGATGTAACTAGCTAAGGGGAGGAGGTCTACCTTATAATAAGTCGCGACAACGTTGCCCAAGAGAGTTAGTGGGTGAGTATCACCCTGGAGGTAGAGGGCCCGATTCCTCAGCCTCGCTAGCTCGCTGGCTTAAAGTATCACCCTCTTTGGCCTAAGCTTGGCTTGTAGGGGGTTGGAGCTCCTCAGCGGGGCGAACTTCATCGCGAGCCAGGGAAATTTCTAGATCTACTACCTCCAAAGCCATTGGTTGAGGAGGAATCGCAGAAGTAGGAGTGCCCTGAGCTCTCTCACCCATAGCAGCTCGCAAGCCCTTTAACGTTGGGCTTCGACCTTGCCTCCACAATTGTGGAGGACCCCACCCGCTTCGCTAGAGGTACAACAACTCTCTTCTTCATAGATGACTTCTTTTGGTCTATCTCGGCTTCAGAAAGGGGTCAGATTCTTTTTGATGGGCGAGGGAGGTCGGCCATTTCTACACAACGAAAGATCTTAAAATGGAGAGCTAACGATGTCCTAGAGGGAGGGTGAATAGGATAATGCCAAATAATTGAAATAAATACGGAATATGTAAAGATTACAAAAATCTCAATCGCTTGATTATTGAAACTTTGATTCCAAATAATTCGTAAGACAACCTTCACCTAAAATATTAGGTAGGACAACCTTATTTCACGAATGTCTTTAAAATCATTCTTTCAAACTAGCTAGAGTATATTAAAGGATTACAACATTCATCATATACGCCTTCCACTATATCTGCCTTAATGGAAATTGACATGGCAGAAGATGGAATACCGATCGCGACTCTTTTTAAAAAAATGTCTAATTCAAAAAATAGTCGATTACAAGAACACTATGTGGATTCAATGCTGAATGGTGGTCCGGTAACACCTTGCCCTAAAACAAATTATTTTCCAAATACCGCATCCTGCATCGCATTTTCACTTCCAACGTGTATCCTAAGGCAGGGAATAAGACTACTCTTACTCCTTTTATGCTTCGTGTTGTCCATGCTGTTGTCGTGGGTATACACATTTGTTTGCCTTCCTTGATTTGTTATGTCATTATTCAATTTCGTTTGCATCCTAAACATGGTTCGATTCAATTGGAGTTTGAGGATTAATGATCCTTCGATGCCTGCACCATCCTCATCAGAGTTGGAGTAACATACGTTTATTTTGCTTTGCATAAATATGTATGACAATATATTCTGATGGTTTGCTTGGATTTTTTAGTTTGTATGGATATTTTATACACTGTTTTATATAATGTTCACTACTTATTTTAATGCTCTATGCTACCCTGATGAGTGATATTCCTGATACTCATGATTTGTTATTTTACTCTGCTTTGATTTTACCCTACTATATCTTCCTTTGTGATCAACTTGTGACAAAAAGGGGGAGAAATCTCTATAGTGTGGGTGGATGGAATTTTATGTCATGGCATAGTATATGTTATATTTCTTAGGGGGAGTTACATGCTGCCAATTGATGTAACATCAGAAGAACACAGTTGGTTACAAGGATGATTGTTAAATCTAAACAGGGTAGCTTCAATCGCGTTGAATCTCGTGGATGATTATGATAACGAGTACATGTATGAATGATAGTGAATGTGTTGTGTATTTTGTCATGAAATTAACAAAGGGGGAGATTGTAAGTGCTTATATGTTTAACACACTTAAGGTTGTCAAATTTTGTAAGACAAAAGTGATACCAGACAGATCGCAAGAACTGCCAGATCACAACTACTCTACATATTTGAAGATTAACTCAAGATCGGCTTATCATCTCAAGAGAAGATTTGCCTGATTTCAAGTATAGTTGAACTCTATATTTGCTAAACAACAGGTGGTATAACCCTAGAAAGACCTTAGGTTAGGCTCTTTAAAAATTCATTCATTTCGGGTTATCTATAGTGTATTTGTTCTGGAGTTCGACCAACTTAACTTCCTCGACTAACCTAACTTCAAGTTCGGGCTAAAAATAAAAAACAGTTGAAAATTCAGCTAGCTCGAGTGAAGTTCGGGTTAAAATCTAGCAATGCAAACTTTTAGATTTCGCGAGAATTCAGCCAGCCGATTGGGGAATTAGGCCAGTTGAATTGGACATTCGGCTGGCCAAAATTCTCCTCGGGCTGGTCGAATTTTAGATAGATCTTATCTCGCGCAATCCAATAGCCGTTGGAACGAATCCAATGGAATTCGACCAGTCGAAGATATTCTTAGGCTAGCCGAATTTCCAATTTCTTTGGCTATAAATAGTGGCATTCTCTCATTCTAAATCACAATGAAAAATCACTTTAAACCTTTTGCAAGTGAGATAGAAGCTTAGGTCCTCAACAAGATAATTGTGTGGTATTTATAATTTCTTTTAAGCTTATTTAATTCCCTTTCTTAAGATCATTTCAATCTTATTTTAAAGAGTAATCTATACTCCTCTTGAGATATAAGAGTATTGAATCAGTAGCATTTAGGTTTCATTTATAAAATACTATAGAACCCTATACTCTTTCTTTTGAGCGAATAATGCCTCATATACAACAAGAAAAAGATTTCTACTACAAGCTTCTACTGCATCTTCTAATCTACGTTTGAAGATAAGTACATCATTTATTTTATTTCATTTTAGGTTTTTTCTGAGATAGCTTGTGAAAATCTCAGTGGGTTGATTTGTGGCCCATGAAAATCACAAAGTGAGTTTTCATTTGTGATTGCCTGAGAAAATCACAAAAGGGATTTTATTGTGGTGAGCTCGTGAAAATCACAAGGAACTGTATAGGTTGTTAAGGTAAACCTGTGAAAAACTTGTTATAGTGAAAGCCGAAATTATGAGGGTAATAATTTTGGGAGTGGAGTAGGTGTAGTTTTTTAAAGCACCAAACCACTATTCTTTTTTAAATCTAAGCCATTCCCTTGTAACTTATTGTGAATGCTTTATTCTTTTTGGTGGTGAATATTGTTTATTTCATTCTTATGGTGAATGCTGTAATTATTTTATCTTCTCTTAGTAGTTTGAAAGATTGATTTTAAAGACATTCATGAAATAAGGTTGACTTGCCTAATATTTTAGGTGAATGTTGTCTTATGAATGATTTAGAATTAAGGTTTCAATACTTGGGCAATTAAGATTTTGTATTCATTATATATTTTATTTCAATTATTTGGCATTGTCTTATTCACCTCCGCTCTAGGACATCGATAGGTCGCCTTTTCAGGATTCAAAGAAGCAGAACATGGAAACTATCCAGAAGCAGAGTAATGGAGAAATAGTTACAATAACCATCTGAACGTGAGAAGGATCCATAACCATTAGATTGAGGCTTATAAATAGAAGAATGCAAGAAGAATAACATGTCTCATACCAAACCAATCAAATCAAATTTATCTTTCAATTACCCTTGTCAACTTACATTCCTTAGTGCAATCAGTTACTTTTTCTATCTAGTAAATTACTTTTCTTAGTGCAACAATTTACTTTTCTCACTTGTCATTTACATTCCATAGCATAATCCGTAACGTTATCTAAGTAGTTGATAATTGTAGCTATAATCGGAGTCTAAACTTGCACACTGAACCTCATTGCATCATCGAAGGAGTATCCTTTAGAAGCTAATAGTGGCTGACTATAAGGAATACTCTCTCATTCTGTTTAGTCTTTATTAAAACGTCCTTTCATGTGGAAGGCAAAGGAGTAACCCATTATCAAAGGACAAACCCCACCCTATGACTATCGCCTGATATGTTTACAGATTGAGTGAGTGGATGAATAGGCAACTGATCTTCTCATACTTGGTCTTACTTTGGCGCTCAGGGTCATAGTTGTTTGGTTTGAATTGGAGCCACAATCCCAATTCTAGCATGCCCGTAACCACCCGTTCTGGGAAAAAAATGAGAGAATTTTTCTGGCACTCCCAACGGGACCCTGCTTAATTAATTACCTATTTGATTTGTACCAAAAATAAGAAGAATGAGCTGCACTTCTGGTGCCAAACTCGCAACATCGACTGCACTAACTCCTAGTGATGATGTGCAGGTCCAGGTGCCCTCAAAGGCATCTAATTTGAACACAAACTTGACTGGAAGTCAGGCTGGACCGTCTAACTCTCGAGCCATATATGCTCCTAGACGAGGTATCTATGGTGCTTTAAGATGTCCAAATGAGCCTTCAAATGGTGTAAGATTACAGAAGGGCCCAAATGATCAATTATGTATTCAAGCCGAAGGTACCAATCACCTCATGGCTAGTCAAACTGAGGCCATGCAATGGTTGCTGGCCATAATAATAGAACAGACGCAACCATTACCCCAACATAATGGTAACTCGGTTGGTAATGTGATTCCAATGCCACTTATGTCACCATCACAACGTAATCCACCATTGACTCCTGTCCTGGAGATTAGGAACGCGCTACCTCCTATGGAAGTTAGGTGACCTGAACGGGAAGTTAGGGATTTTACACCTGACAATAGAAACCAAGGGCCACCAGTTGGATTCAATCCGCAGCAGGGCTTCAGGTTTTATGATAATCTCAATCGATTCGGCTCAAACTAGCCGCCAGTCGGAGAGCCTCAACGAGTCGATCGGGAGCAAATTATACAGCTCGTTTAGGAGGTTGCCAGCCAAGTGTTGGGCCACAATACTATTCATATGTATCACAAATCATACCCTGAGTGGGTATATCAACAACATCCATTGCTGAGGAATTATAAACCGGATTTTGCTCTATTTTCTGGTGAACACAGTTAATCGACTATCGAACATGTCGGCCGATTTACAATACAATGTGGTGAATTAGCCAATAATGATTGCTATAAATTAAAACTATTCGGTTACTCCTTAACCGCTGTAGCATTTACCCAGTATTCAAACTTGCTATTAGATTCAATACATACTTGGCAAGAGCTGGAAGAGAAGTTCCATGCTCAATTCTTTTCCAAAAATAGGAAAATAACTATGGCTGATCTCATGAGTTTCCGACAATTGCAGGGAGAATGGTGTGAAAGTTATATTTTGCGGTTTAAGCGAGCGAAGAGCCACTGCAAAGTGGTCATGACTGAGGCTGAGTTCGTGCAACTTGCATAAGATGGCTTAGATTTCAAACTTTGCAAGAAATTTATTGGCATGAAATTTACAGATCTATATGATTTGACTAAAAAAGTTTCTCCCTATGAGGAACTCATACAGGAAGGAGCCAGGCGAGCTAATTCATTGATGAGATGGTATTACAATGACCCTAACTATGAAATTGCAATTGCCGAGGTAGTGGTTAAAAAGCCATTAGTTTGTTTAGCATTAGTCAAAGTGGAGTCGGCCGCCCCAACTACGCAAAAGGCTCAAAAAGTATATACATTTAATATCACCTGAGCGGAGTCGGCCGCCCCAACTACCAATATATAAGTAAATATGGTCACGACCGATCTCAGGATCCATCCAAGGTCGAAGATCGATCTCAATTTGAGTAATTCATGGGAGAAGGCCGGTCAACAAAGGCAGAGATACCGTTGGGTTCCTCATCCTCATAATGATCGACCGACCGTTACCGGTGATAGACAACAAAACTCTCAGATTTGCGGTTGATGTGAGTGAGAAATCATGTCACCATCAAGGAACCCTCCCGAAAGGGGAAGGGGATACCGTGACGGTATTCATGGTGGACAACAACCAATGAATCCAGCCTATGTTCGCCACTCACATTGGGGCCTCCCTTGACAAGAACAGTCAAGCCTCAAAACACGCGGTAAGGGGTGTGGAAACAATTGTTCACCTGAAGTTTTTAATAGTGCCAAAAAGTATGATGAAAACTCAAAAGCGTCGATGGCAGAGACAGAGAGCAGCGACAAAGAGAGAAGAAGAAAGTGGAGGAACTTTCTCCCAGCCAAGCGCTGAACTTCCTCGTCCATTTTGGAGAACTCCCAGGATAGATGAGCTACTGGCGGTGAATACGGTCAAAGTCATCATACCAATTGAAGCACGGAATACTACCGATCTTCCATGGTTGAAAGATTTTAAAAAGAAGATAGTGGTGGTAACCTGTCTGATTATTTAAGTGAAGATTGTTTCTCGGCAAAAGAATGGTTGGTCAATGAATTCTTGTCGACCACGAATGTAGAAAAACATACGCCAATGACTGAATTCTCAGCCGAACCTATGATAGAAGAACTCCCTGGCCAGATTGATAAAATTGAATTTGAAACACTAGGTGGGCAAGGTTTAAGTGGTGAAATTGTGTTTGGTTCATTATCTCCTGTAACATTCCATTGTAATATGGTCTTGACACTGCCGAATAGCTTTCAGGCATAGCCCACGCAACCAAACACAATGCCTGGGGATGTGGAAGAACATTCCCCTCCGATAATCATCCATGCTTCCTTGTCATTTGAGGAATGAGAAAGAAGTGAAGCCAGCACTGAGAAAACACTGCACATTGACACAGTCACTGTAACAGCTGATGGTGCGTCTGAAAAAGTAATTATCGATAAGCGTACCCGTAACACCCTGTACTTTTCAGTACTCGGGTGTTACCATGTAACCTAACTTAATATAAATACCAACTTAACTTACTTGAACATTCACGTTCATTACAGTTTAAATCCGACCGTTGAATTGGTGGGAATCAATAGTTGACTGTGAAGTCACTAGGTATGGCCCACCTAAGCTTTGGATCTGCTTGGTTTTTTGGTTAGGGCCCTGATGATGATCCCCGAACTGAATGGATTGGAATGGAATGGAATCATATGAGATCTAACCGTTAGTTCAATAGAAAATACCATTTTATCACACAAATCGAGTTATGGGGCCCACCCGAGTCATGGATCTGCCTCTGCCTTGGTTAGACAATGTAAAAAGAACCTGATGGATGGCATGGATTTGTTCACACACCTTGGTGGACCTCATTTTGGGGTGGTGCATGAGCACAGTTCACGTGCACCAGCGGTACACTGGATTGCACCTCCAATCAAACTCGGGTTGACCTGACTTTTCCAAACAAAGGAGTTTTCCTCCGTTTGTTGTTCCCGCCAACGGGATCTCAAATGAATGAGCAACTCTCATTTTCGATCAGCTTTGGCCTACCAGGATCATCGATTCGGATGATCTGAACCGTTCATCGTGATTGGATGGAGGTTCTGACCTAACCCTGACCTTACCTGCAGGTTGGAGCACGTGTGTACATCCACAAACTCTGACACCAGTCAAGAACTGCATGCGGCACTTTCCAAAACAGAGAAACTTCCATTTCTTCTTTCCACGAGGGCTATCCGAGGCAGCAACCCGCCTTTGATCCCGACCTTTGATTAGGGGAGCATCCTAACCCTCCATTGCATCGTGGAATGAAAAGTCTTCTGTGGCTTGACGAATGAAGAAAGGATACCTACGACTTCGGGCTACGCAAGCTGGCTCGATCTGAGCCTTCTGCCCAAGCGTCATCGATGATCACCCACGCTATGACAATCTCAAATCTAGCAGTAGGGCAGCTGATACCTCGAGAAAAAACCTCCCTTGCACGATAAGCGGCGGAATATCTCACGAGAGGTCCCACTCGGATAAAGTGTGATGAGATTACTGGAGCCCACAAAGCTCAGAGGACACATCTGATCCATCCAGAGGGCTTGGATCACCATCTTAGGCCATGGGTAAAAACACACCATGAGAGGCGGCTTCATCTTCTCCGTCTAGCTGAAAAATCCACCGTGATGAAGTGGGCCCCATTTTTAGATCGAATGCATTCGTGCGATGGGCCACGGTGATGGAAATCCATCCCACGTGTCAGATTGCCCCCATGTAGACAAAAAACAAAGAGGAGGACAAGTGCGACCATCCCATCCTAGCCATTCGCAGCTACAGAAGGAAACAGTCTAGAGCGAGTCTCGACCTATAAAAAAGTTGCCTCCTTCTCGGGATTACAGCCAAGGGTTGCTGGGAAGGGAGAGATAAAATAGGAGAGAAAATTGTGGGGAGTTGGCATCAGAGTGGAACTACACTACAGTCCGCTGGCCAGACAAACTCGGGCTGAGTCGGGGTGCGACTGGGATCTCCAGGAGAGAAAGGAGGAGAGAAAGGAGAGAAAATAGGAGAGGAAAGAGGGAGAGAAAATCGAGTATCTAGTGTCGCACCACGCCAGACCATCCGATCGTCCGAGTTAAGCTCGAACTTGGGGCGAGTTGGGGTGGCTAGCAGCCCCGGTTTTGGGAAAACACAGAGAGACAGAGAGGGCGAGTGAGCCCGAAGTTCAACAAGACTCGACTTGGTTCAAACTCGAGTCAACTTACTAACTCCCCCGGCAAGCTGCTGTTATGGGTTATTGAGTGGCTGAGTGGACTCAGCCAGCCCTACAACGTGGGGTGTGCTGCACCGAGTCTATGTAGCCCATGCCCTCCGCTCACGCTGGAAAGACCTCAGAATCAGTTCGGCTCTATCCGCTGGTCATCCTTCAGCTGGCGAGTCGAAGCAGGTTGGTTTGGTTGCAAGGGAGCATCTGTTACACCTAGTGGCCAAGTCATAACACTAATCCGGTGGGTGTGATTTAAGTTCCGGATTGTTGATGACTGAACCATCTTTAGGACAGACTGCTGGGACAACTGAGTCGACCCACCTTAAATCATAAGAGTTGACTCATAATCATCGAGTCCTTGGTTGCTTCAGGGACAAACTCAGCCAGTGGATCAACAATGTTCACCAACTTCCCAACCTAGATCCTAACACAAAAGCCGTTTGTGAAGTAATTCATTCAAACCAAATCCAAATCAACTGAGTCGACTCAGTTCAGAGTCAACACAGTAACAATTATGATAAGCCATGATTTAAAACAATCTTAGTTCATTGGCAAGGTGTAAGGCCTTAATCTGACCCTATAAATTCATGGTTTAGGGTAGGATTCGATCCTAAGAGGCATAGACATCTTCCGGCAACGATATTAAGCAAATTAAACCATAAGGTGATGATTTCTTCCTCTTGAGCTTTCCACTTTTAAATTAGCTTAAGTGATAGTTTCTATTTTAAATTTCAACTGATAATTGATGCCTTTAATTCATGATTACTTGTGCTAGTTAATGATCCTGATTCTGAGGAAAACCCCACTTATCCTATGTGAACACCTGTATGTTGTACTTATATGCTCAACATTTATCCTAAGTGAACACCTGTATGTTGTACTTATATGCTCAACATTTATCCTAAGTGAACACCTGTATGTTGTACTTATATACATTCTCGTGCTTGTGGACTACTTGTAGGCTGCTTGTGGAACTTGAATTGCTACATCATCAGTGGAAAATCCCACTTATATATGTATATCCAGACTTGGGATGTAACTTAATTGAATGTTATTATAATGGACCCTCGACCTAGTGGCTACTTTGAATAATGGGTTAAATAAAATATTGATGTGGGCTTACCATCCATGGATTTTGTGCTTACATATATTTTGGTGACAATCTTTCTTTTATTGCATCAATTTGATACTTGCCCTTTATCAATTTGATACTTGCCCTTTGTGGCTTTAACTGATTTTTCCCTATATGGTTTTGATTTGATAGTTGCCCGATGTGGCTTCGATTTGCTATTTGCCCTACATGGCTTTGACTTGATATTTGTGCTAAGAGGCTTGATAAATCATTTTTATATAACCATGTGATTGTAAGTTCCACTTGTTAAGCTATGATTGACCATTAGTCGAGGAGGTTACCATTAAACATCCTAATGTTGGAGTCTCTTGAGCCGGGGATGGTGATATGGGACATTATGCCGAGCTGTCGACCTATGCTGGGTGATGAGCCCCCATAATGACCTTTGAGCTTTCTTAAATTGGCTGGTTGTAATTAGAATAATAATGGTTGGGCTAATCATGCATTCATGGCATATGGGTCACTGGTCACTACGCACCTACGAGATGTACTTTCACTAGTGACTGGCCATGGGCCACTACGCACGCACAATATGCACTTTCACTGGTGGTTGGCTTCTTTTTGTGAGCGTGGTCACAGGTCATTATGTATGTACCATATGTACTTTCACTGGTGATTGACCACGGGTCACTACGCACGTACGAGATGTACTTTCGCTGATAACTGGCCACTGGTCACTACGCACATACGAGGAGTACTTTCGCTGGTGACTGGTCATGGGCCACTACGCACGTACGAGATGTACTTTCGCTGGTGACTGGCCACAGGGTTTTACCCGAAAGCCAACTGGATGAGCATCCCCAATTGATGTGTGTTGAGTGTCAAATATTACATATTTCCCCCTATTTATATCTTAGTTTTATGAACATGATAATGCTTAATGGGTATATTTTATACATGTTTGTATTGCAAGGTGAATCTGAGAGGTTGGATGGAAAAGAATATTAAAAGCATGGATTTGATGCTCAAGAATCATCAAGGCAAGGGATGGATCTTAGGAGACCAAGATCAAAGATTTCAAGACCCCAAGATTCAAAGAAACCAAGTGGAGAAGGAAAGAAATCGAAAGTACAAAGTGCATAAATTCACAGAATTTGAACTTCACTGTCTATGTCATCGACCGCCGGTCGATAACATCGAAGAATTACAGGAAATCAAGTTTGGTTGTTCGACAAATTGGATGCAGTTCTCAATGACATCGAAACCCTGTTCGATTGCTCGAAGACCTGCTCGATGACATTGAAGGCAGTTCGATGACATCAAGATTTTAGGAGTAACTCGCTGGAACACTCTGGACACATTCTCGATTGATCGAACACCCTTCGATGACATTGAAGGTATGTTCGTTGACATGAAGAGCTACGCAGTGCGAAAGGAATTACGTAGTATGAAAAGGTGCGACTTCCAGATTCAAGTTCGCTGGATAACATCGAAGGCTGTTCGATGATATCGAAGGCGTTATGCGGAGTGTGTAAATTTGAGGTAGTTTTCAAAGACGGTAAGACAAAGGCTATAAATATGGGCTCTTTGAGGAGTTCTAAACATGAATTAGGTTTTAAGAAGCATAGCCAAAGGGTAGAGCAACCTCCGAAGAGTTTTTCTTCCCTCCTTATTTATTTTTAATGCTTTCTTTTAGGGTTTTAGATCCAATCATGTCCACGGTTGGCCAAATCTCTTAGCTAGAGCTAAGAGGTGAAGTTTGTAGCATGTTGGGATGGTTTTCTTGCTTTGATTCTTGTTCTTGTTGAACGTTATTGATTTTCAGTTTGAATTTAAGGAATATTTTTATTTTTCTATAATTTATTGCGACTCAAATTATAATAGATGTTGTGATAGCTTTGAATATCTTCTTTTCTTATTTTGAGCTTGTGAGATTGGTAAATCCTGTTATTCACTATCATCTCTTGGGCATGGTAGGATGATGGACTCCCTTCCAATCATTATAATACTCTATCATGGGTGGCTAGGTCAATGAAAAATTCAAATTTGGTTTAATTACTTCATCTTTCAATTGGATAGGATAGGACTCCAATTCCAATTGTGTTACTTAAATCAAAGTGAGGTAGCATCTTGATAGCTACAAGTGGATCCTAAGCACCCTAGTTCCCACCTTTCAATTGATAGTTTTAATCAACACCATTCACAATTACTCTCTTTTATTTCAGATTTAGGTTTAGATCTTCTTCTAGTTCTAGTTAGAGTTATTTTCAGAATACGTATAAGTTTAGTCCTTGTGGATTTGACCTTGGTCTCACCGAGTTATTACTACATCACGACCATATACTTGGGGTCGTGAACGATGTGCATATTGAGACTCAAACATTGTATATTTAACCCTTCAATTACATTGTATATTTAATTGATAATTTGATTTAAGTATACACATTTTGTCATAAGGGGTGATTCGAAAGCTTATGATGAATACGCGCTTAAAATGATGGATTTAGAGCTCAAAAGAAGTGTTGGAGCATAATATTTGGTTAAGGAATAAAGCTTCAAGAAGAAGAATTGCAGAAAGAAATAGAGCATAGAAGTGAAGATAAGATGAGTTGCACGGGTCATAAGTTACGTGGGTCATGAGTTGCACGGGACCCAAGTTGCGCAGTCCGTACAACTCACCATAGTTGCGCCGGGTCGTGTTACCTTTGCTGGATATGCTGAGTCAGGGGTCCATGGCATGAGATTCGAGGGCTTACACGTGCGGAAGCCTGTAAATACCCCCTACCCCCTCATTTGCCGGATTGGATGTTCAGAAGACTAGTGCTTGTGATAGGTATTGGAGATGGAGAGAAGGAGAGGGAGTGCAGAGTGCGCGGGCCCGCGCAACTCATGAAGGAGTTGCGCGGGTATTCTTTGAGGCAACTATGTTGCATTTTCTCAGGTCCTCAGGACGTTTCAGATGTTCTAAAGGGATCCAGGCACTCCTTTATCATGTCAACGAGGGACAAAGTACACGGAAAGCCCTCACGACTCATCTCCCCTGGAGACATGACTGATATGAGTCGAAATACTGCTGAAATTTATCTTTGAGCCCATTCGATACTTGTACTTTTGCATTTTCTCGAAATTCTATCCTGGAATCAGATGATCAAAAGGATGTAATGAACTCAGAATGAATAAATTTGATGCTTATTCTCTTAGTCCTTTCTATTTGTCATTATTGAGTGAGATAATTCCCCAAATTAAATGATTTTTATTTCTGGTTGAAACAAAATGGTGACTCCACTGGGGATTATCTTATTAATATTGACTTAAGAATGACTTAGAGATTGGCGTCCTATAAGGCGCCAAAATGGAGACTCTTAGCGAGAACATCCTTCCTTTCATCTCTGGGATAGAATATGTTTGTAAACGAATACTAATTAATATCGCATATACTCTCGGATAGAGAAAATTACAAAAGACATACGTACTCAAGCTCTAGATTTCAATAAACATGACAACATTAGCAAGATAAGCGATTTTCTACTTCATACCGATTGGATTTGTAGTCAAGTTTGCCCCTGACCAACCTCATTTGATTATCGCCAGTGATTATCGTCGATGATTATCGCTAATGATTATTGTCGATGATTATCGCCAATGATTATCACCAATGATTATCGCCATTACCAATCACAAATGATTATTATTGAAGCGCCAGTGGCTATCGTCAAATTGCCAAAAGCTGTCATTACTATTATCATGATACTGATGTAAGGCCATTTTATTATTTAAATTTATCAAAATTAATAACACCGCCAAGCTGATATACCATTTTAACCATAAGATTTTGTTGACTATCATCAACAAGCGCGATATATTAATTTTGATTCGTTATCCTAGCGAGGCCGGTTCATCATTTACTGCAGCAGAATGAGCTTACAAAGCCAAATACAAGGGTCGCAATAGTAATGACGATCTATCACATATGACAGCGAGAAAGACGTCGCTATGAAGCTAAATACGCATAAGGCTTATCATTATTGGCGATGGTGATATGACAAAACTATACGGGTAGCAGTGTTGCCCGTGGCCTTCAAAAACCTAGAAAGAGCATCACGTGCACCCATGCAGGCAGTAACCTATGCCTTCTGTATAGCTTCAAGCAGCGTCACGTGGGCGGCTAGAGACCGTCCCCTCGTGAATGGGTCTGACCTTACAGACGAAGAAAAAGTGAGTCTCTGTAGCAAGATGACTCCTTAGATCCCTAGTTTGAATTCAATAGTAACGCGTGAGGACAGGTCTTTGAAGCAAGACGACCCCTCATTGATGGACTGGCGGCCTTGGATTTGGTACCTCACGGTAGCCTTATGCGCTTCGCGAACTCTAGAGAGTTACTGTGGCCAACCCTGTGTGTAAATCCTATTGAGTTCATTGCCCCAGTAGCTTCACTAGGCCCCTCTGATAGATCGTGGTTTGTGAACTCAAGCCCCGCAAACTCTAGAGAGTTACAATGACCATTCGTGTAAGACCAACTCCAACTACTTATGAGCCTAAACTATGATTGCTCCAACTACTTACGGGCCTAAACTGTGTGTGCAACCAACTGAAACTGGAACTTAGCACCACCCATGCGAGATAACACCATATAGGCAACATTGTATTGATGACAAAAGAAGATGACATGCTAATAAAAAGACGCTACTATAGAAAAGCATGATTGGAAGAACTGATTGTTCATGACATTCATTCATAACACTCATGAGTTATCAAAATTTGTTCATGACATCAAGAAAAGAAGAAGAGAAAGAAGCACGAAAATAATTTAATAGCAAATATCAAAAGAAATTCTATATGTCCTTTGACATTCCTAGTGCAAGCATGTATCGTCGTAGATCATCTTTTAACTGAACCTCAGTAGCCGCATTTTCAACTTCAGCATCAACGATAAGCTTGATCTAATTAGGAGCGTCAATCAGCTCTTGTTCCAAAGAAATCATTGCCTCCTCTCCTTTCGAAATCTCCAATTGCTCAAGACTAGCTTTCTGCCTGTTGACTTCAATATTGGCTTCAAGTTTGCTAATTCTCAAATCCGCTTCACGTTGCTCGGCTTCTAAGTCCAAAATTTACTAAATGAGGATCGCAATCTTTTCAGTAATAGCTGTTGAAGAACGCTTAGAAGCCTTTACCTGCTCTTCCAGAGAGTGAAATTCTTTGTCGTAGCTGGAGATTGTCATCATCGCCCTCAAGACTTTCTCTTTAAGCTGTGACAATTCTTGCTTGCGGGCGAGGATTTCAGGAGCAATGGTCATATTCTGAGCATCCCTTAGTTTGCGAAAAGTCTCACAAAAATGGGAAAGAGACTCGCGTAAAGGAGATATATTGATCTTGGCAATTCGTGCTGCATTCTCCAAAGATGATGAAAAGGGCGAGCTCTCAGCCCTAAAGGGGGGGGGGGGGGGGTGAATAGGACTATGCCAAATAAAAATTACATGAGGAAAATAAATGCAAATAACTGAAATAAATAGCAACCTCAAATGCACTAGTCTTTAGAGGTTGATACAAATGTTGTTTTAAGGATAACCTTACACTAAAAACCAAGGTTTATGGTAAGACAACCTGATTTTTAGAACTTCGGTAAGTATCAAAAACTCAAACTAATACAAAGGTAAAAGAAACAAATCTAGCTATTACAACATTCACCACAAGTACATAAAAGAGATATAAGCATTCACACACAAATATCAAATGCAACATCCACCACAACTCCAAGAATTATAGTGGTTCGGTGTGTATACCAACTATTCACAAACAGCCACATCTACTGCACTCCTAATATCCACAACCCACGTGGTATTTGAAAAGGCCAAGCTAAGAGTCCTGGGCGGGGGGGGGGGGTGAATAGGACTTTGCCAAATTAAAAAATTAAATGTGGAATTAAATAGATAAAAATAAAGATAACATTAAACAATCCCACAAAGCAGAAATGAATAACAACCTTAAATGTACAAGTATTGAGAGGTTGATACCAATGTTGTTCTAAGGACAACCTTACACCAAAAACCAATGACTTATGGTAGGACAACCTAATTCCTAAAAAGTTCTGTGTATTAAAATCTTAAACTGATACAGAGGAATAAAGAATAAAAATAGCAAAGAAAATTAACTAAGCTATTATAATATTCCCACGATTGCATAAAAAGGATTACAACATTCTCACAAAGGCTTAAAAAGAAATTACAACATTCATACGAAGCCACAATCAATCATCCACCACAAGACCTGAAATTATAGTGGTTCGCTTATGTGTATACCAACTGTTTAGAAAAATAGCCACACAACTACTCCACTCCCAATATCCTCACACAGTGGATATTGGTGTTCACTATGAAATAGGTTTTTCAAGGTTCACCTAAAACCTTTACAATTGTGTCTTTCAAGTGAGCTTACACAATTAAAAGACCCCACTCTCTGAGTTTTCTGGATCACCTCAGACAAACCAAAAAGAATGAGAGATTTTTCCTGGCACAACCTTAAAAACCAAAAAAGATTTACAAAAATGTAAATATACTTATCTGGATATTCTCCTTTGATGAAGCCCGGTAGAACCAATTTGAAGTAGATGTTCAATGTAGATATTCAATATCTACACTCACTTATGAAAAAGTTCTAAGTTCTAAATGATTTTTAGATTAAATCAACTTGGGCTTGCTTGATTTGATTTCGATTCCAAGAAATGTAAAAACTTAAATCCCTTCTTCAAATAAGATTGGAATATAGAACTCAAAATCAAATACAAAAAGCTAAATTAAAGAGAATATTAAATGAGCACTAAATAGCTTAAGAATATCACAAACTTATCTCTCAGAGTGGTGTCTTGATTTTGCTTGAATTGAATGAAAAACTTTGAAAATCGTGCTCTATTTACAAGTGCAGAAACCGTTCATTTGACTGGCCCAGAGGACAGCTTGACTGGTCGAAGGACTAACAAGAATTCAAAAAAATAAATAAAAAATGGGCGCGATAAGATAAGACCATTCCACAGCTAGTCGAGTGGCCTGCACGACTGGTCAAACCCTGCTCTCGACTGGTCGTGTGAGACCCAATTTGGTTGCTGGACTTTGAGTCGACGCTTGGACCAGTCGAGCACATTCACTCGGCCGGGTCGGCAGTCTCAGGGATGGTCGAGGTCCAACAAAAAATCTCAAAAATTAGTAACAAACCTTGGACTGGTTGAGGAAATTCTTGGAGTGGTCGAGCAATACTAGGGCTAGTCGAACATAGGCTAAGACTAGTCGAGAAAAAGCCTATAGAAGTATATAATGACCCAATTTAAGTATACAATCAATATGACCTAACCTATGGTCAATCTAGGGTCATACATACCTTATAAGTGATATTTGAACATTGAATCATCATTCGCTTCGTTTGATAGTTAATCTTGAAGTACTTGAATCTTGACATCTTAAAGTGTTTTGAAGCTTGAACTTGAAGTACTTTGAAGATTGAACTTGAAGTTCTTTGAAGCTTGCCATCTCGAAGTGCTTTGAAGCTTGAACTTGAAGTGCTTGTGACTTGTATCTCACCTTGAGCTTTGAGTTCCAAAACAAAGCACTTTATCTTGACATAGTTGTAGCTTTGAAACCTTGAACTATCACTTGATGTTGTACTTGAACTTGTGAATCTCTTATTCTTGCATTTGAAATTCTTGAGGTAAAGACCTTTGTTATTGTACATGAATTTCATGATCTTTAATATGTAGATGAGCTACACAAGATACAGATTCCAAGAGTTTTTGGCACTACAAAATTTGACAATCATAGGAACTAGATAGAATATCATTTACAATCTCCCCCTTTGTCAAATTCGTGACAAAATAAAATATATAAAATAAGATAAGCATAATATGTACAATAAAGAATCATGCACCAGTTACAACCTGGTCAAAGAATCATGCACCAGTTACAACATGGTCAAATCAATATTCATCAAAACTCCCCCTTAATACCTTACTGCATAGAATCCAAGAGGAGAATTGAATTGAAAAAATTGCTACCTCCTATCACTTAACCACATTCTTCACAATTTCACATTCATTCATATCAGAATAAATTCTCCCCCTTTTGTCACAATATGACAAAAGAAAGAAAATATAAATGAGAGAGGTAAGGTTAAGATAACATAGAGACAAGATATAGGCAAGATAACCAGTTAAACATGTCCACAAATAAAAAGAAAACATGTCCAAGTACATAAAAACAAGAGAAATTCAAGTCTAAAAGTTATTACATATCAGATATTCAAAGCTTATCTGAACCAGAAGGAGTAGGTATGGTAGGATCAATTTGATGAAGTCCCTTGTTAATGTGACTAAGATATTTGCGCATATATTTAAATTGCATTTCTTAGGACACATGCATACCTTCAACCTTTTCCTCAAGTGAGCGCAAACGTGCATCATAATTAGATGGCTGATAATCAGGATCACCAGCAGAATTAGATTCAATATCATCAAAGAGGTCATCCATATTGGCATCATTTGGAGGCAAATCACCTTCCTCTACATTTGCTTCTGCAGCTCCACTAGCATCCACACTAACTTGGCCTGGGGGCAACTTCAAATTCATCTTGTTAATGTTAGAGTTGTTAAAGAGTAGATGATGAATGAGAGCTTCTCCAACAGGCATAGCCACTAAACTATGGGTGGCTAAAATATTCATAAGATAAGTAAAGGGTATGTTACTTGACCTGGGTGGAGACGGAACTGAATCATGATATAACAAATAAGAGAAAGAAGACACACAGGGACTTCAGAAATGATAGAATAAAGAATACAAACCATGAATGTAGTAAGCTTGGTTTAATTACCAGATCGAGGATAAACATTTGAAATGAAAATCCTATGAAGAATTCTGCATCTGGGTAACATAAACTTGGAAGCAAGTGCATTTCCAGTACTCCATTCCGCATCCATATTACATAAATCTCTAGTGAGCATACACTTCTCAGATTCAAAAGGTTTTGCCATGAGAGAACTAATGAGAATACCATCATCATCGACAGGTATATCCATTAACCCAGAAATAGGATGACGGTCCACATTAACTGGACCTTCTCTGGTCGTAATTTTAAATGTCAGATTCTCAAAAGAGAAGTCACTAATGCAAGCATACATAGACTGTGCAATAGAGCAGTATGCCGGTTCACCCCAATGTAATATGTTATCCCATCCTATAGACTGAAGGAGAGGAACAACATCAAACGGTGCCAAATGATCAGGATTAACAGTTCGTTCTACTATCACATTATACAAGCGAATATCCCGCACGAACTCGGGATCTTCCTCGAGCGACCGAAGGTGGTGCATTGTGATAGGAGCCGAACGAGATGAAAAGGGACCACGAGATCTTTTCTTCTTGGTTCTACCCTCCATTGCAATAAAGAAATTAAGGAATAAAGAGATTGCAAAATAGGCAAGAAGGGTTTCTACTAGATCGGATTTTTTGATAGAAAACTCCTAAAACAATCACAAAGCATGAATAAACCATATAAATGAATAAAAGGAAGTGTTAAGGACTTGAATCTAGAAGAAAATAAAAAATAATGCACTAACCATGGAGGAATCGAAGATGGGTTTGACCGGTCGTGGTAGGGCTCGTTAGAGAAGAAGACCCAAATGAAGGGAAAAGTGATTTTCCCCAAATAAATGGTCAAACTTGAGATTCACGACCGGTCGAGTACATACTCGACCGGTCGACGTCATCCAGTTGAGTTTGTACTGATCGTCGTAAAGACTTTGAAAATTTGTAATTTTACATAAATTTTGAATTCTAAAAATTTTAAAATAAAAATATATACATTATAATATACAGACACAAATCATCAGTTCATATTTCACATACCAAGATCAAATTTCAATTTTGTAAACTTATTTTTGTCCAGCGGTTTTGTGAATATGTCTGCAAGTTGAGTATCGGTCGGAATATATTCCAAAGAAATTATCTTGTCTTCCACCAGTTCATGAATATAATGATATCTAATGTCAATATGCTTGGTTCGTGAATGTTGAATTGGATTTTTAAAGATATTAATTGCGCTTGAATTATCACAATATAAAACTATGGACTCTTGCACAATTTCGTAATCGCTTAGCATTCTTTTCATCCACACAAGCTGAGTATATGCATGACCCGCAGCAATATATTCAGCCTTAGTTATGGAGAGCGATACAAAACTTTATTTCTTACTTAGCCAAGAAACTAAATAGTTACCGACATAGAAACAACCACCACTGGTTGATTTACGATCATCAATGTTACCAGCTCAATCAGCATTCGTGTAACCAACTAATTGCACACTAGTATCATATGGATACCAGAGACTAAGATTAGCTGAACTAATGACATATCGCAAAATGCGCTTAACAGCTATCAGATGTGACTCTCTAGGGTCAGATTGATATCTAGCACAAATTCCTATGCTAAATGCAATATCAGGTCGGCTCACAGTTAAATAAAGTAAACTTCCTATCATACTGCGATACAACTTAGGATTCACACTCTTACTTGTTGAATCCTTAGAGAGTTTTAGAGTAGTACTCATTGGAGTATCAAAATTTTTCCCACTCTCAAATCTGAATTTTTTAACTAAGTTCAGAGCATATTTGGTTTGAAAGATAAAGAAACCATCAGGTAGCTGTTTAACTTGCAACCCTAGAAAATAGTTTAGTTCTCCAACCATGCTCATTTTAAATTTAGACTTCATAAGATTTGTAAACTCAACAGTCATGTTAGCACAAGTAGATCCATAGATAATATCATCAACATAGATTTACACTATTAGTATGTGATCATTATGTTTCTTTACAAACAATGTCTTATCAACACTTCCCATTATAAAGTTATGATATAGTGAAAACTTAGTCAACTTTTCGTACCATGCCCTGGGAGCTTGTTTCAAACCATAGAGTGCCTTTTCAGGCGGTAGACATGATTAACATGCTTTAGATCTTCGAAATCTGTTGGTTGTTCAACATACACTTCTTCATGTAAATCGCCGCTTAAAAATACACTCTTTACATCCATTTGATATATTTTGAATTTTTTAAAGCACGTAATGAATATAACTAGTCTGATAGATTCAAGACGAGTTACTGGGGCAAAGGTCTCATCATCATCAATGCCTTTTATTTGAGTGTACCCTTGTACAACTAGCTTAGCCTTATTTTTAATAATATTACCAAGTTCATCAAACTTATTTTTAAAAATCCATTTTGTTTCGATAATATGTTTATCTTTTGGTCTTAGAACTAAATACCAAGCATCATTTCTTACAAATTGATTAAGCTCTTCTTGCATCGCTACAATCTAGTTTTCATCAGTATGAGCTTCTTTTACGTTAGCCAGTTTTATCTAAGATGTAAAACACACATAGTTACACATATCTTCAAGTTGTTTATGATTGCGCACACCAGTGAGAGGGTTTCCAAGGATTTAATTAGAAGGATGGTCTTTAACTGTCCTCAGTTCAGTATTACTTTGACTTAATGAAGAGTCTGTTTATCAATTAAAAGAACTTCATCATTTTCTGAACTTGAGATAGGTGTATTCAAGTGATCGTCTATAAGCACATTAATTGACCCTTGAATTACACCAGTCCTCTTGTTAAGAACCCGATACACTCGACTATTCAGAGAATACCCTAAAAATATCCCTTCATCACTTTTGGTGTCAAATTTACCCAGATTTTCTCGGTCACATAAGATGCAGCTCTTGTTGCCCAAAACTCGAAAGTATTTGACAGTAGGCTTCTTATCAAACCACATTTCATAAGCCGTTTTACTATTTGATTTTCTAGTATAAACGCGGTTAATTATATAACAAGTAGTATTTACGGCTTTAGCCCAAAGATTTTTAGGAAGCTTCATACTATTTAGCATTGCATTTGCCATTTCTTGAAGCACTTTATTTTTCCTTTCCACTATACCATTTTGTTGTGGAGTTTTGGGCACAGAAAATTCATGTGATATTCCCCGATCGTTGCAAAATTTCTCAAAACTGCTATTTTTAAATTCAGAACCATGATCACTACGGATCTTAGAGACTTGTGATTCTTTTTCCGTTTGGATACGTTTAAGTACCCTCTTTACTTCATCGAGAGTTTCTGATTTCTCTCTTAAGAAGATTACCCAAGTGTACCTAGTAAAATCATTAACAATTACCAGAATATACTTCTTGCCACCTCGACTCTCCATTCTAGTTGGTCCAATGACATCCATGTGGAGAAGTTCGAGTGGTTTAGATGTGGCATTGAAGTTCACCTTTTTGTGAGTACTCCTGGTTTGTTTACCAATCTGGCACTCGCCATATATTTTTTCTACTTTCTGTATTTTGGGTAGACCTCTTACCAACTCTCTTTTGCTTAATCTATACAAGTTGCGGTAGTGTACATGCTTATGCCATAATTCGGTCTCATCGGTTTGTACCATGTAACACGATATATTAGATGAGATTGAATCACAAACAATGTAGCAGTTTTTCAGAAGTTCTGCAACCAGTTAATATTACAGAACTATTTTTATTTAAAATTTCACACCATTGGTTAGTAAATTTTACACTATGATATTATAGCATATTTGAGAGATGCTTAATAAATTATGTTTTAACCCTTCTACATATAAAACATTCTCAAATAGAGGGAGGTTAAAGAGTTGAACCGTACCTTGGCTAACAATTTTGCTGTTGCTACCATCACCGAATGTGATTGAACC
The DNA here is from genome assembly GCA_030180095.1 of Magnolia changhungtana. Classification (NCBI taxonomy): domain Eukaryota; kingdom Viridiplantae; phylum Streptophyta; class Magnoliopsida; order Magnoliales; family Magnoliaceae; genus Magnolia; species Magnolia changhungtana. The sequence continues at coordinate 3,080,880 of JASAUF010000320.1, forward strand.
ATTAGTCATGTCTTTAAGATTGGTGAACAAACCTTTCTCACCTGTCATATGTTTGGAGCAACCACTCTCTAGGTACCACTTTGAATGACTCGAAGCTTTGAAAGCGGTGTGGGCAACCAAACAAGTAACCTTAGGGACCCATTTCATTATAGTTTTGGGTTTATGAGTGCAGTTGGTCTTCTTATGTTTGTAGTTGTTATAAGTTTGACCACCGAGTTGGATTTTAAGAGCTCCTTAAGTAAGTCAACAATTTTCTCAGCTAAAGGATTACGATTCTGATTTTTATAGTTGATATGGTTGTTTTTAGGTTTTATGGTTTGAAAAGTTTTAGTAATTTTAGAATAACTTTGATTCAGACTTTTCCCTTTTGAGTTAGAAGACTTCCCTTTCACAAATTTGGGTGGAGTATTTTTATGTTTGGGAGAAATACTTTTATCGTAGCCTAATCCAGATCGATCACCACATTTTTTGGATCTGGTAAAAGTTTTTCTAATTTAGGATCACCTTGGGCATACCTCCATGTGTCTTTTAAACTCAAAAGCGAAGAGACTTTTAGTTTTAGCTTTTCATTTTCAGATTTTAAGTTTTCAACTTGGGAGGTTTTGAAATCTAAGTTGCACTTAGTTTTTTCAAAGCAATATGAAATGTGTGATTTTTCTAAGACTATATTATCAACATTTTCTTTTAGTTTTGAAAACTTTTCTTTCTGAAGTTTTAGTTTTACAGCAATTTTGCAACTTTCCTTATATAGGGCATCATAAGCATCTTGAAGATCTTCTTCATTTTCATGATCACTATTCAGATTTTCTTCACTAGTTGAATCATCATTATCTGAAAATGTGAACTTGGCTAGAGTCATTAAGGCTTTAACATCATTAGCCGAATCGGTATCAGAATCTTCTGACTTAGAAGAGACTTCAGAGCAAGAAGAATCATCCCATGTAGCCAACATACTTTTCTTTTTAGACTTGTCCTTCTTAGGACATTTGTTTGCTAGATGCTCATATTCATGGCAGTTGTAGCATTAGCTGTCTTTTAAAGATTTTCAAGTTTTAGATCTAGTTCTTTTCTTTTCAGTAGGTTTTTGTAAATCTACCCTCTTTTTACTTTTGAAAATCTTGTAAAACTTTTTAGTTAAAAGAGCCATATCATCTTTAAAAGTTTCTAAATCAAAATTATTACAATTTTCTTAAGAAATAATTTTGGAAGACTTAAAGGCGATGGATTTACCATTAGAAGCTTTAAAGTTTAACTCGTATGTTTGTAAAGAACCAACCAATTATTCTACCCTCATATTATCCGTATCACGAAGTTCCTGTATCGCAATCACCTTTGAATTGAACTGTTCAGGCCATTGGTTGTCTTTTAAAGATTTTCAAGTTTTAGATCTAGTTCTTTTCTTTTCAGTAGGTTTTTGTTAATCTACCCTCTTTTTACTTTTGAAAATCTTGTAAAACTTTTTAGTTAAAAGAGCCATATCATCTTTAGAAGTTTCTAAATCAAAATTATTACAATTTTCTTAAGAAATAATTTTGGAAGACTTAAGGGTGATGGATTTACCATTAGAAGCTTTAAAGTTTAACTCGTAGGTTTGTAAAGAACCAACCAATTCTTCTGCCCTCATATTATCCGTATCACGAAGTTCCTGGATCGCAATCACCTTTGAATTAAACTGTTCAGGCAATGAGAGCAGTATCTTTGCACAGACTTACCTTTCTGGGATCCTATCACCAAGACCCCACATAGAGTTGACAATGTCATTCAATCTTGTATAGAAGTCCATGAAAGTTTCACTTTCTTCCATTTGTATTTCCTCAAATTTGGTTGTGAGGATTTGGACTTTAGATTTCTTGTCAATTGTTGTACCCTCGTGTGTCATTTTCAAGATATCCCAGGCTTGCTTTACAGTATCACAGGATATAACTCTCTTGAATTCATCCGGTGATAATGCATAAGTAATTACATTTAAAGCCTTTGCATTGGCACTACTCTCACTTTTCTTAAGAGTGGTCCAAGAAAAGTAAGGTGTGACTTTTATAGTTTTAGATCCATCAGAACCAGTCACTTCAGTGGTAGGAGGGGTCCAATTGGTCACTATAGCTTACCACACGCTCTCATCCATGGATTTTAAGAAAATCCTCATTCTGGCTTTCCAATAGGCATAATTGGAGCCATCAAAAGGTGGAGCCTAGTGACTGAAAGGCTATCAAAATTTGACATCTTAAAATGCTCAGATCGATTAGCTTAGAAAATTAATCTAAAAAAAATTAAAGCGAGCTATTAGGCTCTGATGCCACTTGAAAAGGCCGAGCTATAAGTCCTAGAGGGGGGGAGGGGGGTGAATAAGACTATGTCAAATTAAAAAATTAAATGCAGAATTAAACAAATAAAAATAAAGATAGCATTAAACAATCCCACAAAGCAGAAATGAATAACAACCTCAAATGTACAAGTATTAAGAGGTTGATATAAATATTATTCTAAGGACAACCTTACACCAAAAACCAATGGCTTATGGTAGGACAACCTGATTCCTAGAAAGGTCTGTGTACAAAATCTCAAACTGATGCAGAGGAATAAAGAATAAAAATAACAAAGAAAATTAATTAATCTATTACAACATTCCCACACTTGCATAAAAAGGATTATAACGTTCTCACAAAGGCTTAAAAAGAAATTACAACATTCACACAAAGCCACAATCAATCATCCACCACAAGACCTGAAATTATAGTGGTTTGCTTGTGTGTACACCAACTATTTAGAAAAATAGCCACACAACTACTCCACTCCCAATATCCTCACATAGTGGATATTGGCGTTCACTATGAAATAGGTTTTTCAAGGTTCACGTAAAACCTTCACAATTGTGTCTTTCAAGTGGGCTTACACAATTCAAAAACCCCATACTCCGAGTTTTCTGAATCACCTCAGATAAACCAAAAAGAATGAGAGATTTTTCCTGGCACAACCTTAAAAACCAAAAAAGATTTATAGAAATGTAAATATATTTATCTGGATATTCTCCTTTGATGAAGCCTGTAAAACCAATTCGAAGTAGATGTTCAACGTATATGTTCAATGTCCACACTCACTTATGAAAGGGTTCTAAGTTTTAAATGATTTTTAGATTAAATCAACTTGGGCTTGCTTAATTTGATTTTGATTCAAAGAAATGGGAAAACTTAAATCCCTTCTTCAAATAAGATTGGAATATAGAACTTAAAATTAAATACAAAAAGCTAAATTAAAGAGAATATTAAATGAGCACTAAATAGCTTAAGAATATCACAAACTTATCTCTCAGAGTGGTGTCTTGATTTTGCTTGAATTTAATGAAAAACTCTGAAAATCGTGCTCTATTTATAAGTGCAGAAACTGTTCATTCGACTGGCCCAGAGGACAGCTCGATTGGTCGAAGGACCAACTAGAATTCAAAAAAAAAAAAACTGGTGCGATAAGATAAGACCGTTCCACGACTGGTCGAGTGGCCTGCACGACCGATCGAACCCTGCTCTCGACTGGTCGTGTGGGACCCAATTTAGTTGTTGGACTTTGAGTCGAGCTTGCTCGACTGGTCAAGCAGTTTCCAGGACTGGTCAAGGGTCCAACAAAAAATTCTGAAAATTATTAACAAACCTTGGACTGGTCGAGGAAATTCTTGGAGTGGTCGAGCCAGTACTAGGACTAGTTAAACATAGGCTAAGACTAGTCGAGAAAAAGCCTATAGAAGTATATAGTGACCCAATTTAAGTATGCAATCAATATGACCTAACCTATGGTCAATCTAGGGTCATACATACCTTATAAGTGATATTTGAACATTGAATCATCATTCGCTTCGGTTGATAGTTGATCTTGAAGTACTTGAAGCTTGACATCTTGAAGTGCTTTGAAGTTTGAACTTGAAGTGCTTGTGACTTGTTTCTCACCTTAAGCTTTGAGTTCCAAAACAAAGCACTTTGTCTTGACATAGTTGTAGCTTTGAAACCTTGAACTATCACTTGATGTTATACTTGAACTTATGAATCTATTGTTGTTTTATTTGAAGTTCTTGAGGTAAAGACCTTTGTTATTGTACATGAATTTCATGATCTTGAATATGTAGATGAGCTACATAAGATACAGATTCCAAGAGGTTTTGGTACTACAAAATTTGACAATCATAGGAACTAGATAGAATAACATTTACAGTATTGGTTTTCACTATGAAAGAATGTTTTCCAAGGTTCACCTTAAAGCATTTACGGATGTGTTTTTCAATTGGGCTTACACCATAAAAAACCCCACATTGAGATTTTCCTAATTGATCATAGTCAAAACTAAAAAGGAAATTTTTCTGGTTGAATCTCTCAAACCAAATACAAAAAATTGTAAAAATACTAATATGAAGATTCTTCTTCGATGTAGCTGGTAGAATCGCTTTTTTGTAGATGTAGATGTTCAAAGTTCTATCTCACAAATAAAAGGGTTCTAGGTTGTAACGCCCAGGATTTCGAGGGTCGAGAAAAGCTCTACTCCCGAGATCCAGCACATCACTTATGCAACATGGATGATGATGTTCAGATTTCGTCCATATAAATGAGTTAAACATGAGTGGGATTATACCAAACAACATATCATACTTTGGATACAATTAAATTAAGAAAGCGAAAGTCTAAAGCATATATATTTAAATATGTAAGTGTTTCACAACCTCCAATGTGAGGCCCATATCCTAGCCTGTACTATTCCGTAGGCTTCCGCGGTCCTCCGGTTGAATTCCAGCGACCCGTGATCTGTTATCGACAGTCGCACGCAACCTTGAGTCATTTCCCGTATTCCAGAGTCGGCTTAACCCGATACTTGTACCCTAGCGACAGCGCCGTCGCCGCGGTTTCAATTCTGCGTATTACACGTCGAGGCGATACCCAGGCCAGGAGATATAGGCCTGCGTTCTATTTGAGGATAAACGCCATGGGTTGCAAGCCCTAGAAAACATCATATCAATCCCATCAATCACATCAATCAAGTACACATCACTCTTATCACTCATACCCATCCCCAAGTACAACCACCCCCCTTAAAGTTAATTATCTCTCTCTTACACAAGTACTCCCATCACTCACTCACCCATCACTCACATCTCTCACCTATCACCTCTCTCTCTCTCTCATTTCTCTCTCTTTCTCCCAAGCTCCATGGGAAAGAGTAGTGCGTCCCACCTTTCTACCACCCGATCCCACCATCCTAAGCCCATCTCAATCGTTGATATTATCCCTTTGGGACTCTATCATGCATTGACGGAAGAAGGAAGAGGAGATCCAAAGGTGGATGATTTTATCGTTTGATTTTGTGATATGAGGGCACACATATGGTGGGACCCATTTTGATGTATGCATTATTTATGAAATAGCGGTGAAGACCGCTTGAGTTGAAGAAGGGATATGCCAATATGTCCTAGAGGGGGGTGAATAGGACTTTTAAAAGTTTTTTATAATTTATTTAAAATCCTATCACACTAATCCTAACAACAGACATATATTAGGATTACTCAAAAATAACTCTACTGGCTTCCAAGCCCGGTAGAGGATCCAATCACAAACTATGAAAGAAGTAAACAATATATAAACTAGTTTATGATGGATATAATTATGTAAGTGTGTGAGGTGCGATCTCAGATATATGGATATGGAAGCATTGACATAGAACACACACATAGAAGAATAGCAATCGCAAACACAGTCATTTTTATAGTGGTTCAACTACTTGTCTACTCCACTCCCGGCTGCCACACTCAGCCCTTGAGTGTACCAGATTTCACTAAGAAGGTTTCACAGGGTTCACCTCAAACCTAAGGTTTTAAATTAGGTTCACCTTCAACCTCTACACAGAGGTTTCTACTCGGTTTACCTCTAACCCTGGAGTTTTACTGGTTCACTCCTAACCAGATGTTTATGCTCTCCATAGAGCAAGGGTCCACACAATGCACCCAGATGTTTATGCTCTCCACAGAGCAAGGGTCCACACAATGCACCCACCACGTACACTCTCGCCGGAGGCCTCCTTGAGGACTTCAAAGGGTGAGAACCACTTAAGACCCAATCCTAGAAAGGAATGATCACAAGTGTCCTCTGGACTCTAGATACTTACAGATAAGTTGATGAGTCCCATTCAGCACAATGCCGAAGATCTCCTCCTTGTTGACGAAGAGTCTTCTGCTCCCTTGATCCACAACACAAGATAATATACCTATACTAGGCTTCGGGTTGGGTCAAGGTGAAGATGGAATCCTACTCTCAAAATATTTTCCTATCAGGAATGTAGAATGATTCCAATCTTATGCATTTAAGGCATCCCAGCTTAATGATTTGCCATGAAGGTAGTAGCTGGAGGATCCTTGAATGCGAAAGTTCATTCCCCAATCCACTCTATGGAATGTCAATGGTGAGGGTGGATTGGAGGATGAACTCCCTTGAGAGAAAGGGCTTTAGATATAGGATATAATTTAAAACACTCAAAAGCTCTCTCTTCTTTCTCTCGCAGCAACAAAAGACAAGTCTGAAATGGCCAAGCTACATGTCCTAAAGGGGGGGTGAATAGGACTATGCCAAATTAAATTAAAATAGCGGAATAAACAATAAAGAGATAGCCTTACAAAAATAAATCAATTCACAATGCTGAAATAAACTCAACCTCAATTAACAAGTATTGAGAGGTTGATACAAATTCAGTTCTAAGGATAACCTTACACCATAAAAACCAAAGGTTTATGGCAGGACAACCTTATTTCTAGAATGTCCTTTGTATCAAGAACTCAATAAAAATAAATAGCAAGGAATTGAAATAGATTGCTGAAATTTAAATCTAACTTATTACAACATTCCCCACACTTGCTTGAAATGTAAATATTTACAACATTCACAACCACACATACACTCCACAGCTTTGAATGATAAAAGGTAAAAGATTAAGCAATCATTCAATCCACAAGACAAAGAATTATAGTGGTTCTCCTGTGTGTTCACCAACTGTTAAACAACAACCACACAGAATGCTATTCCACTCCTAATATCCTCACACAGGGGATATTAGCGTTCACTATCAAAATAGGTTTCACAGGTTCACCTTAAACCTTCACAATTGTATCTTTTTAACTTGGGCTTACACAATCCAAAAACCACTCTTTCTAAGTTTTCTGGCTCTCCTCGGATAACCACACAAATGGAATTTTTCTGGCGAATCCCAAACAAAAACCAAAAGAATGAAAATTTTACAGAATTATAAAATACCTGGATTTCTCCTCTTGTAGCAGCTCGGAAGAACCAATCGGAGTAGAAGTACTAATATGGAAGTTCAATGTCTAATACTCACTTTAAAATGGTTCTAAGTTTTAATTGATTTTAAGTTTAATCAACTTAGGGCTAGCTGTATTTGATTTTGATTCCAAGAAGAAGGAATTCAGAATTTCCCATTTTTCTAATTAGATTGGAATGCAAATCAAAATCAAATAACAATAAGCTAACAAAAGGAAATAGAATTAAGCACAATGTAGCTTAAAAAATAAACATAAACTTATCTCAGAGTGGAGTCTTGAATTCACTTAATTTTTAATCAATAATTCTGAAATTCATGTGCTATTTATAGCTGCAGAAATTCCTCTTTGACTGGTCCTAGGGTCACCATGACTGGTCAAAGGATAAACTGATTTTTGAATTTTTGAGTGTGATCGGATCAAACCGTTGTACGACTGGTCGTATGCAGTCCACACTGGTCGAAGGCAGTCCACGATCGGTTGAGACCCCTCTACGACTAGTCGTGCGACACTTGATTTAATGGCTGGAGTTTGAGTCGTAGCTTTACGACTGGTCAAAGGTCGAGTTGAGACCATCCCACGACCGGTCGAGTAGACTCCAGGACTGGTCGCAGCCGAACGAAAAAATCTGATAAATTGCAACAACTCTAGGACTGGTCCTGGAATTTCTTAGACTGGTCGAACCAGTACTAGAACTGGTCGAACAAGGTCTAGGACTAGTCTTAGAATAGACCAAATTCATGTATTAATATTCAAATGAATTATGTAGCCAAAGTGACCTATCCTAAGGTCAATCTAAGGTTTATCATACCTGAGACATAAAGTATGGACATTGAAAACTTCATTTGCTTAGACTTTGGTCATTACGAAGCTTGAGTTCTTCTTGATGCAGCTTGACTACTTCACAAGCTTTGAAATCATTGTCATTTTGAGTTGCACTAGAGTCCCAAACTATACTTGAGTCTTGATCTTGAATACACGTGAACTTGAGCTTGAGTCTTCAACTTGAACTCTTCTTTAATATCTTCTATATTGTAGCTTGAACTAGCTTGAAGAATTCTTCTTCTTGACCTTCTTGACTTCAATTGTTAACATGGTGTCTCGAACAAATTTATCAAGATATAAACACAAGACACATACATAGGTTTTGACACACAAAATTTGACAACCAAAGAGGAATCAAACTATAGCACTTACAATCTCCCCCTTTGTCAAATTTGTGACAAAACATACTTCAACAAGAGAAGCACAACATGTATATTAACGAATTATGCACCAGTTGTCATACAGCATACAACCTCATGACCTCATGCACAACCACTTAACTTCCCTTGAGTATAACTCCCCCTTAGTATAACTCCCCCTTAGTAGTACACTTCAACCATCCCATTCACATCATCAATCCAATTATAATCCATAGAAAATTCTCAAATTTCTCCCCCCTTTTGTCAAAATATGATAAAGGAAGAAACACAAATATGATTTGAAAGACAGTAAAGTAATGATCAAGTCATAAAGATAGAAAGATTGAAAGTTAAGAATACAGAACATAGCATAAGGAGTTATAAAGTCAAGTCAGATAGAGTCTAAAACAACCAGAGAAAGTAAGGAGTATTATCGTTATTACAGACCAAAGATTAAAATCTCAATCCGATCCAGAAGAAGGAGTAGGTATGGCAGGATCAATTTGATGAAGGCCTTTTTGTAAACGCCTAAAATACTTGTGCATACTTTTAAATTCTCGATTGTGGCCAACATTCATATTTTGTACCTTCTCCTCTAATGCACTTAGTCGAGCATTGAAATCAAATGGCACAAAGTCAGGATCATTCCTAGAGTCAGAATCCATATTGATATCATCTGGAGGAAGATCATCACCTTCTTCATCATTCCCAGCCTCAGCAGCAGCTCCACCTTCTTCATCATTTTGTTTATGTTGGAGTTGTTGAATATTAGGTGTTGGATAGGAGCCTCTCCGACGGGCATAGCGACTAACATATTAGTGGCTAACACATTCATCAGGTACCCAAATGGAATATCACTATGACTAGGATGAATACGGAATTAAATAATAGAGGAACAAATCAAAGAGGGCAAACAGACATTAACACCAGTAATGATTGAGTACAAAATACGAACCATAAGCAGAGTCAACTCAGTCTTGTTTCCAAAGTGGGGATACAGATTAGATGTGAAGATACAATGTAAAACTTTGTATCTAGGTAACAGATATCTAGATTTGAGGGCATTCCCATTTTCAGTCCATGGTGCATCCATGTTACACAACGCTCTAGTATAAACACGTTTTTCCGATTCTGACACTTTCTCAGTAAGTGTACTATGATGAATACCATCATCATTTATTGGTATGTCCATAAGGCTTGAAATTAAATGTCGATCAATAGGAAAAGGCCCTTCTCTAGTAGCAATAGTAAAAGTCAGTTGCTTAGTAGAGAATTCAGTTATGCATGCAACCATGGCCTGTGTTATGGACTGGTATGCCGACCCGCCCCAGCATAAAATGTTGTCCCATCCTACAGATTGAAGGAGAGGAAGGAGACTGAAGAGCGATATGATTTAGATCAAAGACTTTTTCAATAATCACATTACGCATACGCAAATCTCATACAAATGGTGGATCATCTTCAGGAGCCCTGAGATGACGTCTAGTGATAACATTCGATCTAGAAGAAGAAGCATCTCTAGGATTTTTCTTTTTACCTCTAGAGTCTATTTTCTTGAAGAAATCTAAGAAATTTCAAGAAAACAAAGATGGGTTTTTCTAGATTCGGCAAATGAGGAAGAAAAACCCAACAACTTGAAGAAAGAGTTGAAATAGACAACTACAATCAAGAAATTGAAGAGAAAAGACTATGAATCTTTAAGAATAACAAACCAAATGTTCTAACCTTGTTGAATCGAACAGTGGGGTCCAACTAGTCATAGCTCGGCTCGTTGGAGAGAGGAATGAAATGAAGAAGTGGTTTTTCCCCAAATAAAGGAAATCAGCATGCGACACGACTGGTCGTGGGACGTCCTCGATCAGTCGTGCCATGACTGGTCGAGCACGTCCTCGACTAGTCGTGTACCAGAAAAATAAATAAACATGCATTTTTCAAGAAATTTTGAAATATAAACTAATAAGGTATTTACAATATGATACAGAGATGCACGCTCAATCATTTTAAATTGCACATACCGAGATCGAATTTCAACTTATTAAACTTGCTTTTGTCGAGTGGTTTAGCGAAAATGTCAGCAAGTTGAGTCTCGTTGGAATATATTCTAAAGATATTTATTTTTCTTCACCAATTCACGGAATAATGAAATCTAATGTCAATGTGCTTAGTTCGTGAATGTTGGATTGGGTTTTTCGAAATATTTATCGCACTGAAATTATCACATTATAAAACCATCGAGTCCTGTGCGATTCCATAATCACTCAACATACGTTTCATCCAAACCAGCTGAGTACATGCATTTCCAGCTGCAATGTATTCAGCCTCAGCAGTTGAGAGTGATATGGAACTTTTCTTCTTGCTAAACCAAGAAACCAAGCAGTTTCCAATGTAAAAACAACAACCACTGGTTGATTTTCTATCATCGATATTACCTGCCCAATCAGCATTTGAATACCCAGCTAATTGAAGACTAGTATCATAAGGATACCAAAGACCCAAATTAACTGAACTTGCGACATATCGAATAATTGCTTAATAACAGTTAAGTGAGATTCTTTAGGATTAGACTGATATCTAGCACAGATTCCAATACTTAAAGCAATATCAGGTCTACTTGCCGTTAAGTAAAGCAAACTGCCTATCATGCTACGATACAATTTAGGATCTACATCTTTGCTTGTAGAGTCTTTTGAGAGTCTTAGAGTTGTACTCATAGGAGTATCAAAATTCTTACCATTCTCAAATTCGAACTTCTTAATCAAGTTCAAAGCATATTTAGATTGTGAAATAAAAATTCCATCAGACTGCTGTTTACTTGCAATCCTAAGAAATAATTTAATTCCCCAACCAAGCTCATTTCAAACTTAGATTTCATCAAATCTGCAAACTCAACAGTCATGTTAGTACAAGTTGATCCATAAATAATATCATCAACATAGATCTGAACCATTAAGATATCATCGTTATGTTTCTTAACAAAAAGCGTCTTATCGACACTACCCATTTGAAAATTATGACTTAGTAAAAACTTAATCAATTTTTCGTACCATGCCCTGGGAGCTTGTTTCAAAGCACAGAGAGCTTTTTTAAGGTGGTATACATGATTAGTAAACTTAGGGTCCTCAAACTCTGTAGGTTGTTCAACATATACCTCTTCATGTAAATCACCATTTAAAAAGGCACTCTTTACATCCATTTGATAAATTTTAAACTTTCTAAAGCATGCAATGGATATAAAAAGTCGAATTGATTCAAGGCAAGCAACTGGAACAAAGGTTTCATCGTAATCAATACCTTCTATTTGAATGTACCCTTGTACAACCAGTCTTGCCTTATTTCGAATTATATTTTCAAGTTCATCAGACTTATTTTTGAAAATCCACTTAGTTCCTATAATGTGTTTATCTTTAGGTCTAGGAACAAGATACCAAACATCATTTCAAACAAATTGATTAAGTTCTTCCTGCATCGCTACTATCCAGTTTTCATCAGAAAGTGTTTCTTTTACGTTTACCGGTTTAATCTGGGATGTAAAGCATATGTAATTACATATATCTTCTAGTTGTCTTTGAGTGTGCACACTAGTGAGAGGGTTTCCAAGAATTTGATCAGTTGGATGATCTTTAACAGTCCTTAATTAAGAATTAATTTCACTTGATGAAGTATCTGGTTCTTTAATTACATGAACTTCATCTTTATCTGAACTAGGTGCAGGTGTATTCAGGTGATCATCAATGACCACATTAATAGATTCTTGAATCACACCGGTCCTGTTGTTCAATACACGATATGCACGACTGTGTAAAGAATATCATAAAAAGATTCCTTCGTCATTCTTTATGTCAAACTTTCCCAGATTTTCATAGTCACACAAAATATAACACTTGCTGCCAAAAACTCAAAAGTGTTTGACAGTCGGCTTCTTATCGAACCACATTTCATAAGCCATTTTATTATTGGATTTACAAGTATAGACACGGTTAATAATGTAGCAGGCGGTATTTACTGCTTCAACCCATAAATTTCTAGGGAGCTTCATGCTATTCAACATAACATTTTCCATTTCTTGGAGCACTCTATTTTTCCTTTCCACAATACCATTTTGTTGTAAAGTTTTGGGCGCAGAGAATTTATGTGATATTCCCTGATTGCTACAGAATTTCTCAAAACCACTATTTTCAAACTTGGATCCATGATCACTTCGGATTTTACTGACTTGAGAACATTTTTCAGTTTGGATCCGTTTGATAATCTTTTTCACTTCATCAAGGGTTTCTGATTTGTCCCTTAAAAATGAAACCCAGGTGAATCTTGTAAAATCATTTACAATAACCAAGATGTATTTTTTGCCACCTCGACTTTCTGTTCTAGTTAGTCCTATAAGATCCATGTGGAGAAGCTCGAGTGGTCTTAATGTGGTATTGGAGTTCACCTTTTTGTGAGAGCTCCTAGTTTGTTTACCATACTAACATTCAACACATATCTTGTCTACTTTTTGAATCTTAGGTAGACCTTGAATAAGTTCTCCTTTGCTTAATCTGTATAAATTTCGGTAGTGTACATGTCCAAGGCATTTATGCCACAATTTTGTCTCATCGGTATGGACCATGTAGCACTTTTCATTAGATGAGCTACCATTGCTTACTATATAGCAGTTTTCAGAAGTTCTGCGACTAGTTAATATTACAGAACCCTTTTTGTCTATAACTCACAACCTTGGTTGGAAAATTTTACACTATGGTTGTTGTCGCATATTTGAGATATGCTTAACAGGTTGTGTTTTAATCCCTCAACATATAAAACATTCTCAAATAAGGGAAGATTATAGAGTTGAACCGTACCTTGGCCAATAATCTTGCAGTTGCTACCATCACCAAATGTGACTGACCCATCAGTCATATCTTTTAGATCGGTGAATAAAGCCTTGTCACCTATTATATGCCTGGAACATCCATTGTCTAGGTACCACTTTGAATGACTTGTTGCTTTGAAAGCAGTGTGGGCAACCAAGCAGACAACTTTAAGTACCCTTTCATAACTGTTTTGGGTTTAGGAACATAGTTAGTCTTTTTCTGGATGTAGTTGTAAGAATGACCTATAGAGTTAGTTTTTAAGAGCTCCTTGAGTAAATCAACTATTTTTTCAGCAAGTGGGTTTCTGTTATAATTTTTGAAGTTGACATAACTGCTTTTAGGCTTTTGAAAAGTTTTTGTAGTTTTAGCAAAACCCTGAATAGTATTTTTCTCTTTTGAGTTGGAGGACTCTCCTTTCACAAACTTAGGAGTACTCTTCTGTTTATGAGGTATATTCTTATCATATCCCAACCCAGATCTATCGCCACATTTTTTAGATCCAGATAAGAGTTTTTCTAACTTTGGATCTCCTTGGGCATATCTCCATGTATCCTTCAAACTCAGAAGAGAAGATACTTCATTCTTGAGTTTCTCAATTTTGATTTGATTTTCAATCAGGGAGGTTTTGAATTCCAAATCACATTTTGATTTTTCAAAACTATCTGAAATTTGGGATTTTTCTAAAACAAGTGAGTCGAAGCATTCTTTGAGTTTAAAAAACTTTTCTTTTTGAAGTTTAAGCTTCACAGCAATTTTACAACTTTCCTTGTATAAAGCATTGTAAGCATCTTGAAGATCTTCTTCATTTTCATGATCACTATTCAAATTTTCTTCACTAGTTGAATTATAGGGATCTGAAAAAGTGAATTTGGCTAGAGTCATAAGGGCTTTCACTTCATTGTCCGACTCAGTTTCAGAATCTTCTGATTCAGAAGTAGCTTCAGAATCAGATGATTCATCCAAAGTAGCCAACATACCCTTCCTTTTGGGTTTGTCCTTTTTAGGACATTTGTTTGCTAAATGCCATATTCATGACAGTTGTAACACTGATTGTCTTTCAAAGATTTTCAAGTTTTGGGTCTAAATTTCTTTTTATCATTTGATTATTGAAAATCAACCCTTTTCTTACTTTTGAAAATCTAATAAAACTTCTTTGCTAAAAGAGTCATATCATCTTCCGAATCAGAGTTTTCTTCAAAAATATTTTTAGAAGATTTAAGTGCTATAGATTTACCTTTAGAAGCTTTAAAGTTTAACTCATAGGTTTGTAAAGAACCAACTAGTTCTTCTACCCTCATATTATCCGTATCACGAAGTTCCCGGATCGCGATTACTTTAGAGTTGAACCGTTCAGGAAGTGAGCGTAGTATCTTTGCACACACTTTACTTTCTGGGATTTTATCACCAAGACCCCACATTGAGTTTACAATGTCATTTAATCTTGTGTAAAAGTCCATAAACATTTCATTTTCCTCCATATGAATTTCTTCAAATTTGGTTGTGAGGAGTTGGACTTTAGATTTTTTTACAATTGATGTACCTCGTGTGTCATTTCTAATATATCCTGTGCTTGCTTTGCGGTAAAGATCACAGATATGATTCTTTTAAACTCATCCAGGATGATAGCGCAAGTGATTGCATTTAGTGCTTTTGCATTGGCACTACTCTCACTTTTCTGAAGAGTGATCCATGAGGTATAAGGTGTTACTCTCATTGATTTTGATCCATTGATACTAGTTACTTCAATGGTAGGAGGGATCCATTCAGTTACTGTGGCTTGCCACACACTCTCATCCATTGATTTGAGGAAGATCCTCATCCTGGCTTTCCAATAGGCATAGTTGGAGCCATCAAAGGGTGGAGGCCTAGTGACTGATAGGCTATCAAAATTTGACATCTCTTATATATAGCTTAGATCATTAGCTCAGAAATAAATCCAAATAAACAACAATAAGAGCGACTATTAGGCTCGATACCACTGAAATGGCCAAGCTATATCTCCTAGAAGGGGGGGGGGAATAGGACTATGCCAAATTAAATTAAAACAACGGAATACATAATAAAGAGAGAGCCTTACAAAAATAAATCAATTCATAATGCTGAAATAAACTCAACCTCAATTAACAAGTATTGAGAGGTTGATAAGAATTCAGTTCTAAGGACAACCTTACACCATAAAAACCAAAGGTTTATGGCAGGACAACCTTATTTCTAGAATGTCCTTTGTATCAAGAACTCAATAAAAATAAATAGTAAGGAATTAAAATAGATTGCTGAAATTTAAATCTAACTTATTACAACATTCCCCATACTTGCTTGAAATGTAAATATTTACAACATTCACAACCACACATACATTCCACAGCTTTGAATGATAAAAGGTAAAAGATTAAGCAAGCATTCAATCCAGAAGATAAAGAATTATAGTGGTTCACCTGTGTATTCACCAACTGTTAAATAACAGCTACACAGAATGATACTCCACTCCTATTATCCTCACACAAGGGATATTAACGTTCACTATCAAAATAGGTTTCACAGGTTCACCTAAAACCTTCACAATTGTGTCTTTTTAACTTGGGCTTATACAATCTAAAAACCTCTCTTTCTGAGTTTTCTAGCTCTCCTCAGATAACCACACAAATGGAATTTTTCTGGCGAATCCCAAACAAAAGCCAAAAGAATGGAAATTTTATAGAATTGTAAAATACCTGGATTTGTTCTCTTGTAGCAGCCTGGAAGAACCAATTGGAGTAGAAGTACTAATATAGAAGTTCAATGTCCAATACTCACTTTAAAATGGTTCTAAGTTCTAATTGATTTTAAGTTTAATCAACTTAGGGCTAGTTGTATTTGATTTTGATTCTGAGAAGAAGGAATTCAGAATTTCCCCTTTTTCTAATCAGATTGGAATGTAAATCAAAATCAAATAACAATAAGCTAACAAAAGGAAATAGAATTAAGCACAATGTAGCTTAAAAAATAAACACAAACTTATCTCAGAGTAGAGTCTTGAATTCACTTAATTTTCAATCAATAACTCTGAAATTTGTGTGCTATTTATAGCTGCAGAAATTCGTCTTCGACCTGTCCTAGGGTCACTACGACTGGTCGAAGGATAAACTGATTTTTGAATTTTTTAGCGCGATCAGATCAAACCGTTGTACGACCGGTCGTAGGTAGTCCACGACCGGTCGAGACCCCTCTACGACTGGTCGTGCGACACTTGATTTAGTCACTGGAGTTTGAGTCATGACTTTACGACTGGTCGAAGGTCGAGTCAAGACCATCCCACGACCGGTCGAGCAGACTTCGGGACTAGTCGTAGCCGAATGAAAAAATTTGATAAATTACAACAACTCTAGGACTGGTCCTGAAATTTCTTAGACTGGTCGAACCAGTGCTCAGACTGGTCGAACAAGGTCTAAGACTAGTCTTAGAATAGACCAAATTCATGTATTAATATTCAAATGAATTATGTGGCCAAAGTGACCTACCCTAAGGTCAATCAAAGGTTTATCATACCTGGGACATGAAGTATGGACATTGAAAACTTCATTTGCTTAGACTTTGGTCATTACGAAGCTTGAGTTCTTCTTTATGCAGCTTGACTACTCCATAAGCTTTGAAATCAATGTTATTTTGAGTTGCACCAGAGTCCCAAACTATGCTTGAGTCTTGATCTTGAATACATGTGAACTTGAGCTTGGGTCTTGAACTTGAACTCTTTTTTAATATCTTCTATATTGTAGCTTGAACTAGCTTGAAGAATTCTTCTTCTTGACCTTCTTGACTTTAATTGTTGACATGGTGTCTCGAACAAATTTATCAAGATATAAACACAAGACACATACAGAGGTTTTGACACACAAAATTTGACAACCAAAGAGGAATCAAACCATAGCATTTATAAAGTCCTCTATATATAGGCAAAAAGTTCCAACGGATATAAAACGGTCACATTTATGACAGTTCAATATCATCGAGCAGGCTCGATATCATCGAGCGTATACTCTCGATAGCATAGATGGTCTGCTCGATGACTCAGACTCAACATCATACGCTTTTGAAACTCTTTGCCAATTGGTCGATGAATCGAAACTATTGTCGATGTCATCGGATTTTGAATTCTGATCCCATCGATGACAGGTTCGATCTATCGACACTTTGAAAAATGAGAAAGACTTGATTTTGAAATATTTCAGGTTTTTATGAATGATCGGGGGAACCGTCGAGATCATCGAAATTTGAATGTCGATGATATTGAGATTAGAGTCGATGCATCGATAAATCCAGCAGATTTATCTTTAAGCTTGCTGGACGATTTGTGTCCTTGTTCGATACAATCGACCTGGTGCCGATATCATCGATATTTGAATATCGATTTTATCGAAGGGCTCCCAATCATAGTTAAAAATAACTTGAAATATCTGTTATAAGAAATACGTGCCCACTATCAATATCATCGATGGACCTCCGATCTTATCAATATTTGAATTCAGATCATATTGGACGGTCATCGATATATTGAAGGAATTTGAGATTTTTAGTAAAAAATAGGGGCGCCGAAAATCTGCCTATCGATCTTATCGAGCCACTCCCGATGGACTCGAGATTTGAATATCGATGATATCGATATGTGTATCGATACATCGATAATTCGTCCAGTTATGTTATGAAGTTGCTGGACATATTTAGTGCTTTTATCGATGATATCGATAGGTGTATCGATACATCGATAAATTCATCCAGATAAATATTTAGTTGCGGGACACTTTTGGTCCTCTTATCAACATATCGTTAAGGTATCGAGGACATCGACAGTGCAAGTCGATCATATCGAGGGTGCATTGATAAAATTGACAAGGCGAGAAAAACTAATAGATTTTCCTATTTGTAAAAAGTTTTCTCACCTTAAAAATCCTAAGATGTCTATCTTGTTTTAAGGGTTTTTAATTACCTGGTGTTTTGGGACATGGGATGTGAGGTTATGATTTACCTATGGCGAGCTTCCACACATCCGGATGAGGTAGACGCTTGAATTGATCTTTCTATCGAGCTCTGTAAACATTCTGACCTACCATTCACGTAACTTGACAAACCAAGGCACTAACAGGTGCACTTTCAATCCCCCCTTTGTCAATTACGTGACAAAACCCCCAAAACACCTTAGGATACTTCTAGACAAACACGCCCTAAATTGTGTACATGCTTTTACACAATTTTACAAAATCTAATGAACCATGTACACAATATATTATCTGCTCCTCCTTACTTCAAAAACTCCCCCTTTCTTGGTGCAGCTGCTCCCCCTAACACCTGCAACACATTAAATATACAATTTTTCACTCAGGTTGTCAGCTGCTCCCCCTAACACCTGTAACACGTTAGATATACAATTTTCCGCTCGGGGTGTTTTAAACTGTTCTCCCCCTTTTTGCCAGTCATTGGAAAAGGTATGCAAGTGATATTGACAGAAGTTTAAAGAAGCATATGGGAGCAACAACAGATATTGATGTAAAAAGATGAAATCATTTTAAAACATACATCATTTTCAGAAGATGTGAATGCATATTATATAAGATAAAACTACCCCAGACGGTAGTAAATCCCAAGCCACACACAACTGTTCGATCCAACCCAAAAAAAATATACTGCTCCACACAGTAGTGACCAAAACAAAATATCAAGCCCATATATGGGCACCTAACAACATTCATCCGCATTAGCCCGACAGTAAGCATATACAATCTAAAAAAAAAAACTATGCACATTTCGACGGCTGTCATACACACCAATAAGAGCGAAGAACATCCAAAAAGATACTGTTGTTCAAACGCGAGATAAGAGAAAAGTGTGTATGATATCATGCATGAACTGGCCTTACGGAGCAGAATGAGATGGCATCGTGTCATCCCGTCGGCACGTCATTAGATCCACCAGCTATTGTACCGTGCTCTGCACTCCTTGAACCATTCTTTCCAGGACTATAAACCTTTCTTTGACTGTGTGGATGTCCTTCTGGATTGCCCCAATCCTATCTAGTTTGAACCTTTTGCCATGCCCGGCTGACGACATGGATGGAGCTGGATCAGGTCCAGGAGGTGCATCTTCAGCCATTTCAGCCTTTCCATGGGATCGCCACCTTCTCCTTCAACTTCTTTCACTTGGATTTCTTCCTCAGGGTTCTCCTTGTACTCGTGAAACCCCAAGTTCATTTTCCAGATATTTCTCTTATTGAAAACTTGGAGTGGGAATATTGGATCAGTAGTCGATGGGAACCCAATTTTGTTGCAAATCATGCTGATAATCCAGGGGTACGACAGATGGAGGTCCCTAGATGTGTGGATGGCATTTACTAACTGAGAGACAATTAGAGATGGAAGGCAGATCTTTAACCCTCTGGCAACTGAGTATACGATCATGGTCATGAGGCCGGTCAGGTCGGACCTGTTCGTACTTCTAGGGTAGATGTTAGTGGCGAAGATACCATACAAGATCCAAAATCTGGGATCCATATACCTGGCCTTTAATGCATTCCCTTGATGCCAGGGGATGTCCCTACCATTGCAAAGATGCTTAGTGACCCTGGATCGAATGTCCATGTTATCAAGTCCATCTCTAGGATACCTTCCGAGACCATGTTGAGTTCGATAGTCTCAGCTATCATGGCCGGCGTGATAAATACATCATCCCCATCCATAGATACCAAGAACGATGGAGGATCAGCCACCAGTGAATGACATGCAGCAAGGAAGTTGCGTGTTCTCTCAAGTTGGCATGGCCCATCAAAGTCCAGAACAGGCAGCCAATCTATTGCGGTAAACAGGGGTTCCAATTTGTATGGTTTGAGGCATTCCCTGTCTGCCCTTCTTTCATGAATAAGCTTCTTGCCCATGTATTTGGGTGGTCGTGCACTTGCTCCAGTTGAAGGAGGTGGTGCCGGAGATTCGGTTTGGGACCCACCTCATGAGGTCTATGATCTTTATCGAGTGGGGATCCCACTTTCTGGGGCCCTCACCCTAACTCTCAAGGCGAGTACCTTTTGTCGAGTGACTATTGGGGATTCCCCAGGGCCGGACGCAACCCCTTTGTCCTTTCCCATATGACAGATAGAAGGATGAACGTTTTGGGAAAAATGACAAAAAAGAACTGACAGAACCGACAAATACCCAATAGAGAAAGAACTATTGATGTGTTAGAAGGGTATTACCGGATTTGTAGAATGCTTTTGGTCGTCCGACGTGGCTCCAACTGATTTGGTCGAGAGAATCAAGCAAAGAGGGTGACAGTGCAAACCTTAAGAAAATTCCCCCCTTTTTCGTTTCACTGGCTTTTTATCGGGCGGCATCTGTCGATATGATCGACCATTGTTTCGATAATATCGACAGGTTACTTATCGATTCTATCGAGTCCATTTCCGATATCATTCTTGGCTGCCCGACTTTTCATATCCTAAAGAGGTTTCGATAATATCGACCTTTTATTGATAAATCGAGAATGTCATATTGATAGTTATATCGAAGTTGAAGATTTTCAGTTTTCAGCATTCAAACAGATCTTCAAGGATACTTTTTGTATATCTATCAATAGTATACTCAACAAAAATTATGTACACACACTGTATACAGCAAAATTATAAACATTTGAATTTTTATACAAAAAAGGAGGTGAAGCACCTCAGATATATCATTTGACGATCAGCAAAAATGTTTCCTCATTTTAGCACAGGTTCAGATTCTGATACATGCTCTGAACTAGTTCTTTCTTACCCATTTCATTTTGTTGATCAATTTGAGTGGTGGTCCAGGAGCATTGTTCTATCCATATCCTTCAGAGGACTCTTGAAGTTCTGTACTTCTCTGGTTGACAATTTGTTAACATGATTCTGACCAGAGTCAGGTTGAGTCCTCCTAGGATTTATGCATTCAAAATTATAATGACCTAAATCACCACACAAATAACATGTTGGAGTTGTTCTGGTTTTGCTTCCAGAAGCAGCAGATTTTTCAGTTTTGGGAGCTGCATTTTAAGACTTTGATTTGTGTTTTTCATATCCAAGGCCGCTTTTATCCTTTCCAAGTCTTCCCATTCCTAACAGTTTTTCTAGCTTTTCACCACTCTGAGAAAACTTGTAATTTATCTTGGATATCTTCTTGGATTCTTCCAGATCAAACAGGAGTGAATGATTTTCATTTTGAAGAAGCATATTTTTGTCTTCTAATTGCTCAACCTGTTTGTTCAGTTTTTTAGACTCGTTTTTAAGAAGAGTATTAACTTGTTCAAGTCTATCATTATCCATATGATATTGCTGTAGATCATTTATCAAATGTGTGTTGATTTCCAATGCTTTATCCAAGTCTTTCTGCAGCAACTTACTTTTGTTCTCCGCTATTCCGAGTCTTTTGAGGATATTGATGCTATAAATATAAAGTTGATTATAGGCATCTTGTAGTTTATCCTCTTTGATTTCTTCTTCTTCTTTTTCTTCAGTTTCCTCATTGTCAGATGAAAATGATTCAGTGGCTAGCCGTTCTTTCTCATTCTTAGATTCAGTGGGGATGATTGAAGCAGTGGAGACCATGAGTATTTTCAATGATTTATGATCTCCGTCGCTTTCTGAGTCACTAGATTCTGAATTTGACTCCTCAGTATCATTCCACGTGGCAGCCATAACCTTACCCTTAGTTTTTCTATTTAGGCAATCAGTAGACAGGTGACCATACTCATGACAGGCATAGCATTGTGGTTCTTTGGTTCTTCTACCAAATTTGCCTGCAGAGGGTTTGTTGTTCACCTTTCTTTCTATAGAAGGACGACCACGATTCTTTTGAAAGAATCTTCTGAATTTTTGTGCCAGCAAAGCCACTTCTTCATCTTCATTTTCATTTTCGCTCTCACTGTCCTCATGTAATGTTTTCTTAGAGGTTTTTAGTACAGTGTTTTTGGATTTTGGGATTGTGTGAAGTGCAGTTCAAAAGTTTGTAGGGAACCTACCAGTTCTTCTACTTTCATTTTATCTATGATTCTACACTCCTCTATTGTTGTAACCTTGGGATTAAAATGCTCCGGTAAGGATCTTAGAATTTTCCTACAAATTTTTTGTACCGGAACTTTCTCACCCAATCCACCCATGGAGTTGCATATGATATTTAACTTTGTGAAAAACTCCATAAAGGTCTCATGCTCTTCCATTCTGAGACTTTCGAACTGTGAAGTCAGGAGTTAAAGTTTGGATCGCTTCATGATGCTTGTGCCTTCATGAGTTGTTTCCAATAAATCTCATGCTTACTTGGATGTCCCACACATACTTATCTGATTAAAAATATCCTGGGACACGGCACAGTAGATAGCATTCATAGCCTTGGCTTCAGATGTTTGCCTTTCTTTGTCAAATGCTATCCATTTTTCTTTAGATTTGGGCTTCGTGATTGTTGTACCACTGTCAAGTACGATTTGTTCAGTTGGTGGCACATATCCGCTTTCAACTATATCCTAAACGTCATGATCCAAAGATCTCAGAAAGTAGTGCATCATAGCCTTCCAATATGCATAGTTTGAGCCATCAAATACTGGAGGTCTAGTGACTGATGAGCCCTCTCCTTTGGCCATATTCCAATCTTCAGTCAAGATCACTCTCTAGGCGGTGAAGCCCTTAAAGAGAGACCCACTTTGATACCAATTGAAATAGCGGTGAAGACCGCTTGAGTTGAAGAAGGGATATGCCAATATGTCCTAGAGGGGGGTGGATAGGACTTTTAAAAGTTTTTTATGATTTATTTAAAATCCTATCACACTAATCCTAACAACAGACATATATTAGGATTACTCAAAATAACTCTACTGGCTTCCAAGCTCGGTAGAGGATCCAATCACAAACTATGAAAGAAGTAAACAGTATATAAACTAGTTTATGATGGATATGATTGTGTAAGTGTGTGATGTGTGATCTCAGATATATGGATATGAAAGCATTGACATAGAACACACACATAAAAGAATAGCAATCGCAAACACAGTCATTTTTATAGTGGTTAAACTACTTATCTACTCCACTCCCGGCTGCCACACTCAACCCTTGAGTGTACCGGATTTCACTAAGGAGGTTTCCCAGGGTTCACCTTAAACCTAAGGTTTTAAATCAGGTTCACCTTCAACCTTTACACAGAGGTTTCTACTCGGTTCACCTCTAACCTTAGAGATTTACTGGTTCACTCTTAACCAGATGTTTATGCTCTCCATAGAGCAAGGGTCCACACAACGCACCCGGATGTTTATGCTCTTCACAGAGCAAGGGTCCACACAACACACCCACCACGTACACTCCCGCCGGAGGCCTCCTTGAGGACTTCAAAGAGTGAGAACCACTTAAGACCCAATCCTAGAAAGGAATGATCACAAGTGTCCTCTGGACTCTAGATACTTATAGATAAGTTGATGAGCCTCATTCAGCACAATGCCGAAGATCTCCTCCTCCTTGTTAACGAAGAGTCTTCTGCTCCCTTGATCCGCAACACAAGATAATATACCTATACTAGGCTTCGGGTTGGGTCAAGGTGAAGATGGAATCTTACTCTCAAAATATTTTCCTATCAAGAATGTAGAGCGATTCCAATCTTATGCATTCAAGGCATCCCAGCTTAATGATTTGCCATTAAGGTAGTAGCTGGAGGATCCTTGAATGCGGAAGTTCATTCCCCAATCCACTCTATTGAATGTCAATGGTGAGGGTGGATTGAAGGATGAACTCCCTTGAGAGAAAGGGCTTTAGATATAGGATATAAGTTGAAACACTCAAAAGCTCTCTCTTCTTTCTCTCGCAGCAACAAAAGACAAGTCTTCTATATATAGGCAAAAAGTTCCAACGGATATAAAACGGTCACATTTATGACAGAGTTTGATATCATTGAGCAGGTTCGATATCATCGAGCGTATACTCTCGATAGCATCGATGGTCTGCTCGATGACTCGGACTTAAAGTCATACGCTTTTGAAACTCTTTGCCAATTGGTCGATGAATCGAAACTATTGTTGATATTATCAGATTTTGAACTCCGATCCCATCGATGACAGGTTCAATCCGTCGACACTTTGAAAAATGAGAGAGACTTGACTTTGAAATATTTCAAGTTTTTATGAATGATCGGGGGAACCGTCGAGATCATCGGAATTTGAATATCGATGATATCGAGATCAGAGTCGATGCATCGATAAATCCATCGGATTCATCTTTAAGCTTGCTGGACGATTTGTGTCCTTGTTCGATGCAATCGACTTGGTGCCGATATCATCGATATTTGCATATCGATTCTATCGAAGGGCCCCCGATCATAGTTAAAAATAACCTAAAATATCTGCTGTAAGAAATGCGTGCCCACTATCGATATCATCGATGAACCTCCGATCTTATCAATATTTGAATTCAGATCATATTGGATGGTCATCGATATATTGAAGGAATTTGAGACTTTAAGTAAAAAAAGGGGCGCCGAAAATCTGTCTGTCGATCTTATCGAGCCATTCCCGATGGACTCGAGATTTAAATATTGATGATATCAATATGTGTATCGATACATCGATAATTCGTCCAGTTATGTTGTGAAATTGCTGGACATATTTAGTGCTTTTATCGATGATATCGATAGGTGTATCGATACATTGATAAATCCGTCCAGATGAATATTTAGTTGCTGGACACTTTTGGTCCTCTTATCGATAATATCGTCAAGATATCGAGGACATCGACAGTGCAGGTCGATCATATCGAGGGTGCATCGATAAAATCGACAAGGTGAGAAAAACTTATAGATTTTCCTATTTGCAAAAAGTTTCTCACCCTAAAAATCCTAAGATGTCTATCTTGTTTTAAGGGTTTTTAATTACCTGGTGTTTTGGGACATGGGATGTGAGGCTATGATTTACCTATGGCGAGCTTCCACACATCCGGATGAGGCAAATGCTTGAATCGATCTTCCTATCGAGCTCTGTAGACAGTCTGACCTACCATTTACGTAACTTGACAAACCAGGGCACTAGCAGGTGCACTTTCAATTTAGGGAGGGCCCATAGTGGCAGGGTCCCTCCCCCTATCATGATCTCTCTCCCGCCTCTCTTTCTCTCTCTCACTCTATTTTCCAGGATGATGTGTGGCCCACTTGACGTGCACATCAGATCAGGACCGTCCAGCTAGTGGAACGGTCCTGCTGCCCACCATCCAGGGCCAACAGGCCCACCATGATGTATTATCCACGCTACCTGTCCGTTTGGACAGGCCTAGGTGAGGGGAAAACCTAAATATCATTTTGATCCAAACTGTTGTGGGCCATGTACACGTGGACTCACTTGATGAATGTAATATATCCACCTGTCCAACATTTTTTTTAGGACGGTGGGTCATCCAGACCATCAAGATCACGGGGCCCACCTAGATGAATGTGTTGTATCTGCATCACCCACCCATGTGGGACCCGCACGTGATGCATGTCTTGTTTCCACACCATCCCAACGTGTGGACCCCAACCAATGTAAGGGTTTTAAATCCACATCGTCCAGTGTCCAGGGTCTGGACGCTGGCATTGTTATTATTATTTTTAGATATATAATAATAATAATAGATATGATATTATATTAATCAAATAATATAATATTATAATATATGATGGTGGGCCCTGATGTACGTGGGACCCACCTCATATGGAAAAAGATTGGCTGCAGTACTCACACCACCAAATGTATGGGTCTGATCCAGACTGTCCAACCTTTTGAACGGGTGGGATCCACCTTAACAAATGTGTTTTATATCCACTCGTACATTTGTTGTGGACGTGGGACCTGCCCCACATGTGTGACACGTGTGGGCAGGTGGGACCCACCTGATGCATGTATTCATTATCCCAGCCGTCTATCTCTTCTTGGACATTGTTGTTTATTGTAATATATATATATATATATGATGATATACACATATATCTGGTATATAATATATAATATATATATATATATATATATATATATATATATATATATATATATATATATATATATATATCTGGTGGGCCCCACGTGGGACCCACCCTGATGTATTATTCTACATCCTCACCGTCCATGTACCAGGACGGTGGGACCCCTGTGGCATATGTGTTATCCGCACGGTCCATCTGCCGGACGGGTGGGCCACACTTTAATATATTTATTTTATATCCACTCCATCCATCTGTCCAGGGACGTGGGATGGAAGTGGATTGGCTGGAGCACCACACGCGACTCCCTGGGCCACCATGATGTATGGTTTCATCAAGCCATCTAAAGGTAGAGGGACGGTGAGCTGTTGTGGCACGTGTGTGCTGTCCACACTGTCCAGCATGGGACGGTGCTGGATGCACCATGTTGCACATGTTATATCTAACCACCTTAATGATGGGCTGTATGCCACCGTCCACACGTGGGACATGTGGACCCTACCATGATGTATGGGTTTTCATCCACACCGTCCAGATTGAGCTGGACGGTGCTGGATAATGTTTGGACGGTGCTGTGGACCCCACCTCGATGTATTTTCCATATCCACACCATTCACAATGTTTGGATGGTGCTAGACAACGTTTGGACGGTGCCGATTTACATGGATAAATGTTTGGACGGTGCTGATTTACAAAGGCAATGTTTAGACGGTACCATGAGCTCCACTGTGATGTATTTTTTATCCACGTCGTCCATCTTATGCAATGCGGTCCACCTTAATATATGTATTCTATGTTTACACCGTTCATCTCTGGACGATGCCAAGTGGGGCCTACCATTGATGCATGTAGTCCGCCCCTTGGACGTGTGGCCTACCTTGAGGTATGTGTTGTATCCAAACTGTCTAGCAATTTGTGTCACCCATACCATCCAGATCATGGGGCCTACCTTGATACGTATTTGAGGCCCATTGTGATATGCACTAGACCCATTAGTGCAGCCCATTGATGTAGCCCAATTGATGTATATGAAGCCCAGTGGTGCGACTCGTGGACACCTCTCCACTTGATGTATATGAGGCCCATGGGTCGTGGCCCATTGAGATGCATTAATGGCCCATATGATGGGGCCCGCCTGCTTGAATTTGAGGCCCATGGGTAAGGCCCATTGTGATGTATTCGAGGCCTATGGGCAAGGCCCATTGTGATATGTATTAGGCTCATGACACGTGGCCCATTTGATGTAGTTGAGGCCCAGATACGTGGCCCATTTGATGCATATGAGACCCATGTGTAGGGCCATGAGTGAGGCCCAATGAGATGTATGTGGGGCCTTTGTATGGGGTCGAATGTGATGTATATAAGGTCCATTACAATGTGTGATTACTCCATGATGTATGTAACGATTATGGCAGGCCATGCCTGGGGAGCAATGATGGTTTAATGTCCACATTGACGGGCAATGGTGGTTGAATGTCCACATTGTGACCTTCCCTTAGGCCTTGTTAGGCCCATTCTTACCGATCTCGATTGTTGTAGCCGATTGCAGATTTCAATTGACGTGACTGGTTTACCGATTCTGATTATCAATCGATTCCGATTGTCGTGGCCGATTGCCGATTCTGATTGATGTGATCGATTTGCCGATTCCGATTATCGATCGATTTCGATTGATGTGGCCAATTGCCGATTAGCGATCGAGGTCGATTATCATGACCGATTATCGATTCCGATTGATGTGGCCAATTTGTCGATTTTTATTATCGATCGATTCCGATTGTCGTGATCGATTGTCGATTCCAATTGTCGTGACTGATTCCCCATTTCGATTGACGTGACCGATTTACCGAGTTTGATTATCGATCATTCCTATTGTTGAGGCCGATTGCCGATTTCAATTGACGTGACCGATTTGCTGATTCCGATTGTCGATACCAATTCTGATTGTCGAGGCTGGTTATCAAGGCCGATTCCAATTGTCGAGGTCAATTATCAAGGCTAATTCTGATTTCGATTGTCGAGGCCGGATATTGAGGCCGATTGATGAGGCCCAATGTGATATATATGCGGCCCATATTTGAGGCCCATTCTGATGTGCATTTGGCCCGTGTTTGAGGCCCAATGTGATGTATATGCGACCCGTATTTGAGGCCCATTGTGATGTGTATTCAGCCCGTGTTTAAGGCCCAATGAGATGTATATGAGGCCTGTGTGATGTGACACATTGTGATACATTCAAGGGCTAGGCAATGGAGCTCATTGTGATGTATGTTAGGCCCATGTGGAAGGCCCATCGTAATGTGTATTAAGCTGTCATAATACATTTGAGGGCTAGGCGGTTCCGATGCCGCGTATTACACGTCAAGGTGATACCCAGACTAGGAGATGTGGGCCCGCGTTCAGTTTGAGGGTAAACGACGCCAGTTGTAATCCCTAGAAAACATCATATCAATCCCATCAATCATATCAATCATGTACACATCACTCCCATCACTCACACCCATCCTCAAGTACAACCACCCCCCTTAAAGTCAACTATCTCTCTCTTACACAAGTACTCCTATCACTCACTCACCCATCACTCACATCTCTCACCTATCACCTCTCTCTCTCTCTCATTTCTCTCTCATTTCTCCCAAGTTCCATGGGAGAGAGTAGTGTGGCCCACCTTTTTACCACCCGATCCCACATCCTAAGCCCATCTCAACCGTTGAAATTGTCCCTTTGGGACTCTATCATGCATTGGTGGAAGAAGGAAGAGGAGATCCAAAAGTGGGTGATTTTATCATTTGATGTTGTGATTTGAGGGCCCACATATGGTGGGACTCATTTTG